>CM076686.1:135006178-135606178 GCA_038501925.1 Xenopus petersii | reverse complement strand
TCGGTCGCTGGCAACAATTCACCCTTTAGGGAATCTGCCCCCATAATGGGAAATTTGATTGCCCAAATGATGAATCTGTTTGTCCAGTTACCCTGGCTCTTTCGTGCATCAGATTTTTAGCCAATCCATAGGATGGAGCTTCATTTGGATCTTGTCATGGATTCGAGTGATCAGGCAGGTGCACAGAGCAAGGTGCTTTGATATTCATGACATTTGTGACCCAAATACTGATGGAGAGGAGAGAGCAGGACCCGTTGTTGATACTGATGTGACTGATATTGACTGGGGATGTTTCTAGCAACAGGGGGAGATGCTTCTTACTCAGATATTAATTATGCGTTGGCTCTTCTGTTCCTGCCACCGACCTTCTGCTGTTCCTTCATCTCCTCCTCCGATCTTTTCTTTTTTATTTTCATGCCGTATCTCATTTACGTCACCTGCTATTCCTGGACAAGTGTTGTTTTCCTTTGCAAGCCCATTCTTCTGTTTTGTTCTTTCATCTTTCCCCCCCCTAGTATTCCTGCCATGACTTTCTTTGGGATTGGAAAGACTTCAGTTGTCCCTGTGTCCAAGCTGTGGGCCACCCCGTGGGGGTTATTTATCAACACTGGGCAAATTTGCACTTGGGCAGTAACCCATGCCAACCAGTTCCATTTTTACATTGTTCTGTCTTCATGAGTTCGTGGAATGCTTATCATTGATTGCTTAGGCGCAGTTTATCGCAGTACTAATAAGAAATAAGCCCCCATAAGGCCATTGTATAAGTGGGTGTGCTGGGTGGCTACAGCATGAATGGAGGATACCTGATGATGATAAATGCATCTCGATGTAGTCTATTTTATGCTGCAACAACCTATTATACACTATTCAGTACCAGTGGCCTAACCATAAATAATCTAATATTTTGGGGGTTATGGGTGTAGCTCGGTTGGCACAGTTTCATTGTGTAAGCAGATCAGCATACACGCAGAGATATTATCGGCAGCCGACAGGAAATTTCTAACCTGTCCGATCAACTGAACGACCGATCACCATGGCACGAAATATGTCGGGACTCTCCACACACACGGCCCGAGAATCGCACAAAGATTTGTACGACCAAATCTTTGCACCTATGGCCAGCTAGGCAGTTGCAGGTGGGATCAGGTCTTCAGTCTGTGCCGTCCCCACGATGGTGTCACCACTAGGGATGTACTGAATCCAGGATTCGGTTCGGGATTCGTCCAGAATTCGGCCTTTTTCAGCAGGAATCGGATTCGGCCAAATACTTCTGCTCTGCCGAACTGAATCCTAATTTGAATATGCAAATTAGGGGTGTGGAGGGAAATTGCGCGACTTTTTGTCACAAAACAAGGAAGTAAGAAAAAAGTTCCCCTTCCCACCCCTAATTTGCATATGCAAATTCGGATTTGGTTCGGTATTAGGCCCAATATTTCTCAAAGGATTCGGGGGTTCGGCCAAATCCAAAATAGTGGATTCGGTGCATCCCCAGTCACCACACTTGTCTCCCCCTCAAGTGATGTGCCCACAGATACCCCACCTACCTCTGATGTCCCCAGAGAGGGGTAGGTTCAGGTATATTTAGTGCTGCCAAATGTCAGGTGTTGGTTGAGTAATAATGTGTTAGGGTTAGAGACTTTCCGAGCCACACATACAGGCAGTTGCTGTATGTCACTAGGCTCTAACACCCTTAAAGCTGCAGTGCTCTAGGCAGCAGGTTACAGAGCCTCTCAGCCATGAGGTATGACAGGAATGCTATAGAGATACTCCTATAGTAAAGCACATAGGGGCCTATATCAGTCACCTGAGCTCCAGCCCTGCCCCAGCACTTCTCTATGAATACAAAGATTCCAATGATGGTGCGGCATGGACTGGTCCCCTGAATTTCTCAGTATGGGCTTCTGATCATTTCCTTCTGGTTATGGGGCTGGATATTCCACCCGATACAATTATTGTCCCTGTCCTGTTTATTGCCTGCCTCAAGGTTTAGTCGTAAACTTGACTGGACAGCATTTTTATAACACACAAGGAAAAAACTTCTATAAGTTAAAGAACTACATTAATGGGGTTGTTCCCCTTTAATACATTTTCAGTGTGTTATAGAATGGCCTAAAGAATTATAGCTAACTAACTTTTCATTTGGTTTTCATGTTTTATATTTTTATATAGTTTAATATTATTCTCCTCCCTCTTTCCAACTTTCAAATGGGGGTCACTGACCCCGGCAGCCAAAAAAACTATTGATCTGTGAGTCTTTTATTGTTGCTTCTTAGTTTTTATCTTTCTATTCAGCCCTTCCCCTATTCAACTGCCAGTCTGTCATTCACAAATTGCCTGGTTACTAGGGTACATTGGATCCTAGCGATTAGATTAGCTGCTGAAAAAGAACCGTAATAAAAAACCATGCTGCCTCCTCGGCTGTAACAGAGTCTAGTGGTAGTGTGTCCCAGACAGGTGTGACTGTGTAACTGGCAGAACAGGTTTTTCTTTTAATGCTGCTTTTATAAGGGTCGGCATTCTGGGGCATTAAACGTGGTTTGTTCTGCATTTGTGTGTCATAAGCATGACTGTAACTTCAGACTGGGCTTCCTTAGCTCATAACAGTATTAAAGATACATGGACACTCTGGGGTAACCCTGCTGTAGCTCCACTGGGCACAAATAAACACTAACTGGCATTCAGGCAGGGCCCCCTATTTTCATAACAAGGTTACAGGTATAGAGAAACATTGGGGTAACAGTCATCCTGCTATAGTTCCAGGGGTACCCAGGGCACAAATAAGCACTCACCCCAAATCTCCCCCTAACTGGCCTTCAGACTGGGCCCCCTTAGCTTATAACAAGGTTACAGATATATAGAAACATTGGGGTAACAGTCACCCTGCTATAGTTCCAGGGGTACCCAGGACACAAATAAACACTCACCCCAAATCTCCCCCTAACTGGCCTTCAGACTGGGCCCCCTTAGCTTATAACAAGGTTACAGATATATAGAAACATTGGGGTAACAGTCACCCTGCTATAGTTCCAGGGGTACCCAGGACACAAATAAACACTCACCCCAAATCTCCCCCTAACTGGCCTTCAGGCCGGGCCCCATTTGCCCATAAAAAGGTTACAGATATATAGAAACATTGGGGTAACAGTCACCCTATAGTTCCAGGGGTACCCAGGGTACAAATAAGGACTCACCCCAAATCTCCCCCTAACTGACCTTCAGACTGGGCCCCTTAGCTCATAACAAGGTTACAGATATATAGAAACATTGGGATAACAGTCACCCTGCTATAGTTCTAGGGGTAACCAGGACACAAATAGGCACTCACCCCAAATCTCCCCCTAACCGACCTTCAGGCTGGGCCCCCTTAGCTCATAACAAGGTTACAGATATATAGAAACATTGGGGTAACAGTCACCTTGCTATAGTTCCAGGGGTACCCAGGGTACAAATAAGCACTCACCCCAAATCTCCCCCTAACTGACCTTCAGGCTGGGCCCCCTTAGCTCATAACAAGATTACAGATATATAGAAACATTGGGGTGACAGAAACTCTACAACAGTTCCAGTGATATCTACTACTGTAAATTCAGCACAAAAGCATTGGCCCCAAAATCTTGCCCCATTTGGCTTTAAGCTACTTTGACCCCCCGACCTGCAGTTTGGGAACCCCTTAATCTAATGACTAGAACGATGAAATGCCTTGTTCCAGTGACTATCCCTGTGGTGCTGTTGTTTCACTGCTCACTGTCCCTTATTCAGCCGGAGGAGAGGGAACATTCTTTTAGGTGAGGGCTTTGGAATGAAGGAATGTTTACACTGTGATAACAGCCTCTGCCCAAACTCTGCTGAAACACACTGCTTAAAAATGCCAACTCAGGGACAATTATTAATTTTGATGTTATTTCTGGAAATTTCTACTGAAACTAAGTGCATTACAAACATGCCATAATGCTTTGGATTGCCACTTAAAGGAGCACTTCACCTTGACATAATGTATCATGTCCAGATAATAGAACAGCTTTAACTTTTTTGTTAAAGTTTAGGTTTTAAAAAAATAATTAGCTTTTGTTCCCCCCAGTTATAAGAAGCCTGCAAGCAGCTCTTGACCTTCACTGCATGCCTGTATGCTCCGTAGCACCTAAACTTCAACCCCCTTACTGCGCATGCTTTGGTGCTATGAATGGCCTTTGACCCCTCCTAATCTTCCTGAGCAAGAATTAAACCCATTGTATTCTACAGAGCTTATATGTTACCATACTATCCAACTGTCCCATTTTTTGCGTAACAGTCCAGATATTGACAGCTCAGCCTGCAGTCCCAGTTACTTACTGAAATGTCCCGTTACGCTTTAATCTCCTGCACTGACCCCTGAACAAGGTACAATGTTTCTGAAATGTAATAATAAAAAAAAAAGAGGCTTTGGGCAGAGAGCCCAGAATACTCAACACCTGCACATAATTTAAGATAAGCACTATTGTACAAGTTACAATTGTAACTATTTAAGATAAACAAGTCTCTTGGGAGAATTTACAGCTTAAAGGGCAATTCACCTTCATCCAACTGTCCCATTTTTTGCGTAACAGTCCAGATATTGACAGCTCAGCCTGCAGTCCCAGTTACTTACTGAAATGTCCCGTTACGCTTTAATCTCCTGCACTGACCCCTGAACAAGGTACAATGTTTCTGAAATGTAATAATAAAAAAAAAAGAGGCTTTGGGCAGAGAGCCCAGAATACTCAACACCTGCACATAATTTAAGATAAGCACTATTGTACAAGTTACAATTGTAACTATTTAAGATAAACAAGTCTCTTGGGAGAATTTACAGCTTAAAGGGCAATTCACCTTCATTAGCAAAAATGTAAATGGACATGGTACAGTAACCATGGTGAGTAACCTGTGCCCTATAGCCCAATTTCAGTGGTAATGGCTGCCCCTGTGGCTACAGCAGCTTATTTCTGAAGCACACGCATGATTTTTACATGAGCAGGTAACAGTACGGTAGAGTCCTGCGCGGGTCCATTTTTTTGGAACCTGTAGCCGACCCTGACCCACAACCCACATTCTTACCCACTTGGACCCACTACCCGACCCACGAGTACCTTATCCACAACATGGATCCGCAACCCGCTGACCATCAAGAATCAGGAAGTGCTGTCATTGTAAACTGGAAGTGACATCATCGGAAGTAAACGTGATCAGAAAAAAGGAGTAAAAATCGTTATTGAGAAGACCCGTGGGCCGACCTGCAAATCCGCAGAACTGCTGACCCGCGTCTATGCCCGCACCGGGAACTTCTACCCGCAACCCGCAGGGTACCGCAGGTTTTTGCATATAACCTACAGGTACCTGACCCGCTGCAGGACTCTACAATACGGTATATTTAAATGCATAAAAAGCATTTATTTTTTTGGGGGGGGGGTAATAGTCTAATATATTAAACGGGAAGAATGTAAAAGTCTGCAAATACAGTATAAATGTGTCCTTATTTGTGATACAATGTCATTTATGTGAAGGTAAAGTGCCTTTTTAAAGTGGCGATTTCCTCTCAAGGGCTGGAGATGCTGTGGCTCAGTTCTTCCCTTGACTTCTTGCTGCTGACTTGCATTCTTGGCATTTTTTGCATTTACTCCTCTCTCTTTGCCTCCCTTTGTCCTAAAAACAGTGCCACCTATCTATCTACACCTGCCTGTCTCCTTGCTCTGTAAAGGTGGCGACCGATATCGGCAAAAGACTCGGGTATTGCTCTTCTCGTCGAGACGGAAAATTTTGATTGGGCACCATTGAAGGCCAGGGTTTCCATCAGCCAGGGCATACTGCTGAATCATCATAGAGGGAGAATTCTGTGGTTTGTACCTGCATATGTGATGATTCAGCTCTTAATATTTGTAATGAAAATGAACAATGGTCGCAGGAAAGATCGCAATTGTTACATGTGCCTGGCTGCTTTGTATACATTAGCACTGAATTTAGGAGCAGGCAGTGATATTGTGGCACTGAGAGGAAGTCACCAGAAGCCCAGCGACACACCTAGTTACAGAAACAACACAGACGATTGGTATTGGCGTGATGACTTATGAAATCTTGTGTGGTTTGAACAGTCAGACAATGTGGTCATATCGGCATCACATGAATGGGGGAATCTGTTGCACAAAATGCTGCCCGTCTCTGCCACACAGCAGTGTTATACACAATGGCCAGGGGCTCGATTGTATTTTGAGAAAGGTGTCGTCATATTTAATTCCAAGCACAATCTGTATCTGTAGTTGGTGTGTGTGTGTGTGTGTGTGTGTGTGTGTGTATATATATATATATATATATATATATATATATATATACATACACACATATATATTCCACAAGTCATATGTTTATTGCTTGCATGTAACAGTTGCTAAGAAACACACAGACATGCTAATTGCATGCATATCTTCCACAGAGCTGTCATGCAGAGAAAACTATACGAATGGATAGCATGAAGGTATAGCTTTGACAGGTGAAATCTATTGAAATAATTATATATGAGGTATATAAAGGGCAGAGATGAAGAGGATGATGTATATGAAGGGAAGAGAAGCAGGGGATTATGTAAATCATGAGTAGAAAAGCAGACAATGTATATCAAGGGTAGAGAAGCAGAGGATGAGGTATACGAAGGGAAGAGAAGCATAGGATGATGTATATGAAGGGAAAATACACAGAGGATGATGTATATGAAGGGAAGAGAAACAGAGGGTGATGTATATGAAGGGAAGAGAAACAGAGGATGATGTATATCATGGGAAGAGACACAGAAGATGATGTATATCATGGGAAGAGACACAGAGGATGATGTATATCATGGGAAGAGAAACAGAGGATGATGTATATGAAGGAAAGAGAAGCAGAGAAAGATGTATATGAAGAGAAGAGATGCAGAGTATGATGTATATGAAGGAAAGAGAAGCAGAGAAAGATGTATATGAAGAGAAGAGATGCAGAGTATGATGTATATGAAGGGTAGAGATGCAGAGTATGATGTATATGAAGGGTAGAAAAGCAGAGGATGATGTATATGAAAGGAAGAGAATCAGATGATGATGTATATGAAGGGAAGAGAAGCAGAGGATGATGTATATGAAGGGAAGAGAAGCAGATGATGATGTATATGAAGGGAAGAGAAGCAGTGGATGATGTATATGAAGGGAAGAGAAGCAGAGGATGATGTATATGGAGGGTAGAGAAGCAGTGGATGATGTATATGAAGGGAAGAGAAGCAGATGATGTATATGAAGGGTAGAGAAGCAGTGGATGATGTATATGAAGGGAAGAGAAGCAGATGATGATGTATATGAAGGGAAGAGAAGCAGTGGATGATGTATATAAAGGGAAGAGAAGCAGAGGATGATGTATATGAAGGGTAGAGAAGCAGTGGATTATGTATATGAAGGGAAGAGAAGCAGAGAATGATGTATATGAAGGGTAGAGAAGCAGTGGATGATGTATATGAAGGGAAGAGAAGCAGAGGATGATGTATATGGAGGGTAGAGAAGCAGTGGATGATGTATATGAAGGGAAGGGACACAGAGGGTTATGTATTTGAAGGGATAAGACACAGAGGATGATGCATATGAAGGGAAGAGACACAGAGGATGATATATATGAAGTTAAGAGACACAGAGGATGATATACTTGGTCGGGAGAGATGCAGAGGCTGATAAAGTTGATTGAGCGTGATTCAAAGACGTTATATATATATATATATATTTATATATTTATATTGGAACTACTGGCCTGGCCTGGTGCAAGAGTTCCTACAATTCCTTTTGCTTGAAGCTAGTGACGTATGTTAACCATTAATAACGCACACAGAGGGGGGAAGTATACAGCTGCGGGGGTGTTGTGTATCCATAGCATTCTCACATTAGCATCATTAACAGCTTATACGTATCAGTAATGCCCACTCACAGCTGCCCCATGCGCATCATATCATAGCCACCCTCCTAGTGTTCTGGCCAGTCACGGGATTTGGAGAAGATGCGGCAGTGAGTCAGACAAGGGTGTCAGTGAATCACTTCTGGCTGCCGCCCTTTTCCTGCCTTGCTCATTCCTCTCACACCATAGAGCCCTTATACAGCAAATAAACACTCGCCCCTCTGAGAAGGTTTTTTCTAGGGAAGCCGTTTGCTGGAGAAGTTCATGAAAAAAGGCTGGTTGTCTATAAAGCACAAGCAAAATAATGTCTTTATGTGGCAAATGATATAGGTATAATGGACCCCCTGATGTTTAATCTAAGAATATGAAAAGTCACATAAAGACAGAGGGGCAGATTTACTAAAGGGCGAAGTGACTAACGCTAGCGAAAATTCGACAACGTGACGTCATTTCGGTATTTCACTGATTTACTAACGGTCGCTGGTGTAACTTCGCTAGCAAAGGAGATAGACTCTAGCAGTACTTCACTCCCTAACCCCATGGCGAATTTGTGCTCTGGCGAAGGGACGTAACTACGTAAATTCACTAAGATGCGGATTTTAATGAACGTTACTTCTTGCGCCAGACTTGCCTTCGCCTCCTCAGACCAGGTGCAATAGAGTAGATAGGACTTCCTCGAAAAATACTTGAAAATTTTTCTAAGTCCCAAAAAATGAAAAAACTTTTCATTTTTCAGGGTGATAGGCTGCAAAAGACGTAACTAGCGCAACTTCGCTTTGCTTGCCGCAGTAATGCTAGCGCAACTTCGCCAGCGTTCAGCGCCCTGGACGCAACTTCGGATTTTTGAATTAGCGTTGTCCTGGCGGAGTGTGAGAGAAGCCATCGCTGGCAAATTTTTGGAGGTTAGTGAATTTGCCCCAGAGACTACTGGAGAATGTTATGGAGAATAGTCTGAGCCATGATTACACCAATTTTTCTTTTTCACAACGCATCAGTTAATAGTGCTGCTCCAGCAGAATTTTGCAGTGAAAGCCATTTCTCAAAAGAGCAAACAGATTTTTTTATATCTAATTTTGAAATCTGACATGGGGCTAGACATATTGTCAGTTTCCCAGCTGCCCCCAGTCATGTGACTTGTGCTCTGATAAGCTTCAGTCACTCTTTACTGCTGTACTGCAAGTTGGAGTGATATCACCCCCCTCCCATTCCCACCCAGCAGCCTAACAACAGAACAATTGGAAGGTAACCAGATAACAGCTCCCTAACACAAGATAACAGCTGCCTGGTAGATCTAAAAACAACACTCAATAGTAAAAGCCAAGTCCCACTACGACACATTTGGTTACATTGAGTAGGAGAAACAACAGCCTGCCAGAAAGCAGTTCCATCCTAAAGTGCTGGCTCTTTCTGAAAGCACATGACCAGGCAAAATGACCTGAGATGCACCTACACACCAATATTACAACTAAAAAAAAATACACTTGCTGGTTCACGAATGACATTTTATATGGTAGAGTGAATTATTTCCTGTAAACAGTGTAATTTAGAACTAAAAACTACATCATAAAAATCATGACAGAATCCTTTTAAACTCTCCCATCAGTCAGACCAATAAAGCTTACATTCTAATTTCCCTAGGACGGGTAGTGAAGGCATGTTTTGGCTCCAGTCTGGCTCCATAATCCTAGCATTGTTCTAACACAATAAGATCAAAAAGCTTGCTTACCATGCTCAGGGCAGAGTGCAAAAAAACAGGTACAAGCTGATGTGTTTTTTTGAACTTTGCTCCGTAGCAGAGCATCTAAAGCTGTGGGTCTTTGCATTCCTCAATGCGTTTGGCAGTGAGGGGAGAACGGGGGTCCCATAACTTATGCTGTTTACCATTTTATTCCAAGGTGCAGAGTGCAGACACAAGTGCTTCCTAAATGCACAATGAAGGACATGATTTTGCAGGCCCTAGGCTTTTGTTGGCCACACATCAGTGTGTGTGACCCCATTAACCAATACTCGGACATTATGATTTTCCCATGTGTAATCAGCCTTACGCCCCATAACATAACGGACAGCAGGCCTTTGGCTGAATTGGAGAGAACTGGATGACTATTTGGCAGAAGATGAATACTGAAGCCACACTTGGTATAATAAGGAACACTGGCAGTGGATGATCGGTGGTGGCCAAATAATAACAAATTTACCATCTAGAAAACAAAAAAACACCCCATAATGTCCAGTACACTGCATTTACAACACGCCTATTGTGTCCGTTCATGGGTTTTGGCGCACAGATGTTAAACATGAACCGGGCATGAAGTGGCTTCTGAGCTAGCCTACATTAAATTGACTTAGATACTGGCATCTGAATGTTGGGTTGTGGCCAAGTCACATATATACATTTTAATGGCACCTTGATTTATTACGATTCAGATCCTCCTGTGACATTGTACTTACAGAAAGGGAGGCCTTAGATTTATAGTATTTCTCTGAGAAAACCTAGGGAGTTGTCTCTGATATGGAGAGTGACATTTATGGAAGTGTTTGGCTGGCCGTGCCCCCAAGTGATTCAATGCTGTAGCTTAGGATGCCGTGTCACACCCTTGCAACTGGATTAGAACACAATAGGGAGGTGATATGGATGTGGCAAGCCCGGAGAGAGACAGACAGAAGACGAGGCGATTAGTTGCCAGGCGACTAAATCTCCCCGAAACGCAATGCGTGCCACTTTGCCAGGCGCAAATTCGTTACAACTATGCCAATTCACTAAAATGCGAAGTTGCGTCTCAGCTGCCGAACATTTGCGAAATTTCACTAGCTTTACTTTGGCTGGGCGAGCATTGAAGCAATGAATTTTGCGTTCATTTCTGCCTACCTACCTTCATCATACCTATGACTACGTATCTAATGATACAAAACGCGTCAGGGAATGGATGCTTTTAATATGTTGAAATAAACATTTACTTCTTTTAATCGAACGGGTGAATGGAGTGCTCGTCAAATCTTTTCTACGGACTGTGACTCACCTAAAGCTACGGGCTTGGGGCGATGCACCCGGGCCACCCGACTGATCTGGTGAGTCCCTTCTCGTTTGTTACCCTTCACACTGAAAGAGCCCGCTAAAGATATCTGCATCATTCAGCATAGGCTTAAATATAAAGGTGGTTTGGTGCATAATACTAGCGGTGTTTATTTCCGTTCAATATATGTAAACGGGCCCAAATTTAGCACACATAATTTTGTATATCGCGTTCATTTCTGCCTAGCAAAACTTCGCTAGCACTCTTATACTGAGGTCAATCTGAATAGGGCAGGTACATACAGGTCTTTATTAGAGATGTTGGTGCAAATGTTTGAAGTGGCCACTTATTATTACACATGTTCAAGGAAGCAAAATAAAAACAAAAGAGATCCTCTAATGCCCTAGAGCCCACCCTAAAACAATTGTGGCATGCCCCTCAAATTAGTTTAATAAAATCATTCACACATAAATCTTTAATAGATCGGACTTATGAATGCAATCCTACTTTAAAAACAGAAAAGTCGCCGGCGTTTTTTTACAACTTTAACGAATTTCCGGCATACAGGATATGATGTCACTGACATAAGATTGAGGAAGATGTAGCTTCGTTTGCTAGGTTTAAGGTGGCGAAGTAAACTTTGGCGAAATAGGTCATGTTCAGTAAAATTCACATCTTAGTGAGTTTGTGGAGTAACGACCGGAGTAACGAAAAGTCGCCTGGGGATAGGGTGAGAACTAACACTTGCGTCTTGTTCGCTAGCGAATTGTACTCTACGCCTGTTAGTGAATTGGCGATGAGATTTCTGGCGAATTGACGCTAACGACGGCCACGTCGCACTTTAGTGAATCTGCCCCAAGGGCGGAGCACAAGTGCTGTACATACGAGCTCTAACATGTGGATTCAAAACTGCCAAAATGGCACCTGCAAGATTTGCCTAAAGGTGCAACCAAAGCACCCTGCTTTTTGCTTTACGTGTGGCCCCTTTCATGCCCCGTATTCTTCGCCACTGGGAGGTGGTGGGCAGCATGTGGGCACCCCCTAACTTGTATCTCATTCAGATATGCAGGTAGGGAGCAGCATGGGCCAGAAGGTGCATGAGAACCCAATACTGAATGACAAGACTGATTACTCAAGGTACGGCACACTGCATGTTTTTATCCGGCACAAGGTGGGTGCCCTAGTGCAATAGTAAATGAGCCCTGCAAAATCAAAACCAGGATCTGTCCGCAGAAGTTGGCAACTATGGTATTGGCAAGATAAATAAAAACAGAGGAATGAGTCATATTCTGCACAACTAGGAGTGGCTTGTAATCGCGCCCAGGCTGAATGTAACCCTTATGTGCCAGGATTGGAGTTATTTATTTATATTTGGGCCGGGTTACAGCAGCTTGAAGGTGTAGCATCAATAGATTAGTGTTCCTCCTGTACAAGTCGTCTGTGTGAGGAAGGCAATAAAACACAATTCATTTGAAGCACATTCCTATAAAATTAGGTGGGTCGGGCAGCCCAAATTCTGCACAGGGGGGGAGGGTAAAGTCATTTGGAAGTGAGATATAATGTAGTATGACATGTAACTCAAGCAGCCCATGCAGTGCCACCATTAGGATCTTGGGAGCTTTGCTATCCCAATTTAGGCAGCATTGGGCCATGTAGTTATAAACCACCACTGGGTTGTTGGCAACCACTTGCTAATGGTAAATACCCTGTTTTTGCTGCCAGTGCCATAATGGTGGTAAAGGTAGTGAGTACAGTCAGGGTTAGACAGACCAGCCAGGGTACCAGAGGATCACCCAGTGTGCACCAGTATAGTAAAAAATCCCATTAGCCCTTTCTGATTTCCACCATAAGTCTGTATATAATCTAGTCTACACCATGTCTCCATGTAGATGTTGTGAGACCTGGTCAAGGATGTCAGGTTCTTTGGTGTAGTGATGTGCGGGCTGAGCCGATACCTGAGGGCCGGGCAGGTCAGGCTGAATTTTGGGAGTCCATGGCACGTACCTCTCAACAGTTGCGTTTGTCACGGGACAGTCCCGATTTTGACAGCTCAACACGCAGTCCCAGATTGCTACTGAAATGTCCAGAGTTTCTCTTTAATCTCCTGCACTGAACAGCCAGAAAAGATACAATGTTTTTAACTTAATTGGCTCCTGGCAGAAAGCCCAGCATTACGTAGCAGCTGCACTTAGATACAATTGTAATTATTTAAGGTAAGCAAAGATACAATTGTAACTATTTAGCCCCCTGCATTGAACAGCCAGAAAAATAAACCCAAATACCAGTCTACAGAGTTACTACCTGCTTAAGATAAGCAAAGATACAATTGTAACTATTTCATCTCCTGCACTGAACAACCAGAAAAAGATACAAAGTTTCGGAATTGTGATTAAATAAGCGGCTTTTGGCACAGAGCCCAGAATTCTTGGCAGCCGCACTCAGATACATTTGTAACTATTTAAGATAAGCAAAGGTACAACTGTAACTATTTGATCTCCTGCCCTGAAAAGCCAGAGAAAAATACAATATTTCTGAAATGTGATAAAATAAGAGGCATTTGGCAGAGCCCAGAATACTCCGCAGCTTCACTTAGATACATTTCTAACTATTTAAGATAAACAAAGATACAATTGTAACTATTTGGCCCCCTGCATTGAACAGCCAGAAAATTAAACCCAAATACCAGTCTACAGAGTTTCTAACTGCCAGTTAGGAAGAACTAGCTGAGAATTCCTCATTCAGCCGTCACCTCGGAATTGTGGGTACTAGTATGCCAATAGCAACTTAATGCTCTTAGTTATCATGGAGTAAGACAGTAGTATTAGCAGGTGAGTAGTAAGAAAACAAGTCCCTTTTTCTTTGTATGAATAATAAAACCATAAACTATATGATAGGGACACAGGTCTCTACTTCTATCATCTCCCACACGCAGTACTTTTCACTCAAGGCTTTTGCGTTCAACGCTATTGTTAAATATGGCTGGCGAGTTGGTCTTTCTTTGATACAACGACAGCTCCGCGGATTTTAGGAAAGAGAATTTAAGGTGAAGAAGACCCTCACCCTTTCTGGATCCCAGTTCAGCCCTAAATAAAGCAGCAAACTGCCGCCTCAAGCCAATTTCTACTTTTACTGCTGTGATACAATCAAGTGGTTTCTCTTTCAAGACTGACACCTCATTTTCTTCACCACATTGTGAGTTATTTCAGAAAAAATGTACATTTTCGGAGCTACTTGGCAGGCCCACATACGGATCAGCAGGCGCGTATCAGTCTCAACGTTACAGGAGTCACATGGGCCCCGTGAGTCTGATTGATTTGGGTGGGGGCCTGCCTGGATAATGGCCATGAAACAGAAATCACTCAAATGTAACCTTTTTCCAATCACCCGGCTGACTCACAGTGGTGACGCCCCAGGGCAAATGTTGCCTATAGTTAATGCACTTTTGTATGAGAGACACGTTGCAAAACTGCTCGACTCCTATCATTTCCACATCCAGAAAGGGTTAAGAGAAAATGCACTGCGGTGTTACATATCTTTTAATGAACATTATTAAACACCAGCTCATGTAAGGACAATGTGTCTTCCTGAAAAACCTGCACTGCTGAACATGCCTGGGGACTGAGATTAAAGCTAAATAGAGAAAAGGTTGTTCTGAATAAGAAAAGGCATGTGAAGGGTATTTATTAATTCAGGATGGGGCTGGGCTTTGCCAATGAGATGTATAAACCAAGGATGGGACTGGGCTTTGCCAATGAGATTTATTTAAACCAAGGATGGGACTGGGCTTTGCCAATTTTATGTATTTAAACTAAGGATGGGACTGGGCTTTGCCAATTTTATGTATTTAAACTAAGGATGGGACTGGGCTTTGCCAATTTTATGTATTTAAACTAAGGATGGGACTGGGCTTTGCCAATTTTATGTATTTAAACTAAGGATGGGACTGGGCTTTGCCAATTTTATGTATTTAAACTAAGGATGGGACTGGACTTTGCCAATGAGATTTATTTAAACTAAGGATGGGACTGGGCTTTGCCAATTGGAATTATATAAACAAAGGATGGGACTGGGCTTTTCCAATGTTATGTATATAAGATAAGGATAAGACTGGGCTTTGCCAATGTTATGTGTATAAACTAAGGATGGGACTGAGCTTTGCCAATGATATGTATCTAAACTAAGGATGGAACCGGACTTTGCCAATGTTATCTATATAAGCTAAGGATGGGACTGGGCTTTGCCAATAGGATGTGTATAAACTAAGGATAGAACTGGGTTTGCCAATTGGATGTATAACTGGGTTTCCGTCTTAATAGTCCCAACCCTAGTAATACATGATAATGATGCTGGTTCACACAAGAGGAAATTCAAAAGAGACTAGAACATATAAACATAAACAAAGGTCCTGGACCGGATGGTCCCATGGTACTAAACGAGGTTAGCTCTGTCATTGCCAAATCTCTTTACTTAATTTTTCAGGATTCACGGACGTCTGGCATGGTGCAGAGAGACTGGCAAATTGCTAATGTGGTGCCGCTATTCAAAAAGGGATTCTGTTCTCAGCCTCAGAATTATAGGCCAGTTAGTCTGACATCAGTGGTAGGAAAGTTTGCCGAAGGGGTATTAAGGGATAAGATACTCGACTTCATTGCAAATAATAATACTGAGTTTGTGCCAGCATGGTCTTATGTGTAATAGATCTTGCCAGACTCATTTAATCTTTTTATGAGAAGGTGAGCAGGGACCTTGACTCTGGGATGGCAGTGGATGTAATCTACTTAACTTTTGCTAAAGCATTTGATACAGTGCCACACAGAAGGTTACTGGTTTAATTAAAGAATGTTGGCCTGGAACAGAGTATTTGTAATTGGATAGAGAACTGGCTAAAATATAGATTACAGCGTGGTGGTAAATTAAAGTTTTCTAATTGGACAGGTCAGTTGAATGGCTGATATTCTGTAGAAGTGTTTACATATATCTTGTTATGAGCTTAGGGACACCTTGTACAAATACTGATACCGCAAGGGGGTGCCTGAATCCAATGGGTTTGAACCCCACTACAATAGACGGTTCACGATTTCTCATAAAACAATGGCCAGTGGGAAATTTCGGGAACGATGCTTGAGATCCCATCAGTAATCACCATGCCTCCCTGTTTTTCAGAGCGTACGGGAAAACTTCTCACGGAGTTTGGGAAGCTGTATGAAAAGCAGTATGGGGTTGCACTCTTCAATAGTGTCCGCTATGAAATTGAAGGCAACGGTGGATCTCAGACACAGCTACTACATCGAAAAGTAAGTAGGGGCCCCTCACAACAGGGACTGTATTAGTATTAGTGAGTGCAAGTGGGAGGACATAAATGAAAAGTGAGTGGAGACGGATACATTTATGAAGGAGGGTGTTACTGGTGTGATTGTAGCCCCACATTTCTAGATTTACTGCAGCATTAGATTATTGTTTTCACTTTGACTTTGCCTGAGTACATCAATTGCTCTTGCATGTCACTGCTGAGTAGAATCCGTACACATGAATAAGCCTCACTCAATCTGACACCCTGGATAAGAGAACCGAAGGCAGAGATAAATATTTAAAAAGCCACAGTGGAGAAATCCAACATAACCTTGTTGCCCCTTAAATGTGCCACCTTGCCCCATGTAAATCCAGAACTGCTTCTCTATTAGAGATGTCGCGAACTGTTCGCCGGCGAACTTGTTCGCGCGAACATCGGGTGTTCGCGCTCGCCGGAAGTTCGCGAACGTCGCGCGACGTTCGCCATTTTGGGTTCGCCATTGTTGGCGCTTTTTTTTGCCCTCTCACCCCAGACCAGCAGGTACATGGCAGCCAATCAGGAAGCTCTCCCCTGGACCACTCCCCTTCCCTATAAAAACCGAAGCCCTGCAGCTTTTTTTCACTCTGCCTGTGTGTGCTGAAGAGATAGTGTAGGGAGAGAGCTGCTGCCTGTTAGTGATTTCAGGGACAGTTGAAAGTTTGCTGGCTAGTAAACGTTTTGATACTGCTCTGTTATTGGAGGGACAGAAGTCTGCAGGGGTTTGAGGGACATTTAAGCTTAGGTAGCTTTGCTGGCTAGTAATCTACCTTCTACTGCAGTGCTCTGTATGTAGCTGCAGTGGGCAGCTGTCCTGCTTCTGATCTCATCTGCTGACTGCTGCAATAGCAATAGTCCTTGTAAGGACTGCTTTTATTTATTTTTTTGTTGTTTTACTACTACTACTACTACTACTACTACTATAAGAGCCCAGTGCTATTAGTCTAGCAGTGTTGGGGAGTGGGACTGGTGTGCTAATCTGCTGCTCCTAGTAGTTCAGCAGCACCAACTTTAATTTTTTTTTATTTAACTTTTTTTTATTTTACTACCGCTGTAGTAGTGTATAAGTTGACCTTTTAGGCATTATTTGCCCTGTAGGCATTTTTTGCCCAGTGTGTTATTCAACCAACTGCTATCTAGCTGTGTGACCGTGTTCACATTCTGTCTAAATATCCATAATATTACCGTCTCCAGAAAAAACACCGGAGTGACTTTTTTCAAGCAGCCATAATAAATTTTACGTAATCCGTATCCATCGCTGTAGTAGTGTATAAGTTGACCTTTTAGGCATTATTTGCCCTGTAGGCATTTTTTGCCCAGTGTGTTATTCAACCAACTGCTATCTAGCTGTGTGCCCGTGTTCACATTCTGTCTAAATATCCATAATATTACCGTCTCCAGAAAAAACACCGGAGTGACTTTTTTCAAGCAGCCATAATAAATTTTACGTAATCCGTATCCATCGCTGTAGTAGTGTATAAGTTGACCTTTTAGGCATTATTTGCCCTGTAGGCATTTTTTGCCCAGTGTGTTATTCAACCAACTGCTATCTAGCTGTGTGACCGTGTTCACATTCTGTCTAAATATCCATAATATTACCGTCTCCAGAAAAAACACCGGAGTGACTTTTTTTCAAGCAGCATTCTTATATTTTACGTAATCCGTATCCACCGCTGTGTATACGTTGACCTTGTAGGCATTATTTGCCCTGTAGGCATTTTTTGCCCAGTGTGTTATTCAACCAACTGCTATCTAGCTGTGTGACCGTGTTCTCATTCTGTCTAAATATCCATAATATTACCGTCTCCAGAAAAAACACCGGAGTGACTTTTTTTCAAGCAGCATTCTTATATTTTACGTAATCCGTATCCACCGCTGTGTATACGTTGACCTTGTAGGCATTATTTGCCCTGTAGGCATTTTTTGCCCAGTGTGTTATTCAACCAACTGCTATCTAGCTGTGTGACCGTGTTCTCATTCTGTCTAAATATCCATAATATTACCGTCTCCAGAAAAAACACCGGAGTGACTTTTTTTCAAGCAGCATTCTTATATTTTACGTAATCCGTATCCACCGCTGTGTATACGTTGACCTTGTAGGCATTATTTGCCCTGTAGGCATTTTTTGCCCAGTGTGTTATTCAACCAACTGCTATCTAGCTGTGTGACCGTGTTCTCATTCTGTCTAAATATCCATAATATTACCGTCTCCAGAAAAAACACCGGAGTGACTTTTTTTCAAGCAGCATTCTTATATTTTACGTAATCCGTATCCACCGCTGTGTATACGTTGACCTTGTAGGCATTATTTGCACAGTGTTTTCTTCAAACCGCCATCTAGCTGTGTGAGCTTGTTCACATTTTGTCTAAATATTGATAATATTATCGTCTCTAGAAAAACCACTTGAGTTACTTTTTTTCAAGCAGCATTCATATATTTTACGTAATCCGTATCCACCGCTGTAGTAGTGTATACGTTGATCTTGTAGGCATTATTTGCACACTGTTTTCTTCAAACTGCCATCTAGCTGTGTGTATTATCGTTTCCAGAAAAACCAACTGAGTTTTTGTTGTTGTTGTTTTTTTAAAAATAATGCCAGGCAAAGGCAGGCCGCCCCGCAGAGGCCGTGCTAGGGGCCGTGCTGCTATGCAATCCTGTGGCCCTAGCAAATTGCCCAGTTTTAAAAAGCCAATGACCCTGAACTCCCAAAATGCTGAAGAGGTAGTTGACTGGCTTACACAGCACACCCCATCCTCTACCGTTTCTAACTTTACCACAACATCCTCCTCATCCTCCACTGCTATGGCCACCCCACGTAACACTTCCTCCACCACCGGTGCCCCTTCTTCACTGGAGTCAGAGGAGTTATTTTCCCATGAGTTTCTTGAACTGAGTAATGCGCAACCATTATTGGCAGAAGAAGATGAAGGAGATGAGGACGTTACACCAGATTTAATTCTGGCAGAGAACACGACAGAGATGGACATAATGATGAGTGATGAGGAGGAGGAGGAGGTCCCCGCTGCTGCTTCCTTCTGTGATGTGTCAGAAGAAATTGATGCATCTGAGGAGAATGATGATGAGGAGATTGATGTTTTGTGGGTGCCTAGTAGAAGAGAGCAAGAGGAGGGTAGTTCAGATGGAGAGACGGAGAGTCAGAGAGGCAGTAGGAGAATAAGACTTAGAAGAAGCAGGGAGGCCAGCCCGCAGGGATCAGTAGGGCAACAACATGTATCGGCACCTGTGTTCAGCCGGCCAACGCACCCGCCATTGCCGCCAATGCCGCCAACTTCTACTGTTACCGCCAGATCGCACACTTCCAAAAAGTCAGCAGTGTGGGATTTTTTTAATGTGTGTGCCTCTGACAAAAGCATTGTAATTTGCAATGAGTGCAGTCAGAAACTGAGCCTTGGTAAGCCCAACAGCCACATAGGTACAACTTCTATGCGAAGGCACATGAGCGGCAAGCACAAAGCACTTTGGGAGCAACACCTCAAAGGCAACAGGCAAACTAAAAGTCACACTCCTTCTGGTCCAGCATCTTACTGCTCTACCTCTGCTCTCCTTGACCCATCTGAACCACCCTCCACTCCGCCTTCCACCTTGACCACCTGTTCCCATTCCCAGTCATCTGCCACCAGCCAAGTTTCTGTGAAGGCCATGTTTGAGCGTAAGAAGCCAATGTCTGACTGTCACCCCCTTGCCCGGCGTCTGACAGCTGGCTTGTCTGCACTCTTAGCCCGCCAGCTTTTACCATACCAGCTGGTGGACTCTGAGGCCTTCCGCAAATTTGTAGCAATTGGGACACCGCAGTGGAAGGTACCCAGCCGCAATTTTTTTTCTAAAAAGGGAATACCACACCTGTACCAACATGTGCAGAGCCAAGTTACCGCATCTCTGTCACTTAGTGTTGGGCCAAAGGTCCATATGACTACTGACGCATGGTCCTCCAAGCATGGTCAGGGCAGGTATGTCACCTACACTGCCCACTGGGTGAACTTGGTAATGGCTGGGAATGGGAAGCAGGGAATGGGTAGCTCAACAACAACAACAACAGTGGAGTTGGTGTCACCGCCACGGATTGCACGCGGTTCTGCCACCACCTCTACTCCTCCATCGCTCTCTACCTCGTCTTCTTCCTCTTCTTCTTCTTACTCTGCTGCTGGGTCCTCCTTCTCCTCCTCCACACCTGTGCACCCCCAGCTCCCCCTAGGCTATTCGACGTGCCAGGTACGCCGTTGTCACGCTGTCTTGGGGATGACGTGCCTGGAAAGCAAAAACCATACCGGATCTGTACTCCTGTCATCTCTGCAGTCACAGGCCGATCGGTGGCTGACCCCACACCAACTGCAGATCGGAAAAGTGGTGTGTGACAATGGAAGCAATCTGTTGGCAGCGTTGAGACTGGGAAATTTAACACATGTGCCCTGCATGGCACATGTGTTAAATTTAATAGTCCAACGTTTTGTCTCCAAGTACCCAGGATTCCAGGACGTTCTCACCCAGTCCAGAAAGGTGTCGGCCCATTTCAGACGTTCCTACACAGCCATGGCACGCCTTGCTGACATTCAGCAGCGCTACAACATGCCAGTCAGGCGTTTGATTTCTGACAGCCAGACTCGCTGGAATTCAACGCTCCTTATGTTGGAACGTCTGCTGCAACAACAAAGGGCCGTCAACGAGTACCTTTTTGAACTGGGTGGTAGGACTGGATCTGCAGAGCTGGGGATTTTTTTCCCCCGTTACTGGGTGCTTATGCGCGATGCCTGCAGGCTCATGCGACCTTTTGAAGAGGTGACAAATATGGTCAGTCGCACCGAAGGCACCATCAGCGACCTAATACCCTTCGCTTTCCTCCTGGAGCGTGCCGTGCGACGAGTGACAGATGAGGCTGTAGACCAGCGTGACGAGGAGCTGGAAGCGCACGATTTATGGTCGCAATCACCAGAACGAACCCAGGCACCTGCTGCAACGCAGGGAGAGGTGCCAGAAGTGGAGTCAGAGGAGGAAGGTGGCTTTGTGGAGGAGGAGGAGGAGGACCAACAGGAGCAGGCTTCCCAGGGGGCTAGTGGTGACCTTTTGGGGACCCCTGGTCTTGTACGTGGCTGGGGGGAGGAGACCGTGGATGATGCAGTCCTTGATAATGAGGAAGCGGAGATGGATAGCTCTGCATCCAACCTTGTGAGAATGGGGTCTTTCATGCTGGCATGCCTGTTGAAGGACCCCCGTATCAAGAGGCTTAAGGAGAAGGACCTGTACTGGGTCGCAACGCTACTAGACCCGCGGTACAAGCATAAAGTGGCAGAAATGTTACCAACATACCACAAGTCCGAAAAGATGCGGCATTTACAAACCAGCCTGCAAAACATGTTGTACAATGCTTTTAAGGGTGATGTCACTTCAGGAACTCATCAACATTCCAGGGGCAGAGGTGCCAGTAATCCTGCCACGAGCACACCTGCAAGGACAAAGCCCTTTGGCCGGTCTGTAACATCAGACATGCAAATGTTTTTCTGTCCAAGGCAGCGCCACAACCCTTCTGGATCCACCCTCAAAGAACGCCTCGACCGGCAGGTAGCGGACTACCTGGCATTAACTGCAGATATCGACACTCTGAGGAGCGATGAACCCCTGGACTACTGGGTGCGCAGGCTTGATCTGTGGCCAGAGCTGTCACAATTTGCCATGAACCTCTTGTCTTGCCCAGCCTCAAGTGTGCTCTCAGAAAGGACCTTCAGTGCAGCAGGAGGGATTGTAACTGAGAAGAGAACTCGCCTAGGTCACAAAAGTGTCGATTACCTGACCTTTATTAAAATGAATGAGGGGTGGATCTCGGAGGGTTACTGCACGCCGGAAGACTTGTTCTGACTTCTATGCAGCTGTCCTTCTCTTCAAGCCTCATGACTCCACACACAGCTGTCCTTTAGCGTCCTCCTCCCTCCGCCACCGTTACAAACTAGGGTGCAAACCCTACTGGTTTAATTTTTTCTGGCCTCTGTGCTTCAGTGGCTGCGTCCAAAAAAACGGGGCAAACAATGTCTACAAGGTCAACGTATGGCGAAAAATTACTATTTTCAGCATTTATATGGCATATTTTTTCTGGCAACTGTGCTTCAGTGGCTGCGTCCAAAAAAATGCATATTTTCTGCATTTATATGGCATAATTTTTCTGGCCTCTGTGCTTCAGTGGCTGCAACCAAAAAAATGCATATTTTGTCCATTTATATGGCATAATTTTTCTAGCCTCTGTGCTTCAGTGGCTGCAACCAAAAAAATGCATATTTTCTCCATTTATATGGCATAATTTTTCTAGCCTCTGTGCTTCAGTGGCTGCAACCAAAAAAATGCATATTTTCTCCATTTATATGGCATAATTTTTCTGGCCTCTGTGCTTCAGTGGCTGCAACCAAAAAAATTTATATTTTCAGCATTTATATGGCATAATTTTTCTGTCAACTGTGCTTCAGTGGCTGCGACCAAAAAAATGCATATTTTCTGCATTTATATGGCATAATTTTTCTGGCCTCTGTGCTTCAGTGGCTGCAACCAAAAAAATTTATATTTTCAGCATTTATATGGCATAATTTTTCTGGCAACTGTGCTTCAGTGGCTGCGACCAAAAAAATGACTATTTTCAGCATTTATATGGCATATTTTTTCTGGCCTCTGTGCTTCAGTGGCTGCGGCCAAAAAAACTGGGCAAACAATGCCTACAAGGTCAACGACGTTGACCTTGTAGGCATTGTTTGCCCAGTTTTTTTGGCCGCAGCCACTGAAGCACAGAGGCCAGAAAAAATATGCCACATAAATGCTGAAAATAGTCATTTTTTGCCATACGTTGACTCAACGTATATGGCAAAAAATGACTATTTTCAGCATTTATATGGCATATTTTTTCTGGCAACTGTGCTTCAGTGGCTGCGTCCAAAAAAACTGGGCAAACAATGTCTACAAGGTCAACGTATGGCGAAAAATTACTATTTTAAGCATTTATATGGCATATTTTTTCTGGCAACTGTGCTTCAGTGGCTGCGTCCAAAAAAAACTGGGCAAACAATGTCTACAAGGTCAACGTATGGCGAAAAATTACTATTTTCAGCATTTATATGGCATATTTTTTCTGGCAACTGTGCTTCAGTGGCTGCGTCCAAAAAAACTGGGCAAACAATGCCTACAAGGGCAACGTATGGCAGTTGTTTAAAGAGAACAGTAGATTACTAGCCAGCAAAGCTACCTAAGCTAAAATGTCCCTCAAATCCCTGCAGACTTCTGTCCCTCCAATACAGAGCAGTATCAAGCAGATTACTAGCCAGCAAACTTACTATCATCTGTCCCTGAAATCACTAACAGCTCTCCCCCTACACTATCTCTTCCAAGCACACACAGGCAGATTTTTCAGATACATTTTTGCCCTTGATCCCCCTCTGGCATGCCACTGTCCAGGTCGTTGCACCCTTTAAACAACTTTAAAATCATTTTTCTGGCCAGAAATGTCTTTTTTAGATGTTAAAGTTCGCCTTCCCATTGAAGTCTATGGGGTTCGCGAACCGTTCGCGAACCGCTCGCATTTTTGCGCAAGTTCGCGAATATGTTCGCGAACTTTTTTTCCGACGTTCGCTACATCCCTATTCTCTATGTGTATGGCTTATCTCTTTAGTCCCAGCCTTATTTCTGTCCTTCTCTCCCAGGCTCCTCTTAATGACCGGGTGATATTTTCAGGAAACATTTACCAGTATTTGGAAGACACCAAGAAATGGAGGAGCCGATACTGTCTGGTACCTCACCACTATGGACCAGTCCTTTATGAGAACAAGACCGTGAGTATTCGGTGGACTCAGGCAGTCTTCAGTCCTATAATATATTTGATTCTAATACCAGCAGACCTAATGGGTAGGGCTGCCTTGTACATCTCCTCATTGGGTGTAACAGAGGGGCAAGTGATGCTGAGGTTCTGTGTCTTGTCCCCTGCAGAGCAGCTCCCATTGAAGGTCAAGGCTCGGAGTCCCAGCATTTCATCTTGACACCCTCATCACGAATTTGGACTCTCCATTTTAGTTCTGTCCCTAAAGTTTCTTTCTTTCCCACTAGTCACATGAGCGTGGCCTTCAGCCCAGGGCTGGACTCAACTGTGCAGGCTTTAAAGTTCTCACCTCCTTGGAACAATATGGAGACTTGATGAATGCCAGTGTACCAGGTGAGGCTTTTTTTTTTTAGACTTGCGTTATATTTGCATAAATATTCAGTTCATTAATTGTGTTCCTGACACTTATTTGTTTATCATTTCTTTCTTTGGTGCCCAGGTGGAAAGGTGAAGGCAGGAGGTGCACAGATTAAATGTGCCACACCGTTCCCAGTCATCTTGTGGCACCCATATAGCCGACACCATTTCTTCTGTGTAACGAACGAGAAGGAGCAGGAGAGGTGGAGCGCTGTCTTCCAGGACTGTGTGCGGCACTCCAACGATGGTGAGTTCAGGGGCCCACGTGGATTTGGCAATATTGTAATGTAGCCCACGTCTAGTAATTGGAAGGGCAGTGCTGATGAAGGAGATGGCATCCAGGAAAGCTGGGGGACACCAGGTGCAGAGGGAATCCTGTCAGGGTTCCTTTGCAAAATGCAGAATCGATAATCAAAGGGCTTGGGGCAAGAGATCACAAGAAGGGCACAGTTTTTGTGGGTACTAAGAATATCACAAATCTGATGGTGCGTAAAGCAGAAATGATGACTGCCAAGGTAGGAGTGGGCAGCAAATCACTTGTGCATAGCGTTCCAAGGATAGAATCACAGTATGGGGGAGGAATAGCTGCTGGAATTAGCTCTCTTTCCTTTAGTAATGTCTCCTCTGTTTCCTCCTGCTTTATCCACTTCCCTCTTCTCTGTAAAAACTGTAGAGGCTCTACAGAAATTCCGCAGCAGCTTCAATTCTCTATATATTTTCTTTCTCCGCTCAATCCTCCAGCTGTTGTTTGATCGTCTCTTTGTGTTTATAGTCTCTGCCATGTCTTCCTGAAATATATTTGCTTGCCGTCGCACTTAATTACCCCTCAATAGAAGTGAGTGTGAGTTTGTGATCATACAACAGATTGGTAAAAGAATAGGTGCATGGGCCTGGGAGTAATATCGGACTGATCCAATTGTGAGCCCAGTGATCGGATCATAATGCAAGGAGTACGGGCGGTCAGATTGCGGGGGCGAATCAACGAACAGATGCGCCCGAGATCTGATGGGATTTTTAGCCCTGCCCGATCAACATCTGGCCAACTTTCAGACAGATATGGATCGGGGGCCCCATACACGGGCCCAGGGTCGGACCCACACGTGGCTCTTAATTCCGCAACCCCCTTTGTCGGAGGTTGCGGGAAAAAATTGAGTGCGTGTGCATGCGCACAACCATGGCGCTGCGTGCATGCACACAAACGCGCCACTGCAGGGGGGTCCGGAGCGGGGCCCTGGGGCAGCACCCCCCAGTCCGACCATGCATGGGCCAATCAACTGCCGACTCGTGGGGAAGTGTGCCTAAAAAATTGGACACCTAGTATATGTAACCCCAAGTGATTGTATTGACTTACCCAACACCCGGGCCGGTGCTCCTATCAGCAGAAAACTGCACCGGCCCAGGGTTATACCAGTGAGCACCATGGAGGGGTCGGCTTTCTGCAAAGAAGTGAAGAAACCTGCAGGATCACAGAGCCCACTATGTTTGCCAGTCCAGATGTGCACCCAGACATATTAATGCCATTTATAATCCTGCTCTCAGACAGTGTTTGTCTCAGTCTTTCTCACCTTTACATATTAGCGAGCGGATGAAGGGGAATTTTTCCCAGCACCGCAGAGGATTAATGAATCCTTTACTATCATCCTGTGTTTGTTAAGCAGGTGGATCTGTCTTGCTAAATTATACTGGGATCTGAATGCGGTTTGGATGGTGCCACGCCTTATAACCAGAGCTTTTGAAAACAATACCCCCCCCACCCTTCAATTGAAAAACACAAAGGCAGGGGGAAGTATTAAAAACACAGCGAGACAGCACTTTTTGTATTGACAGGGGGAATGAGAGTTTTGTTGGTTTAGAGGAAGCGGAGTATTAGTAACAGTGTAGAAACAATACAATATGTCTTCATGCTTCCTCTGAATGTAAGAGAAAACAGACCTACAACATATACATGGAAGGACCATACTGAGCTGAACTGATATTAACCTAAACAGATCGCTTTTCTGAGCACTTTTTTTTAGAGAGTCTCTGAGATTTCAGTTTTAGGCTGCTCATACCAGGCGTTTAGCTTAGTAGACAGCAGGTCAGCGACTCTAGGGTTAACTGGCCGTGCAGGTAACGCAGCATTGCCAGTAAAGGGTTAGGGTTGCACTAAAAGCAGTCTAAAACTGCAAAAGTCACATCCACCAACAATAGAAACATTTATATTCATTACATTTTGAAATAACTTTTAGTATGATGTAGAGAGTGATATTTTGCAATTTTGGCCATCTGTTGGTAGGCTCCAAATTCCCCTAGCAACCATGCAATTCATTTGATTAAGATACTGGAATATGAATAGGAGAGGAGTGAGTAGAAAGACGAGTAATAAAAAGTAGCAATAAAAATACATTGGTAGCCTTAGGGTTGGGGCACACAGATTTGGGGAGATTAGTCGCCTGGCGCTTGTTCGGGGCGACTAATCTCCCCGATCTGCCTTCCGCCGGCTAAAATTTAAAATCGCCTGGGGTCAGGCACTCTGAGCACTTCGTTTTCGGATGTCGCCCGTAATTGCCTTACGAGGAAACTTAGGACGACTTCGGAAAACAAATCGCTCCAAGTGCCATTCTGCCGTCAACTCTCATTTTAGCCGTTGGGAAGGCAGATCGGGGAGATTAGTCGCCCCGAAGAAGAGGAGATTTGTTGTTGAGCAACTAATTTCCCCGAATCTGCCTGTGTGCCCTGACCCTTACATAGCTTTTGCTTTTTAGAAGGGGTCAGCGATGCCGATGTGAAAGCTGCTAAGAGTCCAAGAAAAAAGGCAAATAATTCTAAAACTAAAAAAAAATAATGAAGACCAATTAAAAAATTGCTTAGAATTAGCCTTTCTATAACATACTAAAAGTGAACTTAAAGGTGAACCACCCCTTAAAGATGGCCATACAGGGGTCAATAAAAGGTTATTGGCCCGGTTTTCAAGTCTATATCTGACCGGCTTGAAAAACCCATTGGACATGGAATTCATCAGAGTGTTGAGGTATGGAGGTGCTCCGTAGGCCTCTCTGTATGATTGCTCAGAAATTTGGCTTAAATTTCAATAAATATGTCATGGTTTAGACATATTATATATTCTTTATGTTATGTTCTCTACCAGGCATTCCTGAAGAACCACGTTTGGAATCGGCTGCCTTCACCGACTCAGTGCGGCTCTATAGACAAGCTCGGGAGCAGTATGGGACGTGGGATATGATGTGTGGGAATCAGGTGCAGGTAGGTGCAGAGTGGAGTACACCACTTGTTTATAATAGTACTGCTGCTCTGCCCAATGGCATCTTACACCATATTGTTACCACTTTCTGCTGAATTGTCTAGGTGCTGAGTAACTTGGTGATGGAGGATCTGATCCCTGATTTGAAAAACATCATCTGTCCCAAACTGAGGGGGAAACCCCAGGAGAGGCAGAAGCTGTGGATGCTGGTAAGTCCTATCTATGTATAGTATGTATAATATGTAGAGGCAGATTTATCAATGGTCAAAGTGAAAATTTGAATTTCGAGATAATTTTTGTGTATTTCGACTAGGAAATAGTCCAAATTTGATTCCAAAATTCGAATTTCTGAATGTATCATGTACTGTCTCTTAAAAATTCGATGTCAGCCATTCGCCATCTAAAACCTCCTGAATTGCTGTTTAAGCCTAGGGGGGACCTCCTAGGACCTATCTGAGGTCAATTGGTGGACTTAGCCAAATCAGGCCCAGATCTTGTTTGGCGACCTCTCAGTGTATGCCCAGCTTTATATAGTAGGTGGCCTCACAAGGAATGAGCCGCAGCGATAATCTGCAGGCTTCCCCAACCCAATTCGTTGTTTTTGAGGATCAATATCCAAGATGTAAGCTGGTGGTACAGGTCGATTATTAATTTTCTTCTTCCACTCAGATTTCAGACACGGTTTACCGCATGGTGTATGAACAGACAAGCCACTTCTACGAAGGTTTGGAGAAAGGGTGCTCAGAGAAAAGAGCCGGGATGGAGAGTCAGATTCGGACCGACATGGACCAGATCATCTCCTGCAAGGAACACGTGTCCAACAAGATTCGAGGTGAAAAGTGAAATCAGAGTATCTTGTATTGTTTGTGGTTCCTGCTTCAGCACTACTACATATACACAAAACTATACACCTGCATCGCCTACCTATGTTTCTAGACATGCAATTAAGAGACTAGCCCAGGGCACCAAGGAACTAACACCATAATAACATGGGTTTAGGTTTAAGTTAGAGGTGACTTACCCTTTCATTTAGGATTTACCTTAACGGTAAGGCCACACTGGGTGTTTTGGGGAGATTTGGTTGCCTGGTGACTAATCGCCTCATCTTTGCGGCAACCAATCTCTCCAAATGCCTTCCCTGACTCTGCGCCGGCTAAAATGAAAAAAACGGCGGCGCTAATCACACGCGGCGATTCGTTTTCCAAGGTTACCTCGCGAGGAAACTTCGGAAAACTAATCGCCGCGTGTGATTAGCGCTGGCGTTTTTTTTTTCATTTTAGTCGGCGCAGAGTCAGGGAAGGCGTTTGGGGAGATCGGTCGCCGCAAAGACGAGGCGATTAGTTGCCAGGCAACCAAATCCCACCAAAACGCCCAGTGGGGCCTTACCCTAATTCCTGCTCCACATGAAACCTTATTTGCTCCCTTTTAAGCTAGAAAATAAATCTCCTACGTTTTTGAAGTGGCGGAGATAGCACATCTCACCATTTCGGACAAATGCAGGGCTCTAATCAGTGGCGGAACTACCGGGGGAGCAGGGGGTGCGAGCGGGCCAGGGCCCACACCCCCTCAGGGCCCCCCGGCAGTCCGTTCGCCATTGGAAACTCGGCCAAATGCGGCCGTACGGAGGGGGGCGGGGCCCGGCTGTACGTCACGCACCAGGGCCCGCCCCCCTCAACGAACGCTACTGGCTCTAATAGCACCTATGAGTGGGTGACAGTGATCCTTTATGTGGTTCTTCAAGTCAGAAAAAGAAATCTTAATTCATGATTTTTATGATGTAGTTTTTATTTCTAAATTACACTGTTTACACTGCAAATAATTCACTCTACAATATAAAATTTCTTTCCATGCACCAGCAAGTGTATTTTTTTAGTTGTAATATTGTTGTGTTAGGTGCATCTCAGCTCATTTTGCCTGGTCATGTGCTTTCAGAAAGAGCCAGCACTTTAGGATGGAACTGCTTTCTGGCAGGCTGTTGTTTCTCCTACTCAATGTAACTGAATGCGTTGCAGACGGACCTATCAAATGCTGTTCTTAGATCTACCAGGGAGCTGTTATCTTGTGTTAGGGAGCTGCTATCTGATTACTTTGTTCTGTTGTTAGGCTGCTGGCGGGGAAAGGGAGGTGGTGATATCAAATCACATGACTGGGGGCAGCTGGGAAACTGACAATATGTCTAGCCCCATGTCCGATTTAAAAATAAATATAAAAAAAACCTGTTTCAGTGCAGAATTCTGCTGGAGCAGCACTGTTAACCAATGCATTTTGAAAAAATAAACATTTTACCCATGACAGTATCCCTTTAATAATGGAAATGGAAGGCAACACAGCGAAAAGAAGTGTAGCTTCCAATATGAATACTCATGCTTTGTTCTCCCTTTGGCCTACAGCGGTGGTGCTGCCCAAGGCTGAGCTGTGTGTGAGGAATCACGTTCAGTCTCACATCCCGTCCATTCTGGATGCCCTGATGGTTCCAACAAGTCAGGGCTTTGCCGAGGTGCGCGACCTGCTCTTCAAAGAGACCACAGAGATGAACCTCAATCTAGTGAACGAGGGAGGGCGAGAAAAACTGGGAGAGGTACTACAAGAGGGGGTAAAAGTGGGAAATAGTCAAGTGCAGCAAGAATTGTACTAATATAAATATTGACTCTCTCCCTCCAGCAAATGGAGAAGCTGTCGCAGCTGGCCTACCATCCGGTGAAGATGCAGCAGTGCTACGAAAAAATGGATCAGCTGAATCTAGAAGGCCTGCAGCAGAGGTTTGATGTGGGAAGCCCCTCCGTGTTCAAGCAGAGAGCACAGATACTCATGAGGGAGGTGCGTTCATAACTCCACGGGGCAACTCTCAATAATGAGTTTTACTCCTTTCATGTGAATGATATATAAAACTCTACTGCCCCCTTGTGGTTGTAATGGAGAACTTTTACAGCAAGAGCCAGGAGTTTGGAGACTCATTCACTAAGACCAGGGGCAAATTTACTAAAGGGTGAAGTGACTAATGCTTGCAAAAATTCGCCAGTGTGACATCATTTCGGAACTTCACCGATTTACTAACGGTCGCCGGCGTAACTTCTCTAGCGAAGGAGATAGACTCTAGCTCCCTAACGCCTGGCGAATTTGCGCTCATTTTTTCTGGAGGTAACCGGCTTCCCCCCTACATTTCCTAACATATGGCACATAAACTATACACTGGGCTCATATGTAGGGCATTATAACAACTTTATTTAATTAAGGTTTCCGTGGGGTCGTGTAGTGTAATGTATTTGCTACAACATATACGTCCATTCAACTTTAACTTCCCGCCATATGCAAATTAGACAACGCTAGCGCAACTTCGCTTGCCACAGTAACGCTAGCGCAACTTCCCCAGTGTTTGGCACCATGGATGCAACTTCGAATTTTAGTGAATTAGCCTGGCGAAGTGTTGCGCTGTGAGCGAAGCCGTTGCTGGCTAATTTTTGTAGGTTATTAAATTTGTTCCCAGGGGCGTAACTATTGGTGGAAGCAGACCCTGCGGCTGCAGCGGGCCCAGGTGATATAGGAGACCCTGATTCATATACAAATCCAATAATAACAACCTCGAGACATTTTGGGGGCCTTAAAACATAAAACAAGGAGATACTTTTTATCTTTCCAGCAAACGGACAATGCTGTGTACACATTTGAGCAGCTGGTACACCAAGAGATGAGCAAATCGGAAAGTGGAGCAAACCTGTGCAGAGACATCCAGCGAATACTGGAGCGCGTTCTCAAGGTGAGTCTTAAATAGGGATGCAACAAATGCAGTGTTTTGGGAAAGATTCGGCCTGAATACCGAATTGAAACCTAATTTGAATACGCAAATTAGGGGTGGGAAGGGGGAAAAATGTTTTACTTTTTTTTTACTTTTTAAAAAGTCAAGTGATTTCCCACCCCTAATTTGCATATGCAAATTAGGATTTGGATTCGGTTGGCTGGGCAGAAGGATTCAGCCGAATACAAATCCTGCTGAAAAAGGCCGAATCCTGAATTTGGTGCATCCCTAGTCTTAAATACTACACAATAGCCCTGAATAATCAATAATGGGAGGTTATCGAATGATTAAAAAAAAAAAACAGGGATATGTAATAAATGCAAGTTGCTCGGCTTCTGGCTTCACCAGTGGGTGTGACCTGTATCACATTTTACGTGTTGTGGGTGATTGGCCTAGTCATCTCACACAATTTGTTTGGAAATTGCCGTGACAACTGTAACTGCGGGCTTAGAGCTTGTGTTTGCAGACTGAATCATGAGATGCCAATTGCTCACATGATAAGCTGCAGAGGTGGCTTCAACTTCCTAGTGACAGGCAAATGCTTCTGGGAAGTCACTGCACAACAGGATGGGATAATTGACTCTACCATGTAAAATTTCATTCCTGAACCAGCAAGCGTATTTTTTTTAGTTACAATATTGGTGTGTAGGTGCATCTCAGGTCATTTTGCCTGGTCATGTGCTTTCGGAAAGAGCCAGCACTTTAGGATGCAACTGCTTTCTGGTAGGCTGTTGTTTCTCCTACTCAATGTAACTGAATGTGTCTCAGTGGGACCTGGATTTTACTATTGAGTGCTGTTCTTAGATTTACCAGGCAGCTGTTATCTTGTGTTAGGGTATCTGGTTACCTTCCTAGTGTTCTGTTGTTAGGCTGCTGGGGGGGGGGGGAGGGGGTGATATCATTCCAACTTGCAGTACAGCAGTAAAGAGTGACTTAATTTATCAGAGCACATGACTGGGGGCAGCTGGGAAACTGACAGTATGTCTAGCCCCATGTCAGATTTCAAAATGAAATAAAAAAAATATATAATTGTTCCTCTTTTGAAAAACAATTTCAGTGCAGAATTCTGCTGGAGCAGCACCATTTACTATTTACTAATATTCAGCAGAGCTAGGCAAGATTAAAACACAAGGTACAGATATGTGATCCAGAAACCTGTTATCCAGAAAGCTCTGAATTACAGAAATTCCATCTCCCAGACTAAGTTTTATTCAAAACAGGAGCTTGTACTTGATCCCAACTAAAATATAATTAATCCTTATTGGAAGCAAAACCAGCCTATTGGGTTTATTTAATGTTTTTATGATTATGATAGACTTAAGGTATGAAGATCCAAATTACAGTTAGGTCCATTTTCTGGAACAGGCCTCGAGCATTCTGGATAACAGGTCCCATATCTGTACAACATTCCTAGCCTAATTCTTTGTTGGACCTTTGTTGCTCCCCTTAAAGGCATAAGAAATTACCTGCCCCTTAGATAACAAGGAAACAACTACTAATATCTCAATATATTTCACAAACCTATAGCCTTGTGTTATTTTGTCTGGCCTGGTCTCTGGCATCTTGTACACAAGCAATTCATCCGATAATGTTCTCTTTGTTTACGTTACAGAAATATGACTATGACAGTAGCAGTGTGAGGAAGAAGTTCTTCCAAGAGGCTTTGCTACAGATAATCATCCCCTTCCTTCTGAAGAAGCTGGCACCCACCTGTAAGGCGGTAAGTGGCAGTAATGTAAGTAGGTTAGTTGCTACTAGGGATAAGTCCTGAAAATGACGCCCATAGACTCTACTTGAGGGGTCCCAAACTTTTTTTTTTTTACCTCTGAGCCACAAGAAGAGTAAAAAGAGTTGAGGAGCAACACAAGCATGACAAGGTCTATGGGGATGTCAAATAAGGGCTGTGATTGGCTGTTTGGTAGCTCCTATATAGACTGCAAACCCATATGCTCGGTTTGGCAGTACACCTGGTTTTATGCCTCCAAGCCAGGAATTTAAAAATAACCACCTTCTTTGAGGCCACTGGAAGCAACATCTAAGGCAGAAATCCCCAAACTTTTTTTTACCTGTGAGCCACATTCAATTGTAAAAAAAAAACCTGGAAAGCAATATAACCATGCAAAAGTTCTTGGGGGTGCCAAATATGAGCCGTGACTGGTAGCCCCTATGTAGACTGGTAGCCTTCAGGAGGTTCTGTTTGGCAGTACACCTGGTTTTTATGTAACCAAAACTTGCCTCCACGCCAGGAATTCAAAAATAAGCAGCTGCTTTGAGGTCACTGGAAGCAACATCCAAGGGGTTGAAGAGCAACATGTTGCTTACGAGCCTCTGGTTGGGGATCACTGATCTAAGAGGTTGGTGAGCAACATGTTGCTTGCAAGCTAATGGTTGGAGACCACTGCTCTACTGGGTCAAAAATGTGTTGCGCGTCCAAAAAAAATATCATCGCCCATAGACTTTAATGCACTTCGACATGAAACGAGAAGGTTGTCGAAGAATAATAAGCAGTTTAACCCTAGCGACTTCTCTGAATTGTCTCCAGGAGTTCCCGCGTTTTCAGGAGCTTATATTTGAGGACCTTTCACGCTACGTGCTGGTGGAGAACACTTACGAAGAGGTTGTGCTACAGAGCATAATGAGAGACATCGTGCAAGGTATCCTACTTGGTACAGATGGGAAGGAGCTGCTTCTATTGTTCTGTGTATTAACCTTCATTCTCTTCATCTTTTCAGCTGTTAAAGATGCAGCTACTCAACGCAAACACAACTTGTACAGGGACAGCATAGTGATGCACAACAGTGACCCCAACCTACACCTGCTGGAAGAAGGACCACCAATTGATTGGAGTCAAGAGTATGCCGACCACAGTGAACCCTCTAATGCCAATCGACATGGTAGACTGCGCCAGGTGGTGTCTATGCTCCATGAAGATGAAGGACCTGACATACCAGGTTCTTGCCAGGAAGTTCCAGCTCAAGAACATATTGCAGAAGTTCCAGAGGACAGTGATGTTGCAGTTTCTTGCCATGAAGTTCCAGAAGATGCCAGTGATGTGGCTCAGATTCGGGGCATGCTAGTTAAGGAGTTTGATGTAGAGGTTCCAGTTGCTGCTGTATCTACAGTACCGGTATCAGAGGTTCCCATGAGCACTGCCTCAGAGGAAAAGGAGACAACCAGCGACAAAGCTCAACCACCAAATGCAAGTGAGAGGAGTAATGCAGAGGACGAGGAGGTGGAAGAGGCAAGGTTATTACTTGCTTCTGAGCTAGCCAGACAGTTGGCTGAAGAAGAGGAACAGTATCATGCCGATGCACACATGACTCAAGATGACGGGACTCATGCAGAAGTACAAATGCTTCATAGTGAAAGGTATGAGCTCCATAGTTCTGACCAAAAGGATGCACCGGAACCAGTAAAATTGGGAAATGGGGAAATTGCACATAGTGACAGCGAGATGGACCCAGAATGCGATCAAGGAGGGGCACTGAAATATTCAACACACAGAGTGGATGAGCACATGTCCCTGGAAATACCCAGGGTATCAGAGATCCTGTCCTACCAGACACCAAGCGATAGAACACCTGCCTGTGAAGAGGAGAGTCAGTCTGGAGCAATACAGCACACCCCTCCCCATGTGATACATTCCACACCCGATGATAGCGGCTTTCAGTCTCCAATAAGTGGGGGAGAAGAGGAGGGTGAAGGCTACAGGGAAATCCCAGTTCCTACTCCACGAAAAAGGGATGAAATTATCACCCAATTCTGAGCAACTTGCATTCTGGACTGGAACAGGGGTGTTAAAACGAACTCTTATGGAGGGTCAAAGGCCGGCTCTCCCATAGAGATACAAAACTGCTTATTTAAATGCTTTGTGGCTCTGTTACACGCTGCTCGCTGGTATAAAGTCTCCATTTATTGCATCATGATAGACCCTTGCCACACACACACACACACACGTGCTGCTTTTCTACATAGTCCTGTCCACTGAGGCGCCGTGCAGTTGCACAATCCCAGGAGTTCTGTCTCTGCAATGCTAGCCCTTTTTTTGCCATTTTATTTCCTATTCCATTTCAGCAGCTGCATTAGCACGCATTCATTAACACTAGCGCTGTATATACACCCCCACGCTTTCTTAACACACTGCCACCCTACCTACCACCCTCACTGCAATGCCATTACTGTTAACCACTACCACATTCTACAAGAGTACCCACTGTACAGCACATCTCATTGAACACTAATACGAAGGTGCACCAGAACATTCCTTCCTTGCATGTCACACAATTGTCTTAAATATTGTGAGTGGTGGTGCAGGTGTTGTTTGTGGTACAGGCTGTGTGTTTGTGCATGACACAGACTGGGTCGATTCTCCTTTGTGTTTGTTTACAAAGGCCTGGGCCTGTGGTTGTGTGTATATCTGGTAGGGATGCACCAAATCCAGGAAATTGTCATCTGCATATGCAAATTAGGGGTGGGAGGAAAATTGTGTGACTTTTTATCGCAAAACAAGGAAGCAAAAATAGTATACCCCCTTCCCACCCCTAATTTGCATATTAGGATACGGTTCGGTATTCGGACGAATCTTTCGCGAAGGAATCCGGGGTGCGGCTGACTCCAAAATAGTGGATTCGGTGCATCCCATTGTCTGGCAGATTGAATGAGGATGTTTGTGTGACTTAAAGAAGAATTCAACCCGTAGTTTAAACCCCCCCCCTACCCTGGGTAGACCCAACTCCCTCCTCCCCACAGCCTAACTCCCCCCCTACCCTGGGTAGACCCCCCTCCCTCCTCCCCCCAGCCTACCTCCCCCCCCCTTAATTTTTTACTTACCCCTCCGTGCTGATTCTGGCCATGGGAGTTCACGGGCGCCATCTACTTTCTTTGGAAGCTTCGGCACATGCACAGTTGGAGTAAATTTCCGGTCCGGAACCACTGCACATGCGCCGAAAGTCATAAAAGTTTTTCTGAAATTTGCGTGACTTTCGGCGCATGCACAGTGGTTTGGGAATGGAAATTTACTCTAACTGCGCATGCTCCGAAAATTCCGTCAAGACACGAAGATTACCGGAGAAGAAGAAGATGGCTGGAATCTGCACGAAGGGGTGTGTAAAAAATTAGGGGCATTTGCCTGGGGGGCAGGAAGGCTGGGGGGGAGGGGTTTTTTAAACTACAGGTTGAATTCTCCTTTAACCAAACACCAGTTCTGTGGGTGTGTTTGTGTTTGAGTACTGACACAGCTGACACGGGGCATGTTTGCGAACATTGGAGATCAATATCTGGAGAGATTTCTGGAGCTGTTGCCCATGGCAACCGATCTATAAGTTAAAACAAAAGCAAAGATCTGTTGTCCAGAAATGTATCTCCAATGTTAGTAAACATGCCCCACAACCTTCTTCAAAGTTACTAATGGGATAAACTTGCTCCCCTGTTCACCCTGACCAACTAGTGCAGTGCAAGTGGAGGCCCTCCAGATGTTTTTAAACTAAACTTTCCAGCATCCTTTAGCTGGCAGTGGGGGTTCAACATCACCTAGTGGGCGTCCCACTTGCCTCTGCATGAAACAGTGCCTTTTAATATCCCATACCTGCTTCCCCCCTTTCAAAATATATTTTATTAAAACAAATGTTTAAAATAAAAAAAATGCTTCTAATAATAATAATAATAAATAAAAAAAAACATTTATTATGAGAAACACGGAGAAGTGTGGCACATTTATGCGGGTAGTTAGTGGATGAAAGGAGCGAACAATACAAAAATCTTGCTTGATTGAAGGAGTTGTTCACCTTTAAATTGACTGTTAGTATGATTTAGAGAGTGATATTCTGAGACAATTTGCAATTGGTTTTCATTTTCTATTACTTGTGGTTTTTGAGTTATTTAGCAGCTCTCCAGTTTGCAATTTCAGCAATCTGGTTGCTAGGGTAGAAACCATGAACTGATTTTAATAAGAGACGGGAATATGAATAGAAGAGGGCCTGAATAGAAAGAAAGTAAGAAATAACAATAAATGTGTATGAAGCCTTAGAGAGCTTCTGATTTTAGATGGGATCAGTGACCCCCATTTGGAAGTTGAAAAGAAAGCAAACAATTTAAAAACTATAAAAAAATAAAGACCAGTTGAAAAGTTGCTTAGAATTAGCTATTCTAACATACTAAAAGTTAAGGAAAAGGTAAACCACGGCCTTTAAGATCATAAATATGGTGGTTGTGTCACATGACAAAGCAGCCTGATCTCTGTCTAGTTACAGTTATATGCGTTGTGATATGTTCTTGGGTCCTAGTGTTTTAAAATTAATAAGGATGCACAGAATCCACTATTTTGAATTCGGCTGAATCCATTGCAAAAGATTCAGCCGATTAACGAACCCTAATGTGCATATGCAAATTAGGGTTGGGAAGGCGAAAACACGTTTTACGTCCTTGTTTTTTGACAAAAAGTCACGTGATTTCCATTCCCGCCTCTAATTTGCATATGCAGATTTGGTTCGGCTGGGCAGAAGGATTCGGCCGAATCCGAATCTTGCTGAAAAGGGCCGAATCCTGGATTCGGTGCATCCCTATAAAATGATATCATAATGAAAAGGCTTTATAGTCGCTGGTCGCTCAATGTCTTCACCCCATGGTTGCAGGATGGTGCAAAGCTCTGATGGACTAACATACTTGCATTTTACATTGCCTCCAGCTCAGGATTAAGGGTAGGACTATTCGGAGCGATACAAAAACACATGCAACAGAAATAAGGTACGAGATAGAAATGTCGGATGAAGTGGCTGCGTCTGCATAGGACAGTTGTGTCGCATCGGATTAGCGCTGCAACTTCATCTGACATTTCTCTCTTACATTATTTCCGTCGCATGCAATTTGTCGCAGCGAGTCGAATTGCGCCGAAAATGTCTGTGTAGTCCTACCCTAAGGCTTCACACAGTTACCAGAGTTAATTATCAGCTGATTTAAACAAAAAATAGAATATCGAACTTGAACTTATACTAAAATTCTTGCCTGCAATTAAATGGCACGTAGGCAAAAGTAGCAGCAATCAAATGCCCGCGACCCTGTTGCATTTCTTGTCAAACCCCAGTTAAAGCTAGATACGTTTCAGGATACCCTCCAAGTGGTACAAGTGGATGAGAGGATACCATTACACCCACTGAGAAATCCCTAAACCCTGTGAGCTTTCTTGTAACTGCAGAGATGCTCCTAAATACACGTTTGTGCTTTATATTGGTTACTGAGTGGGAATAAGTAAATAAGGCACCAGTGCATTAACAGGCCTGTAACATGGCTTTGTGCAAATCAAGCATTAGGAAGACAAACATCAACCTTTCCCATTGGGTAGGCGTGACAACACTTCTGATCCACGTCACGCTTTCGATCCTTAGCCAGCCAATGGCTGAAGACCAGAGGTAATGGAAATTTGCGTCTTAAACACCACTTCTCTCCCTTACATAACGTGGGGTTTGGGGTATTTTGAAATTAGTGGAAAAGCAAGAAAATACCCAAGACCCGATCCAAGAAGCACTGCAATGAAGATGGCGGCATTGTAGGACATGACACAGAGCATGAGCATGTATCCCAGTACAACCTGGGCCATGTGCAGCAAGGCGACAAAAGAATGCAGGAACCACCATCTGTGAAGGGACAAAAATCAACTTTTTAGGGAGTCTGAGGGTCTCAACTTATGAGAAACCATCACAGCTTATAACTAAAATACAAGAACACTTAGCCCATGTCCTTTCTAGCTATGTTAGAGTAGAGGTGAGCCATTCAGTTATAACAAACTGTGATTTTAAACTAAACACACAAACCTTTCACCCGGATTCAACACGGGTCAATGGCCCCTTCCCTGTACATATAGTGATCCTGTACCTGGAACTAGGCTGGATGCGCTCCACAGTCACAGACGTCGGTCTCACTGCATGTTGGTGGGGTAGGGAGGCAGGAGGCAACAAGGGATCAGAGACTATGTTTGAGCTGGACTCAGGGTCAGGGGTTGAGGATGGAGTAGATTCACAGGCAGATCTTATAGGAAAGGTTTGCAGTGCCCGGCTGAGAAGATTGGACTTCCAGACCTTGGAGAATTCATATACGACGGTGAGGAACAGGACAACCAGGCAGGATAGTATCAGACCTGGAAAGAGAGAGAGAACTTACTTACACTGTAACTGGATAGAGAGAGAGAGAGAGATAGAGAGAAAGAGAGAGAGATACATTTTTTTGCCAGAATTAATGGTTTGAGAGCAGTGTCGGACTGGCCCACAGGGATACCAGGAAAACTCCCGGTGGGCCCAGGTGTCAGTGGGCCTCTTGCTTCTAATCATTTAGCCTATTTCATTCCCTATTTATTTATGGGAAAAAGTGCGTAATGATGGAAGAATATAGTATAGTAAGTAGATAAAAGACTAGGCGAATAAAGAGGTTGAGCGAGGGGAGGAGGAATAATAGTTTGGAAAGTGGGCCCATGGTCTAAGTTTTTCTGTTGGGCCCAGAGTCTAAGGTTTTCTGGTGGGCCCGTGGCATCCCAGTCCAACACTGTTTGAGAGGGACAATAAGATGACGGATAGAGTGAGAGAGAGAGTGAGGGGCAGATAGACAGAGAGAGACAGAGAGTAAAGGATGTACAAAACCAACGTGAGTTAGAGGTGTAAAGGTGCTAAGAAAACTTATTATGTTTGGCGATATGATCACTTACCTGCCAGCGTCTGAACAGTCCAAAATTCAAAGAGCAGAGTCACATTCTCGGAAAAGACAAAGTGCATCTGCAGGAGACAAAAAAGCGATTTCAAGTTATATTGGGATGAATCCCTTTATATGGAAAGCAGACATTAAAGGGGTTGTTCCCCTTTAAATTAACTTTTAATATTATATAGGGAGTGATATTCTGAGACAACTTGCAATTGGTTTTCATTTTTTATTATTTGTGGTTTTTGAGTTATTTAGCTTTTTATTCGGCAGTTCTCCAGTTTGCAATGTGTGGTTGTTAGGGTCCAAAAGACCCTAGCAACCATGCATTGATTTGAATAAGAGACTGGAATATGAATAGGAGAGGTCTGAGAAGAAGGAGGAGTAATAAAAAGTAACAATAACAATACAGTGGTAGCCTTACAGAGCATTCCTTTTTAGATGGCGTCAGTGAAAATTGAAAAAAAATTTTAAAAAAACAAGGCCAATTGAAAAGATGCTTAGAATTAGCCATTCTATTACATACTAAAAGTTAACTTAAAGGTGCACCACCCCTTTAAACAAGTTGTAAGTCGAGAAGGGATGGGCTGAACCAGCATTGTGACTAGTTAATGATTGCCAATAACACTGAGGCATTAGGCCCAGGCCAATCAGTAGCCAATATAGATAAATAAGGCCCATATACAGTTGTCCATACACTGTCCTGTGACTAAGCCGTGGGACCCCAAATACAACTGAAAGACTAATCTGGGGAGTATCTACGTGTAGCAATGCTCAGTAGGAAAAAAAAAAAGTCTTTAGCAATTGTTGCAATTCATGGGAAAGCAGTAGAAGCCAATCGTAGGCAACTTACTGGCAGATTAGGAGCAGCGCCTCAATAATAGCTGGAAGGCAACAGAATGAATGACGGTGTTTGTGCCCTGCACCAACATGTTTTCAGGCACAGCACCCCTCCTATTTCAACAGGTCACCCCTCCTATTTCAACAGGTCACCCCTCCTATATCAACATGTTAGTGCAACGATTTCCAACATCTCAAGAGTTTCTGGGAAATTCCAATAAATCTAACAGCCATTACACACACCGACAGCACAATCTCCATAATGGATATGGCAAAGATTGCTTAGAGATATCTGTCATAGGGAGGGAATGTCATGTTGCTCTGTGGGACCGGACTGGGGAAGGGGTTAATTACTGCTCTGTGGGGCCTGACTAGGGAAGGGGTTAATTATTGCTCTGTGGGACCTGACTGGGGAAGGGGTTAATTATTGCTCTGTGGGGCCTGACTAGGGAAGGGGTTAATTACTGCTCTGTGGGACCTGACTGGGGAAGGGGTTAAACACTGCTCTGTGGGACCGGAATGGGGAAGGGGTTAAACACTGCTCTGTGGGACTGGGGAAGGGGTTAAACACTGCTCTGTGGGACCGGACTGGGGAAGGGGTTAAACACTGCTCTGGGGGACCGGACTGGGGAAGGGGTTAAACACTGCTCTGGGGGACCTGACTGGGGAAGGGGTTAAACACTGCTCTGGGGGACTGGGGAAGGGGTTAAACACTGCTCTGGGGGACTGGGGAAGGGGTTAAACACTGCTCTGGGGGACCTGACTGGGGAAGGGGTTAAACACTGCTCTGGGGGACTGGACTGGGGAAGGGGTTAATTACTGCTCTGAGGGACCTGACTGGGGAAGGGGTTAATTACTGCTCTGTGGGACCTGACTGGGGAAGGGGTTAAATACTGCTCTGTGGGACCGGACTGGGGAAGGGGTTAAACACTGCTCTGGGGGACCTGACTGGGGAAAGGGTTAAACACTGCTCTGGGGGACCTGACTGGGGAAGGGGTTAAACACTGCTCTGGGGGACTGGACTGGGGAAGGGGTTAATTACTGCTCTGAGGGACCTGACTGGGGAAGGGGTTAATTACTGCTCTGTGGGACCTGACTGGGGAAGGGGTTAATTACTGCTCTGTGGGACCTGACTGGAGAAGGGGTTAAATACTGCTCTGTGGGACCGGACTGGGGAAGGGGTTAAACACTGCTCTGTGGGACCTGACTGGGGAAGGGGTTAAATACTGCTCTGTGGGACCGGACTGGGGAAGGGGTTAAACACTGCTCTGTGGGACCGGACTGGTGAAGGGGTTAAACACTGCTCTGGGGGACCTGACTGGGGAAGGGGTTAAACACTGCTCTGGGGGACCTGACTGGGGAAGGGGTTAAACACTGCTCTGGGGGACCTGACTGGGGAAGGGGTTAAACACTGCTCTGAGGGACCTGACTGGGGAAGGGGTTAAACACTGCTCTTAGGGACCTGACTGGGGAAGGGGTTAAACACTACTCTGATTGACCTGACTGGGGAAGGGGTTAATTACTGCTCTGTGGGACCTGACTGGGGAAGGGGTTAAACACTGCTCTGGGGGACCTGACTGGGGAAGGGGTTAAACACTGCTCTGGGGGACTGGACTGGGGAAGGGGTTAATTACTGCTCTGAGGGACCTGACTGGGGAAGGGGTTAATTACTGCTCTGTGGGACCTGACTGGGGAAGGGGTTAAATACTGCTCTGTGGGACCGGACTGGGGAAGGGGTTAAACACTGCTCTGGGGGACCTGACTGGGGAAAGGGTTAAACACTGCTCTGGGGGACCTGACTGGGGAAGGGGTTAAACACTGCTCTGGGGGACCTGACTGGGGAAGGGGTTAAACACTGCTCTGGGGGACTGGACTGGGGAAGGGGTTAATTACTGCTCTGAGGGACCTGACTGGGGAAGGGGTTAATTACTGCTCTGTGGGACCTGACTGGGGAAGGGGTTAATTACTGCTCTGTGGGACCTGACTGGAGAAGGGGTTAAATACTGCTCTGTGGGACCGGACTGGGGAAGGGGTTAAACACTGCTCTGTGGGACCTGACTGGGGAAGGGGTTAAATACTGCTCTGTGGGACCGGACTGGGGAAGGGGTTAAACACTGCTCTGTGGGACCGGACTGGGGAAGGGGTTAAACACTGCTCTGTGGGACCTGACTGGGGAAGGGGTTAAATACTGCTCTGTGGGACCGGACTGGGGAAGGGGTTAAACACTGCTCTGTGGGACCGGACTGGTGAAGGGGTTAAACACTGCTCTGGGGGACCTGACTGGGGAAGGGGTTAAACACTGCTCTGGGGGACCTGACTGGGGAAGGGGTTAAACACTGCTCTGGGGGACCTGACTGGGGAAGGGGTTAAACACTGCTCTGGGGGACCTGACTGGGGAAGGGGTTAAACACTGCTCTGGGGGACCTGACTGGGGAAGGGGTTAAACACTGCTCTGAGGGACCTGACTGGGGAAGGGGTTAAACACTACTCTGATTGACCTGACTGGGGAAGGGGTTAATTACTGCTCTGTGGGACCTGACTGGGGAAGGGGTTAAACACTGCTCTGGGGGACCAGACTGAAAAAGAGATGAAATGCTGAAGACCAGTCACACAACGGGCAATTGTGCAGCTAATAAGTCAGTACGGGAGACACTTACCTGCATGGCACCAGCCTGGTATTCCCAGTAAGTCACTGAACTCACTTCCTCAATTACCAGCTGACTGGAGGCTCCCGTTGCATGTTGGGAAGGGGGCGTGTCTGACTTCTGTTCTACTCTGGAGAAGGGGCGGGGTGAAACAGAAAGCTGTAATTGCGCTAACACTGTGTCCCATAGACTGGCGGATGCTTCACAGAAAGTCAGCTGCTAATACTGTGTGTGACGAGTTAGAAGCAGGTGCCCTGTGTTACCCGGTGCCCTGTGTTACCCGGTGCCCTGGCACGAAATGCCAGAAATAAAGGAGTTTAAAAAGGGGGTTAAATATCACTCAGTGGCACCTGACGGGGAAGGGGTTAACTCTGCTCAGTGATTTGCCAGCAGGTCCGGACTGAGAATTAAAATAGGCCCTGGTATTTCAGGCACACAGAGGCCCAAACAGCCCCCACCAGCCCACTAAATACTGACTTTCTATGGGACTTTATAGCAGCCCCTCTGGCATTGCCAGTCTGGGCCTGTTTGCCAGGAGGCACTACTGTAACAAAACTGTCATTTCTATTAACTATACATTTTATATTCACTCAAGTCAAAGGTTTATTAAGGAAACATTTCTGTCCAAATGAAGCTGTGAGTGAATATCATGTGACCAATAAACAACATAAGACTGGATCATCCCAGCACTACAATAATTGTGTTGGAAATAAATAATAGACCTCCTTTTAACCTTAGCTTTCCCTTTACTTTCACTCCGCTCAGCATGTGAAAGGGTTAAATGTGGATCCATTAAACGAGTTTAGGACTGACACAAAGGCCACTGCCTGACACCCTGCTGACATCGTATAACCAGATATAACCGTGTCTTGTGCACCCAAAGTTTGCTCTTATACTATAGGATGAGCTTGGTTATTTCTGAGTATTGAGTGTGCATCCCATATAACAATTAGTGGAGGGGGAGAGAGCAAGCGCAGAGGCGTGCTGGAGACGACATTCTTCTACTGTACTCATCAGGGTTGGACTGGGCCGGTGGGTATCGGGAAAAAACCTGGTGGGCCGGGCCCCCGTTGCTGGCCTACTTGTGCGCTTTTGACATTTTATGCACTATTGGCATTTTATGCGTTTTTTCGCACATGCAGGTCTGCTCGTTTTTTTGGCATGCCAGTAATTTAGCGGTCGGAGGGGCCCCCGAGGAGGGCTCGTCGTTGTGCAGCTCGTCGTTGTGAGCCCTGAAAGCTCCAGTCCAACCCTGGTAGTCGTGGCAGAGGGGAGCCCCAAGATGTTTTTTTATTTAGCTAGCTGTGAGAGTGTGGAGCTGGGGAAGGTGAATATTGGCATAACGGGTGTAGTCACTAGGGATGCACCGAATCCACTATTTTGTATTCGGCCGAACCCCCGAATCCTTTGCAAAAGATTCTGCCAAATTCCCTCCCCACCCCTAATTTGCATATGGGATTCAGTTAGCCCGGGCAGAAGGATTCGCCTGAATCTGAATCCTGCTGTAAAAGGCCGAATCCTGAATTCGGTGCATCTCTTGTGGTCACACATGTATAGGAAATTTTATTTTTCATTGGGGCCCCATTTTACTTTCTGGCAGGGCCAACCACCCAAGGGAGCACAGGAAACAGTATTCTAATTATTGGGGCCCCCTGGGGGAGGGTCCTACTGACAGTTGTATGGGGGTCCCATGATTACTGATGGCAGCCCTGATTCTATTGCACATGGTGGTTGATCCTTGGGTGCTGCTAGAGCAGAGCCGGGCCAGACCTACCAAGGTGTCCTAGGCAACCTGGCCGGCCGCTGCACTGACTGGGAGTGTGCATATGCAAATTGCCACTTGAAGGGACGCACGATTGACACTGACGTGCATGCGTGAATTGATGCTTGAGGCGCACGGAAGCACAAATCATCTAGGAGAGAGGCAACCAAACTAGGGGTAGAAGGCAGGTAAGGTACATGCCTGGCGCCCCCCAGCTTTTCACACTAGGAACAGGCCTACTTCTAGTTCCGGCCCTGTGCTAGAGCCCACAGGTTTGAATACATCATGAAGGGCCCAAAAGCAGGAGTCTCAGGTAATCCTGGAAAGTAATCTCACAATAAGTGGAAAGGGCTCCAATAAAATATATTTACTGTGGCAACACCTATGGGGTTATTTATCAAAGGTCGGATTTTAGAGGTTTTTTTTTTTTTACATCGAATGAACTCACAACTCAAATGGTTTCTAATTTCAAAATTAGGGACCTCTGCCATCGACAGGTTTTGGATGGTGGATTCGTGCTCTTTCCAGGCTCGTGATATAATAAATCTCAAAAAACTTTTTTTTTTTTTTTTTAAATCAAAATTTGAATTGTGACCAAAAAAATAAACTTGAAAACTCGAATTTTCATAGTAAACACAACTCGATCCTTAATCAATAACCCCCCAAGTAACGATAAAAGGCAAGTATGGCGCAACTGACGTTAGACTGCAATGGAGGGGCATGTAATCCAGAAAGTTGGATTTTTCTACAGGGCCCAATTTTACTTTTTGATTTATGTAAATCCCCTAATGTTACTTATGTCAGGGCTATGCACTACTGAGTCATAACCATTAAAGGACACATATAGCATCATTTAAAAAACCCTCCAATTATATAGAAAATAATGATAATATAAGGTGCTGGTTTTGCTTTGGGTTAAAAACTTAATTTTTACTCAAATAAAAAAAGGGTCCCTTTATCGGCGCTCCTTTATCCTATAAATCTGCCCATGTTATAAATGAGGGGTGGGTGTGTTCTTATGGTCCCCACCAGAAGCAGGTAGGAGGGGGGACAGCCAATCACAAAGACAGGCTTCAGTTCCCTATCAGGTCTTCAGGCTTCTTGTGGTACCCATGTCTGATGTCAACAGGAAGCAGCTGTGATTAAAGCACCTTGTGTCCTGTGTAGTCAAATAATTGAGCCATGCTTTTAGTGATATGAAACAGAGGGAACAGCTTTGTGGGTATATAATGTACTCCATGGTGTGAGCTTTTGCAAGGGCTACGTAATCAGGGTCGGACTGGGGGGTCCCAGGCAGTGCTGGATTTCACGGCTGGGCACCCAGAGGATCTGGCTCCCAGCCGCATGGTCCTAGTGCTCACTGGCATACCTCCCTCCCCGTGAGCACGCATGTGCGCCAGGACCAGGGAGCTGCGCTCCCCAGTGCTTCCGGGAAAGTGGCTGGGCAGCGTGCCGCCCCTAATATTTTACCGTCCTAGGCCAAGGCCTTTGTGGCCTCACAACAAATCTGGCCCTGGTCCCTACTTTAGGGCCCTGCCACAGTGACAAAGACACAGATACCTCAGGCCTGCCCCAGCCGCAAACCCCAAATCCTACCTTTTTTCTGGCCACGACCGGGGGCTGGGAGGTGGCACTAACAGCGGGTCTGGGCCGGCGGATCCCACTGGGGTTTTTCCCTGGTGTCCTGCCAGCACAGTACGACCATATACGTAATGCACTCCAACTGACTTACATCATATCTCTTCAACATTTGAATATTAAAAAAAACAGGGCAATCTATTCCACCCAAAATCCTGTCTACTTTGTGCTTATCCCTCAGTGTCGACAGGGCCGGATTTGTCTTTCCGGCGCCCCTAGGCCTCGGGGTGTTTCTGCTCTGCACCCCCCCTGCGTCCTTATGCCGAATCGCATGAATGCGCACAATCTTCCCCCTGTCCCTAGCTGCACCGAGGACTTGCATGCACCAGGTAAGAGACTAGGAAATTTGCCATGCACGCAGTCCTTGGTGCTTCGGCAGGTGGTGCGGCTGGTACACTGAAATATTGCCGTCCTAGGCCCGGGCCTGAGTGTTGAACTGGGATACCAGGAAAACTCATTCTGCTAAACATTTGGCCAATTGCATGGCCATTCCTTATTTCTATGAGAACAAAGAGGCTAAATAGATGGCAAATGTAAGTGGTCAGCTTTTAGCTTGACTCCATTTCCCTATGCTGAAAAACAAGAGCCCTCCAGCCATATGCACTTGTAGGGAATAGATTGTAAGCTCCTCTTGGGTAGGACTTTGCACTGGCCCATGTATCTAATGTAGATAGTTCTGGTCTCATGCTGAGCAGGGTGCGGTGTCCATAGTGATAGACTGCTCCAATAAGCAGTATCATATCATCGTATCATATGATAGACCCAAACGCATTCCGGGTACTGAACATGAAATAAGCCGGCACTTTCAAATGGATTTACATTATAGCATAGACAAAGACACACCCTGGTTCATACCTCCCAACAATTGAAAAACAAAAAGAGGGACAAAAACGGAAAGAAAAAAAAATCTGGCCACACCCATTTATGACCACACAGCCCTAATTACCCTGTCCATTTTACAAAATTTGGCAGGTTATGAAAGTTTGAACACATTTGTGGGAGTTTTAGTGCCATGTTGTATGTGTTATAAGTGTTTTGCTAATAAAAGCAAATTGTCCTTTAAGCTGCTAGTCTCAGTTCTCCCTAGACCTGCTTATCTTAAATAGTTACGATTGTAGCTTTGCTTATCTTAAATTGTTACAAAAGTATCCAAGTGCAGCTGCTGAGTGTTCTGGGCTCTGTATCTTTGTATCTTTTTCTGGCATCAGGAGATCAAAGAGAAAGTCGGGACATTTCAGTAAGAAACCTGGGACTGTGGGCTGAGATGTCAAAATCGGGACTGTCCCGCAGAATCCTGGACAGTTGGGAGGTATGGTCTGGTTTAGGCATTATTACACCAGCTAACAAAACTGCCACCTGCATCACATAGAGGCCCACGTCCAAAGCTTGCCCCAGGGCCAATTGAACTGAACTTAGGTCCGCCTAGCTGCTGATTGGTTCCCATCCTACAGGGCAGTGTGCTGAAGACCGCAGGGCCTGGGAAAGATGGCAGCAGAGAGTGGACCAGATGGAAGGGAATATATGGGGTTTTTTAATGCCTATTGTCAATAAATACAAAGCTTTTAAAAGACTTTTATTTTTAGAGGCATACACAACAGGACTCCTTTAATAAATGAGCCCCACACAGTTGGGATAGATAAGACTATGACAGGGGTGTAAAGGTGGCCATACACGGGCAGCGCCCGATTTCAATAAGGGGCGCCCCTAGGCCGCGCGGTCGGACCAGGTGGCCGCGCTGTCCTAGCACCCACCTCACCTCCCCTTCCCAGCGCGCCGGCGCAGCTGCTGTAATTGAATGGGGACGCACGCGTCCCCATAATGCGGCTGGGCGGCATGCCGCCCGTATTTTTTTGCCGCCCTAGGCCCGGGCCTATGCGGCCTTGCAGCAAAGCCGGGCCTGTACACGGGCAGATAAAGCTGCCGATATCGGTCGTTTGGACCGATTTGACAGCTTATCTGCCCGTGTATGGGGGCTTCCGACGGGTCTTCCCGATCGATATCTGGCCACGATATCGATCGGGAAGGTTGGATTTTTACCCGACCGACCCGTCTGAGCCACTTGGCGCATCATAATTCGATCGTTCGGCCATACGGCCGAACGTTCAAATTACCCCCGATATAGCCATGCAGTTTAGTGGCATATCGGGGAAAGATCCGCTCATATGGCGATGACGCCAAACGAGCGGATCTTGGAGTCTATGGCCACCTTAAGGGTAGGACTACATGGACATTTTCAGCTCGATCCGACGCGCTGCGACAAAACACAAAAATAAGGTAAGAGATAAAAATGTCGAGTGAAGTCGGATCATGGCTGCGACTTCATAAGACATTTCTCTCTTACCTTATTTCTGTTGCATGCGTTTTGTTGCAGCACGTCGGATCGCGCCAAAAACGTCCATGAATTGCTACCCTTAAACACAGCAACAATTCTTTATAGCAGCTGGCACACACCCTTTCCTTGTGTGTAGGGAGGGAAGGTAGATCTGCGTCCCAGCCCACACCATATCCCCTCCCTGTTTATTCTACTCTCCAGCCCTCACTCAGTTCCGGCTCTGCCCCTTCCAGCATTTGAGAATCAACAACCGGTCTGTCGTGCAGGAGCTTCCCCTGTCAGAACTGCCAGACAGCATACTTTAAGGTAGGAGATTGGGCTTATGGATACAAAAACCATTTTAGGACATTCTCAGACAAAGTCTGTCTGTGCTGTGCCATCTCCTAAGCACACGGAATGCGGCTTCTCCAGATATGTTCCTCAAAAAGGCTCACTCCTCTGTCCTGGCAGCATATCTCTCTCAGATCTCCCTTCCTGCCATGTTACTCAGCCTTCACGTCTCAGCAGCGGTGTAACTACAGAAGAAGCAGACCCTGCGGCTGCAGAGGGCCCGGGAATTATAGGGGGCCTCATGAGGCCCTAATTTATATACAATTTCAATGAATATTGGTAAAACAGGTCAATCTCTAGACATTTTGGGGGCCTGAAAAATAATTTGCTGTGGGGCTCAGTAATATCTAGTTACGCCATTGCATCTCAGTTTTCCTTCTTTAACCATCTCAACCCTTCCTCCCTCAGCCTTGACCCCTCATTCATCAGTAGGGTTGCCACCCTACCGGCCTTCCTATATATTTAACTTTTTTCCCTATTAATAACATTGAGATCAGTCATCGTTCTTACCGACCAGACCTGTAAAATACCAGCACTATTCATCAGCCTTATGGTCAGCCATGCTCCTAGGGAAGATGAACTCTGAAGAACAAGAAGGCAAGGCTGACAAATGAGGATGCAGGGCTGAGGGAGGAGATAGTTCTTGTACGAGAGGCGAGGGGTTAAAGATGAGGGCTGAGAGAGGAAATAGTAATTGTGTGAGAGGCGAGGGGTTAAACATGAGGAACGAGGGCTGAGAGAGGAGATAGTTCTTGTACGAGAGATGAGGGGTTTAAAGATGAGGGCGGAGAGAGGAGATAGTTATTGTACGAGAGGCGAGGGGTTAAACATGAGGAACGAGGGCTGAGAGAGGAGATAGTTATTGTACGAGAGGCAAGGGGTTAAACATGAGGAACGAGGGCTGAGAGAGGAGATAGTTATTGTACGAGAGATGAGGGGTTTAAAGATGAGGGATGAGGGCGGAGAGAGGAGAGTTATTGTACGAGAGGCAAGGGGTTAAACATGAGGGACGAGGGCTGAGAGAGGAGATAGTTATTTACGAGTGGCGAGGGGTTAAACATGAGGGATGAGGGCAGAGATAGTTCTTGTACGAGGGGCAAGGGGTTAAACATGAAGGACGAGGGCTGAGAGGGGAGATAGTTATTGTACGAGTGGCGAGGGGTTAAACATGAGGGACGAGGGCGGAGAGAGGAGATAGTTATTGTACGAGAGACGAGGGGTTAAACATAAGGGACGAGGGCTGAGAGAGGAGATAGTTATTGTACGAGAGACGAGGGGTTAAACATAAGGGACGAGGGCTGAGAGAGGAGATAGTTATTGTACGAGAGGCGAGGGGTTAAACAGGAGGGACGAGGGCTGAGAGAGGAGATAGTTATTGTACGAGAGGCGAGGGGTTAAACAGGAGGGACGAGGGCTGAGAGAGGAGATAGTTATTGTACGAGAGGCGAGGGGTTAAACATGAGGTACGAGAGGATGGAGGAAACCATGAAAGCGGAGATGTGAAGGAAGAGTAATGTGTCAGGACGGGGAAGATGTGAGAGATATGTCCCCAGGACTAGGAGTGAATAGAGACTTATTTGTAGGGTGAGAAATATACCAAGTGAAGCTGCATTCTGTGTGCTTAGGAGACAGCATCGCTGACTGACTTTGGCGGAGGATGTCCTAAAATGGTTTCCGTAACATGGAAACCATTTTGGGACATCCTCTCCAGAAATGTGAGTATGGCATGGGGTGTGGATTGTACCTCCCCTCAGTCTATTACTTTTATAGTCTGGTCACATGCTCCCCCTCCCTCCCTCATGCTCCCCCCTCTCTCCACTTTACTCCCTCAGTATAAGCTGTCTTGTCTTTCATTCCCTTTCCTGACAAGATTTAAATGATGAAAATGTAAGGAAACCTTTAATTAAATACAACCCCAATGCTAAATGCAACTCGTCCCATGTCCTTGTCTGTAAACAGCTGTCACATATCAGCACTTTATGGCAAGCCTGTACATAGAGTTTTCCATAAGCCTCGCTACATTTTTTTGCGGTTGTGTAAACTCCTTTCAGCAAATGATAATAATAGTATTGGTTGTGTGCACTTGCATTGCGCTCCCTACCATCAGCATTAAGCACCAAACAAAAACTGTGGTACCATGTTAGCTAGTAGCAAAAAGAACAACAGATAATAACAAAAACAAAAAGTATTGTAGAAGTGATACCTACATTGGCTAACAATAAAAATCCAGTGCAAGCTTTTGGAGCACCAAGGCCCCTTTGTCAGGCAAAATACAAAGGAAAGCTGGAAAGGCACAGCATATTAAGGACCCCATAAACGGGCCGATAAAAGCTGTCGACAGACCAAGTCAGCAGCTTATTGTCTCGTGTGTGGGGCCATCCGACGGGTGTCCCCGATCGATATCTGTCCGAAAGTCGGGCAGATGCCAATCAAGCAGGGTAAGAAATCCTGTTGGATCGCGGCCGCATCTTTTGGCTGATGCAGTCCCACAATCCAACTAACTGTTTGGCCTCCATTCTGATCCACGATCGGTTCAGCCCGATATAGGCCACTTAAATGTGGGCATATCGGGAAGAGATCCGCCTTTAGATCAGTGAAAGTTATTCACGGGCAATAAGTCACAGACAGACAGATATAAATTGTACAGATAATAAAATTAATTAGGGTGGGTTGTAAATATTCAAGGTCCAATGTTCCCTCTAAATCCTTCTTGCCTATGTGCGCAACAATATTTTGTGTGCACTTTTTAAACTTGTGTGAGCATTTTGAAAAACTGGTCAGAATAAATGCAAAATGTTGTGCATTCACACAAATGTCTTTGTGCGCTTTAAAATTTGTGTGCGCGTGCCCAATCCTACACCTTAAAGGGGAAGGAAACCTAGTTGCCGCAAAAACCGTCCCCCCTCCCGTGTGTTGCCCACCCTCCCTCCTCCCCCCTGGCCTACCCGTCCCGCTGGGCAAATGCACCAACTTGTTACTTACCCTTCTGCGCAGGTCCAGTCCAGGGAGTTCACAGACGACATCTTCTTCCACGAGATCTTCTTCCTGCTTTGAACTGCGTTTTGGCGCATGCGCAGTAGGAGCATTTCGCCGGTACGATCTACTGCGCAGTTCAAAGCAGGAAGAAGATCGCGTGGAAGAAGATGTCGTCTGTGAACTCCCTGGACTGGACCTGCGCAGAAGGGTAAGTAACAAGTTGGTGCATTTGCCCAGCGGGACGGGTAGGCCAGGGGGGAGGAGGGAGGGTGGGCAACACACGGGAGGGGGGAGGGGTTTTGCGCCAACTAGGTTTCCTTCCCCATTAAGGTGGCCATAGACACACAGATAATATTGCACAAAACAAATTTTTGTACGATATTCGGTGCGTGTGGATGGTGGGAGATGAGCTGACTGATATCAGCAGAAGATTTGGATATCAGTCGGCTCATCGATCAGGCGCCTTTGAATTCACCCAAACATCCGCCATTGTTAGTGCTGAATTGTCAGATACAGGTAGAATTCTATTGTTTCTACCTGTATATCTGACTATTCAGCTCTAAATGTGTGTACTGAAACAAATGATCTTTCCTGGAAACATCTTTTCCAAGAAAGATCGTAGTTGTTAGGTCTATGGCCACCTTTAGAGGGAACATTGTGCAGGAGTCTGGATTCAGTCAGTTCACATAGTGTGAATACAACCAGAAAAAACATGGAATAAACTTCGTTTTTACTTCAACGGCTGGCTCAGGGAGTGCGTACTCGTTTTTTCTGGTTGTATCCTCACCTGAAGCTAGGGGATTGGGGCACGGCATTCGAGCCCACTGCCGTCCTTGGTGAGTGCGATAGAAGCCGATATTATTTTCATCTTACACAGTGCATAAATTGAATCCGAAGGTGACGGACCTGGGGTTTTACACCCAGGTCATTTTCTCCATCGGATGAGCTACAGTTTAACTTTAGATTGCAGTCAATTTTATTATTTGGAGATTTATGGTTCCGTGCTACTCATTACTTGATCAGTCTTGGATAGTTTAAGGAATAGAGCCGGCTGTATACATTTATCAGTTCATAGTGTGCCATGAGACCTGACCCTAAATTAAGACCCTGTCTTAATGTGTTGAATAACTCCATACATCTGAATTCATAGATTCCTTTCCTGTTCACTTTTAAAGTTCCCTTTTAAAACTAAGACCTTCGTGTTCTGTCGACTGTGATTTTGTTTGCAGAAGTGTTGCCCCACTGGTGTATCACATGATTTGGTCTTGATCTATATACTGTAAATAGGTTAAGGGCCTGGTGTTGCCGGAAGCCAGGGAATTTTCCTCTGACTGGGCCATCACAGGCACAGTGAGGTGTCATTAGCACATCCCATCTGTTGGAGGTATCTTAAAGGGATCCTATCATCGGAAAACATGTTTTTTTCAAAACGCATCAGTTAATAGTGCTACTCCAGCAGGATTCTGCACTGAAATCCATTTCTCAAAAGAGCAAACAGATTTTTTTATATTCAATTTTGAATTCTGACATGGGGCTAGACATTTTGTCAATTTCCCAGCTGCCCCTGGTAATGTGACTTGTGCCTGCACTTTAGGAGAGAAATGCTTTCTGGCAGGCTGTTGTTTTTCCTTCTCAATGTAACTGAATGTGTCTCAGTGGGACATGGGTTTTTACTATTGAGTGTTGTTCTTAGATCTACCAAGTAGCTGTTATCTTGTGTTAGGGAGCTGCTATCTGGTTACCTTCCCATTGTTCTGTTGTTAGGCTGCTGGGGGGGGTGATATCATTCCAACTTGCAGTACAACAGTAAAGAGTGATTGAAGTTTATCAGAGCACAAGTCACAAGACTGGGACAGCTGGGAAATTGACAATATGTCTAGCCCCATGTCAGATTTCAAAATTAAATATAAAAAAATCTGTTTGCTCTTTTGAGAAATGGATTTCAGTGCAAATTCTGCTGGATCAGCACTATTAACTGATTCATTTTGGAAAAAAAAATGTTGCCGGAAGCCAGGGAATTTTCCTCTGACTGGGCCATAAACAGATTGGCACAGTGAGGTGTCATTAGCACATCCCATCTGTTGGAGGGGCTGATCACCTTCCAAACACTTTTTCAGTTCGATTGTTTTCAAACTGTTCACCAAAAATAAAGACTTTCTCCAATTAACTTTCCATTTTTTACCATTTTTCCAAAATCTAAGTTTAAAGTTGAATGTCTCTGGTGTTTGAGTCTGGCAGCTCAGTAATTCAGGTGGAGATTCTGCGCTGTTACAATTTTGCAACATTTAGTTGATCCATTTCTCAGCAGCATCTCTGGAATATTAGTAACTATTGTATCAAGTCTAACAGCTGCCTGCAATGAAACTCAGGGATTCTGCTCAACAGGGACAAAGAGGAAGGAATGTATCAACTAAATGTATCAATTTAGAACAGTTCACAGGGTCGGTGACCTCCCTACCAGAGCTGCTTTAGAAGGTGAAAAATGACACTTTACACTTGAATATTAGAAAAACTGTCACATTACAGAAAATAAAAATTAATTAGAAAAAGTCTTTATTTCTGATGTACTATCTGAAACCAACTGAACTGACAAAGGTGTTGGAAGGTGAACAACCACTGGCTGTTCACCTTTAGGGTCTGGCCACACGGGCAGATTCGGGGAGATTAGTCGCCAGGCGGCTAAAATGAAAAATGGCCTGGGGGCAGGCACACGGATCGCTTCATTTTCCGAAGTCCCGAAGTTTCCTTGTGAGGCAATTACGGGCGACTTCGGAAAACAAAGCACTCAGTGTGGCTGCCCTCAGGCGATTTACATTTTAGCCGTCGGAAGGCAGATCGGGGGGAAATTAGTCGCCTGGCGACTAATCTCCTCAAATCTGCCCATGTGGCCAGACCCTTAAATTAACTTTTCGTATGATGTAAAGAGGGATATTCTGGGATAATTTGCAATTGATTTTCATTTTTTATTATTTGTGGTTTTTGAGTTATTTTGCGTTTTATTCAGCAGCTCTCCAGTTTGCAAATTCAGCAATATGGTTGCTAGGGTCCAAATTCCCCTAGCAACCATGCAGTGATATACATACAAGACTGGAATATGAATATGAGAGGCCAGAATAGAAAGATGAGTAATAAAAAGTATAGAAAATAAATAATGAAGACCAACTGCAAAGTTGCTTACAATTGGCCATTCTGTAACATATTAAAAAGTTAACTTAAAGGTGAACTACCCCTTTAAGGTTATGCAGTTGGCATTTCTGACATCTTTTCACCACCCACTGGTAGAGATCAACAAAATGTACAGTGCATTTCCCTAAATATACAAGAGGCCCCGAAAATAAACTCTCTCTCATGCTTTAAAGGACAAGGAATGAGCATTTGTGTTTTTTCCTTTCATTGCAGGACTGCCCAAAATGGAAAATTATAAACGTATGAGCGACGATGAGCTTATTGAAACGCTGCAGAAATGCAACATTACACACGGGCCTATTGTCGGTACGTCATAAATTAGGGATGCACTCAATCTACTTTTTGGTATTCGGCCGAATCCCCCCTCCTCCGTGAAAGATTTGGCCAAGTACCGAACCAAATCCTAATTTGTAAATTAAGGGCAGGAAAGGAAGAAGTGGAAAAACATTTATTTTTACTGTATTGTGACAGAAAGTCATGTGATTTCCCTTTCCTCCCCTAATTTACATCTGCAAATTAGGATTCGGATCGGCCAAATCCGAATCCTGCTGAAAAAGGCTTAATACCCAACCAAATCCTGGATTGGATGCATCCCTACATGAAATATTGTATTACATTGAGGCTACCTACATATATGTAATAGACGTGACAAAGTTATTCCATAGCGCGCATATATATATATATATATATATATATATATATATATCCATTGCTGGATATATATATATATATATATATATATATATATATATCCATTGCTGGTTATATATATATATATATATATATATATATATATATATATATCCATTGCTGGTTATATATATATATATATATATATTTATATATATATATATATATTTCCATGTTAAATTGTAGTTTCTTTTTCCTGGGAGGGTTCAGAGGAAATGAAGATAGACGTTTACAAACCACAAGAAGTGACTTTGCTAAAACGTATCCTAAAAACTGCCGGGCGGGGTTGGTTAATCTCATGTATCCAGTGCAGTGGGGTTTTTTGTTTTTTTTTTTGGAAAATCACTTGTTTGCTTCACTTACTGAACGGCTCTCATTGTAACATTTTGTATGCAATGCCTTCTAGGTACAACTCGGACTTTATATGAAAAGAAACTTTATGAGTATGAACGCAGCAAAAATAGCAATCAGTATCCTCTAGGTAAGCTGGATCCAAGTTCAGTAATACGTTTGTCATATGCAGGTCTGGACTGGGAATCAAATTAGGTCCTGGCATTTTAGGTATGCAGAGGCCCAAACAGCCCAATAAATAGTGTCTGTCTATGGCATCTTACAGCAGCCCCTCTGGCATTTGCCAGAACCCACAGTTTGCCAGTCCGGGCCTGGCCATGTGTGATATTGTATATAATATGGACATAAAGTCAATACAAATGCCAATGTGTTATACTTACCTTAGGGCCAGTGATTCTGTTCCCTGAAGAGTCCACTAGCCCAGGGTACAGTGCCACTTGAGCAGTGCGACACCATCATCACAGATATTCCAAGGATGCTTTGTGCTGCCCTGAATAGCATGCATGCTCAGTAAAGTACAAATCGGATTATTCAGGGTTGTTTTGTCTTCTTCTTCCGACACTGCAGCTTTCAAATGGGGGTCATTGACCCTATCTAAAAAAACAAAATGCTCTGTAAGGCTACGAGTGTATTGTTATTGCTACTCATCTTTCTATTCAGGCCTCCTCTATTCACATTCCAGTCTCTTATTCAAACCAATGCATGGTTGCTAGGATAATGTGGACACTAGCAACCGGATTGCTGAAATTGCAAACCGGAGAGCTGCTGAATACAAAGCGAAATAACTAAAAAACCACAAATAAAAAATGAAAACCAATTGCAAATTGTCTCAGAATATCACTCTCTACATCATACTAAAAGTTAATTTAAAGGTCAATATTTGACTAATCTTACAACTGAAAATATGAAGAATGGGGCAGGGATGCTAGGACCTAACGAATTTCGTGGCAATAAATAAATACTTTCTCAGAGGCCTAATGCTTTTGGCACCCTTCCAGTGAGTTTGCATTAACTTGTCCTCTAAATGGAAAACAAAAATACTTTTAAGATATTTAAAGGGGGATGTTATTATTATTATTTATTTTTAACATGTATGTCGAGAGTTCCAACATATTGCTCAGTGCTGATGTTGCCCTATACTAGAGATACTAATACTGTCAGGTCATTCACTACTGCACTTTCCTTTTTATGGTCGTTTGCATGTCAATCATTTGATTGGCCAAATCACGTCTATTGTTAACAGTCAGTCGCATCAAGGACAAGTATATGATGCCTAAGGAAAGTGAACACACAGCAATGCAAGATGGGTTAATAGTCCTTTACAGCATCTGACATAATCCAGCGTCCCTGACCAGGCCAGGGGGTCAGCGACCCAATCCAGTGGGGAGAGTGTGAGGATCTATTGATCTTCAATAATACTGCAGAACAGGGTATATACTTTACAAACAGTGCATTTTTTTAAATGGCAATCCAATTAAAATATTTAAACTTAATTTAGTAAAGGTGATACGTATAGTTTTGCTTTGATTTCTGGTGTAAAACTAATATTGAATAGACTTAATCACAGTCAAATGTACAAGCATTAGCCATGCTTGTGGCATCTGATCATGATCTGTTCTTAAGCGTCAGATTTTCTGTTCTCAGGTTCCTACGAGAGCAAAACACACTACAGAAACAAAGCGAACGAAGAGGACTTGGGTAGGAAAATCACTTATACATTTATATTTCTAATGAACAAACTGACTCTTACTGACTGTATTCTTCACAGTAGATGTTTGCAGCTATATATTATAGTCTAATTTATAAAAGGCCCCATTCTTTGAGGGTGTAGGTAAACATTAAAGGCTTCACAATCAAAAGCATCCAGGCAGCGTGATCTTTCTATCTAATATCACATCCCCAGACCAAAGGTATCTATGTGAAGTTACCCCTCTCTTTGCTGCCAGGGTCCGACTGGGCCGGTGAGACACAGGGAAAGCCAGAGGGGGGTTGCAGCTGAAGAGTGGGGGAGGGCATGGCCAACGAGTCTTTGCCGCAGGGCCCCCCTAGTATGACCCTGTTTGCTGCTATAACAGCCCCTACATTCTGGGAAGGTTCCCACTAAGGGTCAGGCCACACTGGGCGTTTGGGGAGATTTGGTCGCCTGGTGACTAATTGCCTAGTTTTTGCGGCGACCAATCTCCCCCAAAGCCTTCCCTCACTCTGCGCCGGTTAAAATGAAAAAACCCCGGCACTAATCACACGCGGCAATTAGTTTTCCGAAGTCGATTGAAATTTCCTCGTGAGGCAACTTCGGGCGACTTCGGAAACCGAAACGCCACATGTGAGTAGCGCCGGCGTTTTTTTTTTTTCATTTTAGCCGGCGCAGAGTGTGGGAAGGCGTTTGGGAAAAAACGAGGCGATTAGTCACCAGGCGACCAAACCTCCCTAAAACACCCACTGTGGCCTGACCCTAAATGTTGGAACACTATCGGTGGGCTTTGCTTCCATTCAGCTGCAGGAGCATTAGTGAAGTTGGGGCGCTGATGTTGGGGGATGAGGCCTGGTTCAGCCCATACATTTGTATAGACCTTTTTTTTTTAAGAAGCAATCATAAAAACCTAATTTAAATAGCACATATTTTTTCTTTTAACAGAGGATGAGGATTTTTACGAAGAGAAAACCGTTACCAGAACCTACCAATATCCCCAAGCACGACCACGAGTAAGCAATTTATTAGCAGCATTTTATATGATAGATGTTCTTTCACTTGCAAAGTGTCAAAATGTGTGAAAATGTACAAATGTTCTGTAAAGGCCATGTGCAGGGTCGGACTGGCCCATCTGGACACCGGGAAAAAACCTGGTGGGCCCCGACCCTCATGGGCCAGACCCCCCTCTCCCGATGTTCGGCTTTTAACAAATATATTTTCAGAGCAGCGCTATCTGCGCATATGCGCCGAGGGGGCATCGTTTGCGCAGAGCAGCACCTTCGGCCCACCACTCTCCTCACAGCTTGCTCTGGAGCCTTAGAGGGAGATGGTGCAGTTTGGACAGTCATAGCACTGAACATAAACTCATTTCAGCTTTGCTTTGTATAATGCCAATAAATACATATTGTCCAATTATGCGTGTGGAGGGGAGGACCACATGCATAATTGGCCAATACTTGTATGTGTATATACACACCATTTACACTGTACTGTACAGTATCTCATTCATTTTCTTTGCCAATTAAATGATCTCCGTACTCTTTTTTTTTTTTCCTCCCACAGGTCACCTTTGATCAGCTTGAGCGAGAGTGAGTATTGCCAAATGTCTGGTGTGAGAAATGTTGTATTCTATGTATTATGTTACTTTCATGGTATTAGAATAATATGAACACTAGGGATCACGTTTTAACCATTTAAAGTTGGTTTTGAAGTTATGAGGACTATGTAGATAAAACCATGTACTTCCAAGACATCCCCTCTTGAGACTAGCTGCATGTATAGTACAGAATGAGTAATAAAAGTCGATTACTGCTCATGAACTAAGTCTGACTACGGTGAAGAGAATGCCTGGGAAGCTGGGGAAATATGGCAGATGCTTGCACTTTAGCTTCACTAGGGCGTTGCCAATCAGATTGCATATCTGTGTTCTACACCTCTTGCCATCTTAAAAGGCAGCCCCGTCTTTAACTACATCACTCCCTAATACTCTGCTGATTCTGGCATTGCCAGAGGGGCTGCTGTAAAATGCCATAGACAGTTACTGTTTATTATTGTGCCTGTGGAGGGGGGATTGTTTGGGCCAATGTGTACCTGAAATGCCAGGGCCGATTTTGAATACCAGGCCAAATCTACCTGTGCTCCCTAAGTCATGCGTCTAAATGAATAAATTTATGGGATGGGTTGGGGCCATGACTGCCTACACACTACCTCCAGCCCACATCTCATGAATACAGCTCTGCCAAACACTGCTAGCACTGTATTCATAGGAAAAGCACAAAGTCCTGGAGTGATCTGTGCTCAACGGGAATTGACGGTGGTAAGAAGTGCCTTAACAACGTCAGCTTCCCACCTGTAAATGATGCCTAGTATCTCTGCGGTGCAACTCAGGGCCAAGCCAGGCCGGCTGGGCACCCTAGGCAACCCAACCGGCAAGACGGAGAGAGAGACAGAGGGGAGGGAGGGGTGATCGATGGAGAGGAAGTAGGGAGGGAGGGGACAGCGAAGGAGGGAAGAGGAGGGAGGGGATAGCAATGGAGGGAGTAGGCAGAAGACAATTTTAGAAATAGCTGTCCAGTGCCCCCCTATCATTGCGTCCTAGGCAGCTGCCTCCTCTGCCTACCCCTAGTTCTGTCCCTGCTGCAAATAGTATTTTCATACTTGTTAGTCTTGGATATCCTGCCTAACCTTGACATGTACTGACTATTTTCTATTGCAGACCACTCTATAAAGAAAACACGTACCAGCCCATATCCCAGATGCGCCAAATGGGGACAACACAGAGGGTGGAGACTCGCAGGCCGATCCATGTGAAGCAGAACGAAGAGAACCCCCGCAAGAGATACTTCCCAGTGTGGCTGCAGATTCTCTTCCTGTTTCTGTTCGTTGGTTTCCTGGCCGCTCTTTACTTCCTGCAGGAACCCGACGACAATCCATTCATGCTGGAGAGTAACTGATCAAATCTGCGTTAGTGGTGTAGGATCTACCAACAATACAGTATGCTTCAAGGCAGGGCTGTCCATCTTCAGCCTCAAAGGCTTTAATGGGGCAGTATCCACCTTTGTTCTACATGAGCTGAAAATGTAGTCTGCCTATTGGGTTTCACTGAAGAAAAAAAAAAATTATATATATATATATATATATATATATATATATATATCACATTCTATACTATATTCCTATTTGAATGCCCCACTTTGCACATAGTTCTCTCAGTTTGGAATATAAAAGTACTTTCAATTCTGCACTGACCTGCTTAAGAAAGACGTTTCTTACTCAAATCAATTGGCAAAACGTGTGTAAAGCTCTATTGACTGGCCTCATGTGGAACAATGGTGTGTTATTGCGTATTAAATAAAATGTATTGGGTTTGCCCTCTACTATGGACAAGTCAGTGAATGGTTTAAAATAGCAGAGGAGAGATTTATTTAAATATTGGCTTTTTTTCGGAGTTGGACAGCCCAGGGTAGATCCCTGTGTGAGTGTTTTAGTGCTCAGTTGTGCAGATACTGTATGAATGGAATATGAATGGGATAAGATCCCATTTTTAATTTTGTTAAATGGAAATACCCCCCATTGACTTCAAGTTAACTTCTCCTTTAAACAGTGCAGAGATCCTAATGGTCTTTCACTGCCTCTTATTACTAGTGATGGGTGAATCTGTCCTGTTTCGCTGATGAATTCCCAAGGCGGCGAAAAATTTGCCAAACACATTGAAGTCATTCGGCTCTACAATTATTTTGTCAAGTGACAATTTTGACGCGGGTGACAATTTTTATACGTGCGACTATTTTGTCCAAATGCATTAAAGTCAATGGGCGTCCGAATATTTTGACGCGTGACAATTTTTTTAATGTGAATTTTTGGCGCAGTTTCACAAAAACATTAGTGGCCGGCGAAAAGTGGAAATTCGCAGCAAATCCATGGCTGCTTAATAAATTTGCCTCATCACAAAATATACATTTTGTATATATATATATATTAAAAATTGCTTTTTTTAATGGAAACACGGTCAGATTGGTCTCCCGGCGACAAATTTTCTTCGGGGTGACTAATCTCCCCGAACTGCCTTCCCGCCGGCTTGAATGAAAATCACCAGTGGGGTGGCACTCGGATCGATTTGTTTTCCGTAGTCCCCAAGTTTCCTCATTAGGCGACTTCGGAAAACGAAGAGCTCAGAGTGCCATCCCACTGGCAATATTCAGATAGAGCGTGTCTCTACCCTTAGGCTTTTTTTTTATTATTATTATTGTCTACATGTTCTACACTGTGCGTGTTCAGACAAGTTAATATAACATACATAAAAATGGCTGTTGGCTAAGGCCTAGTCTTTGCATTACTTATATGTGCTCCGGCCTTTCTGGGGCAAAATGTTACTTTTAAATAAGACTACCAAAGGAATGCGCTTTACAGTGAATGATATAAGTTTTTATACTGTGTTTTAGTGATCCCGCTGGGCTTCCGTCCTTTCTGAATTACAGCTTAATGACAAACACACAAATAAAAATACACTTTCACTGTACCTCACTGACATTTTAACAGGCCTATTGTGTAACGAAGTGTAGTGGCATCTTAGGACATAATCACATTTTAATTTAAATAGGGCACCCGTTGTTGTCAGTGCCCAAGTATAGTTATATCTATTCTTTACATAAACTATAAAGTGCAGGGGCTGAGTGTATTGTGTGTCTATGACTGCACATTGACATTTTCACATGTTGGGGGGGGGGGAATAGGCTGTCTTTTGTACTAGCAGGGCTGGGGCAAAATATAACATGCTTAGGTAGTTGTATGTATTGCAGGGCCATCTTGAATTGCAATTGCCAGGGCCTGGTCAAAAAAATAAAAAAGTCGTTTTGGTGGGAGCTGCCATATTAGCTAAAGCCATTTCCTAAGACTGCACCATGTATTAATGCCACTAGATGGCGATGTTTCATCTTCTAAGTGTTATTCAGTTATTGAACTACAACCTTCCACACCTACTATGACTACTGGAGATGGTTAACCTGCGCAGGCTGGAAATATTGAAACTCCTACTTTATATTGTGAATAAAGTACCCCCCCTTGTATAAGGATATTATTACTGAGGAGTGACATGACCGTATAAAAGCTTTTTCTACAGGTCATAGGGGACTTCTAATATCCTCATATTTTGCAACTGGGGGTACTTTATTTATTATAATACACAAGTTTCAGAGAGTCTTGTGACCGAAATGACATCACTAAGCTCCGATTATAACCGATGACATCACTGAGCACCGTTTATAAGGATATTGTTTACAGGATATTCATGATTCTTGTGTATTATATATTTATAAGTAAAGAAGGAAGCCTTTGCACAAATAAACATAAATGCCAGTGATACAGAGTTCATCTTATATACAATATATATATATATATATATATATATATATATATATATATATATATATTTGGTATTATGCATTTCCAGTAATTATTGGCATTTCCCAGGGGGGCACTGTAGCTCTCAATATAGATACAGAGGAGCGGCTCATTCCCAGCTAGACAATAATAATAATAATAAGCTTTTGTTAAAGAACCACTTGTTACCAGCACTTATAGTGTGAGATATTGTTTATATGTCTGCAGTGAAATGTATGCCTGTGAGCAGGGAGCTCTTCCATGTTTTAGACTATTTTTTAATCAATAAAATGTTTTTTTTTGTGGTTTCCATATTTTTGTGTTCTTACCTGGCACATGTGGCAGAAAACGAAAAAAAAAAAATCACGGGAGGGGGCGCTACATTTGCATTTAAATAGGGGTGGCTGGTTCACCTTTATAGAATAGACATATCCTAGCAACTTTTCAATTGGCCCTTTTATTTTTTATAGTTTTTAAAAAAATTTGCTTTCTACTTCCGACTCCGGCAGCCGAAAAACTGTTGCTCTGTGATGCTACAGATTTATTGTTCATGTTACTTATCTTTCTATTCAGGTCCTCTCCTATACATATTCCATTTGCTCATTCCAACTACTGCCCGGTTGCTAGGGTTATTTGGACTCTAGCAACCGTATAGCTGCTAAAATTCCAAAGTGGAGAGCTGCTAAACAAGAAAGTAAATAATTGAAAAACAATAAATACTGAAAAAATGAAGACCAATTGCACATTGTCTCAGAATACTAGTTTCTACAGCATACTAAAGATTAATTTAAAGGGAAGTCGTTTAGCACTTGGGGGTGCCAAATGTTAGGCACCCCCAAGTGATTGTATTGACTTACCTGAAACCCGGAGCCAGTGAGCACCATGGATCGATCCTCTTCCGTCTTCCTCCTTCTTTGTGCGGCTGCACATGCGCATTAGAGTGAAAAGCCAAACTTTAACTAAAAAGTCACTATTTTGTTCTACTGCACATGCATCTGCCCCGGGAAATGTGAAGAAAGAAAAAGCCGGAAGAGAAGCGCTCCATAGTGTTCACTCTCATACCTCCCAACATTTTGGAAATAAAAAGAGGGACAAAAAAGTTGCTGCGCGTATCGCAGCAACATTTTTGACCACGCCCATTTTTGTGGCAACACCTCCTAATTACCATGTTCATTTTACACAATTTGGCAGGGTATAAAAGTTTGAACACATTTCTGTGTTTTTTTTCCAGTTATTACAGTTTTGCTAATGAAGGTGAATTGCCCTTTAAGCTGTGAGTCACAGTTTCCCCATGACACCTGTTATCTTATAGTGTTACAATTACTTATTTGCTTATCTGAAATTGTTACAAAAGTTTCCAAGTGCACCTGTTGGCTGTTCTGGGCTCTTTGCCAAAAGCCAAATAAGTTAGAAATGTTGTTTCTTTTTCTGGCTGTTCAGTGCAGAGAAAAATGGGACTTTCCAGTACAAATGAGGGACTGCGGGTTGAGCTGTCAAAAGAGGGACTGTCCCTCTAAAAACAGGACAGTTGGGAGGTATGCTTTTTAGCTGATAGGAGCACCAGCTGGGGTTTCAGGTACATTCACTTGGGGGTGCCTAACATTTGGCAACCCCAAGTGCTAAACGACTTTTCTTCTCCTTTAAAAGGTAAACAACCCCTTTAAAGGAGAACTAAACCCTCAAAATGGATATGGTTAAAAATGCCATATCTTACATATTGAACTTGCAGCTTGTCAATAGCAGCAGTGATCCAGGAATTCAAACTTGTCACAGGGGGGTCACCATCTTATATATACACCAAATATTACACACAGTCCCGCATGGATAATATGGCCCCTGCTCAGCAGCTTGCACCTGGAAGAGTCCTGCCATAAGGAAAAAGGCGTTCCGGTTCCTCAGGCAGCACATTCCAGGGGATCAGTAACACTGGCACACATTCTAGGGAAGGCGAAAGCCGAACTTCCAGTTTTTAAACCAACATTTCAGGAAAGGTCTACAAACAGGTTTAATATTTGCTTGAGGGGGGGTTAACCTGTACCATCCAATAAGATTACTTGGCATCATTAACGTCATGTTTTAGTATTAAACATATATACCTTCAACCTTAAAGGAGAACTAAACCGTAAAAATGCATGTGGCTAAAAATGCCATATTTTATATACTGAATTTACCAGCCTGAAAGTTTGAGCTTGTCAATAGCAGCAATGATCCAGGACTTCAAACTTGTCACAGGGGGTCACCATCTTGGAAAGTGTCTGTGACACTCACATGCTCAGTGGGCTCTGAGCAGCTGTTGAGAAGCTAAGCTTAGGGCTCGTCACTAATTATCCAGCAGAAAATGAGCTTCCCCTGTAATATAAGCTGATGCTACAGGGCTGATTATTAAATTCTGATGCTAATTGTACTGGTTTCTGTGCTGCCATGTAGTAATTATCTGTATTAATTACTAATCAGCCTTATATTGTGACATTTCTATTCTATGTGTACTGTATATTGTGAGTGGCTCCCTAAGCTCAGTAAGTGACAGCAGCACAGAGCATGTGCAGTGAATCAGCAGAAAAGAAGATGGGGAGCTACTGGGGCATCTTTGGAGACACAGATCTTTACTGCTAAAGGGCTGTGGTTGCCTTGGGCTGGCAGAGAAGCCCAAAACATAATGTACAACACTTCTAGCCAACTTCTTTATTAGGCTTAAGTTCTCCTTAAATAGAATATGCCCCTGCCTGTTGAACTGGCATATTGGATATGGTGTGAACTATTCATGTTACACCATCCTCTTATCTGTAAGGTGTTTCCCAGCTAATGAAAACTTTACGGCTACACTCATGGTTACACTCACCACTACACTCACAGCTAATATAAACTGGTCTTATTAGTACTGTTAATAACAAGTGGGTGCAGATTGCATGCAAATTGTGATTGTCTATCAGGGGTCTAAATACGTGAGTGACAGGAGTCAGCTGGGCCTCAATGTCACAAACACATGAATTTTTTACCCAAGTGGATACAAATCTGCATTAGAAAGTTACTGCACAATGGTCCATACAGGATATAATGGATAAAGGGCAGACAGAGATATGAAACTGGAAGCAAGGTACAGCTCAGTGTAAAAATAAAAACTGGATAAATAAATAGGCTGTGCAAAATAAAAAATGTTTCTAATATAGTTAGTTAGCCAAAAATGTAGTGTATAAAGGCTGGAGTGAGTGGATGTATAACATAATAGCCAGAACACTACTTTCTGCTTTTCAGCTCTCTAACTCTGAGTTAGTCTGCGACTTGAAGGGGGAACACATGGGACATAACTGTTCAGTAGGGATGTAGCGAACTGTTCGCCGGCGAACTAGTTCGCGCGAACTTCGACTGTTCGCGTCCGCCGCAAGTTCGCGAACGCCGCGCGACGTTCGCCAATAGGCATTCGCGTCAAAATCGTTCGACCATACGACCATTCGATCGCTAAAATCGAACGATTTTCGTTCGAATCGAACGATCGAAGCCATTGGATTGAATGAAATGAAATCATTCGATCCAATGGCTTCGATCGTTCGATTCGAACGGAAATCGTTCGATCAAACGATTAAAATCCTTCGATCGTTCGAATCGAACGATTTTCGGATGTTCGAAGTTCGCGAACTGTTCGCAAACTGTTCGCATTTTTTGCCGGTGTTCGGGAACGGCGTTCGCAAACACATTGTCGGCGGTTCGCTACATCCCTACTGTTCAGTGAGTTTGCAATTGATCGTCAGCATTCGGCTCAGATTCAAAAGCAACAGTTATGACCCATGTGGCCCCCCATCAAGTTACTCATTGGTTATTGCCTGGTAACCAATCAGTGAAAACCAAAAGAGCTGAAAAGCAGGAAGTAATGTTCTGGCTACACATCCAGTCACTCCAGCCTTTATACATGACATTTTTGGCTAACCAACTAGATTCGAAACATCTTTTTATTTTGCACAACCTATTTACCTAGTTTTTATTTTTATACTGAACAATTCCTTTAACCTCATACCCTGAGCCACTTAACCACTGAATCAACAGAAATCTATCTGGAATGCACCAGCAGAAAATAGTTGAAAGGGGAAGTTTCTATGTGTAATGCTCACGAGGTCACTACTGATGTCAGCACCAATCATGATAAAAATCTATAAAAAAGTCTAACCAGTCTATAAAAGTCTAACCAGCAATGTTTGCGTATAAGAATGATGCAGGCAATTTCCTTTGCAGGAAGCCTTACTAGCGCCCCAAGCTCAAAGTCATTGTTTCTTCCTTGCTTGTACATTGTGCTTCTGTTACCAACGCTCCCTTTAGATAGTAAGCCTTTGTGGGCAGGAAACTGGAAAATTAATTTCAATGTTGATAAATGCAAGGTTATGCACTTTGGCAAAAATAATATAAATGCAAGTTATACACAGTGGCGTAACTAGATGTTGCTGGGCCCCACAGCAAATTAATTTTAGGGCCCCCAACATATCCAGTGTTTGTCCTGTTTTAACAATATATGTTAAAATTGCTCATCAATGAGAGCCTCATGGGGCCCCCTGTACCTCCTGGGCCCCCCTGCAGGGTCTGCTTCCTCTGTAGTTACGCCCCTGGTTATACACTAAATGGCAGTGTGTTGGGAGTTTCCTTAAATGAGAAGGATCTTGGGGGTTTTTGTAGATTACAAGCTGTCTAATTCTGGGCAGTGTCATTCTGTGGCTACTAAAGCAAATAAAGTTCTGTCTTGCATAAAAAAGGGCATTAACTCAAGGGATGAAAACATAATTATGTCTCTTTATAGGTCCCTGGTAAGGCCTCATCTGGAGTATGGGGCAGTTTTGGACTCCAGTCTTTAAGAGGGATATAAATGAGCTGGAGAGAGTGCAGAGACTAAGTGCAACTAAACTGGTTAGAGGGACGGAAGACTTAAATTATGAGGGGAGACTGTCAAGGTTGGGGTTGTTTTCTCTGGACACTTGCGAGGGGAGATGATTACAAGTACATTAAGGGCATTATAGGCAGATAGTGGGGGATCTTTTTTTCCCATTTAATATTCACACACCAGAGACCCCACCCTTTAGACTAGATGAACAGAACTTGTATTTGAAGAGGTGTAGTTGGTTCTTCACAGTGAAGACAGTGAGGTTGGGGAATGCCCAGGGTCAGACTGGGCTGGCGGGACACTGGGAAAAAACCCGATGGGCCCAAGCTCATTTGGGCCTCACCGGCCCAGACCCGCTCCCCACACTTCCCCCTTACCTTCTGGGCCCCGGTTGCGTGTTTCAAAAACAAATAAATTATACGCATGCGCACACGCATGTGTGGTGCGGGTTTGCCGTCCCAGACCCGCTCCCTGCTCTTCCTCCTTACCTTCCGCAGGCAAAAGGTATGCATGTACACATGCGCGGGTGGGGGGGAAGGTGGTTTCCCAGCAGATTAGACTTTATGGCTGGTGTGCCCAGGGGTCGGTGTGGAGGGCCCCTGAAACTGCTGCCTGGTGTGCCCTGGGCCCCCAAGTCTGCCGCTGGGAATGTCCTACCATATGATGTGATGGCTGATTCTGTCTCTAAGAGCAGGGGTCCCCAACCGCCGGGTCCCGGGACAGTCCTGAACTGGGCCGCCGGACAATTAACGCATCGCACACAAATTGGACGCTGACCCCCTCCCTGCAAAAAAATTTTGGCTCTTCTTTGATTCCCGGGCCAAAAAAAGGTTGGGGACCCCTGTCTAAGAGGGGTTAAGGTGATTTCTTAGACAGACATAATATCAAAGGCTATTGTGATACTAAAATGCATTCTAATTAGTGTAGATAATGGTGTATATAGTTTATGTGAGTCAGTGTCGGATTGACCCATTGGGATACCAGGGAAACTCCCGGTGGGCCCATGTGTCGGTGGGCCCTCATGCTGCTAAACATTTGGCCTATTTCATGGCCATTCCTTATTCCCTTAACAAAGAGACTAAATAGATGGACTAATAGTTTATAGTATGTAAAAAATAGAGATTAGAAGAATAGAGTCTGAGTGAGGAAAGGAAGAATAATAGTACTGAGAGTGGGCCCCTGGTCTAAGGTTCTTGGGTGGGCCCCTGGTGTCCCAGTCCGACACTGATGTGAGTGTATGGAGGGGTCGTGTGAGTGTGTGGATGTATGTGAGCTGGGTTTTTATTTGGAGGGGTTGAACTTGGTTGTTTTTAAACTCAAAGAGATACTGACACCAGAAAATAACCCTTTTTATTATCTATCATAACATTGTCTTGGAATGCTATTTATAATTTTGCCATAAAAGTATTTGCCTGATGCTTTTACATTACCTTTCTTATTACCCTGTTCTTCTTTGAGGGGCCTGCCATATTTGTGCAGCAGTAATCCATTAGCATTAGAAACTCGGACACGTTGAGAAGGGACAGTCAGGTTGGCAAAACTTGTAGAACTATCAGCGAAAAATGATCAACGTGACCTATAGGTAACTAGATTAATATTTTGAAAATACAATTTTTAATTTCAACATCACTTTATCTATGTAACCTCACCTTCCAGATATGTTGGCACTTCTTTATAAATGAATGTCATATCAACCAAGATGGAAAGTTAGAGAGAGTGTCGATGTAGACTTAATCGGAGATGCCTTCCAGAATAAGATCAGCTTTGCTACTGGCATCTTTTCTGTGGCGTGTTACCTAATGAAATACAGAGCCATTAGTTCCAGCAAATGATTAGCACTCAGTGATCTCACACAAACCCCCCATTGTTTTAAATCAGATCTGTAACAGTAATGATTAAGGCCTTTTTCACAAAATGTATCCCTTCTTGGATCTTGTTAGGCCATCTTCTAACTGTCAGTTGCACTGCACATATTCTCAGTGTGCTCTAGGCCAGTGATCCCCAACGTGTAGCTCGTGAGTAACATGTTGCTCTGCAACCCCTTGGATGTTGCTCCTCAAAGTGGCTTATTTTTGAATTCCAGGCTTGGAGGAAAGTTTTGGTTGTACAAAAACCAGGTGCACTGCCCAACAGAGCCTCAATGTAGGTTGACAATCCACATAGGGGCTACTAAATGGCCAATCAAAGCACTTATTTGGCACCCCAAGAACATTTTTCCTGCTTGTGTTGCTCCCCAACTCCTTTTACTTCTGAATGTTGCTCACAGGTTCAAAAGGTTGGAGATCCCTGCTCTAGGCAGTTGTTGAGAAGCTTAGGGGATGGCAGGCCATCAGGAAAAAAGAAAGCAGTGGACCCAGGCCCACTCCCTGCTGTAGACTTTGGGTGCTCTACTCCACCTTCCGATTGTGGCTGTGGTAGGAAGTAAAAGGCAAGGGACTGGTGCACATGTGTAGAGAGGGAGGCTGGGAACGGATTGATAAATGTAAGAGTTAGTGACTGGAGGGTCACTGAGATGGGCCCTAGACACCCAGTCCAACACTGACAGCAGCCCAGAGCATGTGCTGTGAATCAGCAGGAAAGAAGATGGAGAGCAACTGGTGACACCTGCAGGGGCTCTGGTAGCTTTTGGTTGGTTAGAAGCTCAAAACATAAGGTTTTTTTTTTTTTAGCCTGGTTGCTTGCCAAGCTTTAGTTTACCTTTAACTCTATCATTCAAAACGTATTTATTTGATATCCATTGTTTGTTAATGGAGTTGCTGCAGAGCCCAGGGAGGGAAGAAATAAGAAAGTGTTGTACACACGTTGGCAGTCATCCTAGAATATTATGTGTGGCAACTGCTGGGAAAGGCCCGACTGGCAACAAGTATGGGGGAAAAAAAAGTGAGTATGTAGGAAAGACTTGTGTAAATCACAGATATAAAGAATAACAAGTGCAGGTGAAAGGGGAAGTATGCACCGATATGCTCCATTGTACAACATGAACATGCATTCAGCCTTGATAAACAAAGATATGTTGGTCATTTTTGTTTTCATTATAGAAATGATAGCCCATGGCTTTGCTTACCTTTACTGCCTCCCATCTCTCCCACATAATCAGGATAGTTTGTTTAAATAGGGACAATGAGCTCTGTATAAACTCCTAAAAAATGCTACTGTGTGCTTTTAGGCAGGGCTGAATTTTCTATATAGCTATGGACCCTTGCCAAAGGCAGTAGCCCATTGCAAGGCACTTGCAGCTAAATCAGCAGGGCTAAGTGGGCTACCCGTCTCTTACCAGATGCACAAACTGTCCTGAGCTTGCTTTGACTGGCAAGAGGAGGATGTGTTTGAAGGTCACATGCCCAGGCAGAACTTGACCCAAACACAGTGCTGCTTTTAGGGTTTGATAAAGGGTGGGGTCATAAGGAGACCAGGTTGGTGGTGTAAAGTGGTAGATCAGTTAGGGATTTTGCAGCATGGCCCATTTCTACTGGCTGTAGGGTGAACTGGAAGTGGAGATTGGGGTGGAACAAACATTTATAACAAATTAGACCAGCTCCAGTTGGTTGGTATTTTACTGGCTAGGCTGGTAAAGTACTGGTGAAAAAAAATACTTCTCAATGGGATATGGCAGGAGGCAAATTCAGGCCTGGTTGGAAAACCTCTGGCTGAACTCCCAAGCCCTGTGGATATAAGTGGGTGACTGGTAAGAGGGTGCTTATTTGATCTCTATAGCAGGGAGACCGTTATGGCTCATATATTCAGATATCAGGCAGGGGGAACACAAAGGAGAACTCTCTCCTGTGATTATTTGCAGCAGAACTATTAAAGGCAAAACTTCCCTGGTGCATAAATTCTGATGAAATATTACACACAGTCCCGCATGGATAATATGGCCCCTGCTCAGCAGCTTGCACCTGGAAGAGTCCTGCCATAAGGAAAAGGGCGTTCCGGTTCCTCAGGCAGCACATTCCAGGGGATCAGTAACACTGGCACACATTCTAGGGAAGGCGAAAGCCGAGCTTCCAGTTTTTAAACCAACATTTCAGGAAAGGTCTACAAACAGGTTTAATATTTGCTTGAGGGGGGGTTAACCTGTACCATCCAATAAGATAACTTGGTATCATTAACATCATGTTTTAGTATTAAACATATATACCTGCAACCTTAAAGGAGAACTAAACCGTAAAAATGGATGTGGCTAAAAATGCCATATTTTATATACTGAATTTACCAGCCTAAAGTTTCAGCTTGTCAATAGCAGCAATGATCCAGGACTTCAAACTTGTCACAGGGGGTCACCATCTTGGAAAGTGTCTGTGACACTCACATGCTCAGTGGGCTCTGAGCAGCTGTTGAGAAGCTAAGCTTAGGGCTCATCACTAATTATCCAGCAGAAAATGAACTTCCCCTGTAATATAAGCTGATGCTACAGGGCTGATTATTAAATTCCGATGCTAATTGCACTGGTTTCTGTGCGGCCATGTAGTAATTATCTGTATTAATTACTAATCAGCCTTATATTGTGACATTTCTATTCTATGTGTACTGTATATTGTGAGTGGGTCCCAAAGCTCAGTAAGTGACAGCAGCACAGAGCATGTGCAGTGAATCAGCAGAAAAGAAGAAGGGGAGCTACAAGGGCATCTTTGGAGACACAGATCTTTACTGCTAAAGGGCTGTGGTTGCCTTGGGCTCATACTGGAACCAAAAATATACAATGTACAACATTTCTAGCTACTTCTTTAGTTAAGCTTTAGTTCTGCTTTAAATATAACATTTATCAGATCCTTGTGAAAGGAAATTTGGCTTTTCTAGTGCGAGAATGAGCAATTGCCTTCTCCGCAACCCCGGAACCCTCAAGCAGGAAAGGTAAGTGGGTGAGGGGGGGCAGCACTGCAGGCGCCACCGCAAGCAGGTCCTGCCCAGACCCCGACCCTCTAGCTGCGACAAGCTGCAAAATAAGTGCTGTAAGAATAAATAGCGGTAAAGACTGTTTGCCAATAGAGCCCTGTAGCAGTGCCAGCTGAACAGCAGAGAAGGCGTGTGAGGATCTTCAGGTTCCACAGCACCTTAGGGTGAGTGACACCTCCCTTAATTTAGCCTCTCACTCCTCCTCTCCACTCTCACATGCTCGACAAGCAGGAACTCACTCAGCCCCAACATGATTTCCTAATCCTTCTCATGACTCGCTGAGCAAACCTGCAGCCCTTCCAGCTGGAGAAGCAAATCATTAAGGTACGTGGGAATGTATATATGCCAAGCACAGAAACAATGCCTCCGATCCCTTTCCTAACCTCTCCTGGGGTTGACTGGCATTACTTGGGTATGGACTTTTGGCAATGTAATAATATACATGTATAATATAGAATTTATTACTCTGTACTGCCCAGCCTCTAGCGCTCATGAGGACCGCTTTGTATAATGACTTGGAATAAAGTAAACATTTTACCTTTGTGTTCCGAAATTCCTGATGGTATAATTAGGGGAGACTTTCCCAATCTCCCTAAAGTCTCAATTTTATCAAGTGACCGGTTTGGAGATCAGGTTGTGGTGTGCTCCGGCACAGAGATCCGAAGGTACTGTTCCAATTTCATTTGTGTTTCCCAAATCTTTCAGCTGCTGTATAAAACTGCTGCACAGCAGTCACATGACTGTTAGAAGCAATTCATTTGCTTAAAGGGGATTGTTCACCTTTGAGTTAACGTGTAGTATGATGTAGAGCAGTGATCCCCAACCAGTAGCTCGTGAGTAACATGTTGCTTTCCAACCCCTTGGATGTTGCTCTCAGTGTGCTCAAAGCAGGTGCTTATTTTTAAATTTCAAGCTTGGAAGCTTAATTGCATAAAAATGAAGTATAGTGCCAAGCAGAGCCTCCTGTAGGCTCTGAGTTCACATAGGGGCTACCCAACAGCCAATCAGGGCGCTTATTTGGCATCCCAAGGGAATTTTTCAAGCTTGTGTTGCTCCCCAACTCTTTTTACATTTAAATTTGGCTCACGGGTAAAAAAGGTTGGGGACCCCTGATGTAGAGAGTGATATTCTGAGACAATTTGCAATTAGTTTTAATCTTTTATTATTTGTGGTTTTTGACTTTTTTAGATTTTTTATTTAGAAGCTCATCAGTGCAGTTTCAGCCATCTGGTTGCTACTGTCCAAATCACACTAGCAACCATGCTAGTTAATGCATATTAATTGAATAAGAGACTGGAATATGAATAGGAGAGGCCTGAATAGAAAGAGCAGTAATAACAGGTAGCAATAACAATACATTTGTAGCCTTACAGGGCGTTTGGTTTTAGATGGGGTCGTTGACCCTTACTTGAAAGCTGGAGAGCTCAGAAGAAAAAAACCTGAAAAACCGATTAAAAATAAAATTGCCATTCTGTAACATATTAAAAATGAACTTAAAGGTGAACCACCCGTTTAATGGAGTTTTGTTTTTTTGACATGTGATATATCACACGGCCGTGTGAAACTTGTGTAATACATAAAAAGGCTATGACCCCATTACAGACATACAAGCATCACTGTCATAAACAGATTGTTGCCTTTGTAAGAGATCCAGAGGCGTAACTACAGAGGAAGCAGATCCCACAAAACGGGAGCTACGAAACGCGTAAGGCTGTGCCTTTGTATATAAATAAACTACTTTCCTTTTACACGTCTGTTTGGAACTACGAGTTCTACGAGTGCCTGCTCCACTACAATACGGTTCTGATCATACCAGAGCCCGCAGGTTTGCACAAATCGTGTCAGCAGGCCCGGATTTGTGGAAAGGCCACCTAGGCCCGGGCCTAGGGCAGCAGGATTTTAGGGGGGCGGCATGCTGCCAAACCACACCCATATTGGTTCAAAAAGACTAGGGATGCGCATTTTTTAAATTTCCCACGCAACAATCCCCATTGATGACGAAAATTTGCATGATAAAGGGGAATCGACAGAAGCGACGAACAGCAGTGGGCCTAGGGGCGCCCACTATGTAAATCCGGCCCTGCGTGTCAGTCATAGTTACGTTCACTGGAGATCGGCATTGTAGTTCGGAAGCACCTGATACGTGAAGCCTTTTCAGTGCAGCACATGATACCGGCAGGGACATTTAAGGAATGTGGTTAGTCCTGTAGGGGGAATGAAATGACAACTCTGCTCTAATAAAAGCAGCTGCAGAGCTCAGAGAGTGGAGAAATAATGCACAGCTCCTGAAATAGTTTCACCAGGGATTTCAAACTAACCCCTGCAGCTGTTCCGACTCACTGCTACTATCTACAGACATATATATAAGCCTGAGGCTTGGAACCGAGGCCTGCACTGTGGACTAGTGCCAAGTTCCAGCAGGAACCTGCTTTTGTTTATCTTGGATCACCTGCTTTCTCTCCGTTGAGCAGTAGCAACATTCTCATATTAAGTCCGGCCTTGCACAGACCAACGTTATGGTTGTCTAACTGATTGGCCAGTTTGATTCACATTAAGGGGAGATTTCCACGCGTTTTCAGTGGATCCGTCGCGCTGCGCCAAAACGCAGGCATCAAGTCAGATGCGATGGAAAAAAAGGTAAGAAATACAAATGTTGTATGGTGTTGCAGCATTCATCCGTCATGACTGTCGGATGCAGACGCTGCATCTGCATCCGACAGTTGTGTCGGATGAATGATGCAACACCATCCGACATTGCTGTTGCTTACCTTATTTTCCGTCGCATCTGACTTGAAGCCTGCATTTTGGCGAAGTGCGTCGGATCCGCCAAAATCACATGGAAATCGCCAATGTAGTTCTACCCTAAATAGCAGTGATATGTGGGAGCACCCTCTCACTTACCCTTCTGCATTTGGCCTCATACACTCGTACATATCCTTTTGGAGATGGCATTTTCAGCCTGAACAGATTGTAAGCTGTGTGTTGTAGCCAGTGTCAGACTAGGATGCCAGGGGCTCACCAGAAAACCTTAGTCTGAGGGCACACTTTCCAAACTCTTATACCTCCTCTCCTCACTCAACCTCATTATTCTCCTAGTCTCTTTTCTCTATGTACTATACTCTATTTTTCCATTATTAAGCCTTTGTTACCATAACGAAATAGGGAATGACCATCAATTAGGCCAAATGGTTAGAAGCACGAGGCAGATTGGCAGCTAGGCCCACCGGGAGTTTTCCTGATATATATATATACTGTATATATATATATATATATATATATATATATATATATATATATATATATATATATATATATATATATATATATATTTATTTATTTATATATTTACACAAACACCCTTTTCAATGCATTACCTTGAAATATTGCAACGTTCCATTCCCCAGACAACACTAGGCTCCCTAAACATGTCCCCCCCCAATTCATTCTCCTTATGTACAGTCTTACAGATCCGGTGGCTAATTATTCTCCCTTTGTTTCGGACAGAGTTCTTCCCGCCTATCATCCTGCTCTCGCTTCTCTGAAGGGCTTCAGCCATGTTCCACAGGAAGCACATCAAGCTTCTTCTCATTGGGAATGCAGGGTAAGTGCGCAAACCGATTGTGCTTATGGGAATGACAAGGTCCCAGAATCCTCAGTCAGCAAAATGTGGTCCCACTGAATTCCTAAAGCAGAATTGTTGAGACCAAACCACTTAAAGGGCCACTGTGCCTCAAAATCTTTCTTTAGAATTGTGTTTAGTACAGAGCAATACCTATGATAGCTTAGATTTATAGTGTATTGGTGCACAGGCTATTTGTAAACCTACAGAGACGTGTGCCACTTGGCTGGACTCCATGATGTTTGACGGATAGGCCATTCCCCTCCTGGATGCTTGGGATTGTAACAGAATATGCAACCTATAGAAGACAGTCAGCTAGCCAATAAACAGGGTCAGACTGGGCCCGTGGCACACTGGAAAAAAAAGCGAGTGGGCCCCAGACCCCTTTCCCATGGGCACCTGAGATTGTGCACCACCATAAGAAGGTACTTGCTGGCAGAGGGAGGGTGGGGGTTGTGGATATGGAGGGAGGAGTGCGAGGGGACCGGGGGGGTCTGGACCCCTGATGCAGCATCCAAGGTGGGGACGCTGGCTATAAAGTGCATGTTGAGCCATTGATAACCTCAAAGAAGTTGAAGCAAACAAAGCAAAAGAAAGGAAAATAAATACACATTCATCTGGTCATGTTTCCATTAAGCACATTGTGGGAAAAAATAAACAGTATAGGTGCACTCACCCTTTAAATACAAGTCACTTCTCATATTAATACTTGGATTGAAAGCTCTATGGGGCAGGGGCATTCTCTTTCGCTTAACACTCCCATCGTGATTTATTATCTGCTGAATAAAGCTGTCTGCATTGACAATACAGGAATCACATAATAAATTGTATACTGCTCATGCACCTTTGGGTGCCCAGATGTTGGGGCCCAGCTGGTGGCTTTCTTTAAAATGCCTTGACTCATTCTTAGGACTGTAGTCCAGAAATTAACACCTTCACTACTGAAAACAAGAGGCTTCAGACAAATATGAGACCATTTTGTTAGAATGCCCAGTTATAGCGAGAGAGAGAATCTCTGCCATAAAGCAAGGCAGCACTGCTGTTTTTCAGAGGAAGAAAGTAGACACACTCATCCCATGATTAAGTACCATGCAGGTACAAAATGCGTATGGAGATGCATTTATACTTTTAATTATGGTTAATAAAGACTTATTTAACTTGTACTTTAGGTCCTGTGTGCTGAGTAGCCCTGTCTTTTTGCATATAGGAAGTAGACAGAGCCATAAAAGTAACTGCCCTTTTTTTTTTACCTTCCAGATCAGGAAAGTCAGCATTGATGAACCAATATGTCAACTGTCGGTTTACCAACTACTACAGAGCAACTATTGGAGCAGATTTCTTCACTAAGGAGCTACGGGTTAATGAGAAGATAGTGACAGTGCAGGTCAATATGTGGGGTCAAGAGTGAGGGACAATACTGAGTTCCCCATAGTGAGTGAGTGAGTGTGTGTGTGTGTGTGTATGTTTCTATAGTATCTGGCCTATCAGCATGCAGACTGAACAAACAGACACCATGGGGCAGATTTATCAAAGGTCGCATTGAAAATTCAAATTTGAATTTTCCAGTTTTTTTATGATCAAAACTGTCAAAGTCTTCTAGGGAGTTATTCAAGTTTTATTCAAGTTTTTCCAAAAATTCGAATTTGATTTTCGAGATTTTTCATACTCTCGCCTTTTAAATGGGTTGTTCACCTTCCAAACACTTTTTTCAGTTCAGTTATTTTCAGATTGTTCCCCAGAAATAAAGACTTTTTTTCAATTACTTTCCGTTATTTATTTTTTGAACTATATTTCCAAAATCTAAGTTTAAAATTTAATGTTGTGTCTCTGGTGTTTGAGTCTGGCAGCGCAGTAATTCAGGTGCAGAGTCTAAACTGTCACAATTTTGCCACATTTAGTTGATACATTTCACAGGGTCGGCGACCCCCCATTCCAAGAGCTGCTTTAGAAGGTGAAAAATGACACTTTACACTTAAATACTAGAAAAACAGTGACACATAGAAAATAGAAAGTAATTGGAATAAGTCGTTATTTCTGGTGAGCTATCTGAACACAACTAGTTGTTTGAAAGTGAACAATCACTTTAAGCGCTAAGACTATTCACCACCTAAAACCTGCGGAATTGCTGTTTAAGTCAATGGGAGAGGTCCAGGGATCAACTTTGAGTCATTTGCAGCCTTCCTGAGAAAAAAAACCTAAAATCGGATTTGAATTTGATTCGAGTTTTCGGGTCAATTCTATTCATCTTAGCTTTAAAAATTCTATTTTATTAATAAATTTTGATTGGTTGAATTTCGAGTTCACCTGAGTTTATGGGAGTTTTAAAAAAAAAATTCGAAATTCGACCCTTGATAAATGTGCCTCCCAGTGTATGGCCAGTTTTCTTAATGTTCTGTTCGTTCAGCCCAACATCCTTAACAATCGGAACTGCGGGGAGTAAAGAGGAAGAAAAGTTTTATAGAAGACAAGTGCCTATACTTACAAGGCTTTGTTTTTTGGTGGCAGATATGGGACACAGCGGGAACAGAGCGATTCCAGTCATTGGGTGCTGCTCTCTATAGAGGCACAGACTGTTGCCTGTTGGTGTTTGATGTGAGCTCCCCTAACTCCTTCCATGCTCTGGACAACTGGCACAGAGAGTTCCTGGTACAAGCCGATCCTGTTTCTCCTGGAAGCTTCCCGTTCGTGGTGATTGGTAATAAGACAGACCTAGAGGAGCGGCAGGTAAATCTAAATGAATCAATAATGTTAAAGGGGAACTAAAGCTAAAAAATAATGTAGGGTAGAAATGCAGCACATTATGTTTTGGGGTGCAGCAACATTCCTTTAACAGTGAAGGTCTGTGCCTCTGCTGAATCCCTCTGTTGGCACAGTAAGTTCAGTATATTAAATACAGGTATGGGACCGGTTATCCAGAATGCTCAGGACCTGGGGGTTTTTGGATAATGGATTTTTCCGTAATTTGGATCTTTATACATTAGGTCTGCTAGAAAATATTTTCAACATGGCTTTGCTTCCAATAAGGATTAATTATATGTTAGTTTGGATCCATTACAAGCTACGGTTTTATTATTACAGAGAAAAAGGAAATCATTTAAAAAATTTTTGGATTAATGGGGTTTCCAGATAACGGATCCCATACCTGTACAAACATTGCTAGCCGTATTCTTTTTTAGGCTTTAGTTCTCCTTTAACCAGCCCCTCTGTTACAAATGTTCAATCTTGCACAGTAAGTGTGAATTGGTAACTCAACCAGACCTTCTTTGTTTTGTTCCCATAATCCTCCTTATTTTCTCCCAAAGGCTTAAGGTGGCCATACACGGGCAGATAAAGCTGTCAATATCGGTCGTTTACACTAATTTGACATCTTATATGCCCGTGTATGGTGGCATATAAGATGTCACCATATCCGGAAAACTCCAGGTCCCGAGCATTCTGGATAGCAGGTCCCATATATGTACCTTGTACTTGATTCCAAATAAAATTAATCCTTATTGGAGGCAAAACCAGCTTATTGGGTTTATTTAATGTTTACATGCTTTTCTAGTAGACTTATGGTATGAAGATCCTAATTACAGAAAGATCCCTTATCATGAAAACCCCAGACCATGCACATTCTGGATAACATGTGCCATACCTGTATATGTTTTTCTTGCATGAAACTAGTTGTGCCAAATTACTGTTTGCAGAGAAGCAGGTAGTAAAACAAATTATCAGTCAACAGATATTCCTTCTGTATAATGAGTTCTGTTTAGGGAAGGCAGGGGTTTATTTATACAGAGCTCATTGTTCTTATGGATGTATATTTATTTCACATATTGTGCACAGGTTTCACCGCGGGAGGTAGAGGAATGGTGTAAAACGTTCAACGCAAAGTACTTTGAAACCAGCGCTAAGGAAGCAAGGAACGTAGAGGAGGCATTCCTGGAGGCCATCAAATTGGGCTTAAACTATGTATGTAAATATATGAATGAGAAGGGAGCGTAACTACAGAGGGAGCAGACCCTGCTGCTTCAGGGGGGCCCTAATTCATATACAATTTCAAGAAATATTGGTAAAACAGCCTCTAGATATTTTGGGGGCCTGAAAAATGATTTGCTGTGGGGCCCAGTAATATCTAGTTACATCACTGGGTGAGGGGGCAGAGGTTTATGTAGCTTTGGAGTATTAACCATATTCTCATTGATTCATTCCTCTTTCTTTTCACTTGACACAGCACCAGGAGCCTGACCAGACCTGGGATACCAAGGTAGTGAACTTGTCTCCTCCGAGCAATAGCAAGAAATGTGACTGTTAGAGAGAGCAGGAGAACCGTATCCATTGTGCCTTAGGAGACCTCAGCCAGTTAAAAGGATGACCCGACCCGACCCGCCCCACCATCACTCTCAAGATCACAAAGTGTGACTGGAAGGATGGAGAACTGTGGGCAGATCCTGTTTACTCATCAGCCTGTACAGAACTTGTCAAACTGGTCAAGGCTACGTGAAGTCTATACCTGCCCACTGAGCTGCTGCACAGGAACCCTTGGGTAACATTCTCTGCTGGAACAAAATAGGAGGAAGGACTTTATTCTCCCTTTTTGGGTCACCACAAAGCCATTACCCCCACCAACTTCCCACTAAGGGCTGCCTGTTATACATGGACAAATGACAGATTGAACTGTGCTGGCAGAAAGACAGTCATGGGAGGGGGACAGGACTGGACCAGCTATCTAGAAACAGACGAGTGGCTTATACTGGGTCTTTGTGGGGCCCTGAACATTTTTGGAGGTTCAGTATCAGCTCATGGTGCTAGCTGGTAGCAGGGGGTATTTTTATTATTAAGAGTTTACATATATGTTTTAAAAATTGTGTTAAATAAACTGTCAATAGAATATTACTGGAAAACCAAAAACACCAATGAGTATCCTGCCAGTGTATTAATAGCTTGTTTTATTTAAATTGATTTCTAGGAGTTCTAGAACATATTCAATGGAAAGTTTACCTTTTACTTTTTAGTACATTTTGATGGTAACCTATTGTTTTTAATATCTTTTTCTATTCTGAACTGAATATACAAGCTATGTTATTCTAAAAGGGGGTTTTCACCTTTAAATGAACTTGTAGAGTGATATTCTGAGACAATTTGCAATTGGTTTTAATTTTTTTTTATGATTTGTGGTTTTTGAGTTATTCAGCAGCTCTCCAGGTTTGAAATTCCAGCAGTCTGGTGGTTAAGGTCCAAATGACCCTAGCAACCGTGCATTGATTTGAATAAGAGACTGGAATATGAATAGGAGAGGGCCTGAATAGAAAGACAAGCAATACAATTATATTTAAACCTTAAAGAGAATTTCTTTTTAAATGGGGTCAGTGACCACCATATGAAAGCTGGACTGATTCAGAAGGTGGCAAACAATTCAAAAGCTATAAGAAATAACGAAGACCAAGTTGCCAGGAATTGGCCTTTCTGTAAGTTACCAAAAGGTAAACCAACCCTGTGACTGTAATAGGCCAGACTGGGTTGCTCCTGAAAACTGCATCATGGAGCAATGTTCTTTATTTAATGGCCAAGGGCAGACAGTATGTTATCGGGAAAGCTCAATTTCGTCCATTTTTTTTTTTTTTTAAATGTTCCTTTTTCTCTGTAATAATAAAACAGTAGCTTGTACTTGATCCCAACTAAGATTGAATTAATCCTTATTGGAAGCCTATTGTATTTATTTAAATGTTTACATGATTTTCTTAAGGTATGAAGATCAAATTATGGAAAAGATTCATTACCTGGAAACCCCCATGTCCCAAGCATTCTGGATAACACGTCCCATACCTGTAGAGAGAAAAGTTTGGTTTCCGTTTAAAGTTCGGCTTTTCAAATCGACTATGCACATGGCAGTCTGAATAAAAGGAAAAAGAGCAAGGAGGTCAGGCTGGTGTTGTTTTTAGCAAAACAGGAGCTGGGCGACATCAGGTTGGTGTCAGGAATGGTGCTTTGTTGAGGTCCTATCCTAATGGGTTTTTCGAACCTGCCTGATAGATATCTGCCAATCCGATTGGTTGAGCAGGCTCCCATACACATGCACCAAGCAGTGGCGTAACTAGACATTACTGTGCCCCACAGCAAATTAATTTTAGGGAGCCCAAAATATCCAGAGGTTGTCCTTTTTTACCAATAAGTTGATTATTAATTAGGGCCTCATGGGCCCCCTGTACCTCCTGCAAGTGCAAATGAAGCCACCTTCAGAGGCTACAATTACAGCTTGTATTTCTTTGCCTGTGCATAAAACTCCCCTTCCAACAAATTCAAAACAGAATAAAGTCCTGTTGAAGAAAACATAATGTTACAGCAGCCTCAGAAATAACATGCACTTACACACACACACACACACAAGCAACAGTACACTTATACACAATATTGCCACTAAAAACCCGCCACATTCCCAACAACGACGCAAGAAACGGCACACGACACTTCAAAAAATGTCTTTTAATTGTTCAAAATAGCACAAAAACGACAGATAGCACTATAGTAATATTGATTCACTTGGAGAACTCCTCTACAATGGAAGTAATAGCTTTTCTTCTCAAAGAATAAAGCAAGGTGAGGTTTTTAGCAGGAGGTTCTAGGCCATAACACACAGTAACACTATAATACAAAAACAAGGACTGGCAGCGGGAATTGTATGCAAAGATTTCCTCTGTAGTTTTTTCACTGCCTCTTCCAATCAGCTGCCAGAGCAGAGATTTCAGGCAAAGCTGTAACTTTTTTTTGGGGGGGGGGGGGGGCGACAGGCACACTACTTAAGGGCAAACTCTCTTGGACGCTGTTAATAAGTAAAGCCTGATTCTTCCTTTCCCGAACTCCGAAAGTATTTTGCGTCTGACTTCAAGGTCGCCTCCCTATCAATATTAGAGCGAGAACTCCCAATACGACTCAAGACACACTCTAGGAGCAGTTACTTAAAAATTGACAATTCATAGAATTATCAGATACCTTCTCAGAACATTGCTGCCACTCCTATCCCTTTAAATCGAGCCAATGTTCAAATGAACAGGTTTAAACCCTTGACAGTCCTATATCAGGCATAAAATAAATGAAAACACACAAGGACTAGGGAAAAATACTCGGTCAGGACTTCATTCCTTGCACGCACCATTGCAGAAAAAAAAAAAAAAAAGCCAAAATACTACAGAGGCAAAATGTTATGCCATGAGCGCAGACATTAAAGGTTTTGGAACCTGCTAGAGATTAAAAGCAAAGGAGGAAAAATTATATATATATATGTACATACATTGAATCAGCTAGACGAGAGGAAGAGTCAGATAAAAGTTACTGAAATACGGTAAATCCTAAATGATTTCAATTTTTTTTGTGGTTTCCTACTTTGTCTTTTGTAGAAAAAACCCCTAAATCATGCTTTAAGCTATGGCATTTTTTTTCTGTTTTTTTTTTTATTTTTCTATTTTCTTATAAAACATGTTTTTTACTTTGTTACAAAAAAAAATGAAAAAAAAATCCCACGCCCATTGAAAGAAGCCTGTTTAATAACGGCTCCAACGGGGCGTTTATATATATTTATATATGTATATTTATATATACTTTACTTATGTATATGAATTTGCCAATGCGGACTGCCTTCCCTCCGAGAACTGGGGGAGGTCACTGACTTTCTGGCTAAGAGGGGAGAAACAATTCATGTCAAGTCATGGGGGGTTGGGATTTGAAATTTATGAATTTCTTGACCCAAGTCTCTGGGATTTGATGGTTTGGTCAGCAAAAAGGCAGGGGGAGGGGGAAAAAAACAAAAAACTACTTAACACTGCAAGGGGGTGGGAATTGTATCTCGTCTTGTTGTATTGCTTTAGACACAGGACTGTGCCCCTGACAAACCATGCCTTAGTGACTTTTAGCCCCTACACAAAACACAATAAAGGAAAAGGCCGATGGAGGTCTGAGCCACATAAGCTTATATAAAGTGAGAGAGAGAGAGTGTGTGAACTATAATTAAAAAGAGTGCAATGCAAAACTTTGTACAAGATTTGTCACCCTTAATTGCCAGATAAGACATCCTTGGCTATGCTGGCAAAAAAAAGGGCTTAAGCCAATAAAGGTGATGCCATCAATAAGAGAAGGAAAACGCTCAGCCTGCTATATTGATTTCAGCAACTAATGTGATCGATAAGCTTTGAATGGGTGGCGATCAGAGAGGAATTACCAGTGGCCATCCCACGAAAAAGAAAGTTATATAGACTCCACACGTTGGAAAATGGTTATACAAATTGAAAACTTCATTCAAACAAACGTTCTTTCAATATATATAGATATTAAAAAAAAAGTGAAATATTGTTGGTGGTGGAGTTTCCTAGTAACTTCTGCCGTGAACAGGATTCCAGAGCAGCCTGCACACCAAGGGCAAAGACTTGTGCACGGATATCTCATTCCTCCTTTGTCTTGAGTACGTCAAGTCAATCAATGTTTGTTGGTGATGTGTTTGTACAAGTGCAGCACCCATAGCAGAAACACAAGAGAAGAGCAGGGATTATAACCAGATGTGTTGCATTAGCTAATTGTGCAGCATGGCTCTGTCCATTTAAAAAGTAGCACAGGTAGAAAGATCCTTCCAGGACTACAGTTCAAATTTCAGCCACTCATGTCCTTAAAAACCTCTAAACACCAGGATGGCTGCGATCAAAGTCCAAGTGCTTCTGTTGCGGATAAATTGAGCAAGTTCCCAAAACTGATGCCCCCATTTGCTTGTACAAAGAAAACAGGACCAATTTGAAATGCGTGTGGAAAATTCCACATGTATGAATATTAGGAAGGAGGGGGAGGGGGAATGTAGGGTTTTGTCCACAGTTTTGTCCTGTTCATTTACATTACAAGTGTCCTCTCTACCTTTACTTCCACGGAAGGACAAGGTGGTGGGTGAGAAAACAAAACAAAAAAAAATAATAAAAAACAACTGAAACGGAGAATGGGATATACTGAAGTTCATCCCAACCTTTCAAAAAAAGGGGAGAAAAGTAAAAATGTGCTTTTGCTGCTATTCCCACAATCTAATAAACAATAAAAAATAAAGAGAGAAGAGAAAAGGGGAGGCAGAGCAATAAAACCAGCCCTTCCTACCAACCCGAAGAGCCAGAGTAGAACAAGCAACTTTTAAAAAATGATGGGATTTAGCAATTGAGGAACAGCAAGGAGGGTCTTTAACAGGCTGGACAGGGGTTATGATTTTCATCAGGCGTGATCAGACTTTGCTTTCTTTGGAGCGGATTTCCTGAGAAACCAAAAAACAACAAAAGGTTACTAATCGGGATATTTCCATAACCTCTCAACATAACTCCGGCCATGGCAAATATTCTCTAATCATTGCCCAGCTAAACATCATGGTAGATCAGCAATTTAAAAAAAACAATCAAAGAAAATTAAGAAAAGCTCTAAGGCCATGTTTTACAACTGAATGCTGGCAGTGAAGCACTTACATATCAGGGGAGGACACGGGCCGCTTATTGGCAGGCTTCCCAGCTGATCCATCCTTAGATTCTGCAAACAGGATTAAAAACAAATATGAAAAACAGATTTGGGGAAGAATTCGACAGGACAAAAACATTTATTGAATGGATCACTCACCCTGCAGCCACCTGACTTGGGTTGCAGGTCCATAGCCCTTTTCATTTCGGGCCGCAATGCGAAAGATGATGGCAGGTTTTGTGGTGTAATCTATATGAGCATTGGAAAGACTGGAGGACTGCACCAGACAAGAAGGATTAGGGCCACAGTATACCCTCATGAAAGCCAGCTGAGCTGGTGTAGACTTCTGTTCTCCACTGGTTTGGCTGCTCTGGATGGCCAGATAAACAGAGTACTCAATGATTTTGCCTGAGGTCACAGAGGGAGGCTCCCAGGTAAGGTGAGCTCCATCAGGGCTCTAGGAAGAAAAGAAGAAAGAATAAGGATCATGCATAGGACAATTGCACACAGACATGTTTTAAAGGTTGATAGGATAGGTTGAAGGCACTGATGTGCTGCTAAAAAGTACATGATTTAAATATTGATGAAAACAGAGAAGGCGTTTAAAACTTTTTGCTTCAGCCATTCTTTATTCAAGGACTATTTTGGAAAATTTCATCAATAGCCTGCTTTAATTTGGGATGCAACAGAAAACCCATACAACCATAATGAGTACATACATTTTCCTTGCAGACCATTGTGCTGTCTATTTAATCTATATTATGTACACCGCACAATAACCTGGTTTCATATGCTGTGTGTTCACAAGTGGCCATTTGGATCTGTGTTTGTCCAAGCCCTAGATTTCTTTTGCTATGCATTTTGGGAGTATCAGTTTCATTTCTCAGGGGCCCTAAGGAAGCTGGCAAAATTCATTGTAAAGAGCTATTACAAATTCCACAATCTCTCCTTATACATTAACAGTAAAGCCTAGTGAAACCAACAAACAAGATAACAGAAAAGTCATGCAACTTCAATAGAAAGAAACCATTTTTTTTAATCCAGGTCCTACAGTACCCAGATGAAGCCAAGTGAAACATAATGGACTCGATTCTAACTTATAAGCAGGACAAATGTGTTGTGTTCAGTAGAAAAAGCAGCCGAGAAGTCCGTTCAGACTTCACAGGTAACATTTTGTCTTACCTTGCTAATCTTTATGGCACATGGTGCTCCAGGGAAACCAGGCAAACAAGTTTTAAAGGCCGATATCTCACTGAAGGCTCCGCGACCACAACCATTTACACCAGCAACCCGGAATTTGTAAGCCGTGCCAGGCTGCAGCTCTTGCTTCTTCAACTGGCTGTAATCCGGCAGGACAGCAGAGTCATCCTGTAGAACCAAACACACAAAAATATTTATACGCTGTAAAGAAAGTCGGAAGTCTGGATTAAAAATAAAATAAACACGTACGAACAGGAAAAAGTCACAAGAAAGTTTATTTTGGGGCAGATGTGACTTGAATCCCTTCCTCAAGTCTCAGAAACGTTTCCCGTCATCACAAATGCCCCAACATGATCTTTGCACCTCTCTTTACCTCTGCTTCGTCAACAGTGTTTATTCTTTCCAACTGCCCTCTAAATACTATTCATTGCTGTCAGCAAAGTCCTCAGGTACCCTACAGATTCTCAGTTTCTCCTTCCACAGTTGGAACAAACAACTGATGTGCTCTGACAGCACTGTCCAGCAGAAGAAATGCAGGCTGGCTGTGCCTTATTTTTATAGCACCCAGACCCAAATGCCACACATCTCTGCGTAGGAGATGACTTCTTATATAATCAGTAGATAAATGTTTCCAGTCCAGTACAGGATGAATAATCAAAACAAATGATTCTAATTAATGGCTAGGGTCGACTGGGATTATGATCTACAAAAGGGGGGATTTGTAAACTTAAAGGAGAAAGAAAGGCTAAAATTAAGTAAGCTTTATCAGAAAGGTCTATATAAATACACCAGTAAACCTTCAAAGTAATGCTGCTCTAAGTGCTCTGCCAAAAGAAACACCACATTTCTTTCTTTCTATTGTGTACTCATGGGCTTCTGTATCAGACTTCCTGTGTTACATCTTAAACCTCCAGGGCTGGGGATTGAGAGTCCTCAGTTTGCTCCTCTCTCTCCCATCCCTGGTGTAATATAAGCCCAGAGCTATGAGTGAGCAGGGAGAGACTCAGGCAGGAATTGATGTCACACCAAGCTAATATGGCAACTGCTATCCTAAACAAAAGAGTTCTAGAGCGGTTTACTCAAGTATGGTAAAGCATTCTGCAGAATAAATAGTGTTATATATTGCACTATTGTGGCTAATCTATTAGCAATAAACTGCTTCAGTAGCTTTCCTTCTCCTGTAAGTAACAAAGAAAGATAAACTAAGACCAGAGTTCAGTATTTAAAGACCAAGATTCTTCATTCACTGTACTCACATCATTAAGAGCGTCAACTGCAGGCCAGTAATAATGCGTCACCATCATATTAGTGGCCTTTATTACTCCCACATCAAACCACTGATTCTCCTTCTTAACTGGAACCTTAGGCTGTTGTGGCGGGGAATTCTGTTTCTGTAAAAATAAGAGACATAACATCAGGAGAGGACTTTACAAGTACCTTTGGGCTGCACATTATTCTCGCCTTGCACAGGGAGAAAAAAAAAAAATCCTCTATGGAAAAGGAAACACCTACCGATTCAATGCCGTTTGCAACCTCTGTTAGAGCAGCTGCAGCCTGCAGTTTGGCAGGACTGGCAATCACAACAGGCTGAGGTGCTGTGAAGGTATTGGATACAGTCAAATCTACAATACAAAACAAAAAACACATGGGGAACTCCACACAAACATAACAAGCTTTTTGAAAAGTAAACAATTTCAAGCAACTTTGCAATATACATCAATTAAAAAATATGCAGACATGATTTTATTATTGACTTATGATTTTTAATGGTTTGCAACAGTTCCCTAAGCCTAGCCCCCTGCTCTCCGGCTGATCTGTCTGACTATTTTGCTGAGCTGGCTGACTACTGTTACTTTGTATCAACAGCCATCTGTCCTTAGCCTGCATCCTCCAAACCCCCACAATTCCCTGGACATGTGATTTTGAAGAAACCGTTGGTGGGTATAGTAGGGGTTTCTTTGTTATGTGGGCCTCTTTATCAAAGTTTGGTTTGGAAGCCAGAGTTCCCCTTTTATGTTTTAAAAATGTTTTAGATTAATGGTCGGTGATAATTGCAGTATCACTTACGGTCATTGGCTGTAGCTGGCAAGAGAGCAACTGCACTGGTCACCGCACTAGTGAGCTCACTGAGCCCATTGCTTTCACTGGCAGGATCATTAAGACTATCAGCTGGTGCAAGGGCCTCTGTAGGCACATGGTGCAATTGCTGCAAATTTTGCAGCTGCTGCTGGTGAAGCTGTTGCTGTTGTTGCAACTGCTGCTGTTGCAATTGTTGTAGCTGCTGCTGTTGGAGCTGATGTTGCTGAATCTGCTGTTGCTCCTGGAGTTGTTGTTGCTGCAACACCAATGCTGCGAGCTCCTGTTGCGTAAGGACGATGGGAATGGTGGTTGTAGGTCCTTCCGTCGTCAGGTGACGCAGCTCAGCATGAGCCACGTCAGAGGTATCCATAGGTTCTCCAGATGCGGCTTGGAACCCCATAGAAAGAAAAACAAAATCAAGTTGCAGGTCGCAAAGATATTAAGGTAGGGCTATTGTAAAAACAGTGACTAACCTTAACGGGCAAAAAAAAGCTTAAATATTCTGTGACCACAGAAAATAACTAGAAATATAGTTTGTATTCACCTCATGCAAGCATTTATGCATCAATGAAGGGATTTTTAAGGGATGAATGGTAAAAAATTAGTTTCTACAGACAAAAGTAGCAGCACTCTACAAGCATCTCCATTAAGTGGGTAAGCACGTTTTCTTGGGTGGGCTGGTTATTTTTGTTACTTAACAAATGAAGGTGACATTCGGATGTTATCAGGACAAGTATAAATTACAGATAAGCTCACTGCATATACACACACATTCATGCCCACAGTATATAGACAAAGTGCTATGCATTTTGCAGTTATTGCCTGTTCCCCATTAAAACTCACCCATCACTGCCTGCTGAGCTGCCTGTAGTACAGCTTGGATAGCCAATGCTTGGGCCTCCTCTGTTGCTGCTGCCTGAGCTGCTGCTTCTGCTGCTGCAGTTACAGCAAGCTCCTCGGGTGTTAATCCTGTCACCATCAGTGTTGCAGTCTGTCCTTCTGCCATAAGCTCTTGAGGAAGAGATAACTGTTCTACTGCATGTTGTTCAGCAGCTGCTGAGGCATCCTGAGTGGACTCTGCTTCCATAGCTGCATGCAGCTCTGATTCATTGTGTTCTGGCACTGCACTATCCATCGGCTGCTGAAGAGCTTCTGCCTCTGTCTGCATGTCCTCCGGGGGCTGAAGAATATCTGAGGAAAGCGGAGCATCTGACTGCTCTGGGCAAGAAACAGCCTCAGATCCCTGTGCAGCAACTTCAGAGGATGGTTCGGTCATAGAAGAAATGTTCTGTAAAAGTAATAAGTATATATTATATACAGGAGAAACCCACACTCACAGGACTTATGAATCGAACAGGTTAGATATAGACTTTTTCTTGCGGTTACCATTTGGAGAACCCCTTTCAGAAGTGGAAAACTTTGCAGCCTAAAATTAATCAATGCATTTCTTACCGGCACAGACGGTCCGGGAACTGGTGTGGACTGTGTTACAGTTGTAACTGCTCTGCAGGCAGCAGGTGGCACCGCAGAGTGTTCTGGAGAGGTGGATGCGGCAGCAGCTACAGACACTATCGTAACAGGGGAGGACGAGGAGCCGGTACTGATGCTGCTGCTTTGGATAGATCCATCAGCCTGCTCCGACTCTTGTTCTCCTTCCTCGCTGGCAGGTGGCTGATCTACAGTAAGGAAACAAGAGCGAATGACTGAAGGAACAAACATATATTACTCTTTCATTTTAGCATTACACGAGCAGTGGTCAAAGCACCTTGAAGGAGAAGGAGGTTTACAGTATCAGCTCTTTAAGTGTTAAATACATGGATACAACCAGAATCTATAGGGAAATGGTGGGCTTTTGCAGTGAAAAAAAAACCCTCAGATCTCGAATTATTACCTGCACCAAGAATAAATAATTCAAGGCCGGCCCTTCTAACCTCCTGCTCCAATGAAAAACAGTACCTGCCTTTATGAGGGAAGGGGACATCATCTGGTTTACAACCAGGTTAATAGAAGACAAAACCAGGATAAAGTGCTGGTTCCACAGTAGAAGCTTACAAAGTCTGACGTACGATTTAGGTGCCCATGCCCCAAGTTCTCCAGCAAGAGGTGCTACATTAGCAGTAAAAAGACTAAGCAGACACTCCCCATGAAGTAAGGCATTGAAAAAGACATTTAAGTCTTGTTATAATAAGGTACAAATAGTATTATTGCTTCCGTAAAACTTTTTGGTTTTACCAGCACCTGATTATGTGGGGTTACATGCTCACTTTATTTATTTATTTTTATATAAGCTTCATCATACTGAAGTAAGAAACTTTCTAAATACAATCAAATAAAAATTCTTCATTGTTTCTGACATAATCAAGTTTATCTTCACTATTCCTTGGTTTCTTCTCATTGTCTTCATGCAGCAGTTGGGTGTCAGATGAATGATCAAATCTATCTTATAGGGAGGGCGCTCCCTTTCCTATTATACGTATTAGAGCTCACTCAAATAATGGATTCCAGTACAAACAAAATAACTGTGTTTGCATAAATTCTGCATGTAGAGAGACATGATGTCTGGTGATTTTAATAGATTAAGCTCCAGGTTCGGACTGGGACGGCAGGGCACCAGGAAAAAACCAGATGGGCCCCGGCTCTTTCAGCCCAGACCCACTCCTGCACTCCCTGTCCAGTCGTGCTGCCGTGTCAGTAAAACTTGTGTATGTGCACATGCATGCATGAGTGCGGGGAGGGGGCAGTGTTGACAGTGGCAGCATGGAGTGGCTTGTGGCTGGGGGGCCCGGGGATGGTGTGAGGGGCCTGAGACTGAAGGTCCGGTGGGTGTCTAAGGCAAACTAAGGCCTCCCCTATAAGATATATTGGATCATTCATCCAACACCCAACTGCAGAATGAAAACAGAATGAGAAGAAACAGATGCTGAGAATAGTGAATAGAAACTGGATTGTTTCAGAAATAATGCAGAATTTTTAATTGATTGTATTTAGAAAGTTTCCTATTTCAGTATGCTTATAGTACATTTTCATTTTCGCGATAGTTCCCCTTTAAAAGAAGATCAGCCAACTGTACAGTATAATCACAACTGCTATCCCAGATAGACCCATAGTCAGCAGCAGTGGCATAATTAACCATATGCCACTTATGAACAATACCTGTACAGCCCACAACGTAACAAACAGCTTCCACTTTTTAAATGACACAAGTGAAGCTCACTAGCATACATTCACTTGCAGAACTCCATTTCACAGATCTCACCTTGGTTGGTTGCCATGGTGGCTGTAACTGTGGTGGGCGTATGGGTTGTGCCAGTCTCGTGAGTTTCACAAGGTGGGTTGGAGCAGACTTGCGGAGTTGGAGTAGCAGTAGGCTGGTTGCCTATGCCAGATGTTGATGTTGTTGCAGTGTTGGTAGTATTGGTTTCATGGGTTTCACAAGGAGGGTTGGAGCACACCCGCTGCTCTAGGGTGTTTGATTGAGTGTTCGTACTTCCTGTGGAGATTGCCTGGCCTGTATTACTGGAAAGCTGCTGAACATTTGCAGCCTGCTCTGCCCCAAAGTTGGACCTAGAAGTAGTTGGGGTATTGGTGGTGTTAGTTTCATGAGTCTCACAGGGCGGATTGGAACACACAAAGCTCTTAATTTGGTTGTCTCCAAGGATATCGCTGGCCTCACTACTCGGAGACGGTACTTTACTGACTGACTCGGACACGCTCATTGTGGTTCGCGTGGAAGTCACCTGATGTGTTTTGCAGGGAGTTTCAATGGCAGTTTCTGTGGTGCCAGGATCATGGGTCTCTGAGGGTGGGTTAGAGCACACAGGAACAACATTTTGTGAGTGGTCTGTTCCAACGTTAGCGATTACATTTGTGGTTGTGCTAGTAGTATTAGTCTCATGGATTTCACATGGAGGGTTGGAACAGGTTTGTCCACTGGTAATGCTCAAAGGCACAGTCATGGTTGTATGGGTCGATACAGTTTGATGAGTCTCACATGGAGGTCTAGGCAGCCTTTGTGGGTTCTCGGTTTGTTCTTTGCCAATGTTTGAGCTAGCTGTTGTAGCTGTTTGAGTTGTTCCAGTTTCATGAGTCTCACATGGTGGATTAGAACAAACTCTCATGCCACTTGCAGGTTGCCCACTGCCCATATTTGCCGTTGCTGTGGTAGAAGTTTGAGTAGTTCCCGTTTCATGGGTTTCGCATGGAGGATTTGAACAAATCCTGGTCACGGTTCCCATCTCCCCACTGTTAATATTTGACATAGCTGTTGTTGCAGTTTGAGTGGTTCCAGTTTCATGGGTTTCACAAGGTGGGTTGGAGCAAACCCTTGTGGCTATTCCTGTTTGGCCAATACTGGCCATGGCTGTAGTTGCTGTCTGGGTAGTTCCGGTTTCATGGGTCTCGCATGGAGGATTTGAGCAAAACCTCACCACGTTGCCATTTGCTTGTGCCAATGAAGTTGCTACATATGTTCCAGGCTCTTGACCTTCACAAACAAATTGCAAAGTGCCACCAGGCTGTTGAACAATGCTGCTGAGATTTACAAGAGTGGAGGTGGCAGTATTGGTGGTTCCAGTCTCGTGAGTTTCACAAGGAGGGTTGGAGCAAACCAATGTGACAGTGCCAGGTTGATCTCCTTGGCCAGAATCTGCAATAGTTACAGTAGCCGTGGGCTGGTCAGAGGTTGGTGAAGCCAGTATGGACACTGGAAGATCATGAACAGGCTGAGCCTCAACCCCACTAGGAGTTGTAATTAATGTCACTTGTGTAGGCTGAGAAAGTGTCTGTAAAATAAAATTTAGAAACATGGTTTCATATGCAAGCAACACAGTATGTTGGAATGGTTATTGCCAAGGGCACAACCTGCTAAACTTGGTCACGAATAGAATACTCCAGACATAGCGCAACAAGGAACCCCTCAACGTATCATACTCATCTACATAGTGTGATATCAAGTGGCCACTTAAATAAAGCACAACTTGGCATGAACATTTTAGGTTATATACAGCATTAGTTTCAAGTGCTAAATGATTATCTAAAAGTTTTTTTTTTTTATAACTGCAGCATGTAAAGGGGGTATAGCATTTCTTTGTGGGGCTAATTCATAAAGAAAATTCAATAAACAATATAGTGACATGGGTTTAAGTTAACAACAAGCCTTTGTATTTGTTCATTTCTAGTAACAAGAACGGCAGTATTGCTTACTGCTATGGTACAAATAAGGGCCCAAGTAGCCATTGAAAATGTACAAAATTATTGTATTGAAAAATGTTGGGATGTGACAACCTTCAGGAAATAAGTACATCCTTGTGTTTAAAGTGCAAAACCATGAAAATGAAAAAGGAGATTTACCACACTTTTAAATATAATTTCTGTGAAAAGGGTTTGTGCAGAATTTACATTGTGCCTATTTTATGACTTTCACTTGCTGGTAGAAAGTTAATTTTAAAGTAAACTACAGGTATGGGATCAGTTATCCAGAAGGCTTTGAATTACAGAATGCCGATCTCCCGTAGACTCCAAGTTATCCAAATTTTTAAAAATAGTTTTCTTTTTCTCAGTAATAATAAAACAGTACCGTGTACTTGATCCCAACTAAAATTTTGTTGGGTGCAAAACCAGCCTATTGGGTTTATTTACGGTTTACATGATGATTTTCTAGTAGACTTAAGATATAAAGATCCAAATTACAGAAAGAACCCCAGGTCCTGAGCATTCTGGATAACAATTCCAATACCTGTAGTCCTTTAACTGGTTTATTAGAATACACAGCACACACACAATAGGAGTCAAGTAAAAATGTCCCTGCAATGCCCTCAAACTGATTCAGAGAGGGGGATATAACTCTAACATGAATTTGACTTGCAACAGCACCATTATCAAAAATATTCAACGGAAAATGGAAGGCTTTACCTGCATGGTGATGGTGGGAGTGGACAGTCCAGATGCTGCAGTGAGGGAAGTCGGAGCGGCAGACATGGTAATGGCTCCGGGGTTGATCACCTGACTGGAAAGTGTAGCAATTGTTCCCAGAGTGTTAATTGGTGTGGCGAGAGAAGCAGTGTTATGCACCCCACCTCCGGCTAAACTTTTTGAAACAGTCCCCGAAACAGTGCCAAGTGTGGTGACTCCTAGGACACAATAAAAGTAAGAGGGGTATTTTCATAAGTTGAACAATACACAAAACAGAAGCAAAAAAATCAATAATGCTGCTTGTCCCGTTAATGATGTGTTTGGTTCTAGTTTTTGGACTGGATTGTTCCACCGAGAGTTGTATTTATATAGAGAAAGTACCTGTGGTGCCTTTCACAACAAGGGTGGTGACAGTAGGTTTCACTGCAGAAACAGTTACAGGAGTGACAAGTCTCATGCCGCTCATGCCACTCATTGGGACAGTTCGAAGAAATGTGCCAGGCTGCCCTGGAGCTCCTTTTAGCACCACCTGAACAAAAACAAAATGAAGTGTAAAACATTAAAAATCGTCCACCATCTCTGAGTATTTGAAATCAGAGTTTTATTACAATCTAAAGCAGATGAAAACAAGGTAATCTACTTGCAGGACATGCTAAAATACAGCTAGGCTATGAGCAAACATGATCTGCACCCATCAGATATTTCTACTTAAAAGGCCTTATTCCACTGGTCAAACAACAAATTACATAAGTCCCAATAGACTCTATTGCTTTATATGAGGAATTTAAATAGAGGGGGTTAAAGGAGAACTAAATCTGAACTAAAGTAGCTAGAAATGTTGTACATTATGTTGAGGGCTTGTGTACCAGCCCAAAGCAACAGCAGCCCTTTAGCAGTAAAGATCTGTGTCTGCAAAGATGCCCCAGTAGCTCCCCATCTTCTTTTCTGCTGATTCACTGCACATGCTCTGTGCTGCTGTCACTTACTGAGCTTAGGGACCCACTCACAATATACAGTACACATAGAATAGAAATGTCACAATATAAGGCTGATTAGTAATTAATACACATAATTACTACATGGCAGCACAGAAACCAGGGCAATTAGCATCAGAATTTAATAATCAGCCCTGAAGCAACAGCTTATATTACAGAGAAACCTCATTTTCTGCTTGATAATTAGTGACGACCCCTAAGCTTAGCTTCTCAACAGCTGCTCAGAGCCCACTGAGCATGTGAGTGTCCCAAGATGGTGACCCCGTGACAAGTGTGAAGTCCTTGATCATTGCTGCTTTTGACAAGCTGGAACTTTAGGCTGGTGCCACAAGTTCAGTATATACAATATGGCATTTTAGGCACTCATTGTTAGGTTTTAGTTCTCCTTTAAAGCCATGCATATAAAGTTTGCCAAACAAGCCAATTTTTGTCCCATTAAGCTACCAAGGGCCCAGAATCTATGGTAGCAGATAAGAATAAGGCTGGCTTGTGCCCCAGGACACTGCTCTCTCCACTGAATGCTCTTAATGCAGAGTGCAGGAATCACTGGGGTGCAGGTGCTTATTAAGTAACCGCTAATGGTCACACCCCCTCAGTGCTTTATAACTTAATTGGTAGGTTATTTTACTCTTCTCCACAATGTATTAAAATTAATAAATACATCATTAAAAGTCAAACAGACCTGTGTTAGCCCCTGTTGACCGTGGGTAGCTGTGAGTTTCGGAACAGCTGTAATTATTTTTGCTGGGGATCCAGTGCCAGATGTCACCATTTTGGTTGTAAAAATGGTAATTGGTGACTTAATACCAGCAGTGTTTGTTACACCTGTTAAATACATTTTGAAATACAAATAAAAAACATGTTAAATGATTCAAGTGATATTGGCCAAATTTAACAGACATTTCTTCATTGTTCTGGCTATACCGAAAAAAGCTATTGGGATCTGCTTGCCTTATATAGAAATAATAAAGAAACATTGCTGTTGCAAGTTATTAGTCAAGAAGAGAAAGTCTGACTAATCAATACATTTAAGATAACCGCAAAAGATCACACACCTGTGGCACCTGCTTGGGTCATAATGGCAGACATAGGAATTGTTTTAATAAATGTGGTAGTCCCGGGCTTAGTGGTATTTGGAGAAACACTGCTAATACCCAGGATGGTAGGCTTGGTGCCTGTGCCTCCAGCTTGTGTGGTGGTAATTATAGTTGTGGGTTTCCCATCAGCAGAGGTTACAAGCTTCAGTATTGTACCTGCAGGCAGCGGTCCTTTGGTCTGGGTAGAAGGAAAAACAAACAAAAAAACCACCCAAATCAGTGATTGCTGCATTTACATCTTGGATGGTCAACTGTTAGAAAGACATCTGTTAAAGGGGTTGTTATTCACCTTCCAACATTTTTTTTCAGTTCAGATAGTTCACCAGAAATAATAGTATTTATAGGTAATTGCTACTACAGACCTTCCCTCTATCTCAGGAAACAAAATCCTCCCTACAGTGGTGGCTCGCTCCGCAGACACTATCCAAGGGGCAGTCTTGGGCCACCCCAGACTGGACAGTGATGGCGATGGATGCCAGCCTCTCTGGCTGGGTTGCAATCTGGCAGGGAAGAGCAGTTCAGGGCACCTGGTCTCAGGAGGAAGCGTAGTTACCCATCAATGTGTTGGCAAAACCCACGGCCCTGGCATACGTCAACTGCCAGGGAGGAACAAGAAGCAGGGGGCACTCTCAGGAAGGCCCAAGGGATCATCGAGTGGGCGGAGCTGAACGCGGTAATCCTGTCAGCCATCCACATCCCGGGAGTAACCAACATTCAAGCAGACTTTCTCAGCCGCCATCGGATAGATCCAGGGGAATGGAAACTCCACCACGAGGTCTACCAAATGCTGGTTCCTCACTGGGGTTAACCACAGATCGATCTCATGGCATCCAGACACAACTGCAAGGTTCCCAGATACCTCTCCGGCAAATCCCATTCGTCCTGGAGCACAGAGAGTAATTGTTCATGCGACGGGAAGCAGGATGTAGACTTCCGCTGCCTTGTAGAAAGATTGTGAGGGTTGCTCTGATGGTGTATCAAGCTTTAAGATCTCCGTTACTGCCCTGATCATGCCCTCCACTTCGTGATGAGGGTCCTGGTCCCTCATGTTATCTTCATCTCCTGATGGAGAAGATAACCTTCCCCTCTGACTCCGACCCTATGGATACGCAGAGGTGACCGTGGGAGGAGAGGCATGTGAATGGTTTGGAGCTGAATGCTTGCAATTATCACTCGTGAGTTCGATCAGGGATACTCACATTTTCATTTGGGTTCTGTCCCATCCCGGCCAGCTCCTTGAAGAGACAGGTTTGGAGCTGGGTGACTTGCTTCAAAGAGGTTATTTTCTGCCCCGGGGATTAGTATTCCCGCGACAGGGGTTAACCCAATTGGGGACAGTAATCCTGCCCATGGTATCGCCCCACTAATTGCTGAACAAAGGCGCCTTGTGGTGGGTCTCTCTAGAGACCTATGTTGGTCCAACCTCCTGTGAACAGGACACTTGAAAAACTGAATGAGAACAGGAAGTGCTAGGGGTAAAGTTTAGGTAGTCCTGCCTCCTGGAGGATGGAGCTTTACCCCTATTGGTTTCATGTGTCCCCCGGAGACGCAAGAGAAAAATACTTTTTCCCAATTACTTCTGAGAAATGTATCAACTAAATGTTGCAAAATTGTAACCGTGCAGAATTTGCACCTGAATTACTGAACAGCCAGACTGAAACACCAGAGACAGGGACATTAACCTTTAAACTTAGATTCTGTAAAAATGGTAAAAAATGAAAAAATGTATGTCCCTGTCTCTGGTGTTTCAGTCTGGCAGCTCAGTATTTCAGGTGCAGATTCTGCGTGGTTACAATTGTGCAACAGTTGTAGTTGATACATTTCTCAAAACCATCTCTGGAGTTTTAGCAACTATTGTATCAATTCTAACAGCTGCCTGGGATTCTGCTCAGTAGGGACAAAGATACGAAATGTATCCACCAAATGTATCATTTTAGAACAGTTTAGAGCAGGGGTCCCCAACCACCAGGCCACGGACAGTCCTGAACTGGGTCACCAAGCAGGTGCACCGAATTGGAAGCGCAGTTGCCGCTGACCCACTCCCCCGACCTGCTTTCGAACAGCAGTTCCCAACCTTTTTTGCACCACTGACCAGTTTCAAGCAAGCCAATTTTTACAAGGACCGGTGGGGGTGTAGATGCGTGGGTGCATTTCAGCATTGCTAAAAAAAAACTGTCCAAACCGTATTTTGGTCCTTATCGCGATCAGTAGAAAGCTTCCCGGGCTTTGCACAGCTGTTGTCATGGCAATGGCATGTCAGGGAGCTGGGATTGCAGGTAATTATGGCCTCTCTCATTGTTTTTGCAACTATTATAGATTGCAACTGGGACCAGAGGCGGCCCAGTTCAGCGCAGTCAATGGCCCAGTGGTTGGGGACCCCTGCTTTAGAAGGTGAACATTATACTTTATACTTCAATAATAGAAAAACAGAAGAAACGATAGAAGATAATTGGAAAAAGTTTTTATTTCTGGTGAACTATCTGAAACCAACTGAGCTGAAAAAAAAGTGTTGCAAGTTGAAAAACCCCTTTTAAAGTGTTTTAGATGGGTTTACATTTGCTTAAAGGAAAACTATACCCCCCAAACAATGTAGGTCTCTATTAAAAGATACTGAGTAAAACAGCTCATGTGTAAAACCCTGCTTCATGTAAATGAACCATTATCATAATAATATACTTTTTTAGTAGTATGTGCCATTGGGTAATCATAAATAGAAAATTGCCATTTTAAAAAATAAGGGCCGCCCCCTGAGATCGTAAGATTCACTGTGCACACATACAAACCACATGTAAGGTCACATGAGCCAATTACCAGACAGAGTTCTGCCTTTTGCTTCCTCACTTCTTCCTGTTACAGTTAGTGTTGTAGTATTTCTGGTCAGGTGATCTCTGAGGCAGCACAGATAGAGTCACGAAATGGTGGTTCAAGGCAAGAGATGTAAAAGGGCAATATTTATGTAAATATATATTCCGGTTTGGTAAGATTCTTTAATATGTCATTCAATTTGATATAAACTATCTGTTGCTTAAGTATTCATTTTGGGGGTATAGTTTTCCTTTAATATTTCTATACAACTTTTAGGATTGAACAGCCTATAGCTTCCATGTTGTTTTCAATGCTTTTAAACAGCCTATAGTTGAAAAAAATAAAATCCAAGTTCAATGGCTCCAAGAGATAGAATTTTAACACCGTCTCCTGGACTGGACTTTTAGATTAAAATGCAGCCCTCTTCATAAATGGAATGCTCTTACCTGTATGATCTGTGTCAATGGTCCTGTGGATGCCTGCCCTGTAATTGCAGAGGTCTGCACGGGTTTAGTCTGGACAACAGACATAACTTTCCCAAGATTGGATATCTGCAAGATGTATGTTTTTTCAGCATGTTTACAAATAACAGAACTGGCCAAACTTTCTTTTTTAAATGAAAAAGCTATTTTGTCCATTCATGCATTCATAGTAAAAGGGATACTATCATGGAAAAAAATGTTTTGTTTTTTTTTTCAAAATTCATTAGTTAATAGTGCTGCCCCAGCAGAATTCTGCACTGAAATCCAACATGGGGTTAGATATATTGTCAGTTTCCCAGCTACCCCCAATTCATGTGACTTGTGCTCTGATAAACTTAGGTTATGCTTTACTGCAAGTTGGAGTGAGATCATCCCCCACCCCAAGCAGCCTAACAACAGAAAAATTGGACGGTAACTAGGTAGCAGTTCCAAGATAACAGCTGTCTGATAGATATAAGAACAGCACTCAATAGTAAAATCCAGGTCCCACTGCAACACACTGTTACATTGAGTGGGAGAAACAGTCTGCTAGAAAGCAGTTCCACTTGCTTGTTCAGGAATGACATTTTATTTGGTCGAGTGAATTATTTACAGTGTAAACCGTGTTATTTACTGGCAACTTACCAAAGCACTGCCACCAGGAACAGAGATAGGGCTCTTAACTAGAGTGATAGTTTTGGTAACACCGCCCACCATCGTGGTTACAACTTGGGCTTGTTGGGCGACAGTCACTGTTCCTGACTTATGCACGGTGATTATGGGACGAGTCTGTGTATTGCCAGTACCGGGAACGGACGTTCCAACTTGTGCTGCGGCGGTTTTCAACATACGGGTTGCTGGGTTGCTCATCTATGAAATATTACATAAACATTGAAAATTACTAGATGCAACAGAGGCTACGGACGATTTCTTCATGGAAAGGCATTGCTTTGGATGCTCAATGTTTCACTTTATTATTGCTTACCATTACTGGCGAGGATGCCACTTTGACAGTAGTCGGAAGGGAGGTGGCTCCAGAGGGCATAGCCAGAGATTTCACCATAGTAGCTCCAGCAGGGACACTAAGCATGGTGGGTGCAGAGGAAGGGGGTATCTTCTGTGTTGCAGCAGCAGCTGCAGCAAGAGCAGCCATTCCACTCATTGGCTGACTGCTGCCAATAGTCTGAAAAGTTGGGGAAAAAAACTTTGACACATCTAAAAGAAAAATTGGAAGGTAAAATGATCCCCCTAACTGTTCTTCTGAAGGAAGTTGGTTGACAATTCGTTAACTAAGCAAAAACTGGTATAACCAGCCCGTGGCTATCCAAACAAGTTTGATTGTCTTATCCCTGCAATACCTGAATTAAAAGTTATCTACTTCACTACTACCTGATAGAGCAGTTAACCCTTAGGCTATCCCCTCACCTCTTACTTGCTTTACTAGCTTTATTAATATATGTTTTAAAAAGGATACATAAATTAAAAAAAAAAATGTAAAATTGTACATACTTAAACCTTTAAATTAACTTTCAGTATGATGTAGAAAGTGATATTCTGAGACAATTTGCAATAGGTTTTCATTTTTTATTATTTATCGTTTGAGTTATTTCGCAGCTCTGCAGTTTCAGTAGTTTGTTTGCTATGGTTCAAGTTACCCTAGCAACCATGCATTGATTTGAATAAGACTGGAATATGAATAGGAGAGGGCCTGAATAGATAGAGGAGAAATAAAAAGTACCAACAAAACACTTGTAGCCTTGCAGAGTATTTGTTTTTTAGAAGAAGGCAAATAATTTAAAGCATAAATAATGAAAAGTTGCTTACAATTGTCCATTCTACAGCATACTAAGAGTTATCTTAAAGGTGAATCACCCCTTTAAAGGAGTTAAGTCATTCTTAGATAATGTCAAAAGACAACGCACTGCACAAAAGAAAAAAAAAATCTTGAACAGTCCTGCCAACATTTTACATGTATTTGCCCTACTGCATTTTAGAGGGCAACATCTACATTTAAAATGAAGATATAACAGAGTCATCCATGCAACACTTGAGCAGACTGAGTGCCTTAAAGGGGGGTTTTCACCTTTTAATAAACTTTCAGTATGCTGTAGAGAGTGATGTTCTGAGACAATTTGCAATTGGGTTTAATTGTTTTTTTATTTATGTTTTTTGAGTAATTTATCTTTTATTAAGCAGCTCTGCAGTTTGCATTTTCACAAAATGGCTGCTAGGGTGCAAGTTACCCTAGCAACCATGCACGGATTTGAATAAGAGACTGGAATATGAATAGGAAAAGGACTGAATAGAAAGATGGGTAATAAAAAGTAGCAATAATAAATGTGTAGTTTGACAGGACTGAAAAGACCTGATCTAGAATATACCCTTGAGAAATGAAGGTAATATACTCACGGCTCCGTGGGTGCTCTGTGCAGGAACAACCATACGCACACCAGGTGGGAGAGAAGTCACAGTGAGAGGAGTTTTACTAATCTGATTAGCTGCCCTTACAGTAACTAGCGGCGTGCTCACAGTGGACTGCTGGCCTCCAACTTTAAGGAGAGCTGGGACAGCTACAGAAAAATATAGGAGGGAAAGTTAATTAACTGGCAAACGCCAAGATAAAGCAAAGAAAGGAATTCAAATTACTTACCTTGTGTGCGAGGAGCAGCAGATACTGCAATAGGACTCCCAGGCAAGACCTGGATTGTGGCTGTTGTGGGTGGTACAGAGGCTGCTTGAGGTAAAAGGGTGATGCCAGTGTGAGCAACTTGCTGTATTGTTGGAGCTGCAGATGCAGGTGCAGGGCTCTTGGGTGGATTCACTGGCACAGAAGGGACTGGATTGGCTGGAGACATTGCTGCAGCAGCAGCTGGTATGTCATACTTTTGTAGCTGTAATAAGTAACTGTCTGCAGTAGCCACAGCACCCCAGCTAACCTCCAAGGAGTTGGTGTTTGCTCTTACCAGTTGTACACGGGCAGGTGCAGGAGGTTTCTCTACAAAACATATTGAAATATTATGTTGCTTTCATTTTTCACCATCATTAGTCTCACAAGCGCTTCTAGAAACCTCTAGAAAACTCACCTGTTTCAAGGTACCACAGGTCCTTGCAACAAACCTGGTTGTTCCAGGCTTTGCGGTAGCCGTCCCGACCGCTCCATATATAGAGGCGTGTATTGATGGCCACTGCGCAATGGCCTGCACGAGCACGTGGAATGTTATCCTCCGAGGTTTCCATTACAATATGTTCCCAGGACATACTCTCTGCAATTAAGTAGAAAAAAAAATTACTCCTACAGAATAGACTATGATTGGACAGTCACATACAGTTATAATATGAAAGTTGTACATTATTAAAGAATGCACTTACCAAGGTTGAGACATGCAAGTGTATTAGTGCATTTCCATTCTTTCTCATGGGTAGCTACCTTAACGTCATCCATTACAAGAGGCACCCATCCTCCAAAGACATACATTCTGAAAAATTAGGAGTCCTGATTACACCTTTTAGATAAACACAAATCTCTAGCTGCTTTGGCACAATAAAGCTTTTAGCCAGCAGAAAAGCGTTCAACAGATCTCTTGAATATGCAAGTTGTATTCTGGAGTGCCAGTACTGGTGGCAACAGGCCTTTCAATTGGAAGCTCAGGGCCTAACTTCAGATGCTCTTCAAATGGTCTACTGTATGTTTTATGGAAAGATTAAAATAAGAGGTATGAATAAAATGTATGGCACTGAAGTTATGAGGAGGGAGGAAAAGATTATACACTAAAGAACTGTTATCATTTGTCTCTATCCCCAAGAGTACTTGCCTTGCATCTGAACAGAACCAGATATACCAACTACACAGCTGTCAATCATGAACATGGCAGTTCCAAACTTACTTATTCAGTATAGTTGTGGCAGAATGAAGACTTCTTGGGAGAGGTGCAACACCATTCAGACTGGGTTTGTTCCAGGTCAGTGTATCTAAAGAGTGTTAAAAGGATTTTAGAGATTTGCATAAGAAGTCAGAATGCAAGACCTATATATATATATATATATATATATATATACATATACATATATATATATATATATATATATATATATATATATATATATACATATATACATATATACATATACATATATACATATACATATATATATATACATATATATATATATATATACATATATATATATATATATATACAAAGAGCAAAAAAAGCCAGCACAGCTCGTTTAAAAAGTCTTGTTGCCTGGGTGCTAACAGCAAAATAGTAATGTATATCTGGAAGCAGGCGAGCACACACAGGTCTTAGTTGAAAAACAAAAGGTGTTTATTAAACAAAAAACTAACGTTTCGGCTAGCACTTTCTAGTACTTTGAGAAAGGCTAGAGTGCTAGCCGAAACGTTAGTTTTGTTTAATAAACACCTTTTGTTTTTCAACTAAGACCTGTGTGTGCTCGCCTGCTTCCAGATATATATATATACACAATTTAAATATATCATATTATACCAGTTTTTGAACCATCAATATCACAAAAGTAAATTTTAACCATACCTATATCCAAAATCCAAAGATCACCAAGTCTGCATCCACTCATACCCCCATATATGACCAGACGGGACTTCTTGTTATCTTTATCAGTGTAAATCACTGCAGTGTGGGACTCACGCGGTGGCGGCAGAACACCATAGGTTATGGGAACATCCCAAGTGGCAACCCCAGAGCCAGGGCGCAACTCCAAGATGTAAAGATCATTTAGGTACCTGATAAGATAAAACGTGAAAGGGTAATTTGTTTAAATGATCATTTAAACAGCAGTGTCTGAGCTAGGGAAAAGGAGCAAGGCTCATCAAAATGAAGTAATAGGAGATACCTAGGAATGTTGTTCTTGGGGTCCTCACTATCATTAGCCAGCCCACCAAAAAGATAGCATTTGCTTCCAACCAATGAGAAACTATGTCCAAGACGAGGGCATGGTGGAGGACCATTTTTGGGTGCTTTGGCTTTTAGTCTTTTCCATTCCCATCTGCTTGCCTGGAAAATATAAAAAGTTGATTTCTGAAATGATATCCAAGGTAATTTTCGTAATCTACATAAAATACAGTTAAAACTCTGTAATCAGTAGTTGCATGGTGTAGTTGCATGGTCCTTGCTCCCCAGCATGGCCTCCACAATCTAATCACTTCATGGTAACAAAAGACTCTGTGAAATACCCCGAGTCATTGCTTTTAAAGGACTTAACATGAAGGGCAGTACAACATGTAGTGAATCTGGAGATGATTTGTCACTAGCGTGATTCATCACTGAGGCCATCCTTAAGGACCCGAAACAACAAAAACTTGGATAAAATGCCTGCGGCTCTATCATTACGGTTAAAAAACTCCACACTTAATGATTCCGGAGGTTTAATAACGATCAGCTAAAAATAAGGGCTTCACATTACATTCGTTCTGCCTTTTTTTCTTTTGATTTTTCATTTGCCCCTGAGGAAGATCATTTTGGTCGAAACAAAGTGGGCTATTGATATTCGTTTTGTGATAATTTTTGTAAACTTTTGATGCAATAAATTCTAATTTTGAGAGAGTGTGCAACCTCTTGAACATTATAACCTTGGAGACTTGTATGGGGAGCCTCCTCTGAATTAGCACCTCACATTATCCACTCTAGTGTGCTCCTTCTAACCTTATATTTCTTAAAAAAAAAAAAAAAAAAAAAAAGGGCTTGGCTGAATCTAAATTTTACATAAAGTGACAAGTTCCTTCCAAATCTTAAAACCAAGAGGACTTTAATTTATCCAGATCTGCACTAACCGTCTACATAAGTAAAGGTGGCCATACACGGGCAGATTTAATCTGCCGATATTGGTCCTTTAGACGTTCGGATTAACTCGATGTCTCCCTGGCGTTAGTGGGCATATTGGGTTAAGATACACTAGTTTGGCGACCTTGCAGGAAACTGAGGGGCCGTTGATTTACTGGAAAGAAGAATTGAGTAATCCTCCCAGGGTCACAACACTGGCCACCTTAAGTGAGAGGGGTAAAAATATAAGGTAAAAAAAAAAAAAAAAAAAAAAGTACCTGCAACTCATACAGGTCATTGCTGTACTTCCCATACTCCACCATTCCTCCAAACACGAGTAAACGTGTCCCATCACAGACAAATCCATAGGCAGCACATCCAGGCGGTATGTCACCTCTCACAGCTGGAATAAACCACTGGTTGGTGGCTGTTAGAGAATAAACAAAAGCATTAGTCATTTATCAGGCATCAACAAAAAAGGTTTCATTATAATCAGTAAATAAAGATAATTAATACAACATTGTCCGGGGATATTCCAGAAACTGGGGAAATAATGCAGCGGCTAGGCATACATTATATTTAATTTTGAAACCTGACCTGACCTGGGGCTAGACATACTGTCAGTTTCCCAGCTGCCCCCAGTCATGTGACTTGTGCTCTGATAAACTTCAGTCACTCTTTACTGCTGCACTGCAAGTTGGAGTGATATCACCCCTCTTTAGTGATATGCGGGCCAACCCGATACCCGCGGGTTAGACAGTTTCGGATCGACCTCGCACTGCTCCTCGCGCCACCTTCAAATGCCGGCATCTGACTTCCAGGTTCCTGTTTTATAGTCTCGCGTCTACTCGGCCCGCCCCGTTGGTGATGTCATCGGCGGGGGTCTATAAAAGGACCCCGGAAGCACGGGTGGGCGCGGGCTGCAGCAGGGCAGGTGCGGGTCAAACCCTGACCCACACATCACTACACCCCTCCCTTTTCCTCAGGATCTTAACAACAGAACAATGGGAAGGTAACCAGATAGCAGCTCCCTAACACAAGATAACAGCTGCCTGGTAGACCTAAGAATAGCACTCAATAATAATATTTAGGTCCCACTGAGACACATTCAGTTACATTGAGTAGGAGAAAGAACAGCCTGCCAGAAAGCAGTTCCATCCTAAAGTGCTGGCTCTTTCTGAAAGCACATGACCAGGCAAAATGATCTGAGATGCACCTACACACCAATATTACAACTAAAATAAATACACTTGCTGGTTCAGGAATGAAATTTTATATTGCAGAGTGATTTGCAGTGTAAATTCAGAAATAAAAACTACATCATAAAAATCATGACAGAATCCCTACCGATAGCTAGAAACACAAAGCAAGGAGGAAACAGGATTTGTGTTTTTGAAGCGTCAGGGCTTTCAATCACGTCAATATTCATACGGTGTGTGCTGGAGAGAACACATTTGGGATAACACTCACATTGCTTGCACAAGGCCACTAGGTGACACTGTACACTAAAATTATATATTTAAATTCATGGCAATTCTAAACAGATAATAGGCTGTATTAGTGTGGCATTCCCTTCAATTCAATAAATTAGGGTGCACATTGTACGCAATGAATACATTTTGTTTGCGTTTTACCTCATTAAACAATGGTCAGGTTTATTACAGCAGATTTTTTCATAATTGAGGAGAGCATCTTATGGAACTCCCATTCAAAAGTATTAATGCAAAGTTGCAGAGAAGGGAGGTCAAAGTGAAATATCGTATTTGGGGTTGGAAAAACAAAAACAAACCCACTCAACCTTTTACAACATATGTGTACCTTATAAGACAAGCCCTCACACTCCACTGTCCATTGCAAAGGCAATAAATACAATACGACTATTCATCAAAATCTTTCTATTCAAAAAAGAAATTGCATACAATATAACATATAGCTGTGTAGGATTAGCTTTCTGTGTGCCAATAAAAGACAATAGCTCATTTTTACATAGAAGTTCAATCATCCAATAATAGGATTTTTATTACAAAATCAATGACATCCAACTGGACAGATATTCTGCAATTTTGTTCTTTTTTTAACGATTTAGCTTTTGGATCAGAAGCTCTCCCGTTTAGAACAGTTATCTGGTTGCTAGGGTCCAAATTACTCTGGCAACCAGCCAGTGGTTTGAATAGAGGCTGCAAGATGTATAGGCAGCTGTTGCTGCTGCCTGGGCCACTGATCCCCATTTAGAAGCTTAAAAAAAAAAAATATATATATATATATATATATATATATATATATATATAATCACTCCTACAGACCCTTTGGTCTTGTTTGCTGATGCAATTTGATGCTTTTTATAGGGGTAGTTCACTGTTGGTTTGCTATATATATATATATATATATATATATATATATATATATATATATATATATATATATATATATATATATATATATATATATATATATATATCATCAGCAAACAAGACCAAAGGGTCTGTAGGAGTGATTAACTTACTGTTCAGCAACCCTAAATACATTAAAACAAAAGACAAAATAAATTTGGACAAGTATACTGTTCAACAGAACACTGACCAAGGGGAGGGGACACTTACGACTAGGGGGTATATTTATCAAAAAGTCCAGTTTAAGATTATCACAGTCCGCTAGAGTGAAATTCTGCCTTTCTCCATTCATTTCTATAATATTTTTAAAGGTGTGTTTCCCTTGATAAATAGCCTTTAAAATCAAATAGAGATGAATGGAGAAAGTCTGAATTTCAAGGGGACTGTGGTGATCTCTAACTTCACTTTTTGATGAACATAAAGTGCTAGGCTGTGCGTGTTTAAAGGGGTAGTTCACCTTTCAACACTTTTTTCAGTTCAGTTGGTTTCATCTATTTAAAGTTCCTTTCTATTTTCTATGTGTGACCGTTTTTCTAATATTGAGATGTAAAAAGTGTCATTTTTTACCTTCTAAGGGTCTGGCCACATGGGCAGATTTAGGGAGATTAGTCGCCAGGCGACAAATCTCTTCTTCGCGGCAACTAATCTACTCGATCTGCCTTCAGCCGGCTAAAAAGTAAATCACCTGGGGGCAGGCACACTGAACGTTTTGTTTTCCGAAGTCGCACGGAATTGCCTCACGAGGAAACTTTGGGCGACTTCAGAAAACGAAGTGTTCAGTGTGCCTGCCCCCAGGTGATTTACATTTTAGCCGGCGGAAGGCAGATTGGGGAGATTAGTCGCCGCGAAAACAAGGAGATTTGTCGCAGGGTGACTAATCTCCCCAAACCTGCCTGTGTGCAAGACTCTAAGGGATAGATCACACGAAGAGATTCGGTGAGGTTTAGTTGCCTGGCGACTAATCACCTCTTCTTCTGTGCGACAATCTGCCCGAAATGCCTTTGCGTGTCTTCCTATCCGCTATAATGAAAAATTTCCTGCGCTAAAGAACACGCGGCACTTTGTTGTCCGAAGTTTCCTCGTGAGGCAGTTCAGGGAGATTGTCGCCCAGAAAAAGAGGCGACTAAATCTCCCCGAATCTCCTTGTGTAGCTGCTCTGAGGAGAGGGCAGCGACCATGTAAACTGTTCTAAATGGATACATTTAGTTGATACATTTCTTATTTTTGTCGCTGCTGAGCAGAATCCCTGGGTTTCATTAAAAGCAGCTATTAGAATTGACACAACAGTTGCTGATATTCCAGATATGCTGCTGAGAAATATATCAACTAAATGTTGCAAAATTGTAACTGCGCAGAATCTGCACCTGAATTACTGAGCTGCCAGACTGAAACACCAGAGACAGGGACATTCCACTTAAAACTTAGATTTTGGAAAAACGGTAAGTAGTTGAAAAAAATCTTTATTTCTGAGGAACAATCTGAAAGCAACTGAACTGAAAAAAAGTGTTGGGACGGTGTACAACCCCTGGTATATTAAAGGTTTAATAACATTACTGCAGAAATAATCGGTCCAGTCTTCAAACACGTTCCATACCCAACTAGGAAAAATAAAATGACATGAGAGTAACAATAGGAGGGTAACTTCTATGAAGGCTGTGTAAGAGCACTAGCATTGCTTCTCCTGGAGCAGACGGGCGGAGGGTAGAGGAGCAGCATTTGAAACTCGAATTTGGCGGCAGGAGCTGCAAGCAGCTATATGGAAAGCAGCCGGCAAGGGATTGGTCAAATCCTACTAAAGAGTCCTCCCCTGAAAGTATAAGCTATGCTAAGGGGTGGGGTTACCATACAGATTGCAGCTCCTTAGTGAGCCACAATTAACTGATAGATCAAATAAGAGGAACAAAATCTAAACCAGGCTCCTGACTAAGGCCCCAGTCCTATTATTCATAGCAACATCAGAAAACTAACAAAAACACTGTACAGTAGGGCTGCTGCTTTCAAGCACAAGCAACGGAAGGGAGTCAGATATAGGAAGCGTTTCATGAATACAAATCTTTCCACCGCCGAGTGTTCTGGTCTCAATCAAAAAAGCCTCAGCAGGGCTGTAACTAGCACCCAAGCCGACAGCAGTGATATATACATAAAATAGTACAGCACTCACTGGGACTTGATACAAAGAAGAAGTTTTACAGGTATAGGATCTGTTATCTGGAAACCCATTATCCAGAAAGCTCTGAATTTCAGGAAGGCCATCTTCCACAGACTCTAGTTTATCCAAATAATCCACATTTTTAAAAGCGATTTCCTTTTTCCTTGTAATAATAAAACAGTAGCTTGTACTTGATCACAACGAAGATATACACGGTTTTCTAAATCACCAGACTAAATTACAGAAAGATCCATTATCCGGGAAAACCTTAGCTCCTGAGCATTCTGGATAATGGGTCCCATACCTGTATTACAAAAAATCCAACGCTTCAAGGAGGAAGAGCGCTGTTTGTGCTCAAAACATTTTGGCATTTTTTTTTGTAATAAAACGTTTCTTTTTATTAAGTCCCATGACATGTTTCGCACCACACGGGTCCTTCCTCGGGTGCGTTCAACAAAAAGCGAACATGTAGTGCTCTGATAAACTACACCAAGACTTGAAAAGCCTCTCCAGTCGTTTGTTTATTATATTTTACTGATTTGGAGATGGCTACTCTATCAAATGTTGCAGAGCCTAATGAAACAATTGTAACAAGCTGGAAAATGTGTATGTACATTATACCAATGAGTGCTATACTCCATCTCTTTATTTATTTTATTCGACACATATATAAATACAAACATATATATATATATATATATATATATATATATATATATATATATATATATATATATGTGTGTGTGTGTATTTATATATGTGTGTATTTATAGTTGCAGAGAGTAGCACAACCCTGCAATAATTTAGTTAACTGCCCGGGTGCTGGTCGAATAAAATAAATATATTCTGCTCAAAAAACCCGCAGGAAACTCTAGCAAATACCATCTGGGCATATAGGAAGTGCCACTGAAATCTAAAATCTTTTTACTGCTCCATACCATGCAGAAATACAAATCCCTGTGTTCCCTAGTGGTTGAAGGTAGACTGGGAGCTGTAGTTCTGTAAAAGGTAGCAGTGCCTAAACAAGAATACTTGCCTTATCTCAACAAGCTTTTCTTTAAGACATAACAGTGCAAATATGTTTCTGTGTGTAATACATATATATATATATATATATATATATATATATACACACACACACAGGGGTGTAACTACGGTGGCTGCAGGAGGGCTCAGGGGGTATAGGGGCCCCATGAGAGCCCTACAATGTGTAATTTAAACATATATTGGTAAAAATGGACAACCTCTGGTTATGTTGGGGGTATGAAGATTAATTTGCTGCAGGGCCCAGTAAAATGTACAGTTACTCCACTGCATGCATAGTTATATCTGCACCCTAAATGTGCTTTTGTCTGTGCAGTCACAGGGACAGAAAGGGAAGGTGGTGGCATATAAGGGGCAGTGCTTACACGGGGGGCTTCAGTATGAGTACTAACACATACTGCTTTAATCACTATATCCCCCTTCCCATGCCCCACTCAATGATGTGCTTAGTCTCTGCAACAAAAGCTTCAGCCCACAAATATCTTAAGGTGGCCATAGACGCACAGATATCGTACAAAACTAATTTTCGTACAATATTCGATGTGTGTATGGTGGAAAAAGAGCCAACCGATATTGGCAGAAGACTTGGATATCGTTCGGGCTGGACGGAAAATTTTGATTGGTGCCTTTGAAGGCACCCAAACATCGGCCATTGTTAGTGCTGAATCGTCTGATACAGGTAGAATTCTATTGTTTCTACCTGTATATCGGACCATTCAGCTCTACACGTGTGTATTGAAACGAACAGTCTTTCTTGGAAACATTGTTTCCAAGAAAGATTGTAGTTGTTACGTCTATGGCCCTCATTAGGAGTGAAAGGTTCACCGTGATCTGAAGGATATTGCTATTATTAAACGATTATTTTTCTCTCTATTAGACATATACAGGTCCGACTGGCAATCTGTGGGTTACCACAGACAATGACTGGTGGGGGCTGTTTGGGCCCCTGTCTACCCAAGATGCCAGGGCCTATTTAGAATCTCAGTCCAGACCTGGACACATATCTGTGTGAGGAAAACTTAACATGGACACTTAAAATGTAAAGGCACTGGAGTAAAGGCCTCTCGTTATCGTACTTTTCCTCCGTTTAATAAACTACTCTTTCCACAAAGCCACGGTGAGACTAACATTTCCCTACATGCCGAACGAATGCAATGTGACATTGGCCGCCCATGATTGGCTGGACGGCAAAGCCCCGCCCACTCTCGCTCCTGTCTACCCGATCCTCCCGCTGGAAGAGAACCCGCCATTTTTCTTTGTGGATTGAGAACACAAGAGAGAGAAGTGACGGGGATGTCAGCGGTGCCAAGCTCTACATTAACAGTAAAAGAACGCCTCAGATTTATGGTTCTCGAGCAGGAATAACCTGCCCGCGCGCCTTACGTCTTTTCGGGCGTAACAGCGGCTGAACTAAATAAAAACCTGTGATTGGTTCATGTCAGGGGTTTACTCACACGTATTATAAACATGCAGCTCATCCACGATGCCCTCGTTCCCTCCTCCAAAAACCACGATAAGTTCCTTAATAGCCACAGCTCTGTGTCCATGCCTGGGCCTAGGCACGGGGCCCGACCATCCAACTACTCGTTTCCAGCGGGGCTGCAAGGCTCCAGCTGTCGATAAGGCCGGGGTCGCCGCCATTGTAGATCTCATCCGTTATAATTCAAGGGACCGATTGTATTTTCCTTCTTCTTAGTGATAAATAAAATCCCCAGCGCGGTGGTTCCGTGACAGGTGATATAAAAACGATAGGAATAAAACGAGAGGAAAAAATCCCCGCTAAGGCCTTGTCTGTTGCCGGGTGTCACTGAGGCGCTATGGGAGCCGCCATTTTATGACGGCGTCCAGCGAGAGAAAAAAGCAGCACGTCTTCTTCTGCTCGCGGAGTTCGCCCCTTCTGTGGCCACGCGGGGACGTTCTAGCGTTCTCTCCCCGGCAGCTTCTTTGTTGACTCGTTGGTGAAGGGTTTGTTCCCTTAAAACCGCCCGGGAGTTGCAGAGCTGAGGGAGTCCATGGGAGCCGCCATCTTGTGCCGTCCAAACAAACCAATAAAGAGTTGGTAGGAAGAGCAAAGATGGCGGCGAGCGGGGCGACAACACACCGAAATATCCAAACTCCTCCCTTTTTGTGGTTTTTCCGATATTCGTATGGGTCCTAGTCAGGGGGAATTGGTAGAAATCATCAATGATCAAACGGGCAGAGTAAAAAGAGAAAAGCCGGGGTAGCCACCAACTCCCAGGTGCCACTTCTTCCCACCTGTCAACGAGACTTCCGTGAGAAACAAAGGAAGGAAACAAAAATGGAACACGGAATGCCAAGCGGCAGTTTATGTCCGCCTAGAAAATCCGTCTACGACCGGTAATCTGGTCGTGCACACGGTGGATAGGGTACCGGAGACTGGTTTCACGCCTCCCTGGGAGCCGCCATCTTGTGAGCGCCCGCCTCCAACTCTTCCTCCTCCTCCGGAGACAATAAGATGGAGGCGGAGACTGCCTTGATCTGGGGTAGAGAAAGCGGCGTTTACTGCGGCCTGGCGAGAATGAATAGACTAGGAAACTGCAAGTGGATTGTCACTGAGTGCCTCATCCAATATGGCCTCCGTGAAAAGACACAAGGAACGTACGACACTACTTACAGTTCCTCATTGTACTGTACTTAGTGTGCGTTCCATTGCAGTACAGCTGTAAGGCAGGGATATTCCACCTGATCACCTAGCCTCCTCCCTGCACAGTTGCAAATCAAATACATTTCTATACACTCTTCAATATAGGGACAAACATTAAAGCATGTAAAATGCATTTGTGTAATTGCTCAAGTTTTGTTATGATCCCATGTTTATTAGGGAATTTCCTGGGGCAAAAAAAAACCCTAGGTCACAGTAAAGCTTGAATGAATCTTTGCTTGAAATTGACCCTAGGGCTGACCACAAAATACATATTTTGTTTAAAGGGTAAGACTCTTTTCAGTATATATTGGGTTGAGTGCAGAGGACTCTTGTATTCAGCTTAAAGGAGAAACAAACCCCTTATTAAAAAAACCCTACCCCCACGTAGACCCCCTGCCCTCCAGCCTAGCTGCTACACCGGCAAATGCCCCTTTTTACTTATTGGACAATGAGGAATTGACATTAAGCGGTGTTTAAGGGCAGAGACACCCGCGAAGATTTCGGGGAGATTTAGTCGCCGGGGACAAATCGCCTCTTCTTCGGGCAACTAATCTCCCTGACCTGCCTTCCCGCTGGCTAGAATCTTAATCGCCAGCGGAATGGCACTCAAAGCACTTCGATTTCTGAAGTTGCCTCACGAGGAAACTTCGGGCGACCTAGGAAAATGAAGCGCTCCGAGTGCCATCCTGCCTGCGATTTAGATTCTTGGCGCCTGATACGAGATGTGTTAGAAACATCAATTGTATCTGCCTAATTGATTAGACTTTTACATTCAATCAGAACTATTTTAATGGAATGATATGAATTTTAACAGAATTATGGTCAGAATTATTTGAAATTTTTATTGATTATATAAGTCATTGTCTTAAACTGGTAGACAGGCCAGTCACTGATTAACGTATTATTTATTTGTGCGCATTCATATTTTAGAATTTTAATTCCACTTCTTGTATTGATTGTGAGTTATCTATTCCTGTAGCAGAATATTTTTGTTGGTTTGGAGCCACCAACATGTGGAATTAAAATATCAAATATTTGATATAATACTGAGGGGTGGTATCTTTTTCCCAGAAAAGGTGGCAACCCTACATGGGGCACCCCTAAGTGTACAAAGCCTTTCCTTCTCCTTTAATAGGAAAAAACTGCAAGAATATAGAAAGGCAGGTAATTTTTTCCAGAAAAGGTAACAACCCTAGCCCTGCATTTATTTACAGTTCTAATTCCCCTCACCAGTAGGGTTGCCACCTTTTCTGGAAAAAAACACTGGCCTTCCCTTATATTTATTTTTTTCCCCTATTAATAGCATTGGGATCAACCATAATTTTTACCGGCCAGGCGGCAACCCTGGTGAGCCCTTCAATGCACTGAAAATTATAAACAGTCCATGGGCAATGCCCCCTGTTCATAATATTTTGCCCTTTTCGTAATATTACCATCTGTATGTTGAGTGGGAGCTGCCATTAGGGTTGCCACCTGGCTGGTATTTTACTGGCCTGGCGGGTAAAAATCATGGTTGATCCCAAATTCCCAATGTTATTAATAGGGGGGGAAAAAAATATATAGGAAGGCCGGTATTTTTTTCCAGAAAAGGTGGCAACCCTAGCTGCCATAAAAACGCCATTGTAAAAACAGACCCGAAAAGAAAAGCACCTATTGGTTACATATGTATGACACGCACCACACTTGATTTAATTATAATAAATCAGCTTATTATCCCTATCACTTGATTTGATTAGCTGCCTCTTTAAGAAAACGTTCCCATAATTCCTAGGAACCGTCCATATTCAGGCACAGCCGCACCCTCAAGTGCAATATAGTCAAAGACTCAACTAAGCATCTGTGGCTTGTGTTGTCTGCCTCATAGCTTTAATGGCGCATTACTTTATTGTGAGATCCAGCGTTATAGGTTATAGCTAGGGCGTTTTTTGTTTTTTTACTAAGAAATGACAGGCGCCATCTTGTTAGCCTCTCCCCCTCTCGTAGTCAAGAGGCAGACGCAGTAATGGCGACGGCTTCTTCCTGTCTTCCCCGGATGTTGATATGAAAACAAAAGGACGGGACACAAATGTGCTACAAAGTCGGGCACTGGCTCGAAAAATTCAGCATTCTCGCAGTTAATGCTGTTATACAGGCACATAAAGGCATAACCCAGTAACTATCTGTTGTTTTAAGTGGTGCAGCTGCAGTTCTACTGCTGGGTGTCATGGCGCCGAGTGTGGAACACGGCGGACATCTTATTGTCGGCTCTTAGCAACGGTTGCCATGGGCTGCTTCCATTTTCGCTTGGGAGCTTCGTCTTCTGTCCTGCTGGGAGGCGGGAAAATATGGCGGCTCATTAGCATAGTATGAAGAAGAAAAAAAAAAAGAATCCCTACACACACAATTTCTCTTTATTTAAAACTAGGGATGACCAAATCCACTATTTTGAATTCGGCCAAACCCCCGAATCCTTAGTGAAAGATTCAGCCACATACCATACCGAATCCGAATGTGCATATGCAAATTAGGTGCTGAAAAAGGTGAATCCTGGATTCGGTGCATCCATATTTAAAACTGTTTTAATGCTTGTGAAAAATTACACACACAATTAATGAGTTACTTTAAGGGCTGGGACACACTGGGCGATTTGGGGATATTTAGTCGCCTGGCGACTTTTCTCCCCGAATGCCTCCCCTCGCTCTGCGCCTGGATAAAATGAAAAATCGCCTGCGCTAATCACACGCGGCGAACTTCGGGTGACTTCGGAAAACGAATCGCCGCGTGTGATTAGCGCAGGCGATTTTTCATTTTATCCAGGCGCAGAGCGAGGGGAGGCATTCGGGGAGAAAAGTCGCGGCGATTAGTCGCCAGGCAACTAAATATCCCCAAATCGCCCAGTGTGTCCCAGCCCTAAAATTGTTAGTAGCACTCTGGTAGAAAATTACCTCATTGTTCCTGTTTTTTTCTCATTTTCTAGAAAAAAAAGTGGCTGGTGTTGTCTGAGTCCCTGACCTGCTTTATAAAACCGGCCCAACTGCAACAATCTTAATAAACAAATCAGATGCATATGGCTTATGGCCACACTGGTCCTTTAGTGGGGTTGCCACCATTTCTGGGAAAAATACCGGCCTTCTTATATATTTATCCTTTTTCCCTATTGATAACATTGGGATCAGTCATCATTACCGGCCAGGCCAGTAAAACACCGGCCAGGTGGCAACCCTATCCTTTCGTGAAATGGAATCTGACACAAGTTGCATCGGGTGCTTCTGCCGGCTGAATATGCCAGTATGCCATAGCTAGGGTTGACACCTTTTTTGGAAAAAAATACCGGCCTATATCCTTGTGGTTTTTTCCTATTTATAACATTTGGCACCCCCAAGTGCACAAGGACTTTCCTTCTCCTTTAATCATAAAATGCATTCATGTTATTGTAATCATGACCTTGAACCTATTCCATTGTTGGCGTTGGATTTATGAAACTCATCAGACATAAAAAACAGGAACCCAGAATTAGAAAAAACAACGTAGTGTTAGTAAAGCCTGGTTGTTTGCCGGTCTGCCTCTGAACTACCCCAATCCCCTCTCTCCCTTCTAGGGTTGCCATCTTTCCTGGAAAAAAATACCAGTAGATGTAGAGTTGATCTGTGTTGTTACCAGGAGCGTTGATGTAGCCACCCCCCACATGCTCATAGTAACATACTGTAGTAGTTAGGGTGAAAAAAGACACACATCCATCAAGTTCAACAATTAAGTCTATATATAACCTGCCTAACTACTAGTTGGTCCAGAGGAAAACAAAAAAAAACATTTAAAGCCTCTCCAATTTGCCTCAGAGGGGGACAAAAATTGAATTTATCAGCCAGCACTTAAGGTTTGGCCGAAGTTAAAGTAACCAGAGACAGCTTTTTGCCACCCTTTGTAACTGGCTGCTCACTGCCACCTGATGCCAGGTTCTTACCTTGCCTCATCAGGAGCAGCCCTGGTGGTTGCTATGGGTAAATGCAAGGGAGTAATTCAGCACCTATGTTCATAAATCAGCCCTACATAAACTTTTACCCTAGAACCTACATCAGTTCCTCGTAAATCTTATTATGGTACCATAAAAAGGCCCAAACATGAGATGGGACACCACATCTGGACTGGCATTAAAACTAGGCCATGGCATTTCATGTACGCAGAGGCCCAAACAGCCCTCCCACCAGCCCACTAGTCTACTGCATCTAAGAGCAGCCCTTCTGGCACTTGCCAGAACACATAGATTGCCAGTCTGAGTTTGCTGGGCACCCAACTTAAAAGCTAATTAGAGTGAGTGAGATTTGTGGTTGAATCTTCTTCTGTCTAGTATTTTCAAGGAATTATTTCAAGGTGAGTGTAACAGCACCATAACTTTATTCTACAGATATCTAGCCTGGGGATTCCACTACTGGGCCTCCCAACATTCCCATCATTCCAGAGACTGCCCCTTGCTTTCATAATATCTTTAGGATAATGTACTTTGCTAATGTTAAGTAACATCCACTCCCACTCTTCAGCTACATAGTCAACCCCGACTCCCACCATTGATCCTCCCACTGGAGCTCCATCTCCCCTCTAGAACAATGACAATACACTATGGACTAGTACGGATATGTGCCTCGTTCTGTAAATTTACATTTAGTGATGAGATTAGGGTAGGCCTATAAATTTAAGATGTATACATACTGACATATAACTATAGCAACATAACACAGAGCCAGCATGGTTTCGTTTGTGCCTGCATATGACTTAGTAAGGATTTGGTCTTTGAATAACATTTTGACTATGTGATTATGCATTGTGTTTGGTAGACCTAATTTATCACGAGCACAGCTCCTTTTCCCTGTATTTATTAGCATATTTGTGTTTATGCCCGTGGGTATCAGTTAAAGCAGCCATGTTCAGAGCTGTCATGGTTGCCTCACCCCTCTTCCAAATTGTACATGACACAAGAAGCTCAAGTGGGCAGTCAGAGTACAGCTGTCTGGCTGGTCTGGGGATACATTAAATAGTGCCCACTATCTTAACATGGCTTCTGTTTTTGAATCTCTAATAGCATCGGTGAATGGTGGGTGGGAGGGCATGCAATTAAAATTTGTTATTGTACACTCATTCTTGACCTGAAACCCGCCTGCTTTCAACAGTTTCTACTTCTCTCTATGAAACCCAGAAAAGATAGAAATGTGCAAGGTGCCCAATATAGGCATTCGCTGCCACAAACTATCAACACCAACACCACCCCATCCATCCATCCATCCATCCATCTACCTGTTGACTTAAAGCAAATAGTGAGGGAGTTAGCAAGACAAATCAGGTGGTCCAGACCCCACTTGGATTTTACCTGGTATCCCGATGGGTCAGTCAAACCCTGACCACTTCTAATAGATAATACTATTCCTCCAAAATCACTTGGGAGGACCATTTTTGGCCCAAGGGATTCTTGTTTGCAATGGTTAGGAAACATCACCCATACACTGACTGTACCTTTCCTTAAAGGAGAACTAAACCCTAAAAATGAATATGGCTAAAAATCATGTGTTTTATATTTCGAACTTATTGCACTGGCCTAAAGTATCAGCTTCTCAATAGCAGCAATGATCCAGGACTTCAGACTTGTCACAGGGGGTCACCATCTTGGAAAGTGTCTGTGACACTCACATGCTCAGTGGGCTCTGAACAGCTGTTGAGAAGCTAAGCTTAGGGCTCGTCACTAATTATCCAGCAGAACATGAGGTTGGTCTGTAATATAAGATGATGCTACAGGGCTGATTATTAAATTCTGATGCTAATTGCACTGGTTTCTGTGCTGCCATGTAGTAATTATGTGTATTAATTACTAATCAGCCTTATACTGTGACATTTCTATTCTTTGTGTACTGTATATTGTGAGTGGGTCCCTAAGCTCAGTAAGTGACAGCAGCACAGAGCATGTGCAGTGAATCAGCAGAAAAGAAGATGGGGAGCTACTGGGGCATCTTTGGAGACACAGATCTTTACTGCTAAAGGGCTGTGGTTCCCCCGGGCTGGTACAGAAGCACAAAACATATACAATATTTCTATCCTACTTCTTAGTTCTCCTTTAACAAACGTGCACCATAGACAATGCTGTTTGGATACCGTGTTATCATAGAGCTGCTGTAGCCTATTCTATTGATATTAGCCCCATGTGAGTCTGCCTTCACCTCTTATTTTCCTGTTTCTGGCTTCCCTCACCAGTGGCTTTGTCCATATGCCTGGCTTGCTGAGCTCCATGGCAATCTGCACCTCCTGTACAGGTGCTCTTCATGCAGTTGTGGCTGAAGCAACTGAAAATGTATTATTTTTTTTTTTTTAATGATATTCAACACATTTCAACTAGAAAAATCCCTTATTGTAAACCCCCCTGCAGTTATTTAAAGCTGAGTGTATCAGAAGAGAAGAGGAATCCTTTCCAGCATGAAAACAAATACAGAGTGCTTGACTTTTGCTCCCACGGGCCGTGCAGACTGGGAATGTGATAGGCTGTCCAATTCTCGCAGTCCAATCCTCGCTGCCCTTTCATTGCTGCATTCAGGAAGTGCTGCTACAGCTGTCGAGCATTATATGCAGTGGAGAATGTGAGTACAGCCCCCTAACATGCTCATTATGCAAGAATAAATCTGCTAAATACAGGCTAATTCCAATCCACAGGGTAATTCCATCTGAAAGGAGTTCATTTCAAAAAGGCCTTCATCATGGCATCCACCTTATACAAGGACAGAGCCTTTTGGCATGTTGCTGCTGCCTGCACGGTGTGCTTGCTAATAGTAAATACAGGTATGCTGGACAATGTCTCCACAGAGTTGGGCTACAGTCACTACGCAGAAAAACCTGTCTCTTGGGTTCCGTCTTTTCTTGCCATGCCTTGTAACTCACTTGTTAATCTGGGATATATACTGGTGGGTGGATACTGGCGCTGCCAAGACAACAAAGCATTGGGAAAAGAGGAGCAGACTAGGCAATATATGAAAATGATCTTTTCTTGGATGGCATTGATATATGGCCCTGTCCAGTGGGCCAGGATCTGGACTCAGTCCCACTACTTTGCTGTGCTGGATCAGTGGTTTACATTGCCTATATTCTCCTGGGCCTGCATCTGGTGCAACGCCATACTGGAAAGCTGGAGCACGTGGCATTTCCTCGCTATAGAACTCCTCTCTTGCGCCAGTTATTTCCTGAGCCTTCTACATCCCCTAGGCTTTGAAGTCGCTCTCGCTGTACATATCATATGGGCCTTTGTGTCCGGGCTGAGAGCCCAAAGCAAATATGGAGATGCCTCATCTATAAAGTATTTAACCCTTACTTTCACTTCCTGCCTTGGCTTCGTGGGCCTGAAACTACTCGATCACTGGCTGGCACAATATTTTATATTTCAGAGGTTTACAGGTCACTTCTGGTCCAAAATATGTGATATTTTACAGTTCCATTACGGATTCTGCTTCCTGAATCACTTAAGCCAGAAACAACATTTCAGGAGAAAGAAATGAGGACATGACAGGCTGCCAGTTCCTCTGTTTTTTTTCTTTAGGTTTTGATTTTAGGAAGTCTTCAGGACTTTGAGGCAGCAGACAAGGTGCCACAATCCCTCATCTCCCATGCTTACCTCTGTTGCACTGCCGTACTTTTGGCATTGCCCATAGGATGCTGTGGCATTGGCAGAGCATGGCGGCATGGTGAAGAAACTCAGGCTGGTGCATTTTTGAAAAGAAGATGCTTACTTCAGACCCCAGACTGACATACATCTTACTAACAACTTTGCACCCCCAAGTGACAGTGTCCTTTAAAGAAGAACTAAAGCTTAACTAACGAAGTAGGCTAGAAATGTTGTACATTATGTTTTTGGGCTTCTGTACCAGCCCAAAGGCAACCACAACCCTTTAGCAGTAAAGATCTGTGTCTCCAAAGATGCCCCAGTAGCTCCCCATCTTCTTTTCTGCTGATTCACTGCACATGCTCTGTGCTGCTGTCACTTACTGAGCTTAGGGACCAGCTTACAATATACAGTAAACGTAGACTATAAATGTCACAATATAAGGCTGATTAGTAATTAATACAGATATTTACTACATGGCAGCACAGAAACCAGTGCAATTAGCATCAGAATTTAATAATCAGCAAACCTGTAGCATCAGCTTATATTACAGGGGAAGCTCATTTTCTGCTGGATAATTAGTGACGACCCCTAAGCTTAGCTTCTCAACAGCTGCTCAGAGCCCACTGAGCATGTGAGTGTCACAGACACTTTCCAAGATGGTGACCCCCTGTGACAAGTTTGAAGTCCTGGATCATTGCTGCTATTGACAAGCTGAAACTTTAGGCTGGTGCAATAAGTTCAGTATATAAAATATGGCGTTTTTAGCCACATTCATTTTTTGGGTTTAGTTCTCCTTTAATCCGAGCCTAAAGAAGAATGAAGAGTCATGGTAGATATTACAGGAGAATACCTTGTTGGCTTTTAAAGCTGCTGTCTGGCATTGCTACTAATTTGTATTTACTATTGCAATGACCCCGTTTGTTCTACTAATTTATTGTTTTGCTGTACAGTGCTTTGCCCTCAAGGAGCACTATACAAATAAAAACATACATACATACAAATGTTGGTGCTTTCTATTGTGCAGTTTGATGGTTCCTGCAAGAAATTAGAGAGAGACGCAAAAATATTTTGATCCAGATGATATAAGTCTTTAAACTGATTTGGGGTCTAGTAGCATAGTTCAGTTACACATGATCATATATGTACTGTATATATGCTCCAGTACTAACTTACAGCCCCACACAGTTTATACTGAACATACTTTCTAATTTCTGCCTGAAGGAGGAGAAAGGAATCCCTAAACCATTCTCCAAAGCCTTGTCCACCACAATCACCTAGCCTGATGAAGTGCAAGAGGTTCTCCAGGTGGGTCTGAGCCTTGGTTAATTCTCATTAGTCCTTCCTTATGTCTACCATAGGCCTAAATAAATAACACTTTGCACCATCTACAGTTATTAGCTGTGAAAGTGGGCCCAAATTTCAGGTTCTGTTCTTAGAAGTCGTTGTGCCAGTAGCTGCCCAATACCTGCTCATTGGGCTGATCAGAACCCAGGGAGACTTGAATCTTTCTGTACTTTTATAGATGAGTCTCTCCTGTTTGCCTTCTGTCCTTCAGTTGCCTAGTTTTACTATTACAGCCCACGTTATTTATGCAGATACAGTTTTGTTTGCTCATTTTACCCTTTCACTCTACATCCTATTTTAGACATGTGAAAGGACATGGTCAATGTGGTTACAGGAAGATTATGGTAGAGCTCTGATAGCGCCGTAATAGAAACGGCCTATATTCCCCATCTTGTTCTCAGAATGTCCTTTCAGTAGACAAGAACAATAAAGAGCTCCTCTATTGAAAACATACTTGGTCTACTATTTATTAATATAATAGGTATGGTACCAGTTATCCAGAATGCTCTGGACCTGGGATTTTCTGGATAATGTATTTTTCATAATTTGGATCTTCATACCTTATGGGGCAGATTTACATATGGTCGAATATCGAGGGTTAATTAACCCTCGATATTCGACTGCTGAATGTAAATCCTTCGACTTCGAATATCGAAGTCGAAGGATTAGTTCGATCGAACGATTCGAAGGATTTTAATCCATCGATCGAACAATTTTTCTTCGACCAAAAAAACATAGGAAAGCCAATGGGGACCTTCCCCATAGACTACCATTGCACCTCGGTAGGTTTTAGGTGGCGAAGTAGGGGGTCGAAGTTTTTTTTAAAAGAGACAGTACTTTGACTATCGAATGGTCGAATATTCAAACGATTTTTAGTTCAAATCGTTCGATTCAAAGTCATAGTCGAAGGTCGAATTAGCCAATTTGATGGTCAAAGTAGCCAAAAAAAACATTCAAAATTCGACGTATTTTTTATTCTATTCCTTCACTCGAGCAAAGTAAATGTGCCCCTGTGTCTGTTAGTCATGTAAACATTATATAAACCAAATAGGCTGGTTTTGCTTTCAATTAGTCTGGATCAAGTAAAAGCTACCGTTTTATTATTATAGAGAAAAAAATGTGGATTATGTAGATAAAATGCAGTCTATGGGAGGCACACTTTCTGTAATTCTGAGCTTTCTAGATAAAGGGTTTCCTGATAATGGATCCCTTACCTGTACTGTATATGAGTGAATATGACACACTTGTTTTACATGATCTCCTTAAACTCCGCAGACCCACTATAGGAGGATTTGAAGATGCTTTAGTTGCACTCTCTAGTGTGCTCCTATCCTTTTTCTGGAACGATTCACTGGCACACGTCATCCAAGAGAAGCTTTATCCAAAAACCAAGTGTTTATCTCTTTAGTAGTTCACATGACTGCAGGAAATAAATGACACCCCTGCAAGCTGAAATAAAAAAAATTGTATAATCTAACACAAACATTTTCCGTATAAAAATAAGAAAAAATAAGTATGTTTAATAATGTCAACTACACTGTTCCAAAAAAAAAAAAAAATGTAAGAGAAAGTTAACCTTTAAGTTAACCTTTGGTCTTCATTTTTTTTTTCATAGTTTCTGTATTAGTTGCCTTGTTCTTCTAACTCTTTCCTGCTTCCAAACAGGGGTCAATGACCCCGGCAGCCAAAAACACTACTGTTATTGGGGGAGGATCCAATAATGTTGTTAATGTTACCTTTTATTTAGAATCCTGGGCTGAATAAGTACACTGGGCTTTTTCCCAGTGTCCTGTCAGTCCAGTCCGCCCGTTTATGTTACCGTATTTTACAATAACTATAATTTAAAAATAAGGATCAGCCACATTTCTTTTAAAAGAAGTGGTGCAGAAATGTTACCTTTTATTTAGGATCCTAGCTAAATAATTAAAAGAGTATGCAAAACAGTCTCAGTGGATCACTGTCTACTCCATTATAAAAATTAGTTTAAAGGTCAACTACCCCTGTAATTGGACATTTACATGTATAATTTATACCAGGGCTGCTGCTTCAGGGGCCTCCATCCCAAGCGCAAACCCCCTCTGGCTGAATAGGCCCATCTGACTTTTTCCTGGTCTCCCACCAGTCTAGTCGCCCCTGTATACTGTATATTTATTTTGCCGTATTTTACAATAACTATAATCTACTAATAAGCACCAGCCACATTTAAAAAAAAAAAAAAAAAGTGGTGCGGAAAACAGGTAAAACAAAATCAATGAAGCTGTGGATACATTTTATTCTTGTGCCAAAATGATGTTTACACAAGTGCTTATACTCATCCGCCCAGATACAGATATACCTGTATAACACTGCAAGACAATTGCCCCTTTTTTGCAGCCAACATGCAACTTATAGAATTAATTAGATTTACAGATAACAAACAAGTGTTGTATAAACTGAAATAGATCTGCAATTGTTGGCGTGATGGCAGTCTTCCATTGCCAATTTGTCCCACATTTGGTGGAAACTGTAACCTTGGGTGTAACCTTTGCATCTATGCTAGTGAGCAGGGGTAGAAGACTTAGTAAAGGGCAAATTAAAATGTTTCATGGACCAAAACCTTTCAAATAATACCAGGTGTGGGATCCATTATCCAGAATGTTGTAAAATATGGGGATTCCATTTTCACCCTACATGATGTCCTTAGATAAAGGTAACCCAGAATTGGAACAACTGCAACTCAGTTTGTATCTGGTTAGCACAAAATATTAGCATAAAGTTTTTTTATTTTTTAAAGAAGGAGGAAAGGGTTTAGCATTCTGGGGTGCCAATTTGTTAGGCACCCCACCCCCCCAGTGATTACAATTACTAAACTCCCATCCCTATTCACTGAAATACATAGCTCATGGTCCTGAGTGGGTCCTGTTTTTGAAACACAACCCAGACCTGTGACCCACATTTTTACATACTTGGACTCGCTACCCAGGGCCGGAACAAGGGGAAGGTAGAAGAGGCGCATGCTTAGGGTACAAAGGTGAGGGGGTGGCAAGCATGTACCTCTTTTCCCGCCTTCTCCTAGTACGGGCCCTTCTATCCCCCACCAGGAGACACTTAAATCTAGGGATGCATCTAATCCACTATTTTGGTTTCGGCTGAACCCATGAATTCCTTGTGAGAGATACAGCTGAATACCAAACCAAATCCTAATTTGCATATGAGTGGGAAGGGGAAACATTTTTGACTTCTTGTTTTGTGACAAAAAGTTGCGCGATTGCCGTCTCCGCCCCTACTTTGCATATGCAAATTAGGATTCTGTTCGGCTAGGCAGAAGGATTCGGCCGAACCCTGGATCCGGTCCATCCCTACTTAAAGAAGAATGAAAGGTATAAACTAAGTAAACCTTATCAGAAAGGTCTATATAAATACACCAGTAAATCCTCAAAGTAATGCTGCTCTGAGTCCTCTGTCAAAAGTATCACTGCATTTCTTTCCCTCTATTGAGTACACATGGGCTTCTGTATCAGACTTCCTGTTTTCAGCTTAAACCTCCTTGCCCTGGGCGTGAGCATGCTCAGTTTGCTCCTCTTCCCCCCCCCTCTTCTCTTCTGTAATCTGAGCCCAGAGCTATGAGTGAGCAGGGAGAGACTCAGGCAGGAAGTAATGTCACACCAAGATAATACTGCAGCTGCTATCCTAAACAAAAAGAGAGAGCTTCTAGAGCTTTTTACATTCTACAGAATAAATATAGCATTCTAGCTTGCACCATTGCAGCTAATCTATTGGCAATAAAATGCCTCGGTAGCTTTCCTTCTCCTTTAAATCTCCATTAAAAATCTTCTGAATGTATATATCATTGACGTTAGAAAAGGGCGTGGCAGTGTTTGCCAGATGCTGAAATAAATAATAGTCTACAGAAAATATTCCATTAACTTCAGTTACAATAAAAATGCATCTAGAGACATTATTCTTCAATCAGAGGCCCAGATTTGTGCAAAGACCACACAAGCCCAGTCCTGGGACAGGTAGCAGCAGACATTATTTAAAAAAATTAAAAGAAAACGTTTCATATCTCACAATGATCCGAATTTCCACTGAACACAAAAAACAAAAGAAACCGGGCTCCGTGGAAAGTGGGTGGGGTTTCTGATGAACCTGGAGTGTGTCTGGGCATTAGTGGGAGTAGCCAGTAAGTTGTACTGGGATTCAAATTACATCATGGCTTTTCAAATACACATTAGTCCAATAAATAGTGACTTGTCTATGGCATCTTACAGCAGCCCCTCTGAATTTACAAATTGCCAGTCTAGCCCTATTGGTCAGTAAGGATCGATGATATAGCCTAAACTGCCTGTTTTAAAACATACAAATATATGAACAATCCGCTCATGTCTATAAACTAAAGGGGTTATTTATTAAGATTTGAGTTGTGTTTCACGAAAATTCAAGTTTTTGAGGTTATTTTTTTGGTCAAAACTCAAGATTTTCAAATTTTTCTTTTGAGATTCATTATACCACGACCCTGAAAATAGGCTGAATCCGAAAATTCACCACCTAAAACCGGTCGAGGTCACATAGACGTCAATGGCAGAGGTCCCTTGAACCATTTAAATAAATGTTGGCCTTCCATGATGCTTGAGTTCTTTTCAGAGGGTCTTGCCCAAAAAACTCCATCAATTCAAGCAATTTAATTGGGTTTTTTTTTGGCCTAAAACTCTCTGGGAGTAGCCAGAAAGTTGTACTTGGATTCAAATTACGCCATGGCCTTTCAAATAAACATTAGTCCAATAAATAGTGACTGTCTTACAGCAGCCCCTCTGGCATTTACCAGAATCTACAAATTGCCAGTCCTAAACTGCCTGTTTTAAAACATGCATATGTATGAAACATCCACTTGTGTATACACTAAGGGGGGTTATTTATTAATGTTGAGTTGTGTTTCCCACAAAAACTCAAGTTTTCCCATGTGTCCCAACTCACTGATTTGAGTTTATTCTTAAATAAGAAACCAATCGAGTTGTGAGTTCATTGGAGGTATAAAAAATGCTAACATTCGACCTTTGATAAATAACCCCCTTAATACCGATGGTTGACACATGATTTGACCCCATACGTCACAAGTTGGGTATGGGCAGAGGAAATATCACAAACATGGCCTAGGGCTGCAATTAAAGGTAAACCGACTCCCCAGTGGTGCAGTGAAATATTTAACCAAGCAAATTATTTATCTCAAAGCAAAGGCAAAATATTCCTTTCGGAACTTCATACACCTCAATCAAGTGACCCTACAGTGAATTTCTCAAGCCCCCTCTATTTTGGTTATTATTTAATGCAAAAATAGTGACAACATATGAAAGGGATGTGTAAGTGTATCAGAAAAGTGTTAAATGAATTGGCACATCTTCGGATTTCAATGTTGCACCGCAACGGAACCTTCTCTAATTATGTTGGTCAGGATTCTTGTAGACAGAAATGTGCAGAGAAAAGGGGACGCTTAGCTGGCTGTAAAGCTTCACATTAGCATAAAGTGTCCTTTTCATTTAGAAAGATGACAATGAAGACCTGCTTTCTCGTGCACTTGGAAGGTTACAGAGCTTGACCTTTAAAGCTGGCTGAGAGCGTCGACATTGTGTTTGCCGTCTCTGCGACAGGGATTGGTCATATGGGGTAACAGGCAAGTAACAGCGATTCTAAATACCAAATAACGTTTACTAAGTAAACAAAAATGTCAATAAATACAAAAAGAGACAAAAATAAAAAGGTTTCCACTGTTCTGTGTGCGGAGCTCCAAATCCATGGTTCAAGGTCATTAGGAAAACGGGTTCTTCACACATTACAGGAGGCTTTTGTGGTTGGTGACAACCTGTAACACCATTCCTCGACATGGATACAATCATGCGTTGTCTCCCGTAAGCACTTACAGAGAACATCTCCAAGTCCCCCCCCCCCCTTTTTTTTCCCTTTATTGGTGTCCAGGCAGAAGCAGGAGGGAAGCAATAACAAGCTCTCCTGTCCCGGCTTCTTACTGAGAACTTCACAAAAAAATGAATTACTGTTTTTCACCATTTAATTAACTGGTAAAGTCATCGCTCTCTTCAGGGCCACGGATTTCCGAGTGCTGTCCTAAGGAGAGAACATATACAGTGTAAATATATACTTGTGCAAAAGTTTAGGAAGCTCATATTCCATGCGTCTCGTTTATACATTTAGAGGGGGAACTACTATGGATATGAGACACCCGGTACCTTCAGGGTCAGACTGGGCCAGCAGGACACCAGGGGGCAAATTCACATCGCTTCGCTCACATCGCCACACTTCACCAGGCGAAAATTTGCCAGGACAACGTAAAAAAGTTGTACTTGGATTCAAATTACGCCATGGCCTTTCAAATAAACATTAGTCCAATAAATAGTGACTGTCTTACAGCAGCCCCTCTGGCATTTACCAGAATCTACAAATTGACAGTCCTAAACTGCCTGTTTTAAAACATACATATGTATGAAACATCCACTCGTGTCTATACAGTAAGAGGGGTTATTTATTAATGACGAGTTGTGTTTCCCACAAAAACTCAAGTTTTCAAATGTTTTTTTCCCATGTTTTTTCTTAAATAAGAAACCATTCGCCAGGACAATGCTAATTCACTAAAATGCGAAGGTGGCAAACTATGGTGAAGTTTCGCTAGTGTTAATTTGGCAAGCAAAGCGAAGTCGCCAGCATTTTTTTGGGACTTAGAAAAATGTTCAAATTTTTTTTGGAGGAACTCCTATCTACTCTATTGCACTTCACGTGGTCTGAGGTGGCGAAGGCAAGTCTGGTGCAAGAGGTTACGTTCAGTAAAATGCGTATCTTAGTGAATTTGTGTAGTTATGTCCATTCGCCAGAGCGAAAATTTGCCAGGCGTTAGAGTGCAAAGTAGCGCTACAGTCTAACTCCTTTGCTAGTGAATTTACGCCATCGCCCGTTAGTAAATCGGCAAAGTCACGAAATGACGTCACAATGGCGAATTTTCACCAGCGTTAGTCACTTCGCCCTTTAGTAAATTTGCCCCCAGGAGTAAATCCGTAGGCCCCGCTGGCCCAGACCCACTCCCCATGCCCTCTCCCCGGCCCACCGCCCCAGGGGCAACCCCATCCAATGCCCCCCGCCGTTGCAAATCCACATGGGGGGAACGGCTATGTAAGCATAATTGTATCTTTTCCAGCTACACCTCTATGGTTTCATTACAGGCTTCAATCACATGATAGCACCTTCATGGTGACCATGCTGACTTCATGTATGTTCTCAATCTGTAGGACAAGCCGCCCAATTCCAATCTAAGGCAAGAATATGATCACCAGCTAGGGTAGAATCTTAGGCAAACGCTTCTTTTTTGCCCCAAGTATTTCTGGATGGGCACCCATACGGCCTATTAGGGTAATAATCTCTTATTTGCAGTTTTACGTATGCTGGGAACTACAAACAGATAACATATAGGACACTGCTCTGGGAATAATTGGGTGTGATACAAATGTGACATGGCAGGCCATGTATGAATGTGATGAAGTGTGGATCCTTCGTTACAAAATGGATGTACTGACATTAGCTGGAGCTAAGGGTATTAAAGGATAAACTTGTTTTTCATTTAGAACTTTATAAATATTGTTTGGGAAACGAGGGAGAAGGGAAGGGCGATCAGAGACAATACAAACATGTTTGTCATGAAGAAGAAAGCTCATAGTCAAATCTCCAGGTGTATGGCCATTGTTTTTTAATATTTCCACATTTAGGATTAAGGCCAAATTTTGGTCTGATTGATTATTTTATTATTATACTGATATAAAAAGAGAACTCAATTAAGTGGGGCTTCGGAACTTCATCTACAAGCGGACATGTTGTGTAGAACCTTTCCTGATTGATCTGTTAGTTGTTCCGGGGGTTCCCCAGCTGATGTTCCTCTCAAATGATGTTGCATAATCAATCGGTGGATATCAGTCAGCTCAGAAAATTTTGAAGGCATCTGAACATCGGCCATTGTTAGTGCTGAATGGTCAGATACAGGTAGAATTCTATTGTTTCTATATGTATATCTGACGATTCAGCTCTACACGTGTGAATTGAAACGAACAGTCTTTCCTGGAAGGATCGTAATTGTTAAGTCTATGGCCACCTTAAGAAAAATGGCTTCCTGAATCTGCAAGCTTTAAAGGGCAAGTAAAATCTAAAATAGAATAAGGCTAGAAATGCTGTATTTTGTATACTAAACATAAACAAGAACTTAGTGTACCACAAGCCTAATCAAACAAATGATTTATGCTTTCAAAGTTGGCCACAGGGGGTCATCATCTTGTAACTTTGTTATACATCTTTGCAAGACTAAGACTGTGCACATGCTCATGTGGTATGGGCTGCTTAGGGATCGTCATAATTGATCAAAACAGCACAAGTCAGCACAAATAATATCTGCCAGAAGCCGATACAGCAAGACTGATTAATAATCAGAATATTCAGACTGCACTGGGTACTGTGCTGTCATGTAATCTAGTGTGGATTTGATAGTTTTGTATTGTTTAATACAAACTTCCCCCAACTCTGCAGAACCAGAGGCTGCAGCAAAATAATCCTCCAAATAGAATCCCAGTTTATCTGTTTAAATTTGGCTCCATGATCTTTGTCCCTGCAGCTGGAGTTGGAAACAGTTAAGGGAATGTAAAGGCAGAAATAAAATCCAATACAAATCTCCACACAGTCCAGACTGCTCTACAGGGAAACAAACAAAGCTGCTTGAGTTCTGCATGGCTGGGAAGTAAGGCGGGGGCTCCCCTGCTGTTCATAAGTATGATTTTTTTTCCTGCAGAGCAGTTAGGGACCGTCTGACAGTTCCTATCCACAGCACTAACTGAAGGGAGAATTTCACTGCATACAGTCAGGTTTCTTATAAAAACGGTACACATTTTTAAATTTAAAGTATATTGGAGGTTTCTTTTTCATTAAAAAAAGTAAAAATGGGATTTAATCTTTTTGACTTTACATGCCCTTTAAAGTAGCTAAGAAATATAGCAAGTCCCCACAAAAATGACACAAGCACCTCCTGATATTCCTAAATACAAAATGTAAGCAGTCCTTTTAGTTAGAATTGTGTGTGCTTTTAACTAGAGTGCAAAGTACACGGTCTTAGCCATTATCTCCCAACAAATGAAGGCTGGGAGTTGTAGTTCCTCAATATGACTCTGACCGGGTGCTTCTTTCCAAGGGCTGAAATAAATGTGGCTTCAGATGTATCTTGTGCGTATTTGTTGGCAGGCTGCAGTGACAGGGAGGGGCTGGAGGTCAGGAGGCTGCTCTTTAGCTGGTTACCTGGACTGATTCCAGATGAGAGAAGCTCTAGGCTGTTAATTTTCCCCTGATCGTACAGTGCCAGCTGCTCCACAAATCTCTGCTTGGCCGGATTCATGACGATCTGTTGATGTGGCACAATGATAGCTGGGGGAGAAACAAGAGAGAGAAGGGAAACAGTGTTCATATGAGAAAAGTGATGTCAGCCAGCAGGACTGAGTGTGTGCCAATCAGGAGAAGCACAACCGCACTCAATATACAGTAAGCCCTGGGGAACGGGAAATGACAAACAAATGAAGGGATGTAGGTTTCAAAATGACACACTTTTTTAAATTAAAGGGGCAAGTTTACCTTTGATTAACGTTCAGAAGGTTATTTATCAAACTTCGAGCAACTCCAAATTCCCGAATGGACCTTATTTATGAAGAAAAAAGCCAGAAAAAATAGGGTCGGGCAAACTTCTGAGATTTCCCCAAAAACTCAGAATTGTTCGAAGTTTTCCGCAAAAACTACGATTCTTTCTGAGTTTTCAGAGTTTTATGCGCAAACCCCCAAAATCATCAGATATCGGTACGGACATCAGCGCAGACACTGGGATCTTCCCCATTGACTTATACAGGACCTCGAATGCTTTTAGACGCCAAGGTTTCGGATTCTGAATTTTTAGACCATCAATCTTGTTTTTTTTTTTTTGCGAAGAAAACTACAAATTATTCGAGGTTCGGATATTTAGACCTTGATAAATAACCCCCTTAGTATGTTGGCAGTAATATTCTAAGCCCTGGGGTCGAACAATTGGATTACAAAGATACGAAACGAATGGGTGCCGACGGGTTGCAGGACCGCATCAACTAGCCGATGGTCCTGGATCATAGAAAAAAAATCTAGCTTAACCTATTGTTATCTGCCCAATTTTTGGCCCGATATCGATCGGGAGCACCTGTCGGGATCCTCCAACATGGGCAGATAAGCTGTGGAATCGGTCTAAAGGACCTATATCAGCAGCTTTAATCTGTCTGTCTATGGCCACCTTTACACATGCCTGTTTTTGCTTGCACTCCCTTGCATTGCACTGCACTTTCTTCAGTTCAGCCACAGGGGAGCGCAGGAGTAGACGCAGTCAATTATTTTGAAGGGGGCTGTACTCTCACAGACGCATGTAAGCACCAAATGGTTGGCACACAGCATGTTGCATCTCACCTGTGCTACAGCCCCCTTCAAAATAATTGACTGCGTCTACTCCTGCGCTCCCCTGCGGATGAACGGAAGGAAGCACAACGCAGGGGATCACAGGCAAAAACGGCCATGTGTAAGAGCCCTTAAGGTGCCCATAGATGTAGAGATCCACGTTTGGTGATATCGCCAAACGAATGGATCTCTCCCCGATATGCCCACATTCAAGTGGGCGATATTGGGCCAATCCGATCGCCGGCCCTAGGGCCCAACAATTGGATCATAATGGATCCAAAGTTTTATGGTGACTCCTTGTAGAAGGTATGAGAGTGTATCAGGAAAATTTAATTACCACCCACTTTCAACTTTCCACACCCCAAACCAAGCCCTAGTGGTCACTAGGCTATATACCCTTGATAATTGACAATATAGCAGTACAGGTATGGGATCCATTATGCAGAAACCCATTATCCAGAAATCTCCCATAGACTCAATTTAAATCAAATAAATCCAATTAAAAAAAATCCCTTTTCTCTGTGATAAAGGAACAGTACCTTGTACTTGATCCAAACAAAGATATAATTAATCCTTATTGGAGGCAAAGCAATCCTATTGGGTTTTATTTAAGACGTTGTTCACCTTTAAATGAACTTTTAGTATGATGTAGAGGGTTATATTCTGAGACAATTTGCAATTGGTTTTCATTTTTTATTTGTGGTTTTTTAGTTATTTCGCTTTTTATTCAGCAGCTCTCCGGTTTGCAATTTCAGCAATCTGGTTGCTTGGGTCCAAACTACCCTAGCAAACATGCACTAATTTGAATAAGACACTGGAATATGAATAGGAGAGGCCTAAATAAAAAAAATGAGTAATAAAAAGTAGAAATAGCAATACATTTGTAGTCTTACAGAGCATTTGTTTTTAGATGGGGTCAGTGACCCCATTTAAAAGCTGGAAAGAGTCAGATGAAGAAGGCAAATAATTGAAAACTATAAAAAAAAAATAATGAAAACCAATTGAAAAATTGCTTAGAATTAGCCAGTTTAAAGGTGAACCACCCCTTTAATGTTTAAATGATTTTTAGTAGGTATAGAGATCCAAATTGCAAAAAGATCACTTATCCACAAAACCTCAGGTTCCAAGCATTCTGAATAACAGGTCCCATACCTGCAGGATCCGACACAGGGAAAAACCCCGGTGGGCCTCTAGCACTTGCATACCTGTACAAGAGAGGGCTATCGGCGTTGATGAGGAAGGTTGAGATCAGCCTGCAGCGAACAATGAAATCTTAAGCAAGACTGAAACTGCAAGCTAAATTAATTCGCTTATAGACGCTAGGTGAAAACAAAGCAAGTGGGAACTAATTAACCTGGATATTTTCAAAAAAATAAATACAAAGGGACAGTTCTTTTTAGACACAATCCCCAAAGGACCAGAAGTGCTGCCAAGTGTTCCTTCAAAATGTCTTGCTCTCCTAATCAGCCTACCTTGGGACGTCCCTGAGGTTGAGCTGCTATTTCTCGACAGTTCATTGCAGTAATGTCTCTGACTGGGCTGTAACAGTTGGTTCTGGTACTGCACAGGTGGATTTGGACCCTGGACAGATACCCTTGGTAATAAAGGTGATATGCTCCCTTGCAGTCTGCTGGGATAGAGAACTTGTTGATTCCTTGGTTCCCCTGAATTATCAGAGCCACTGTAATCCAGGAAGCTTTCATCGCTCTCCACTGGCGTGTTCTGACCTCCCCGAAATGTTTTGAGGCTTTGGCAAGAAAACGAGCTGCATAAACTGTCCACTTTGTCCTGGTACTGGGGGTGGGCATGTGTATTGGGTTTAACACTGCATTTAACTGAAAGCCCACCGGGAGTATATTTGTCAGTGTTCTCCTCAGGGGTGAGAGGTGAATCGTAGGCGCTAGATGACAGCTCACGAATGGGTGGAAATCCATGCTTGGTAGATACACAAGGTGGCGCCAAAGAAATTCCATGACCCCTTCCCAACTGTGGACGGTGGAGTTGCTCTTGTAACCGCTTTAGGGTAAAAAAAACCTGGTAAAGCAAAGAAAATCAAACAGTGAAATGACTAGCCTACAAGGGATAAAGTTATTATTGAGGACATTTATTACTTTAAAAGGCAACTAAAGCCTTAGCAAAACACGGCTTGATACAGTCAGCAATAAAGAAAAAAAATAGGGATTGTATGAATTCCCAGGTACAGCAGGGGTATATCATAGAACCTATTCAGGGAAACTGATGCTGGGTATAAAATAAGTTACATGACTGCTTTACAGAGAATTTTTGTGTTACCTTAAAGTGTTGCACAATCCAAATACTTATAAGTATAAATTCAGTAGTGTGGAAAACAAAAACAAAAAAAAAGAAAAAAGTGGGGATAATCTCTTCAATTCATATATGAAGCCCAATGGGAGTCAATTAAATTTCATGTGGCTTGATAAATAATCACTTCTTAATAATTAATGTGTTGATCAGTGCAATTCGGCCTCGTGGTTTTATATGGTCACGGAACTCCTCGGTGACTTATAATATCCTTATATTTTACCATAGGGGGTACTTTATTCACTATATAATTATACAATCCAATATGTGTGTATGGTAAGAGTTGTTCTCAAAGTAGGGGGATAGAATAGGTAAGGGCAATAACATAGGAGGAAGGGGGAATTGAGTCGAATATTTGACATGTTGATTAAAGTGTTAACCAGAAAAGGGAAGGAAGGGGGGGGCAAGAAATAGTTAAGTGCCTGGAAGTTATGACTTTGCATCCGCTATCTATCTTGGTGTCCTAAGAGATCTTTAATTTTAAGTTATGCTTTCATTCTATCTTATTCCATATTGTTTGCTGTAAACATTCCATTTATCCCCCCCACCTTCCTGTATTTATTTATTAAAAGTGCCTTGTCTCATTGCTCTAATTTATTCGTATTTCTTGATCTCCACCATAGAGGACTGCCATTCAGCCAGGGTTGGAGGTGAGATGTTCTTTGATGCTTTAGGAATTTGGTGGTTCTGAAAATGTCACTCCAAAATGTTTTAATTTGACAGAATTCATTGTGCATTGTTGAACCTATCTATTTATTACAACTCCAACATCTGTCTGAGACACTTGCAAACATTTTGCTTAATTTCTGTGGTGTGTAATAACATTGTGTTATTAGTTTATAGTTTGCTTCTTGTGTTCTTCTTGACAATCTTTCCCTTTCTCTTCTCTGTGCAGAATCTGCCCATTATGTCATTACCCTACCCCATCTAATATCACCCGTCCCTCACATCACCACCTGCCCACCACAGCCCAGCGAGTAAGAACATTTACAAAAAGGTGGCAATGCTAGTTACACACTCATCATTATATATACACACACTTATCATAGTGATATAATACAAGAACATTCTCAGCCACTCAACATGGCCAACTCGGCCAATTTAATCCTTGGTGAGAAATTGTTCCAGATTATAATATGCTATCTACCCACCCAAAGGTGCCCATGTAAGGGATGTAGTTTGTCAGTATTTCTTATAGGGCACTTTCCCAGGCTATAGATGCAATTTAGTGCAAGAAATCAGGGCAAGGCAGGAAGGAGCACATGGTAAGTCTGTGGGTGTAATAGAACGAATATAGATTATATATCAGACAGGGGCACATGTAAATGAAATCATTTTTAAGGTGCAAAATACAGTACCTCCTGCATATTTGGTCTCTTCTTTTGACGTCCCAGGCACCGACATGCCAGTAGTGAGAGTTCCTGGGCTACTTCTCTAGCATGCTGCCATACCCGAAAATCCAAATGATACTGGCATATGCGAGCCGCCACCCGGGTTTGCTTGGCTTCTGCTCTACTTGCAATGCTGGCTCCTTTTGTTTCCTCCTCCTCCTCCTTATATTCCTCTTCCTTAACCAGATCCTTCTGCAAGAGAAGGGAGCTGGATGAAAAGCATTTCAGTGTTATTAACCTTATAACGACTAGAGAATGCTAAAGGGGTTGTGACTCCCTACTCACGCTACTAACCCCCTATGGTTAATGCCACACATGGTGGATTCTCCTACGCTCCTATCAGGTTTCTGATGTGCCTGTATCCAGAGCCCCCAAGCTGGCACAGGTGCAAACACACTGAGCAGATTTCAGCACCTAAATACGAGTATGCATTTTGGTGTGGAAATTCGCTCCGTGTGCCGGCACCTGGACTGATGCAGTGCCTCCAGGTGCAGTCACAGGTTAGGCTAATTCAATGCTAGTGGCTGATAATCGACATATTAGTGATGTGCGGTTCGAGAATTTCTCGACCCACAACCAACCATAACCCACCCCCTCCCAAACCACACCGGACCTGCTGCTGCCCTCTATGTATAGACCCGCGCCCAGAAGTCTATAAATGCCGGCACCGGAAGCCGGAACTGCTAGGTTGCGGACGGGGAGAGCAGGAGAAGAGCCGGACCCACCTGCGACCCGAACATTTTGTGCAGGAGTCGGCCCGAACCCATCCGACCCGCGGCATATATTTATCCACAGAGTGAAAATTAGTCTGGTGTGCCACTAGCCTTACAATATGGGCAAGCTCCTGTCTAAACAATTCCTACCTGTGGTGCAATTCCTACCTTGCCTGACAACACAGGCAGGGACTACATATGCCATAACTGGACTGGATTAAGGCTCAATCTGCTGAAGACAAACACAGTCTCAGTGGTTAGTGCCTAACAGAGACCCTGGGTTGTACAGCAGTTGAATAGTCTGCTTCCTCTATAGTAAAATCCCTGATGATGGGGGGTGGGGTCATCCCCACCCTCAACAACCAAAGTAGCCTGATCCCACCAGTCTGGTAACCCCCAACTCAAAGGCCCATTTGTGAAAGACCTGGGTCTAGGATGGCAAAATTTTAGGGGTGGCATGCCGCCCAGCCGCATTCTAGGACCACTGGGGATGCACAACGCCCCATCGCTCTGGCACGTGCATGCTGGGGGGTGGGTTGTTTGGGGGGTGCTAGGACGGGATGCTGGTGTAGGAAACCGGGGGGCCTGAACACATATACGCAGCTTGTGGATGGATCAGAGCTGTATTGTTAGACTACTGCAAAAGAACAAAATTCAAGATATCAACTATACTTTATTTTCTCTTTTGTGTTCTTTATGGCTAGGAGCTAGCTACGTTTGCTCCAGTTTAGCTGCTAGGGGTGGGCTAGAGAGGTGTGCCTTCATAACAACATTGATCCCATTGCCGGAATATTACAGTGATTGGCTGCACAACCAAAACAACCTGGCTGTCCACAAAGGCAAGTAATTTAACATATGGCTAAGGTGAGATGTCGTTTTCCCCTTATAGGGGTTGTTCACCTTTAAATTAACTTTTAATACGATGTAGAGAGCAATATTCTGAGACAATTTGCCATTGATTTTCATATTTTACTATTTGTGTTTTTTTTTTGAGTTATTTAGCTTTTTATTCGGCAGCTCTCCGGTTTGTAATTTCAGCCATCTGGTTGCTAGGGCCCAAATGACCCTAGCAACCATGCACTGATTTGAAGAAGAGACTGGAATATGAATAGGAGAGGCCCTGAATAAAAGGACGAGTAATAAAAAGTAACACTAACAATACATTTGTAGCTTTACTGAGCATTTGCTTTTTAGATGCGGTCAGTGGCAAATAATTGAAAAACTATAAAAAAATAAATAATGAAGGCCAATTGAAAAGTTGTTTAGCACTGGCAATTCTAGAACATGCTAAAAGTTAACGTAAAGGGGAACCACCCTGTTAAATTCCTCCTGCTATTAAACCGACAGCATCAACATAAGAGATTTCCTCATCCCTTCCTCAGACAGAAGTATCATAGTCCCCCAGGGAAAAGAGAACCAAAACAGGAGTATTTCTAACCCCCACCACAGCTTAAACCTTAAACACTGCCCAGGAAATGTCATATGAGCATTATCTTAACCGATAGCTTGTTTGAATACACTCCCACTTCCTTTCTGTACTTGTAGAACTCTCGGCTGATGATAGCTGCAATGTGAGTAGAAGGGCTAATGCACCCCCTGCCGTTATATGTAAGGATATTAGAAGTGAGCAAAAGTTCCAATACCTTATAAATGCATGAGTCAATGTCGGACTAGCCCACAGGGATACCAGGAAAACTGCCGGTGAGCCCAGGTGTCAGTGGACCTCATGCTTCTAACCATTTGCCCTATTTCATGGCCATTCCCTATTTCTATGAGAACAAAGAGGCTAAATAGATGGAATAATATATTATAGTATGTAAAGAAAAGAGACTAGGAGAATAGAGGTTGAGTGAGGAGATGAAGCTTAATAGTACCGAGAGTGGGCCCCTGGTCTAAGGTTTTTTGATGGGCCCCTAATCTAAGGCTTTTGTGTGGGCCCCTGGCAGGTCTGGACTGAGAATTAAAATAGGCTCTGGCATTTGCAGGTACACAGAGGCCCAATCAGCCCACACCGAGGCCCAAACAGCCTCCACCAGCCCACTTAATACTGACTTTCTATTGGACCTTATAGCAGCCTCTCTGGCATTTGCCAGAACCCACAGATTGCCAGTCCGGGCCTGGCCCCCGGTGTGCCAGTCTGACACTGGCATGAGGCCACAAACCAGGTCACACAACTCAAATGTAACTTCTTAAAGGAATAGTTCAGTGTGAAAATAAAAACTGGGTAAATAGATAGTCTGTGCAAAATAAAAAATGTTTCTAATATAGTTAGTTAGCCAAAAATGTAATGTATGAGGGCTGGAGTGAACAAATGTGTAATAAAACAGCCAGAATCCAACTTCCTGCTTTTCAGCTCTATAACTCTGAGTTAGTCAGCGACTTGAAGGGGGGCCACATGGTACATTTCTGTTCAGTGAGTTTGTAATTGATCCTCAGCATTCAGCTCAGATTCAAAAGCAACAGATATGACCCATGTGGCCCCCCCTCAAGTCTCTCATTGGTTACTGCCTGGTAGCCAGGGTAACCAGTCAGTGTAAACAAAGAGCTGAAAAGCAGTTCTGACTGATATGTTACACATAAAATCACTCCAGCCTTTATACATTACATTTTTTGCTAACTAACTATATTAGAAACATTTTTTATTTTGCACAGCCTATTTATTTATCCAGTTTTTATTTTCACACTGAACTATTCCTTTAAGATCCTGATATTTCGCAACATGAACTAAAATGATTTATGTCCAGGAGGCGTCTGGATATAAATCATAAATCAACTACAGATATGGGACCTATTATCCAGAATGCTTGAGACCTGGGGTTTTCTGGATAATGGATCTCTCCATAATTTGGATCTTCATACCTTAAGTCTACTAGAAAATCATGTAAACATGAAATAAACCCAAATAAGCTAGTTTTGCTTCCAATAAGGAATTGTTATATCTTAGTTTGGATCAAGTACAAGCTACTGCTTGGCTGGCGTAGTGTAATGTATTTGCTGCAGCATATACGGCCATTGTATTTTAACTGCATGCCGTATGCTAATTACCGAACGCTAGCGTAACATCGAACTGCTGAGTGTATTTTCGATAGCTCAACTTCACAATTGTTCGGTAACCTGTGCGCAACTTCGGATCTTCGTGAATTAGCGTTGTCCAGTCTTCGTGAATTAGTGTTGTGATGTGAGCAAAGCCACTGCTAGTGGATTTACGGAGGTAAGTAAATTTGCCCCCAAAACTTATTGTTCACTTTCTCTTGTAAAATAAAGCCAATAGGCTGGTTTTGCTTCAATAAGGATTAATGATATTTTAGTTTGGATCAAGTACAAGCTACTGTTTTATTATTACAGAGAAAAAACTATCTTTCTTGGAAAAGATCTTTCCAAGAAAGACCGTTCGTTTCAATACACACGTGTAGAGCTGAATAGTCAGATATACAGATAGAAACAATATAATTATACCTGTATCTGACGATTCAGCACTAACAATGTTGATGCTGATGTTTGGGTCCCTTCAAAGGCACCCAACCAAAATTTTCCATCCAGCCCGATCAATGAGCCGACCGATATCCAAGTCTTCTGCCGATATCTGTCGGCTCTTTTTCCACCATACACGCACCGAATATTGTACGAAAATTTGTTTCATACGATATTATCTGTGCGTCTATGGCCACCTTAAAGGACTTATCTTCCTACACTGCTGTAAGTGTCCCCTTGAGAAGTCTTTAAAACATTAGTAGGACTCTTACCAGATACTTGGTTTGAGACTTGCTGTCGCTCTCTATAGCTTTTCTCCCCGTCAGATTCTCCAGAAGAACCTATGACAAATAAAAGGGTGCAGAGAGAATTACGGCAATGAAACATGGTCATTTATCTTTGCTATTTGATAGGTCAGGGACAAGCCTCTATCTATAGAGAAAGCAATCCTTGTTACTGCTAGGGACTCAAGGAGGTCCACTGGGGCATGGACATTTTATTCTTAATGTTTGTGTTCCTAAATGCTTTTGCTTTGGGCCTTATAACATCCGGTTAAGCCACTGGAGAAGCCTACAAGTCTCTGGTTTTGCAAGTACTTTTAGCACCAGCCTCGGAACAGGACATTTAAGGCTATGGATACAAGAAGCTGTAGGCTCCATTGGCACTAAGCCTGCATATTTCTGCATGTTTAGAGAAGCGGATCCGCTCTGTTTCCCAGCTCCATTTATCTGAGCCCACACACAGCGAAGGTCAACCCGAAGATGCCTCCTTTCACGCAGGTGGATACATTAAAATCAATTGAGACAGAGCACGGAATGGAACCACTTCTCTCAGCTTGTAAGAATATGCAGAATGCGAGCAGTGGAGCCTACAGCTCTGTGAGCCCATAAGCCTTAGGAGCAAAACTTGGCTTCCTTCCTAGAATTCTTGCTGTTGTGCCTCCTTCAAGGGATACTGTCATTTTTTTTGTCACTGAAATCCGTTTGTTAAAAGAGCAAACAGATTTTTTTATTTTCATTTCATTTTGAAATCTGACATGGGGCTAGACATATCAGTTTCCCAGCTGCCCCCAGACATGTGACTTGTGCTCTACTTCTAACTTTGCCATAAAGTATTTGCATGATGCTTTTACATTACCTGTCTGATCCCCCATGTTCCTGTATGAGGGGGCTGCCATATTTGTGCAGCAGGAGTCCGTTAGCATTAGAAACTGTAACTAACAGGCTGAGATGGGACAGTCAGGTTGGCAAAGTCAGAGTGTCAGAGAGTCAGGCTTAGGAACTTCAACTAACAATTATATACAAAAACAAACCTCTCAGCAAAAAATGATCAACATGACCTATAGGTAACATTTAATGTACATTCATATGCTAAAATTCATTTCTTAGTGTCAGTATAACTTTAAGTCACTCTTTACTGCAAGTTGGAGTGATATCACCCCCTCCCTTTCCCCCCCAGCAGCCTAACAACAAAACAATGGGAAGGTAACCAGATAGCAGCTCCCTAACACAAGATGACAGCTGCTCGGTAGATTTAAGAACAACACTCAATAGTAAAATCCAGGTCCCACTGCAACACATTCAGTTACATTGAGTAGGAGAAACAACAGCCTGCCAGAAAGCAGTTCCATCCTAAAGTGCTGGCTCTTTCTGAAAGCACATAACCAGGCAAAATTACCTGCATCTACACACCAATATTACAACTAAAACATTTTTTATATGGTAGAGTGAATTATTTTCACTGTAAACAGTGTTATTTAGAAATAAAAACTACATCATAAAAATCATGACAGAATCCCTTTAAGGAAATAGCTTTGCCCATGGTACTTTGTCCCCAAAGACTGATATGTGATACACATGGTGCTCTATGACAGACTAAATGTATGTTGTAAACTCACCAGGGACCATTTCCAAGGCAGCAGCAACTGCAGGGCCAATTATAATTATTATTATATATATAATTTATATAATTACAATACAGCAATACACATTGTCTGGAGGTTTCCTTGCAGTGGGGGAACACAAGTCTTTCTATATCTGTCACACTAATCATTTGGTGAATCCAAACAAAGATTTTACTATTTTTCATAACGGTCACCACCAGAGGGTACTGTTCCTTGAAAGTAATTGTCTGATATAGAACTGGTTGTATGGGCAAAAAATAGCAGGGCAGCGACCACTCACATGAATGCACAGAATCATGCTGACAAATAAGTCTGCTTGGGGAGAATAACTTATGCTCAATGTATTTCCAGATGATTCAAGTAAAATGCAAGGGTATGTTTACCCTTTAAAAGTGAGAGTGAAGGTGATCATTCTGCCCTTTGCGGAGTTCTGGCTCCCAATCCTGACTGTGAATAATGTTAACTTAAAATAAAAGCACTTTGCTAAGCACTTGCAAGGTTTCAAGATATTATTTGGTTTTACATTGCTAATATAATGAATGTAAGATAACAGTGCTGCCTGCTGGCTACCACCAACTGAAAATTAATTTAGAGAGAAAAGGAAAGTCTTATGATGTTGCTCTCTTTAGGAAATTGAATTAGTGAGGACTGAAGAGTCAACTGACAATTGTCTGGTCAATTCTAACCAAAGCCATACTGAATTAATTTTTAGCCATCTATAGTAGGTGGCACCGAGTTTTTGCAAGGTTTCTATCTGCCAGAAAAGTTCATACATGGCCGGATGTGCTGATTTGGGGAATATGGGCCTGATTTGGCCAAAAAGAAAGACTTACACTCGCACACCCTGGCCGTCCAGACTTCAGCGACTCCCAGGTGCTCGATGTCAGAGGGAATAGGCAACCTCAAAAACAGCGTAAGAACAGGACACACCGGCACAGCATGGGTAAGTTCAGCAGGTTAAACCTTGCTCGTTTATTGCGGATGCAACGTTTCGGGGCGTGACCCCTTTCTCAAGCATCCGCAATAAACGAGCAAGGTTTAACCTGCTGAACTTACCCATGCTGTGCCGGTGTGTCCTGTTCTTACCCTGATTTGGCCACCCACATTCTGGCCCAGAAAAAAGGACTAAAATAAATAACATTGTATACTTGCAGTTCTTACAAGTGATACATTTCCCTTTACATGTTTTTTGGTTTGAATTAACCTGACACTTATGGCAACATTTCAGTAAAATCTGAGCTGAATTAAAGATCTGACCGGTTGGTACATAATGAGGGTTTAAAACCCCACCACACCCCTGTTACAACGACATTTTGCCAGTTTCCCTGCAGATTATCTGTGCTGCGTGTGCCATCTAGTGGCATATGTAGAATCTAATATAGTTATATATTAACTTTAGATAACATAGTTTTGGTTAAAATCTAAAGCAATGGCTACATAGTATAATGATAAATAGTCAGTGCACGGAAAAATAGCAGTATCCTTTATGTCTCTGCATCTAAAATTTTGGTTTGGCTGTCAAACGAACCAGAGATTTTGGTTTGGCTGTCAAATGAACCAGAGATTTGGGTTTGGCAGTCAAACTAACCCGAGATTTGGGTTTGGCTGTCAAACGAACCCGAGATTTGGGTTTGGCTGTCAAACGAACCCGAGATTTGGGTTTGGCTGTCAAACTAACCCAAGATTTGGGTTTGGCTGTCAAACTAACCCGAGATTTGAGTTTGGCTGTCAAACTAACCAGAGATTTGGGGTTGGCTGCCAAACTAACCTAAGATGCTAAAGCAAGACAGACAAAATATAACTTTAGGTGTAAATGGACAGGAAGGAAACTCACAACTCCAAAGCTGTAGGTGTCCAGTTCAAACGTGAGTTTCCCCATTTTTACATACTCTTCGGGCAGATATGCCAGGGTACCCTTCACCGTGCTGGTCCGTGCCAATGTGCGACTTCTGCCTGCATTGCTTGCGTACCGACTGAATCGAGCAAGCCCAAAGTCACCCAGTTTAGGCTTGTAGGCCTGGTCCAGCAGAATATTGGAGCTCTTTACATCCCCGTGGATGATGCTGGGCTGATAGTTGTGCAAGAACTGAAGGCCGCAAGCTGCTCCTTGCAGGATGCTGATCCGTTGTTCCATGGTGAGTTTGGGAAATCTGCCCTGCGGAACGGGTACGTTATTATACACAGCACTCATCACAACCAAACAACTGGCATCTTGGTATTCTGTGCAAAAATTTTAATGCATTTCCAAGAACAGCTACGCTCATTCATTTGACTTTCTAGCCTGGTTCCAACTGCCAGGCAGAAGTGTCTGTGCAGAGACACACGGGCAGATTCGGGGAGATTAGTCACCTGGTGACAAATCTCCTTTTCTTCGGGGGCGACTAATCTCCACCAACTGCCTTCCCACCAGCTAGAACGAGGCAACTTTAGATGACTTCAGAAAAAGAACCGATCCGAGTGCCATCCCGCCTGCGATTTTCATTCTAGCCAGCGGGAAGGCAGGTAAGGCAATTCGGGGAGATTAATCACCCTGAAGAAGAGCAGATTTGTCGCTGGGCGACTAATCTCCCTGAATCTGCCCATATGTCTCTGCCCTTACTATGGGGTCCCTGTCCTTGTGACTGTCACACTTTCTACTTCTCAGGATAATAGCCATTTTTACACTGCTCATATAACAAATTTGGAATGAAAGCACCAACTTCTTTTCAGTTTGTAGACCTGCATAAAATCAGAGCCACACCACAAGACTCCGTTCACATAAACATGACTGTAGCTCGTGTTATTTCACACTCTCGTAAATTTTACCAGTATTCATTGCCGTATGCCTTTCCTATTCCCTTGTCAGTACCTGAGGGTGCAGTTGGTCTTCCAAGGAGCCACTGGGTAGATAAAGATAAATAAGGCAATATTCTTCCCCCTGGATGCAGTACCCCGCCAGGTCGATTATGTTTGGGTGCCGTAAGCTAGAAAAAAATGGAGAATGAAAATAGTGAATGAAATGCAATGCTATGGGTATGCACACGCCTATATCAGATCCATGTCAGCTCCAAACTGTTCTTCCGGTGCCATAGCACCACTGCAAGGAGAGCTCTATATAAGACCCCTGCACCTCACTAGTTACTAAAATGCTCTCTGGTTCAGCATAAACAAATCACACACATATACTCAAAACAAACGGCAGAATGTTTGATAACTATTGCTGCAGTGCCCAAGCATTGGCTAGTAAAAAGGTATCTGAGCCAGCTGACACTTCTCTGCTCATTAACGTCTTTTTCTAAGAGAGCAAAATCTTTTTTTGACTAAATTCTCCAAAATACTGACAAAAAATGTGAAGAATCACAACATGCAGGGCATTGTGGGAATCTGAGCTTTGACTAGAGAAGAGCGGACTACTACTCTAGTATATCATTGGTACATGTAGTCAGATCAATCAAGAGAGAGATAATACATATAGATATATGAATTGAGAAAATGCAATTGCTACTAGAAACAGATCCAGTTGTCCCTTTCTATTCTCTGCACTGCCTGTCCTGACTACAGACAGACAACGGTAAGCTCTTCTTCAGCCAGGACTCCAGTTCCTACTATTGCTTGTTATCTGGGAATGGAAGGAAAATCACAGAACCTACAGGAACTAATTATCATAGTTGGAGCAGAATTGTCAATTTTAAAATTGTTTCAATGGTATGTGTAGTCAGAACAAGCAGAGAGGGAACAGCACTGGACAAATACTGCTTTCATTGCAGCACACAGAAGGCAACATTCACGTAGTCCTGAATTTACCATCCCTATCTGTCATATGGGTCAGTTAACATCTCTATAAAGATCAGGTACAAGTCTGCTTCATTTAAAGGCTCGTCTTGATTGGTGCAAATCATTTCCAGAACACAGAATATATTCTGATGTGAGTGATAGCGTCTGCTGCTTCCTCTCTGAACAGTTAATTCATCTGGTTACGTCTGGTGCTCTTACCAAGTCAGTTTCTCTATCTCCGTAAGGAAGCTCTTCTTCATCGTACTCCACTCCAGCTCCGAGTCCTGCAAACATAAGTAACAGAAAGACATTTAATACTAATTACAGTGCTTTAAATGTTAGTTTCCCAGAGGGGCTGCTGTACGATGCCATAGAAAGTCACTATTTAGTCGGCTGGTTGAGGACTATTTGGGCCTCTGTGTACTTGAAAGGCAGGGCCTATTTTGACTCCCAGTCCAGACCTGGGAGGGGGGTCTATGTAGGGTTTAACCTTTGGGTTTGCTTCTCCTTTAAAGGTGAACCACCCTTTTATCCTGGTAAGCCCTCCCAAGGCTGGAGTGGTGTCAATAACAGAAACATACCTTTGTGTGCACAACCACTACACAGTGGCCGGGAACGTAACCACAGAAGAAACAGACCCAGTAGTTGCAAGGGGGGGGGGCAAGAGTGTAAAGGCAATATATCTTGGTAGAGTTGGTCAAACTAGCAATGGTTTGGGGCTCTAAATTGAATTTGCTGTGGGACCAAGTACATCTAGTTATTCCACAGACAGTGTCACCCCTTATGAAATAAGAGTAATACAAGTAGTGTGTACTTCAACCACCTTTCAAAAAACCCTTTGCGGGCAGGGTGCAACGCAGTCTGAAAGCCCTTGCCAGGGGTAAAACATACACTAGAAAGAATATTGCTGTAGCACCTCTTTGTTGCAAAAGTGAAAAGTTGTGTTTATTTGGTCAAAAAAAACAGGCAAAGTTTCGGGCTAAATCTTGCCCTTTCTCAAGCTTGAGAAAGGGTGAGATTTAGCCCGAAACGTTGCCTGTTTTTTCTGACAGAATAAACACAACTTTTTGCAACAAAGTGATGCTGCAGCGATATTCTTTCTACCCCTTATGAAATAAGGGCAGCATTGCCAAAACAATACTAATGTGGACCATGTATCTCTGGCCAAAACCCCAGGTCATGTTGAGACCCTCTCACTATTGTGTGGGTACATAGAATCCTGTTAAAACAGTTTTGTACAGAAGAAAAAGTTTATTTTAACTGTAAATTCTTTATTAATACAAGCTAATATTAAACCTGTAGGTTATATGATAGAAAGGAGAGAGACCCAGTAGCCAAAGCACAGAGAAACCACACCTGCTTCAACCGCTTGACTGCGTACTCAGTGTTCCGCATGGTTGCTTTATACACACAGCCGAATCCACCCTCCCCGATCAGAAGAGACTGGGAGAAATTTTTGGTTCCCTCGACTAGCTCTTGGAAATTCCATTCGAAATGCCTGGGCAGCTCAGTTACACTGCTGGGTAGAAAGGATTCCTGAATAAAGTATAAGGATAAAAGAAGAAAAAAAAAAGGTATTAAGTCTGAGGAATTTCACTGGGATAGGGGGGGTGTCACAAAGGAGAATCATACATAAGAGCTGGTACAATGATTTATTGTTCACCTTTCAAACACTCGGAAATAAAAATGTATTACTCTTACGGGCTTGGGGGACACAGGAACCACGAGGGTTAAGCTCCTCTCTCCAGGAGGCAGACCACAGATACCTTAAAAAGCATGACCCCTCCTTCGCCCTTTATATCCCTCCTGCTTAACTCCCCCAATTCAGTTTTTATAGTGTCCTGCATCCAAGGAGGTAGGATGACCTCTAGGAGGCCCCACGAATGGGAATCTTCAGTCAGCGACTAGCATTAATACAGGGGGGGGGTGAGACGAGCCTCAGGGCCACTCTTGTGCTCCATAGTTAACCCCCGCTGCTGGATACCCCTGCTGAGGTCTGTACGACTTAATTAAAGCTGACCACCCAACATGTCCTGTCCCACAAACACTGTGGGGACTGATGATTGGCCATGCAGAGAGGGGGAGCTGTACAGAACGCATTTTAGGACAACATCAGGAGAACACACTTGCTCCTGCATGCACTCATATAAAGAAGAAGTATGAAGACTGGTCTCTGATTCTACTCACTTATCCAAATAAACTGCAGTCACACCTCCGTGCTGCCCACATTTGCTGTTGCAATCTCCCCCCTCATGGCTCATTCCTCAGCCCTTCCTCCTTGGTCCTCTGACCTCCCTCCTCATTACAAAAGCCCTCTGACCTCAGTCCTCCCTCCTCAGCGCTTCCTCCTCAGCTCTCAGCCCTCCCTCCTCAGCTCTCAGCCTGGCTTACAAGCAGAGGTCTGAGCATGGAGGGCTGAGGAGGGAGGGCTGACTGAGGTCGGACGGCTTCTGTAATGAGGGCTGAGGAGGGAGTGCTGAGGACCGAGGAGGGAGTGCGGAGGATTGAGCCACGAGGAAGGAGATTGCAACAGCAAATGTGGGCAGCACGGAGGCGTGACTGCAGTTTCTTCGGATAGGTGAGTTAAATAAGAGACGAGTCTGCATACTTCTTCTTTACGAGAGCGCATACAGGAGCGTGTGTTCTCCTGATTATGTCCTAAAATGCTTTCCGTAGATCTGTACACAACACTGTGACCCCTTCGGGACAAGTAGGCTGCGGTCCGGCTGTTGTGCCGCAAGCAGCCCCCCCCCAGATGGCCCCTTCCATGCAGCCCAACAGCAGGAAACCCCATGTGCCTCAATAATTGCTTACAGCCTATGTGCTTTAATGCTGGGGAATCTGCTAAGAATCACACACTGTTCCACATACAATGTGGACACATTGTACCTCCACTGAAGAATGGGTTAGGCTGTCAGGATAATCACTGCTGCCCCCTGTGCTGGAGGTGTGGGATGAGCAGATGCTGCTGTAAATGAGTTTGTTTGGAGGGGGTCCAGGAAGAGGCAATTGGTGAGGTAGATCTAGGGCAGCAAAAGAAAGACAAGTTCTTACATACTGTAAGGAAAATACTTTGTATTCAGAATTAAAGCTACAAAATAGGAATGCAACAAACCCAGGATTCCATTCAGGATTCGGCCACGATCAGGCCTTTTTCAGCAAGATTCAGCTGAATCCAACTGCCTGGCCGAACCGAATTCAAAAAATCATGTGACATTTCATCACACAAACAAAGAAGTCAAAAAATTTTTGCCGCTTGCAATTCTCTTTCTCCCTCATTTCCTTAATTTACATACGCAAATTAGGTTTTGGATTCGGTTCGGTATTTGCCCGAATCCTAAAATAGTGAATTTGGTGCATCCCTACTACAAAACGAGAGACACAGGACACAAACAAGAGCACACAGCTCAGTTACAACAACTCCATAAAAGTAACACTGTTCATTAACCTGAGGGCTTAGTAGCCTCTGTCTGCGCAAGGCTCTCAGTTATCGGCTGGGGCTTCTGGAAATGGGGTGCGCTTTCAGGGCCTGGATATGTATATGGAGGAGGAAGAGGTAAAGGTTTTGCCAGAGAGAAGCTCTGTGTGCTCTTTGACATGTAGCTTGATCTCCCTGTGAAAAAGACAAGAAAATAAAACAAGTTTATTAGATGTCATAGTTGGGGTAACAAGCAGTACTCCCACAGTCCTCTACTCAGCCCAAATTGTTACTCTGAGTTGCTAGGGACATTAATAAACATTATACCAGGTTAGTGGTAAAGAGACATGCAAATGAATCCTTTTCTGTCTCTTAAGTCAACTATGCAACTTTATAGCATTGTCATTCTGTAATGTCTGTTTAAGGGAATAATAAAGGGGAAACATACTGCATCATACAATTATGCACAGGTGAGACCATAAAGATTTGATGGCTTATGCAGATATAGGTGTAATGTCCTGTAACCCATAGTAACCAGACAGCAGTTATCATTTTTGTCTATGGTTTTGGCTGCAGGTCTGTGTCCATTTGATTCTCTATTCCCAATGGACCGCTAAAGAGGTCAATTTTATATAGTGAATATTGTACCTTCTAAAATATATAGTAAATAAAGTATCCCCTTTTGTTAAATATTATATGGATAAGGATATAATATTATAAGGATATAATTTACAGAGGAGTTCAATGACCATTTAAAAACAGGAGACCAAAGGCTGATCTCCGAGGTGACTTCTAATATCCTCATATTAGGAGTTACTTATTTATTATAATACACACGTTTCATTGAGTCACGTGACAGAAACGACATCACCAAATCCGATTATAACCGATGACATCACTAAGCACTGCTTATAAGGATATAATACACAGGATATTCATGGCTCTTGTGTACTTTACCCAGTAGAAGTAGAAGTATTTATAAGGTGCTGAGGAGTTCCACAACCATATAAAAATAAGAGTGGTTTTAAACAGCTCGTGGAACTAGAGGTGATTTCTAATATCCTCATATTGGGGGTACTTTATTTATTATAATACATAAGTTTCAGGGAGTTATGTGACAAAGATGACATCGCTAAGCTCTGATTATAACAATCACTAAGCACTGTTAAAGTACCCCTCTTGTAAATTATAAGGATATTAGAAGTTACCGAGGAGTTTCATGACCATAAAAAAACATGAGGCCGAAGGCCGAATGGAACTCCGAGGTAACTACTAATATCCTCATATTTTGCACAGGAAGTACATTATTTATTATTATACACACGATTCAGTGAGTCATGTGACAGAAATTACATCACTACTCACCGTTTATAACTGATGACATCAGTACTCACCATTTATAAGGATATAATTTACAGGCGTTAACTAGTTATTTGATACAGGTCAAAGTGACTTCCATTTTACAACAGGGGGTGCCAGTTAGTTCCAGTCATGTGACTCACATTACATCACTAAGCAAAGGTTATAACTGATGACATCACTCAGCACCGTTTATAACGATTTTTACAGGATATTCTTGGCTCTTGTATGTTATATAATGATCACAGTGCTGTGTATATAAGTATGTAAAATACACATATAAAACCTTTTAAAAAAAAAAAATACACATATGTACATACTGAATGAGGACTCACAGGATTCGATGACATCAAGGGCCCGTAACAAGTTTAACGATCTCAGGATAGATAGTAGTTCCCCGACCACTGCATTCCTATTACTCCATGTCCACATGACTGCCTCGGTGCGAGTGTGTGATACCTGCTGCTCCAGGAGCCGGAGTTCAGTCGTATCTTCAATTATCATAGAAGCTGCAGTGGAGTGGAGAAAGGTAAATGAAATAATGGATGGAGACAAAAGTCTAATATTTACACAGTCTATAACGTAAAGGCAAACTTGAGCTTCCCCTCTGTCATGGTGCTTTTGTCTGTTCAAAGTTGTAGTTCTAAAATATGTATTCTAATGCTTCCTATTAGTGATGTGCGGGCCAGCGGGTTCGGGCCGACCTCGCGGGTGGCGGGGGCGCAGGTTGAGCTCTTCTCCTGCTCTCCCCGCCCGCCACCATCAAATGCCGGCTTCTGACTTCCGGGTTTGTCTTTTATAGATGCTGCGCCTGCTCACCCTGCACTTTTGTGATGTCATCGGCAGGGCGGGTTGGCATGGGTCTATAAAAAAGCAACCTGGAAGCACGGATGCGGGCTAAGGGAGAGCGGGTAAGGGTCGGGGAAATCCCGACCCACACATCACTACTTCCTATCCCTGCCAATGCTTGCCCAGCCCTACAGCCCAAAGATTGGGGGATCTACCCAGGGCTGGACTGAGAATTAAAATAGGCCCTGGCATTTCAGGTATACAGAGGCCCAAACAGCCCACTAAATACTGACTTTCTATTGGACCTTATAGCAGCCCCTCTGGCATTTGCCAGAACCTACAGATTGCCAATCCGGGCCTGGATCTACCAGTAGACCTTTAGCTGGTGATCAGTAGATTTCTACACACTGTCAACAAACAGATTGTCTAAATCACCCTCCTGTTTCATGATTTTCTTTCAGATATTTATTATGCTACGGTTACATAAGAAATAGTTGTTTATTAAATATAGCAATATACATTGTCTCACATATCAATATTTAAGTAGTAATATCAATGGAACAGAATGCTTTTATGGATGTAGACCATAATAAGACAACGTCACTAAAAGTAGACAAGCATCAGAGAAACAGGAACTGTGAATGAGCCACTGACGCAGTACTAGCTGCAAAGTGTGTTTATTCAAACAACATGTTTCGGGCACAAAGCCCTTTATCAAGTATAGTGTACATATCAAAAAGTGCAAACTACTACTAAAAGTAGACCTCGCAGTAGTAAAGTATGGGCACTCCTGTTCAGGCCCGGACTGACAATCTGTGGGTTCTGGCAAATGCCAGAGGGGCTGCTATCAGGTGCCATAGAAAGTCAGTATTTAGTGGGCTGGTGGGGGCTGTTTGGGCCTCTGTGTGGGATGATTGGGCCTCTGTATACCTGAAATGCCAGGGCCTATTTTACTTCTCAGTCTGGACCTGCTCCTGTTCTATGGCATCTTACAGCAGCCCCTCGGACATTTGCCAGAATCCACCAGCCCAGTAACTTACCAACCCCTGCTCCCCCCCCCAACCCCAGGAGCCAAAATTATTAGTCCATTGGTCACCTGGGCCCCTTAGCAGTGGGCCCTGCCAAAACGCCACAAGCCATTATCCACCTAAAAAATAAATGTCTGACAGTTCTTTAAATTTTCAGTTACCCCGCACCCTCTTCTTCCATGGCAGGTAAAAAAAAAAAAACACATGGACCTTCACTATTGTGCATATTTTCCTGCATATTTGGATTTCTTTATAATAATCTACCAGGATAATACAAAAGAAAATCATGGGACTGCACAGCCAGACCATGGGACTGCACAGCCAGGCCATGGGACTTTAGCAACCAAAGCAAGTGTGACAATGAATGCCCACCCACTACCCCAGGGCACAGGGGTTGAGACAAGAGGTAAGATGGCAGCACTTACTAGAATTGAACACAATGTTAATATATTTTTCAGCAAAGAAGAGGCTTGAGATCAGAGGTTAGCAATGATAACAAATTGCCCCATTTCCCCAAGGATTTACCCCTTTCCTTGTCCTTTACCCCCCCCATCTCCAGAATAGCAACATCTCTGCATCCTAAAACTTTCTCAGAAGTTTCAATTCTTTTAAGAAACAATTACATAAACACCCTGTTTTAATGTGAAACTGTAATTACACAATCGCCGTTGGCAGCGTCCAAAAAATGAGTCACAGGTACAAATGACAACATGGGACCGTCACCATTAGTAATGTGGAACTTGTGAGAATATTGAAAGTAAAACAGTCAAAGATAAGGATTCTACAGTCTATCTGTGCCTGTCTAGTTCCACTCTGGAGAAACCTGTAATTTCCCTTTCCCAAATGATATCCAAGGAATTCCGGTGAACGCTTGAACCCCCTATGATGATCACATGTCCTTAAACATAGACACCCCTCACGTTAACACTTCATAATACTGGCATGTAAACTATATCTCTTGAAACCAGTTATCCAGAAAGTTCCTTAATATGAAAGTCCAATTTAAAAGGATCCATTTGCCTTTAACTTCATTTTAAGTATTTAAAAGAAATGGAAGATTTTTATCATTTTTTAAAAATAATAATCTCCCTTTAAATTATGTCTCTTTTTTTCAGTTTACAGTTTAAAATGCTGGCTGACAGGAGTCATTGACCCTGGCACTAAGAACTGGTTTCCCTGTGAGGCTTCGTTTTTTATTGTTACATTATGGTTACATTCTGTTATTTATCCTTGATTCTACATTTTTTGGGTGCCAGTTTATTCAATGTGGATGCATTCTTGGAAAATAAGACTAGAAGTGAAATAAGTTATTGGGCAGCTTGTTCAAAATAACACAGTGTCATCACTGGAATGCAGAATATGGACATGTATCCAAGATTTTGGATTCAACTTATCTCTATTTTTGCTTCATAAGAGGAACTCCTCGGTGACATCTAATATCCTTATCGTTTTCAGTGGGGGTACATTATCCCTTATAATATAATATATGAGTGATACTCAGAATTCCCTGTATAACTCAGCCTGCAGCCTTGTGCCTTTATATGGTCACAGAACCCCCTCAGTGACTTCTAATATCCTTATCATTTACAGTAGGGTGTACATTATCCCTTACAGTGTTGGGCTGGCCCACCAGGATACCAGGAAAACTCCCGGTGGGCCAAGGTGTCAGTGGGCCCTACTGCTTCTAAACTTTTGGCCTATTTCATGGTCATTACCAATTTCTATGAGAACAAAGAGGATAATTAGATAGATTAATGATTATAATATGAGGAAGAGGAAGAATAATAGTACTGAGAGTGGGTCCCTGGTCTAAGGTCTTTAGGTGGGCCCCTGGTGTACCAGTCCGACACACTGATCCCTTATAATACATGAGTGATACTCAGAGTTCCCTGTATAACTCAGCCTGCAGCCTTGTGCCTTTATATGACCACAGAACCCCTCAGTGACATCTAATATCCTTATCATTTACAGTGGGGGTACATTATACCTTATAATACATGAGTGATACTTTAGAGTTCCCTGTATAACACAGCCTTTGCCTTTATATGGTCACCTAACCCCTTCTGTGACTTCTAATATCCATATCATTTAGGGCAGAGACACACGCTCAGATTCAGGGAGATTAGTCGCCCAGTGACAAATCTCCTCTTCTTCGGTGCGACTAATCTCCTGAAATGCCTCTTGCCGGCGGGATGGCAATTGGAGCAATTAATTTTCCGAAGTCGCCCGAAGTTGCCTTACGAAGAAACTTCAGTCAGCTTCGGAAAATGAAGCGCTCCGAGTGCCATCCAGCCGGCGATTTAGATTATAGCTGGCGGGAGGCAATTTATCACCAGCCGACTAAATCTCCCCGAATCTGAGAGTGTGTCTCTTCCCTTACAGTAGGGGGACATTATCCTTTATAATACATGATTCTTACCTCTATAAATCTGCTTATGAGAACTTTGAACTCCTCAGTGACTATGAATAGCTTTATATTTCACAGCAGGGGGGTGACTATTACTCATCTAACATTCCATTTCAGAAGGAATTCCTAGAAGTTCTGACACAAATAATGTCCTTGTATATACAGTATAGCCAAGCTGCACATGTAATAAAGCTGCCATACAGAAACTCCAAAATGATTAAAAAAGAAACAAAAAAGCTTTCTGGTTCTGTTGAGCCTGTATCCATGAACATTGTGGTATATTTCCCCCTCACCCATTGCCTCAATTCACAAGGAAAGGAGCTACCTGAAGTGAGGTTTAGCCTGTAAAACCCACAGTTAAAGAGAATACACACCTTGTCCCTCTTTCTGTCTGTGTATTTAGATAAAAAGGGACTATCCAATTTAAAAGCAGTGGGCGGAGGAGAAATAAACATCTACATAATGGAGACATGTGCTGGGATTCCCCGACTGGCAGTTGCACAGGTACTCTCTATGCAGATGAACCAGGAAATTCCTCATTTAGAATTATTCTGACAGTTATGTCTTTATTCACAGGGCAGGGGTGGAAGCAGGGGGGGGGGCTCTCCTGGGCTCTGCATGTAGCTGAGCAGCTTATGTTTGTAGGAAAAATGTGGGAAAGTCCGATAAGTCTTAATCTTTATGTTGAGAAAAAAGCATAGCAGCGCCTGTACAATGGCCATTTGAGCGAAGAAGAACCAAAAACAACAGCCTCTGAGAAGTGACCTTGTTTCTGTCGGCAGCTTTTATCAGTCCATGTATTGCCACCTTAATTTTCTCTAGTTTTTGAACTACAATTCTCGGCATTCATTAACAGCCATGGAATCTGGAATCGCAACATGCCATGTGCCAAACTGTATGGCTCCTGTGTACCCTTAAAATGTCCCAATTGCTCTTTGCCCCCTGTTTCTAAAGTATACATTTCCATATACCTGCTTTTGTAGGGCTACAAGTCAAAGTGATTTGTTGAGTGCCGTGTACCATAGCATAGACAGGTAGCACCAGGCACGCTACAGGAATGCTGAAACACATACACAAACTTTTTCAGGTGCTTTCCTTTCAAAAATTTCTAATAAATCAGCTGATCTCTTCTGAAAGAAAGAAAAAATTCTCCAGGGTGCAAAGAAAAATTAGCCCGGGGAATTAGCGTAGGTGGTTTTACATTTACCCCCAAACAGCTTACAGGGTCTGTGCGTTTCCGTTAAAGAGGGATGGGATAAGAACAAGTGTCCTGGTTCAACACAATCATTTGACATACCTCCTTACATATGGAAATACAATTTTTTAAAACTTTTAGGCCACACCGACAACTTAGTAACGAAGTCCAGTTATGCACATGATCAAACAGAAAGGTTAGAGGCCTATTTGGCAAGTGGGAAAACTGTAAATACATGGAGGCTGGTAAGAAACCATAGAACAAAGTTGATCAGATGAGTCAATTGCCCTTTTAGAGTCAGGAAATCATCTTTGCCCACATTGGAAAAAAAATCATATTGCTAGAGCCATTAACCGATAAAGAAAATATGTAATACCTTCCACCCAAAAGTATGAGTAGCACTTGTTCACGATCCAGTGGTAAAGACGTGGGTGGGGGGTTTTCCCGTCAGATGTTACGTGTACAAACTCCAGTCATTCGCGATTGAGGAAGAACTTTCGTAATTATTATGTTGGGGGTTTTCAAGTAACAGCTGTAAGGATTTGCCTCTTGCAAGGGAAAGGAAAGAATCACTGGGCCTCAGAGAAGCAAATGTATCCCATCCTATAAATATATATTTATAATGTTGCCTCTGGATAAACAATTATGGCGTCCACAGAGATAATGTCTGTCAGTATGGCTGATCATGGCTGAACCCCCAATCATCACTGGATTACTGTCTGTCTGTCTGGACCAGCCCTCTCTATTAAATGTGGGAAGTCATCAATCAACTTTGAGTTGCCACTGGCCATTAGCACCTCTCTCAATCCTTGATGGGCGCTCAATGAGTGGATAGGTTCAGTTAGGCAATATAATATCCAACTGCTCATTCCCAGGACTGTTTGGCTATAAAACATGATCATGTAGATCAAACATAACACTTCTTGTGCCAACTTCCTCCTGTAGAAGCCGCTTCCTCAATCCTATCAGTCCATGTGGGCAATTCAAGGAACAATGCCAACTAGAATATCATTCAGTGAAAGTTCTAAATAAAGAGACAGCAGACATGGCCAAACAAAGTGATAATTACCCATTTCAGAGACAAAGTGGGCAAAAGTGCAGGATATGATCGGTTGCCCAATAAATGGATCATAACTGGGGCCTAACAAGAGTGGTTGGGCAAGGACTTCATCAGCGAATTGATGCAGTCTCCAATTGGATTGTGAAACCTGCCCAATAGATATGCAGACCATTTGAAGCCCCATATTGATCAACTAAGCTGTCAGGAGGCCCTCATGTAATGGCCGGTAAGCTGTGGATTGGCCGAGTTGGCAGTTTATGCCAGCCTCTACATGCCCACCTTGACTGAATTCAAAACAGATATCTAACCGGCAGCTAGCACCATATATTAGCAATAGCAAACATGCTGCGGTTAGAACACTCCCACCTGGTGAAGGAACTTGTAATAGATAAGAGATGTCACAACTGTGAAGTAAGTTATCAGATGATATTGGCAGTTGCAGATCATCACATATAGTACTGCAGCCAGAACAACAAGGTAGGCAGTGTTCTCCGTCGGGATGCACTACATCTAGAAATCGGTTCGGGGATCTGCCTTTTTCAGCAGGATTCGGAAGAATCCAAGTGCCTGGTCGAAACTAATCTGAAAAATCACGTTACTTTTCGTCAAAAATGTTCTCTTCCCCCCAACCCCTAATTTACATATGCAAATTAGGGTTCAACTACAGACGAATCCTAAAACAGTGGATTCGGCGCACCCCTAGTTCTACCCAGGAGGTTTTAGCTGGGCACATCACAGGAGCATGCGTATATTTGTGTGTGTGTGTGTGTGGGCGGTTTGGGCAGGGGCACAACTGGGTAAGGGTGGATGTCCTTGCCTTGGGTTCCAGTAGCGCTTGGTCTGGCTCTGCTTAATACATGCACAAGTGATATCACAACTGTCATCCACTGTAATAATCTTATATCTCCAACACCAGGTACAATGCACAGAAGTGTAATACACAGAATTGTAATAACAGGATATTAAATTCTACAGCGGTAGAACCAAAGTTATGCAAAGAAATATATATCAGACAGATGTTGCCAATGGTGCACGATCAATAAGTCGTATGCAGTCTTATGATGGATCAGCACACACTGTTCTGTAGTGAAGTAATAGTGTTTATTTTCAAACAAAACACATTTTTATCCGACCTTGAAAAAGGTCCCCAGGTGGGACCGAAACGTCGGATAAAAATGTGTTTTGTTTGAAAATAAACACTATTACTTCACTACAGAACAGTTTCATTAAAGGCAGCTGTTAGAATTGATACAATAGTTGCTAATACTGCAGAGATGCTGCTGAGAAATGTATCAACTAAATGTTGTAAAATTGTAACAGAGCAGAATCTGCACCTGAATTACTGAGCTGCCAGACTCAAACATTAAACTTTAAACGTAGTTTGTGGAAAAACTGTAAAAAAATGGAAAGTTATTTAAAAAAATCTTTCTGAAATCTGAAAACAACTGAACTGAAAAAAAGTGTTTGTAAGGTGAACAACCCTTTTGGAAAGAAAGGTTGGGCCTGTACGTATCATTATGCTATGCACATGGTCAGACGTAGCCTGGAGACCAGAATTCTTGGCTATTCAGCACGAAGTATAATAGAGAAGTGAGAAGGCATGAATGTTCCACTTGAAATCACAACAAATCCATTCTGCTCGCTGCACAGAGTACAAACACCACATAGATGCCTGTTTGTTTAATGTTTCACAGGTCAGCGATTGTTTCTTAAAGAGATAATAACGTCAGTGCGGGAGAAGACGTTGTGCCATGTAAGTGACGCTTGCCTTCCACAATATGCGCATGAAGAATGGAATTTGCCATTCGGAAAGATCAATAGGAAAGTATTTGATTTTTTTCAGATTTTTCGGTCAAAACGGGATGAGTGGGTAGGCAAGATTGAGCATTGAAGGGGTAGCTCACATTATGGGGTTATGTAACATAAAGTGCAACGTTTGCTACACTTCTAATCACCTATAGTAACCAATCAGAATGTGGCATTTACTGGTCAGGCGTTTAGAAGCAAGACTTCTTACTCGTTGCTATGGGTTACTGCGCCTAGGCAAACGCAGTGACTTTTATTTACACATGGGGATTAGTATGGTACAGAATGGCCTATTCTTGGCAACTTTTCAATTGTTTTCTGGTGTCTAAATATTTCGGAGGGTTTTTTTTTTTTTTTTTTTTTTTTTTTACAGTGAGAGCTGTGAAGATGTGGAATTCTCTGGCTGATACATTAGATTTAAGAAGGGGTTGGATGGTGTTTAGCAAGTGAAGGAATACAGGGATATGGAAGATAACTCATAGTACAAGTTGATCTATAGACTAGTCCCATTTTGGAGTCAGGAAGGAATTTTTTCCCCCTCTGAGGCAAACCGGAGAGGCTTCAAATTGGGTTTTTATTACCTTCTTCTGGATCAATAGGAGGTTTTATATATTTATATATAGAGAGACTTAAAAGGTTAAAGGGATACTGTCATGGATACTGTCATCAGTTAATAGTGCTGCTCCAGCAGACTTCTGCACTGAATCCGTTTCTCAAAAGAGCAAACAGATTTTTTTATATTCAATTTTGAAATCTGAAATGGGGCTAGACATATTGTCAATTTCCCAGCTGCCCCAAGTCATGTGACTTGTGCCTGCACATTAAGATGGAATTACTTTCTGGCAGGCTGTTATTTCTCCTACTTAATGTAACTGAATCAGTCTCAGTGGGACTTGGCTTTTACTATTTAGTGCTGTTCTTACATCTTCCAGAGAGCTGTTATATTGTGTTAAACTGGCCACAGACTTAAAGATCCTATCATACGAATCAATGTACGATAGGACTTTCCCATCTCCCGACCTGCCACTAACCATTCAGATCAAAGTCTTACCATTCCGACCAAATAAAGTAGTTAAAGAACAGATCAGCCGATGTTCTGCCCCTGACAGCAATCGTACGATAGACAAAGCTAGTGACAGTCTCCCACTGAAAATCGTACGATCGGCAATACATGCAGAGATATTATCGGCAGCCGACAGAAATTTTCTAACCTGTCCAAACGACGATCTCGGCCGAATGAAAAATGTTGGGACTCTCCACACACATTCCGAAAATCGTACAAATCCTCGATTCGTACGATGAGATCTTTGCGTCTATTGCCAGCTTTAGGGAGCTGCTATCTCGTTACCTTCCCATTGTTCTGTTGTTAGGCTGCTGGGGGGAAAGGGAGGCGTGATATCACTCCAACTTGCAGTACAGCAGTAAAGAGTGATAGAAGTTTATCAGAGCACAAGTCACATTACTGGAAGCAGCTGGGAAATTGACAATATGTCTAGCCCCATGTCAGATTTCAAAATTGAACATAACAAAATCTGTTTGCTCTTTTGAAAAATGGATTTCAGTACAGAATTCTGCTGGAAAAAAATATGTTTTCCCATGACAGTATCCCTTTAAACTTGATGGATGTGTGTAATTTTTCAACCTAATTAACTAACTAATGATTAGCCTTTTTCTTCTGCCTCTTCCAGCTTTCAAATGGGGTTTACTGAACCCATCAACCCAGCAATCCAAATATTGCTTTTTATTCCATACTATTCAGGCCCTCTCCTTTTCATTTTCCAGTCTCTCATTCAAACCAAATACCTGGTTCCTAGGGAGAACTGGATCCTAGCAACCAGATGGCTGCTGCAATTTCAATTGTAAATTGTCTCAATCAAACTAGAAGTTAAGGTGAACTATCCTGCTATGTTCAGCCAATTCTCAGTTGACCCTTGAGCTGTCGGGAGGACTGTGTGTATGAAGAGTATAGAAAACAATAAACCTGTTTTGTGGACACTGGCACCAACAACCACTAATGCCACTAACAACAAACATCGCTATGAAATTGCCATTAATGTGACTGAGTTCTGCCAGGTCTGTGGAGGTGTGAAACAATGGTATAAATGTCAGCATTTAAACAACGTAAAAATGACATTCTTGCCATAGGCCAGAGCACAGCCGTGTGTATGTACATGTGCATAAACCATCACGGCCAAGATATAAACCAACTTGTCCCACCAAATCCTGCTTCTTCCCACAGGCCTCTGTTCCACAAAAGCCACAGACAGCCCAGAGCAAACGTTTCATTCTGTTCATTCTCCAGGATGGACAAGTGACAATCATCAAACTTGAGCTTCTTTCTGCTGCCTGGGAAAGAGATGTCCCCAAAATCCCACAGTTGGGCGTCATTCATCAGCATGGACCAGTGACAGTCCCAAACTGTCCACTTGGATCTCAACCCCCCCCCCCCCCACACCACTCTCTGACATGGACAAGTGAAATCGCCACCCACACCTCTAGTATAGACCAGTAACTCCAGTATCACATGTGTATGACTAACTGGCAGGGATCAGTCACCCACACAACCTTATGCCTCCTACACCCTATCACACACTCACACACACTCTCACACACTCACTGTCCCACACACCCCACACTCACTGTCCCACACACTCACTGTCCCACACACTCTCACTGTCCCACACACACTCACTGTCCCACACACACTCACTGTCCCACACACACTCACTGTCCCACACACACTCACTGTCCCACACACACTCTGTCCCACACACACTCACACTCTCACTGTCCCACACTCTTACTGTCCCACACTCTCACTGTCCCACACTCTCACTGTCCCACACTCTCACTGTCCCACACTCTCACTGTCCCACACTCTCACTGTCCCACACTCTCACTGTCCCACATTCTCACTGTCCCACACTCTCACTGTCCCACACTCTCACTGTCCCACACTCTCACTGTCCCACACTCTCACTGTCCCACACTCTCACACTGTCCCACACACTCTCACAGACACTCACTGTCCCACACACACACACTCTCACTGTCCCACACACACTCACACTGTCCCACACACACTCACACTGTCCCACACACACTCACACTGTCCCACACACACTCACACTGTCCCACACACACTCACACTGTCCCACACACACTCACACTGTCCCACACACACTCACACTGTCCCACACACACATACTGTCCCACACACACTCACTGTCCCACACACTCACACACTGTCCCACACACTCACACACTGTCCCACACACTCACTGTCCCACACACACATACTGTCCCACACACACATACTGTCCCACACACACATACTGTCCCACACACACATACTGTCCCACACACACATACTGTCCCACACACACTCACTGTCCCACACACACTCACACACTGTCCCACACACTCACACACTGTCCCACACACACTCACACTGTCCCACACACACATACTGTCCCACACACACATACTGTCCCACACACACATACTGTCCCACACACACTCACTGTCCCACACACACTCACACACTGTCCCACACACTCACACACTGTCCCACACACACATACTGTCCCACACACACATACTGTCCCACACACACATACTGTCCCACACACACATACTGTCCCACACACTCACTGTCCCACACACACTCACACACTGTCCCACACACTCACACTGTCCCACACACACATACTGTCCCACACACACATACTGTCCCACACACACTCACTGTCCCACACACACTCACTGTCCCACACACTCACTGTCCCGCACACTCACTGTCCCGCACACTCACTGTCCCACACACACTCACTGTCCCACACACACTCACTGTCCCACACACACATACTGTCCCACACACACTCACTGTCCCACACACACTCACTGTCCCACACACACTCACTGTCCCACACACACATACTGTCCCACACACACACATACTGTCCCACACACACTCACTGTCCCTCACACTCTCACTGTCTCACACTCTCACTGTCCCACACACACTCACTGTCCCGCACTCTCACTGTACCACACACACTCACTGTCCCACACACACTCACTGTCTCACACTCTCACTGTCCCACACACACTCACTGTCCCACACACACTCACTGTCCCACACACACACACACTGAGCTGGGAGCCTCATACTCTACACAAACAACAGGAGCCAGTGATTCACTACATGAGCTTTTCGCCTTGTCATTTGCGGAACTCACCAAACTTCTTCCAGTCCGTCTCCTCCAGGGAGTCCATGATGTGGTAGAACCTGTACATGACCCGAGAGGGGACTCGGTACAGAAATTCCTCCTCGAAGGACATGGTGAGTGTCTGTCCTGTGACACCATTGAGTGAGCTCGGCTCCTCCGCTCACACACGAGGGGCTGCCCTGCTGGAACTGGACAAGTTACTTCCCCTGTATGTCACTGTGAGGAGGTCAGAGTCATGTGACAGAGTGGTGGGCGGGGTTTAGTGATCTCATTTTGGGCAGGGGCTTATGTCTCTGCTAAGACTTCACAGGCTGTTTATGAGGGTGACAGTTGTGATGGAGGTGAGTAAATGGTAGAGACGAGCTGTGGGGTGAGATGAGGGTCACTGTGAGGGCTACAGGGGTCGCACATGGGGAATAGTACGTGTGTGCTGAGCTGACTGTGCAGAGGTGCTGGGAGCAGGTACAGGGCTGCTGGGGCAGGAGGACTGAGAGAGAGGTACAGGGCTGCTGGGGCAGGAGGGCTGAGGGATAGGTACAGAGTTGTTGGGGGCAGGAGGGCTGAGGGATAGGTACAGGGTTGTTGGGGGCAGGAGGGCTGAGGGATAGGTACAGAGTTGTTGGGGCAGGAGGGCTGAGGGATAGGTACAGGGTTGTTGGGGGCAGGAGGGCTGAGGGATAGGTACAGAGTTGTTGGGGGCAGGAGGGCTGAGGGATAGGTACAGGGTTGTTGGGGGCAGGAGGGCTGAGGGATAGGTACAGAGTTGTTGGGGCAGGAGGGCTGAGGGATAGGTACAGGGTTGTTGGGGGCAGGAGGGCTGAGGGATAGGTACAGAGTTGTTGGGGCAGGAGGACTGAGAGAGAGGTACAGAGTTGGGGGCAGGAGGGCTGAGGGATAGGTACAGAGTTGTTGGGGCAGGAGGGCTGAGGGATAGGTACAGGGTTGTTGGGGGCAGGAGGGCTGAGGGATAGGTACAGAGTTGTTGGGGCAGGAGGGCTGAGGGATAGGTACAGGGTTGTTGGGGCAGGAGGGCTGAGGGATAGGTACAGAGTAGTTGGGGGCAGGAGGGCTGAGGGATAGGTACAGAGTTGTTGGGGCAGGAGGGCTGAGGGATAGGTACAGAGTTGTTGGGGCAGGAGGGCTGAGGGATAGGTACAGAGTTGTTGGGGCAGGAGGGCTGAGGGATAGGTACAGAGTAGTTGGGGGCAGGAGGGCTGAGGGATAGGTACAGAGTTGTTGGGGCAGGAGGGCTGAGGGATAGGTACAGAGTTGTTGGGGCAGGAGGGCTGAGGGATAGGTACAGAGTTGTTGGGGGCAGGAGGGCTGAGGGATAGGTACAGAGTTGTTGGGGCAGGAGGGCTGAGGGATAGGTACAGGGTTGTTTGGGGAGAGCAGAGGCATATTTTTTCCCATAATGTTGAATTTTTGAATTAGAATATTAGAATCTTTTCAAACTCTAATGTAAAACACTTGTTTGTATCTTATTAGTTGCAATAAACTTGGTCATACATGTGCCAATAAAATAGCTTGCTGGCCTACCATATCCACCACACAGACGCACCATGTACCCGGGATATCGGCAGCTGCATCAATTGTGTCGATGAGGGAATGAAAAGATCCTCAGCTCCAATTCACTTGCTGCTGTTCTGATGATTAGGTGCTGTCGGCCCAAATGAACAGCACAGTAGAGAGATGGTCAAACATCTGTTCAGATACCAAACATCAGAGTGTGTGAGACCTCAATTGTAAAAAAACAAAATCACCCCATTGTGCCAGACACATGGTGGGCAAAACTCAAAAATCAGAAACAATACATCAGAAAATGAGCATGACGTATACACACTGTTCATTTGAAAGCAGCTGTACAACAGTAGAAAAAAACAGGCAAAGTATAAAAAGTTTAAGCTCCCCCACATTTCTTCATAGCCCACAAGTTGGGCGTTAGCAGGGGCGTAACTACAGAGGAAGCAGAAGGGGGGCCCAGGAGGTATAGGGGCCCCAGGAGGCCCTAATTTATATACAATTTCAATAAATTCTGGCAAAATAAGTCAACCTCTAGGGGCCTGAAAAATAATTTGCTCTGGGACCCAGTAATATCTAGTTACGCCACTGGGAGTAAGTGCAAACAAAAAAAAAATCTCCTCTAATGAGTGCAAGAATAAAGCCCAAGACTAAACTGAAATCTGAGTCTTCTTTATAAAGTATTTCCCAGTAAGAAAGCATTTAGGTGTAGACGAATTGGGCCTAATGGAATAAATGTTTCCCTGGTCTAGTAGCAACCAATCAGCATGTAGCATTTGCTGGTCAGCTGACTGTAAAGACACATGTTATTAGTTGCTGTGGGTTACTAGACCCATATAGTTCAGTATTAAAAAAATATATTTTAAATCCCCTCACCTGTCTGTTCATAAATACATAGATAAATGTATTGTACACAGTTGAGGCCTTGGAAAATACAGAAGTTATAGAGGCCATTCGTAAGTCAAACAACTCCCCCCGATGTGTCACTGCCCATAGACCAAAAAAGGCGTATGGAAGCCAGCAAACCATAACAATCACAATCTTGGTCACCTCACACTCGGCCGACTGCTCCTACTGCTTAGCAACCTATACAGAGAAAAGCAAGAAAAATGCCTATGGGGCACTCAAAAGTCAACTCTGGTGGGATTCGAGCCAACAACCTTTGAATGCCTTATCTTAATTATCTAGAAGTCCAATGCACTATCCATTGCACCACAGAGCTTCTTCATTCTTCATACTGTGGGCATGCATGTAGTAAAGTGAAAAGCCAAAATTAAAGCAAAAACCCATCCTTTTCATTCCACTGCACAAGTGTCGAAGGCTGTCGAAAAATGAAGAATTTGGACCCTTTTTGGTGCATACATAAGTCTAATCAGGACATAAATTGCAGTGGTTTTTAGTTTTGACATTCTGCCTATGGGACACTCAAAAGTCATCTCTGGTGGGACACGAACCCACAACCTTTAAATGCCTTAGCTTAATTAACTAGAAATCCAATGCACTATCCATTGCACCACAGAGCCTGTGAGGAATTTGGCCACAGAGCTCCAAAATGTTATCATGTTCAGTGGTCCCCAGTTTGGCCATGCAATTCCCAATTTGGTTCATCTGTAGGAGCATCACAGAGTGAGCTTCTTCTGTTTCTTCATTCTTCACACTGTGGGCATGCATGTAGTAAAGTGAAAAGCCAAACTTAAAGAAAAAACCCAGACTTTTCACTCTACTGCACATGTGCTGGCCAAGGCTGTCGATAAATGAAGAAGTGGAAGAAGATGGTCCCTTTGTGGTGCTCCTAGAGAAGAACCCTTGGGTGGTGCAGTTTTAGCAAATAGGAGCACCTACCCAGGGTATAAGGTAAGTAATTACAACCAGAACACATGCACATCTAGTTATCTTAACAACATGACCAGTGTCTAAAGGTGGCCATACATGGGTCAATATAAAATGGTGACAGAACAAGTCTGCAGCATATTGGGCAGTGTATGGGGCCCTCTGACTGGTCTTCTAGACTCTAATTTAAGGTGCCCTCCTGTCAACTAGCTCAGGAAGAGACACATATTGACCAGTGATTAACAAGTTGGAATTTTATCTCTACCCCAGTCTCAAAATTCAACTCTGGTGGGACTCAAACCCAAAAACTTTGAATACCATAGAAGTCCAATGCACTATCCACTGTGCTACAGAGCCAGTAGGCAACCACACACCATGAGCCACACACACTGTGAGACCATACAGTACATTTGGTACAGTAGTCACCACTACAACTGCTTCTCTTTTCTTGGCAGCGCACGTTCCCCAATGGCAACTTACCATCGGCACACAAATGCAGGAGCAACTGTAACAGCACCACATATTCATTAAATGTCTTTACAGGTATGGGATCTGTTATCCAGAATGCTAACGACCAGGGGAGTTCTGGACAACAGCTCTTTCTGTAATTTGGATCTTCATACCTTAAGTCTATTATAAAATCATGTAAATCAGGAGTGCCCATACTTTACTACTTTTAGTGATTTATGGGTAAAGTTATATTGCTAAATTTGAGAAATGTATTATTTATTATGTATCATTATTATTATTATTATGTTTGTATTTTATTATTATTTATTATTATCATTATCATTAACTATTTTTTATGTAACCTTAACAGAATAAATATCTGAATCAAACAAAAGGGTGATGCATACAAGCTGTAGCTGTAGACAGTGTCTTGAGATCTTCTGATCACCAGCTAAAGGTCTACTGGTAGATCCCAATCTACCGTTTGGGCACCCCTGATGTAAACATTAAATATACCCAAAAGGCTGGTTTTGCTTCCAATAAGGATTCATTATATCTTAGTCGGATCTGGCAAAAGGTACTTTTTAATTATTACAGAAAAAAAGGAAATATTTTTTAACAATTTAGATAAAATGGAGTCTATGGGAGATGACCTTTCTGGATAATGGGTTTCCAGATAACAGATCCCATACCTATATTGCACAGTTAGGGCAATATTTCAGGCTATACAGACCTATCAAGCTGACTGAACCACATTGAAAAGCCATTTGTTATCCTGTTGCGCCATCTAGTGGTTATTAGTGTACAAAACAGTATACAAAGTCATTACAATTTAGAAAGTGCAAAAATGTCCACAAAGGTCTCAAACATATGTGCTCCATATTAGAAAAGTGTGAGTGCTTGATTAGATATACATATTAAACACATCTGAAAGTTCCCTGGTCTGGTGGAAAACGTTTAAGGAAAACGGCTGCCATGAGGGGGGGACGGGGGGGAGCATATATACAAGTCTAATCAGCATCAATACACACACTGTATACCTCCCAACATTTTGGAAACAAAAAGAGGTCCAAAAATAATTGCTGAGCGTATCGCGGCGAAAATTAGTCGACCATGCCAATTTTTGTTGCCACAGCCCCTAATAACCATGCTCATTTCACAAAATTTGTCAGGTTATGACATTTTGAACATATTTCTGTGTTTTTTTTTTCCAGTTATTACGGTTTTGCTAATGAAGGTGAATTGCCCTTTAAGCTGTGAGTCTAACTTCTCCACTTCCTTATGTAAACGATGACAATTATTTTGCTTATCTCAAAATTGTTATAATGTGTCTTAGTTGCACCTGGTGGCTGTTCTGGGCTCTCTGCCAAAAGCTAATTAAGTTAGAACTTTGTTTCTTTTTCTGTCTGTTCAGTTAGAAAAAGTCAGGAGTTTTCAGTACAAATGCAGGATTGCGGGTTGAGCTGTCAACAGTCACACCCTGATCTTGTGTTTTCCAGGGGACTGAGGGGCCATTTGACAAGAGAACCCCATAGGCAGATTGTCAAAACTAAAAAGCATTACAATATATGTCCTGATTAGACTTGTGTATGACGTCCCTACCAGGGGTCCCATCTGTCTCCCTGATGGGGCTCAATTTTCCTCTATGTATGGACCTCTTTTTACTAGTGTTCATCTTAGACTTCCTGATGTAATGTTTCCTAAGGTTGTGAGTGGGACTCCTGCTCAAGACTGACTTTGTATCTCACCCTAATGGTACAGATTGCTATGAGACTAAATTAAAGGGGAATAAAAATGTTATGAAAAAATTCCAGAAAAGTAATGTACTGTATGGTCTCATAGTGTGTGAGGGTCCAGGAGAGTCGTTTGAGTTAGGCTCTGTGGCGCAATGGATAGTGTGTTGGACTACTAACTAGACAAGCTAAGGCACTCAAAGGTTGTGGGTTTGAGTCCCGCCAGATTTGTCTATTGAGACTGTAATTTCTAAATTACAATGTATACCCTGCAAATAATTCACTACAATATAAAAGCTCTTTAGTTTCAATACACACGTGTAGAGCTGAATTGTCAGATATACAGGTAGAAAGAAAGAATTCTACTTGACCATTCAGCACTAACAATGGCCGATCTTTGGGTGCCTTCTTTGCATGTGTCTCTGCCCTTAGATAGGGAGCTGGTATCTGGTTACTGTTCTGTTGTTAGGCTGCTGGGGGGAGAATGGGAGGGGGTGATATCATTCCAACTTGCAGTAAAGAGTGTCTGAAGTTTATCAGAGCACAAGTCGCATGTCTGGGGGCAGCTGGGAAACTGATAATATATTTAGCCCCATGCCAGATTTCAAAATGAAATATAGGAAATCAGTTTGCTCTATTGAGAAACGGATTTCAGTGCTTTGATGTGTTTTGAATTTTTTTTCCCCATGACAGTATCCCTTTAAGCTATTTTAACTGTTTACTCAGAAAGAAAGCATCTAAACAGAGCCCGGGTAACTAGTTTAAAGGTGCATCTAGATTAATATAGCCAAATTTCTGATTACTTTGGAAAAGAATTACACAACTTCGAGATTCTGAATATAAAAACCCTTTAGTACCTTACGATGGAAAGGCTCATTTACCCTGTATGGTTGTGCTTATAGTCACGACATTTTTTGCTCTTAGATTGGAATATATAAGGCTGCACCCTGCTCTTAATTTGATGCCACCTGCATAGGTGTACTTTGAAATGTCTCCTAGCTTGCACTTCACTCACACACGTGGGACCAGGTAAATGAGCTCTAAATCATCCTTTCACTAAATCTCAAGGGTGATCTTGTATCCTTAGAACAGGGTTCCCCAACCTTTTTTACCCAAGAGCCATATTCAAATGTATAAAGAGTTGGGGAGCAACACAAGCATGAAAAAGTCCCTTGAAGTGCTAAATAAGGGCTGTGATTGGCTATTTGGAAGCCCCTATGTGGACTGACAGCCTACAGGAGGCTCTGTTTGGCACTATCCTTAGTTTTTATGCAATTAAAATTTGCTTCCAAGCCTGGAATTCAAAAATAAGCTCCTGCTTTGAGGACACTGAGAGCAACATCCAAGGGGTTGAAGAGAAACATGTTGCTCACGAGCTACTGGTTGGGGATCACTGCTCTAGAAAGATTACTAGTATATTGTGTGGTACCCTTGTGTGTAGATGTGTGGATCAGTGGCCTGGTTAGTGGGGGGATTCAGCATGAAGGCCAGTTAGGGTGATATTTGGCGAGAATGGACATATTCTCTCCTAGATGTACCTTAAATCCCAGCTTAAAGCAGAAGGGAAGTCCTTTTTACTTGTCAAAAGTTAGGCACCTCCAAGTGATCGCATTTACTTACCTGACACCCCAGCCCAATGACCCCCATTTGAAAGCTAGCTAGAATTAGAAGAAGGCAAATAATAAAATTAACTATAAAAATAAATGATGTAGACCAATCTCCAGTTTGCAATTTCAGCAGTCTGGTTACTAGGGTCCAAATGTTTAAGGAAAACTGCTGCCATGAGGGGGGAGCACATATACAAGTCTAATCAGTACCAATACACACACTGTGAGACATTACATTACACTTCCATTACTCACACCCTGAGTTTTCCAGGGGACTGGTGGGAATGTAAAATCTGGGAATCTGTAAAATGGGGGTACTTCAAATAAGGTTTTCCTGGTATAAACTGCAAAAGAGGGACTTAAAATGAGGGAAAAGTAACATTGGCAGGGGATAAACAAGGGTTTTTATGAAAATGTTATAGCAACACTTTAGTTAAAATTATTGTTGCACCAAATACATACAGAGAATAAATTAGACAACATATAAAGCTACAGACACATAATTCTGCCAGTTTGCACCAGTTTGGGCAATGTATAGTGAGATATTAATATTTACACAATCCCTGACTGAGACCAGACAACTAAGAAGACAAAATACAAGCGGAACATAAGTAAAAAGAGGTCCATACATAGAGGAACATTGAGCCCCATCAGGGAGACAGGTGAGACGTCATACACAAGTCTAATCAGGACATATATTGCAATGCTTTTTAGTTTTGACAATCTGCCTATGGGGCACTCAAAAGTCGACTCTGGTGGGACTGGAACCCACAACCTTTGAATACCTTAGCTTAATCAACTAGAAGTCCAATGCACTATCCATTGCGCCACAGAGCCAATTGAGCAATTTCCGCCAGCCTTCCATTGTGGCTCCAGGACCCCCCCACACACACAGTAAGACTGTACAGTACATCACACTTCTACTTATAAAACAGAGCTCCAAAATGTTATGCTCAGTGGCCTCCAGTTTGGCCATGCAATTCCCAATTTGGTTCATCTGTAGGAGCATCACAGAGTGAGCTTCTTCTGCTTCTTCATTCTTCACACCGTGGGCATGCATGTAGTAAAGTGAAAAGGCAAACTTAAAGCAAAAACCCAGACTTTTCACTCTACTGCACATGTGCTGGCCAAGGCTGTCAGAAAATGAAGAAGTTGGTCCCTTTGTGGTGCATACACAAGTCTAATCAGGACATATATTGCAGTGGTTTTTAGTTTTGACTATCTGCCTATGGGGCACTCAAAAGTTGACTCTGATGGGACTCAAACCTACAACCTTTGAATGCCTTAACGTAATCAACTAGAAGTTCAATGCACTATCCATTGAGCTTCTTCTGGCTCTTCATGCCGCGGGCATGCATGTAGTAAAGTGAAAAGCCAAACTTAAAGCAAAAACCCAGCCTTTTCACTCTACTGCACATGTGTTGGCCAAGGCTGTTGGAAAATGAAGAAGTGGAAGAAGATGGTCCCTTTGTGGTGCTCCTAGAGAAGAACCCTGGGGTGGTGCAGTTTTAGCAAACAGGAGCACCTACCCTGGGTATAAGGTAAGTGATTACAACCAGAACACATGCACATCTAGTTATCTTAACAACATGACCAGTGTCTAAAGGTGGCCATACATGGGTTAATATAAAATGGCGACAGACCAAGTCTGCAGCATTTTGGGCAGTGTATGGTCTTCTAGACTCTATTTTAAGTTTCCCTCCTGTCAACTAGCTCAGGAAGAGACTCGCATGTGGACCAGTGATTAACAAATTGGAATTTTATCTCCACCCCAGTCTCAAAATCCAATTCTGGTGGGACTCAAACCCAAATACTAAGAATACCTTGATCATCTAGAAGTCCATTGCTCTATCCATTGTACCACAGAGCCAGTAGGCAACCAGACACCATGAGCCACACATACTGTGAGACCATACAGTACATTTGGTACAGTAGTCACCACTACAACTGCTTCTCTTTTCTTGGCAGCGCACGTTCCCCAATGGCAACTTACCATCGGCACACAAATGCAGGAGCAACTGTAACACCACCACATATTCATGAAATGCCTTTACAGGTATGGGACCTGTTATCCAGAATGCTAACAACCAGGGGAGTTCTGGATAACAGCTCTTTCTGTAATTTGGATCTTCATACCTTAAGTCTATTATAAAATCATGTAAACATTAAATATACCCAAAAGGCTGATTTTGCTTCCAATAAGGATTAATTATATCTTAGTCTGATCAGGTAAAAGGTACTGTTTAATTATTAGAGAGAAAAAGGAATTAATTTTTTAAAATGTGGAGCATCTGGAGTCTACGGGAGATGACCTTTCTGCATAATGGGTTTCCAGATAACAGATCCCATACCTGTATTGCACACTCAGGGCAACATTTCAGGCTATCCAAACCTATCAAGCTGACTGAACAACATTGAAAGCTATTTGTGATCCTGTTCCGCCATCTAGTGGTTATTAGTGTACAAAACAGTATACAAAGTCATTACAATTTAGAAAGTGCAAAAATGTCCACAAAGGTCTCAAACATACGTGCTCCATATTAGAAAAGTGTGAGTGTTTGATTAGATATACATATTAAATACATGTGAAAGTACCCTGGTCTGGTGGAAAACAGTCAGAATCTGAAAATCTGACATCTCAGACCTGCTGAGGTTGCTTATAAGTCAATGGGAGAAGTCCCAAAGATATCCTGATCTGTGACTAGATGCATTTTTTTAAATTTACAGGAGATTTGTCATGTGCTGAGTCCCTGTATTATTTATGTGTGTATTACATATAGGTAGGCCTGTATTTTGGTCTGGTGCTGTTCTAGTCACTGGAACTCAGTGTCCCTATTATAAGTGACATAATGTGAATGCGCTGAACTAATGTAATGAGGTTAATGTGCAAAAAGATTGTATTTATCATATAAGCATTCAAGGTTCACCACTGTAAAGCTGCCACCCTAGGCACAGGCCCTTGAGTATCAACATGTAAACACGCCCCTGCATATGGGTAACCTGGTGGGCAGACTAAATTAAAGGAAGTCAAAATTTTATGAAAAAATTCCAGAAATGTAATGTACTGTATGATCTCACAGTGTGTGTGGGTCCAGAATTCCTCTTTGTGTTTCCCTCTTTGGCACAATGGATAGCGCATTGGATTTCTATTTAGACAAGCTAAGGCATACAAAGGTTGTGGGTTCTGCCAGATTTGGCTATTGAGACTGTAATTTCTAAATGACACTGTTTATACTGCAAATAATTCACTACAATATAAAATTTCATACGTGAACCAGCAAGTGTATTTTTTTAGTTGTGATATTGGTGTGTAGGTGCATCTCAGGTCATTTTGCCTGGTCATGTGCTTTCAGAAAGAGCCAGCACTTAAGGATGGAACTGCTTTCTGGCAGGCTGTTGTTTCTCCCACTCAATGTAACTGAATGTGTCACAGTGGGACCTGGATTTTACTATTGAGTGTTGTTCTTAGATCTACCAGGCAGCTGTTATCTTGTGTTAGGGAGCTGCTATCTGGTTACCTTCCCATTGTTCTGTTGTTAGGCTGCTGGGTGGGAATGGGAGGGGTCGATATCACTCCAACTTGCAGTACAGCAGTAAAGAGCAACTGAAGTTTATCAGAGCAAGTCACATGACTGGGTGCTCTTTGGAAACTGCCCTATGTCAGATTTCAAAATTAAATATAATTTGCTCTTTTGAAAAATGAATTTCAACACAGAAGTCTGTTGGAGCAGTACTATTAACTGATGTCTTTTGAAAAAGAAAACGTGTTTCTCATGACACTATCCCTTTAATCACTGGTCCATATGTGAGTCCCTTTCTCAGCCATTTGACAAGAGTGCACCATAGAGAGATTGTCAACACTGAAAAGCTTTCCAACTGATGTCCTGATTAGACTTGTGTATGATGTTCTTCCAATGGCCCTGCTTTCTAGTGATGTGCGAGTCGGGTATAACCCGACTTAGACCCAACCTGAACCTAGTTGAGTCTATTTGTGCTGTGGGAGAACTAGGAAAGGTAAGAATGATGGTGGTACAAGGCTGTTGTAGAAACTCTGCTGAAAACCTCACCGACCTGGGGAAGAAAACTTAGAGATTCAGTTCATTGGGGCTGCTTAATATTTTTCAAAACCCTTATAAATAAGAAATGTTAGAAGTTTATGCAAGATCTGTTGGTGGGGGGGGGGCTGTTGAAATTAGGGGGCTGTGTGTCCAAACTGGGTGCCACTTAGCATACTAACAGTTTTTGGAGCTTCAATTCTCTATGTTATGACACAACATTTGTAGGTGGAAGTGTGATGTACTGTCTCTCAGCATGTGTGTATGTGAGAGCTCTTAGCTCTCTGGCACAATGTATAGCGTGTTGGACTTCTAGTTGATCAAGATATTTAAAGCATGTGGATTTGAGTCCCGCAAGGGTCTACTATTGACTGTCTGACAGAGGTAATACCCAGCTTATTAGTCATAAGAGTTCAATATTTGAGGCCCCTTCCTGAGTGCACCAAAGAAGGATGGCCAAAACTAAAAAGAGTTGTAAATAATGTCTTGATTAGACTTGTGTATGTTGTCCCTGACAGGACTCCCACGTTCCCCCTGATGGGGCCTCTGGTTACCTTCATGTGTGGTCCTTCTGTGTTCTTAGTTGATTGGTTTCAATCATGGATTTTGTGAATTTTGATAACTCACTACACATTGACCGAGCTGAGAATTGCCAGTCTGCACCCAGCTTATGTGCTTTATATATACTGTAGCTCATAGTTTCTACTGCTCTCAAATGTGTATTTTTGTCAGGCTGAGAGAAACGGATCTGCTTTGTGCCCCATCTCTACTAATTTTAATAAAATCAGTTTTCAGTCAGTTACCAGGGATGTAGCGAACTGCCGTTAATGTGTTCGCGAACACCGTTCGCGAACACCGGCAAAAAAGCGAACAGTTCGCGAACAGTTCGCGAACTTCGAACGCTCGATAAAATCGTTCGATCGAACGATCGAAGGATTTTATTCGTACGATCGAAGGATTTTCGTTCGAATCGAACGATCGAAGCTATTCGATCGAATGATTTTAATTCAATCGAATGCTTATAATCGTTCGAACGAATGGAAATCGTTCGATTTTAGCGATCGAATGGTCGAATGGTCGAACGAAATTTTACTTCGAATCGAACGCGAACACCAATTGGCGAACGTCGCGCGACGTTCGCGAACATTCGGCGGACGCGAACAGTCGAAGTTCGCGCGAACTAGTTCGCCGGCGAACAGTTCGCTACATCCCTATCAGTTACACGCAGAGGAGCAGTGCAGAGGTCAGTGCTTTTGTGTAATGTATTGTCTCACAGTGTGTGTGGGTTGTGGCTATGCGGGTGCCTTTGTGGTACAGTGACTGTTTATTGGACTTCTAGTTGATCAAACTAAGATTTTTAATGGCTGTGGGTTTGAGTCCCTTACATTATGAATGCCAGGTACAGATAAAGCCCAATGTGGTGTCTTTGGTCTACAATATGTTCACCAGTGTGGGTGTTTCTATAACAACACCTTGCCACCGTCTTTCTTAGGTTTTGCAGTCATCCTTGGCTAAAACGTAGGCTATGGGCACACAGAACTGTAGGCTCCACTGCTCTCAACATGGGCATTTTTGCAGACTGAGAGAAGTGGATCTGCTCCATGTCCCATCTCAGTTGATCTGAATTAGATTCAAGCAGACTGAGAGTAGTGGAGGGTAAAGCTCTGTGTGCCCATAGCTGTACACTCACACCTGTCTGTGAGTTAAAGTAAAATTGGAAATTTCTACTCTATTGTGTATGTTCTAAAACAAATTGTGCTATAACATTAGTCTGATTGTTCTGTCCTAGTAGACTCTGTTGGTGGGGAGGTCTACTAAAATTAGGGATTGGGTGCCCAAACTGGGAGCCACTTTGCATACTGTCTTTCTTGAACTCAAGTTCTATATTTGATTAAAAAGCACTTGTGGATTGAATTATGATCCGTATAATCTCACATGTATGGCTGTATTTAGGTCGGTATAGTTGTCAGGCTCTGTAGCACAATGGACTTTCAGTTGTTGAAACATACAAAGGTTATGGGTGCACCAAAGGAGAAAATGTATTCATACTTACCGTAATTTTCTTTCCTTTTCAACCCTACGGCAGCATAATCAATTACCTTTGTGTTTGCGCTCATTGTTAGTAATACAGAATAAACATGCACCCCCAACACGCATAAAGGTCTCCTCCTCTAATCCTCCCATTTTAGTAATCCAAGCTCACTAGAGATAAGGTGGGAATGCTGCCTTAATTACGCTAAGTATGAATGCAGTTTCTCTTTTCCTGATCATCCCTGGCAGTATAATCAATAGCCTTTCGGAAATACCACAGCAATAAGGGAGGGACACAAGGCTGCTTAACAATTTAATCAGATGAGGCTGAAAGAGCAGATTCGCCAAAAATGTATATCTGAAGAAAACAAATCAAGCTTGTAATGTCTGATGAATGTGTTGGGGGAAGCCCAAGTCACTGCTTTGCATATCAACTCGATTGTCACTCCTGCCTCTACTGCCCATGAGGCCACAATACCTCTAGTTGTGTGCCCTCACTGGTGACTGTTTACCCTGCTCAGTATAAGCCTTTGATATAGCTTGACAATCCAAGTACTCAAGGTTCTTTTAGATGCTGGCTCTCCAGGATAAGACCGGGGGGGGGGGGCAGGGCCCCCCACTGCTCCCCTACTGTGACGCACTGAGCACGAAGGAACCGCTGGGCATGCAAATGCACTACGCAGTGACGAAAATTCCCCCCCAATATCGGGATTGGGGGTCTGGCCCGGTAGGTGCCCATGAGGGTTGGGGCCCACCAGGTTTTTTCCCGGTGTCCCACCGGGCAAGACCAACCCTGTGGCTCTCCTTTCCTCAAGCCCTCTGGTATAATAAACTGCCTCTAAAGCCTTCTGAATGGTTCAGTGCTCTGAATGTACTCTCTGAGACATCTCTTGACATCTAAAGGGCCCACTCTCTGATGATAACGTAGGTGAAACCATAGGCTCAGTCATGATGGTACTGGTCTTAGAACTACATTCTCCTCATGGAACACAGTGTATGGATGTTCTAAGGATAGGGCTTGAAGTTCCCCTACTCATCTCACAGATGCTAGCGCAATCAGGATGGAGGATGTATTGCTTTAAAGAATTAATCTATCAAGGTTCCTCCTTGTTTCCTTATGTAAGTTACTGCCGAAGCATTGTCAGATCTTATCTTCACTGAAGTGCCTAGGAGAACTGACCTGAAGGAGGTTAGAGCTTCTCGAACTGTTGTTAGAAATTCAAACGGGCAGCACTCCGATTAAAATAAAAAGCCTTTATTTCTCACATGCAGGGCAACAGCTCTGCTGTTGCCCTGCATGTGAGAAATAAAGGCTTTTTATTTTAATCGGAGTGCTGCCCGTTTGAATTTCTAACAAGAGTTACATCCGTGTGGAAGGACACGTGGGAAAAGTGCACCCGGGAACAAAATTGCAGACATGTGAGTGCGACCTAAATTGAATTGAATTGAGCTTCTCGAACTGCTCTTATCTCTAGAACAAGGGAGATGTGATAGATCCCTTCTCTATACTCCCTGAGCTTGTGCCCCATATGTATGGGTTCCTCAGCCGATGCCCGGCGCATCTGTATAGACCTCTATCCAGTCTGGTTCTTCCAGGAAACCTGCGGAGGTTCACTGGGCTCTGCCACCAGAACAGGTGGATTTTGAAGTACAGAGGTAAACAAATTTCTGGTTCCAATCCCTGCCCAAATTGTGAGACCATACAGTACATTTGGTACAGTAGTCACCACTACAACTGCTTCTCTTTTCTTGGCAGCGCACGTTCCCCAATGGCAACTTACCATCGGCACACAAATGCAGGAGCAACTGTAACAGCACCACATATTCATTAAATGCCTGTACAGGTATGGGATCTGTTATCCAGAATGCTCAGGACCTGGGGTGTTCCGGATAATGGATATTTCTGTAAATTTGGATTTTCATACCTCAAGTCTACTAAAAAATTATGTAAACATTAAATAAACCCAATAGGCTGGTTTTGCTTCCAATAAGGATTAATTATATCTTAGTCGGGATTAGGTACAAGGTACTGTTTTATTATAACAGAGAAAAGGGAAATCAGTTTTAAAATTTTTTGGATGATTTGGATGAAATTCAGTCTATGGGTGATGACCTAACTGAATAATGGGTTTTTCAGATAACGGATCCCATACCTGTATTCACACTTATTACATTACAACAACATTTCAGGCCATAGGACTCTATCAAGCTGACTGAACCAAATTAAAAGCCATTTGTTATCCTGTTGTGCCATCTAGTGGTTATTAGTGTACAAAACATTATACAAAGTCATTACAATTTAGAAAGTGCAAAAATGTCCACAAAGGTCTCAAACATACGTGCTCCATATTAGAAAAGTGTGAGTGCTTGATTAGATATACATATTAAACACATGTGAAAGTTCCCTGGTCTGGTGGAAAACGTTTAAGGAAAATGGCTGCCATGAGGGGGGATGGGGGGAGCACATATACAAGTCTAATCAGTACCAATACACTCACTGTGAGACAGTACATTACACTTCCATTACTCACACCCTGATCTTGTGTTTTCCAGGGGCGAAAGTAAAATGGGCGAAAGTAAAATCTGGGAGTCTGTATAATGGGGAACATAAAATCAGTAAAAAGAGTTTTCCTGTGAAACCGGTATGAACTGCAAAAAAGGGACTTAAAATGAGGGAAAAGTTACCTACCCAGGGTATTCCTTATACCCTGGGTAGGTGCTCCTGTTTGCTAAAACTGCACCACCCCAGGGTTCTTCTCTAGGAGCACCACAAAGGGACCATCTTCTTCCACTTCTTCATTTATCGACAGCCTTGGCCAGCACATGTGCAGTAGAGTGAAAAGGCTGGGTTTTTGCTTTAAGTTTGGCTTTTCACTTTACTACATGCATGCCCACGGTGTGAAGAATGAAGAAACAGAAGAAACTCACTCTGTGATGCTCCTACAGATGAACCAAATTGGGAATTGCATGGCCAAACTGGGGGCCACTGAGCATGATAACATTTTGTAGCTCTGTTTTATGAGACATTACTTGTAAGTAGAAATGTGAAGTACTGTACAGTCTTACTGTGTGTGTTTGGGTCCTGGGGTCACAATGGGGGGATTGTAAATGTTTCCGCACTGGCTCTTTGGCACAATGAATAGCGCATTGGACTTCTAGTTTCTAAAGATAAGGCATTCAAAAGTTTTGGGTTTGAGTAGTAAAGGCGATTACAACCAGAACACATGCACATCTAGTTATCTTAACAACATGACCAGTGTCTAAAGGTGGCCATACATGGGTCAATATAAAATGACGACAGACCAAGTTGGCAGCATATTGGGCAGTGTATGGGGCCCTCCCACCGTTCTTCCCTGATAGATGTCTGGGCAAAAATAGGCCAAATATCAATCAGCCAGGTTTAAAAATCCCATTGGATGGAGGACCACATTGGTTCTCGATCTAACCACCTGTTTTTCCAGTGTTGGGATCCCTAGGGCCCACGATCAGATCAGCCCGGGGAGATATCTGCTCAATTGGTGACCTTAATTCTGGGGGGGGGGCATTCAAGGAATAAAAGCAGAACACTCTAGGAAAGGGGGTCATATATTAAGATAAAATGATGCCAAGGGGTGGGGGGGGTTGTTTGGGAGCACTGTCACAGACCTCAAGTCCAATCAGTAGCCACACACACATTGTGAGAAATTATGGCACATCACACTTCTATCTACAGTCACACCCTGATATTGCTTTTTCCATTGGATGGGGTGCAATTAAATACGGAAGACTATAAAATGGGGATACGTAAAATCAGTCTTTTTCTGTAAAAATAGTATAAATTGCAAGAAAGCGTCTTAAAATGAGACATTTACAGAGGATTAAAAAAATATTTTTAGTTTTGATAATCTGCCTATGGGGCACTCAAAACGCTAACTCGCTAAGAATTTGAAGCCACGACCTTTGAAGGCCTTTGCATAATCAACTAGAAGTCCAATGCACTACCCATTGTGCCACAGAGCCAGTAGGCAACCACACACCATGAGCCACACACACTGTGAGACCATACAGTACATTTGGTACAGTAGTCACCACTACAACTGCTTCTCTTTTCTTGGCAGCGCACGTTCCCCAATGGCAACTTACCATCGGCACACAAATGCAGGAGCAACTGTAACACCACCACATATTCATTAAATGCCTTTGCAGGTATGGGATCTGTTATCCAGAATGCTCAGGACCTGGGGTGTTCCAGATAATGGATCTTCATACCTTAAGACTACTAGAAAATCATGTAAACATTAAATAAACCCAATAGGCTGGTTTTGCTTCCAATAAGGATTGATTATATTTTAGTTGGTATCAAGTACAAGCTACTGTTTTATTATTAAAGAGGAAAAAGGAAATCATTTATACAACTTTGTATTATTTTGATAAAGTGGCGTCTATGGGAGATGAACATTCTGGATAATGGGTTTCCAAATAACAGATCCCATACCTGTATTGCACACTTCGGGCATTACAACAACATTTCGGGCTATACAGCCCTATGAAGCTGATGGAAGCACATTAACAAGCCATTTGTTATCCTGTTCCGCCATCTAGTGGTTATTAGTGTACAAAACAGTATACAAAGTCATTACAATTTAGAAAGTGTAAAAATGTCCACAAAGGTCTCAAACATACGTGCTCCATATTAGAAAAGTGTGAGTGCTTGATTAGACACGTGAAAGTTCCCTTTAGAGGAAAATGTTTAAGGAAAACGGCTGCCATGAGGGGGGATGGGGGGAGCACATATACAAGTCTAATCAGTACCAATACACACACTGTGAGACATTACACTTCCATCACTTCCATCACTCATACCCTGATGTTGTGTTTTCCAGGGGACTGGGTGGAAAAGTAAAATCTGGGAAATTGTAAAATGGGGGATACATAAAAATCAGGGTTTTCCAGTAAAACTGGTACAAACTGCAAGAAAGAGACTTAAAATGAGGGGAAATGATATGTGCAGGGGATAAAAAAGGTTTATATGAAAATGTTATAGCAACACTTCAGCTATAATTATTGTTGAACCAAATACATACTGAGAATAAATTGGGCAACATATAAAGCTACAGACACACAATTCTGCCAGTTTGCACACAGTTTGAGCAATGTATAGCGAGATATGAATATTTACACAATCCCACTGAGACCAGACAACTAAGAAGACAAAATACAAGCTGAACACTAGTAAAAAGACTAAAAGAGGTTCATACATAGAGGAAAGCAGAGCCACCATGAGAGACAGGAGGGAGACCTGTCAGGGATGTCATACACAAGTCTAATCAGGAAATCAGTTGGAAAGCTTTTTAGTTTTGGCCAATGTACGGTAGATTGCTGCATCGGATTGAGCACCCATGGAATACATGCAAGGCAGTTGAGTTCTGGGCACATTGATTGCCTGATTGTGTTGGTAGTTTGTGGGTAACCCGTCTGGGTACCCAGCTACGTTTCAGGAACAGTCACTCCCCTGAGTTAAAATTGGAATAGGCTCCAGTGTGGAATAAAGTCCGGTTTCGGCACTGGTATATGGACCAGTAATTAACAAGTTGGAATTTTATCTTCACCCCAGTCTCAAAAGCCAACTCTGGTGGGACTCAACCCAGTTCAATACCTCAGCTTGATCAACAAGAATTCCAATGTGCAATCCATTGTGCCACAGAGCCAGTAGCCAAGAGCATACACTTAGCCACACACACCTGCGATATCGGTCCCAATGGGCAAGGAACCACTTCTGAATAGGTCTCACCAGACCTATGGTGGATGTCAGTAATCCTAGAAAACTCATGAGCTCTCTTGCCTGGATAAAGTGAAATTCCTCAAACGTTTTGTCTATGAAACAATATGAGATATCCTCTGAGGTGGAAGAGTAACAAGACCTAGCCTAGTATTGAAGAGAGCCCCCAGATACACCATCTGAGTGTGGGTCAAATGACTCTTTTCTTCGTTGAGGATCCATCCAAAATGATATAGAATTGCTTTCACCTGAGCAACATACTCCCTTAAAACCTTTGGATTTCTTGCAACAATCAAGAGGCTGTCCAGGTAATGGTACACTTCTATCCCCTGCAACCTCAGCTGAGTGATTAGTACTACTAGGACCTTGGAGAATCTTAGGGAGATGTAGAGGCTCTAGGCTCCTTAGAAGTTGTTGACTGTCTCAAGGTGTCAGACACGGTCTCCTTAATCCATAACATAATAGTCTCTTGATTAAGGGGAACTGAAGGAGCAGACACATCCTGCTGAGTAACAGAACACTGACTGTCCTTATCATACGAGGCATAATCTTGAAAACATGGCTGACATAGTTTTCATTGCTGGGTTGTCCCATGCTCTGCAGAGTCTGACTTCTGTACTCTCCTCCCTTCTATGGTGCTTCCTACTCCAAGATTGGAGGAGGGGACCTTTAGGCATGTTGAGGGCCTGTGTTTCTTCTGTATTACTGACAGGGAGAGCTAACCCAAAGGTAATTGATTATACTGCCGGGGATGATCAGGAAAGACAGATTGCCAAAACTAAAAAGTGTTGCAACTGATGTATTGGCACTGATTAGACTTGTATATGTGCTCCCCCCCATCCCCCCTCATGGCAGCCGTTTTCCTTAAACGTTTTCCACCGGACCAGGGTACTTTCACATGTGTTTAATATGTATACCTAATCAAACACTCACACGTTTCTAATATGGAGCACGTATGTTTGAGACCTTTGTGGACATTTTTGCACTTTCTAAATTGTAATGACTTTGTATACTGTTTTGTACACTAATAACCACTAGATGGCGCAACAGGATAACAAATGAGTTGTTAATGTGCTTCTTTCAGCTTGATAGGTCTGTATAGCCTGAAATGTCACTGTAATGCAGGGATCCCCAACCTTTTGAACCCGTGAACAACATTCAGATGTAAAAGGAGTTGGGGAGCAACAAAAGCATGATAACAGTTCCTGGGAAGTGCCAAATAAGTGCTGTGATTGGCCATTTGGTAGCCCATATGTGGATTGTCAACCTACATCAAGGCTCTGTTTGGCAGTACACTTGGTTTTTATACAACCAAAACTTGCCTCCAAGCCTGGAATTCAAAAATAAGCTCCTACTTTGAGGCCACTGGGAGCAACATCCAAGGGGTTGGTGAGCAACATGTTGCTCACAAGCTACTAGTTGGGGATCACTGCTTTAATGCTTCAAGTGTGCAATACAGGTATGGGATCCGTTATCTGGAAAACCATTATCCAGAAATGTCTTCTCCCATAGACTCCATTTTATTCAAATAATCCAAATTTTTAAAAATGATTTCCTTTTCCTCTGTAATAACAAACAGTACCTTGTACCTGATTCCAACTAAGATATAATTAATCCTTATTAGAAGCAAAACCAGCCTATTGGGTTTATTTAATGTTTTTCTAGTAGCCTTAAGGTATGAAGATCCAAATTATAGAAAGATCCAATGGTCTTAAAGCATTCAAAAGTGTTGGGTTGGATTCCCACCAGAGAGAGTTTTTGAGACTGGGGTGGAGATAAAATTCCAACTTATTAATCACTGGTCCATATGTGAGTCCCTTTCTCAGCCATTTGACAAGAGTGCACCATAGAGACATTGTCAACACTGAAAAGCTTTCCAACTGATGTCCTGATTAGACTTGTTATGATTTCAAACTGGAGGAATTATCTGTAGATTTATAGTTTGCCCAATTTATTTTCAGTATGTCCTTAGTGTAACAATCATTGTAGCTGAAATGTCAGTTATGTTATACCCTTTTGCTAGTCTGGTGATTCTGTGGCACAGTGGTTAGTGCATCAGTCTTCAAGGTACAAGGTTTCTTTAGGTTGTGAGTTTGATTCTTGCTTATGCTAGTCTTTGTATCTAGACAGAAGTATTGCCTGATGTTACATTCAATGAACAGTATGTTAGTCTTTAATATATTTAGTATATTAATATTTAGTGCAACAGCACTGTGTCACTGTATGTAGTACATCTTAGAGAGTTCCTGATTGGTTTACCTGTCTCCTGCTCTGTTCTGCCTTCCATATGCTCCCTGTATGTGCCATACTTTGCCTGCCCTATTCTCCTTGGGTGTGTCATACTCTGCCTGCTCTATTATGCTTGGGTGTGTCATACTCTGCCTTCCCTGTGCTCACTGTGTGTTCCGCTCTGCCTGTTCTGGGGGTTTGTTAGAATTTGAAAATTATTATTAGGGCCCCTCAGGTGTTTAATCATGTGCTGGGGAGGGGGGCGCTGTGTTATCCACAGGGGAGGAGGAGTTACTGTGTATATATTTAAGCTTAATATGACAAAAAATTTTCACATATGAGTGATATTTCTGCAGTGAGCATGAACTATTTGTTTTTTGGTGTGCTATTAATATGGACATGGTGTAACATGGATGTGGTTTAAAGTGGGTGTGGTCTAAAAACAGAGAGTGGAAAACACAGGCTTCCATTATCAGCCCTCCACTATGTAGTCCAGAAAAAAATCCTGCCCTCGGTACCACAGCACTAACTTACCTTATACCCTGGGTAGGTGCTCCTGTTTGCTAAAACTGCACCACCCCAGGGTTCTTCTCTAGGAGAACCACAAAGGGACCATCTTCTTCCATTTCTTCATTTATCGACAGCCTTGGCCAACACATGTGCAGTAGAGTGAAAAGTCTGGGTTTTTGCTTTAAGTTTGGCTTCTCACTTTACTACATACATGCTCGCGGTGTGAAGAATGAAGAAGCAGAAGAAGATCACTCTGTGGTTCTCCTACAGATGAACCAAATTGGGAATTGCATGGCCAAACTGGGGGCCACTGAGCATGATAACATTTTGGAGCTGTTTTATGAGACATTACTTGTAAGTAGAATTATGATACTGTCTTACTGTGTGTGTGGGTTCTGGGGCCACAATGGGTAGCTGGGTCTTTACCGGCTCTGTGGCACAATATATAGCGCATTGGACTTTTAATTAATTAAACTAAGACATTCAAAGGCTGTAGCTTTGAGTCCCACCAGAGTCAGCTTTTGAGTGCCCCATAGGCAGAATGTCAAAACTAAAAAGCATTGCAATAAATGTCCTGATTAGACTTGTGTATGACGTCCCTACCAGGGGTCCCACCTGTCTTCCTGATGGGGCTCAATTTTCCTCTATGTATGAACCTCTTTTTACTAATGTTCAGCTTGTATTTTGTCTTCTTAGTTGTCTGGTCTCAGTCAGGGATTATGTAAATATTAATTTCTCACTATACATTGCCCAAACTGGGTGCAAACTGGCAGAATTATGTGTCTGTAGCTTTATATGTTGTCTAATTTATTCTCAGTATGTATTTGGTTCATCATTAATTGTAACTGAAATGTTGATATAACAGTTAGTTGTGTTATATTCATTTGCTCTGCTGTTGTTTCTGTGGCACATTGGCTAGTATGTCAGTCTTCAAAATGTAAGGTTTTTCTTAGGTTGTGAGTTTGATTCCTGCTGGAGGCAGTCTTTGTATCTAGCTATATACTGTATAACCTGCTGTTACACTCAACAAACAGTATGTTAGCTTTCAATGTTGTTAGAGCAAGTTATGTAAAGGTGTGTGTTCTCCATATATGAGCCCCTTCCTAAGCCAGGACTGCACCATAGACAGTTTGCCAGAACTAAAAAGCTTTCCAACTGATGTCCTGATTAGACTTGTGTATGATGTCCCCCCGATGGCCCTGCTTTCCTCTATGTATGGGACCCTTTTCCTTAGTCATCAACTTGTATTCTGTGTCCTTAGTTGTCTGGTCTCAGTGGGACTGTGTGAATCTTGATAACTCACTATACCATTGGGTACCATTGGGCAGAGTAACTTTTTGGTCCTTTAGATTTTGCCTGACTTTAGTATTCTATTTATCTTGCAGCAAGCAGCTCTGTGCTACAATGGAACGTGCCTCAGTCTTCTAGAAAACAAGGTAAGATATCCCATTCTTTGAGTCACTAAATTTTTACTCTGTGGTCGAGTCTATTTGTGCCGTGGGAGGCCTAGGAAAGGTAAGAATGACGGTGGTGCAAAACGTCCCTGAAAACCATCACTGACCTGGGGAAGAAAACTTAGAGATTCAATTCACTAGGGGTGCCTAATGTTTTTCCACACCCCTATGAATAAGAGATTTTAGAAGTTCAGGTAAACTCTGTTGATGGGGAGGCTGTTGAAATTGGGGGGTTTTGTGTCCAAACTGGTTGCCACTTAGCATACCAGCAGTTTGGAGCTTGAATTCTCTATGTTATGACAAAACATTTGTAGGTAGAAGTGTGATGTACTGTACTGTCTCTCAGCATGTGTGAGTGTAAAGCTTTTAGGTTCCCTGGCTCTGTGGTACAATGGATTGAGCATTGGACAAATAGTCAATCAAGTTTTTCAAAGGTTGAGCATTCATGTCCCACCAGTCAACTGACAGAGGTAATACCCAGATTGTTAATCATAGGAGATCAATATGTGAGGTCCCTTCCTGAGTGCAACATGGTGATGATCTGATTAGACTTGTGTATGTTGACTTAAAGAAATGGGTCTGCTTTGTGCCCCATCTCTATTGATGCGAAGGTCGGTCCAAAAATGTCTGCTTTCATGTTTTTTCTGAAAGTGTGATGTAATGTACTGTCTCACAGTGTGTGTGGGTTGTGACTATGCGGGTGCCTCAGTGGTACAGTGACTGTTTTATTGGACTTCTAGTTGATCAAACTAAGATTTTTAATGGCTCCACTGTTCTCAACATGTGTATTTTTTGCAGGCTGTGAGAAGTGGATCTGCTCCATGCCCCATTTCAGTTGATCCAAATTTAGGGTTGCCACCTGGCCAGTATTTTACTGGCCTTGCCAGTAAAAATAGTGGTTGATCTTAGGTAAAAAGATAAATATATAGGAAGGCTGTTATTTTCTTCCAGAAAAGGTGGCAATCCTATCTGAATTAGAATGAAGCAAGTGGAGCCTACAGCTCTGTGTGCCCATAGCCGTACAGTCACACCTGTCTGTGAGTTAAAGTAAAACTGGAAATGTTTACTCTATTGTACATGCTGGTGACAAATCAAGGATTTGTTGGTGGAAGACTGATGTACTATATGATCTCACGGTGGGTGTGTGTGAAGCACTGGTGGTTGGATCTGTGGTGCAACGGATAGTGTATTGGGCTTCTAGTTATGCTGAGGTATTCAAATGTTTTGGTTTGAGTCCAACCAGAGTCCACTTTTGAATGCCCAATCCAGATAAAACCTAACTTATTAGACGCTGGTCCATGTATGAGCCCCTTCTTGAGCCATTTGGTAGGAAAGCCCCATTGATAGATTGCCAAAATGAAAAAGCCAATGTTCTGATTATATTTGTGTATGAGTTCAATGACAGGATTCCCTTCTGTCTCTCCTCATTATAGTGGCACTGCCTTCCCCTATGTCTGGTCTTTCCTCTAGTGATCAGCTTCTATTCTGTGTTCTTGGGCTATTTCAGTCTGGTATTGTGTGACAAAGCTGGGTTTTTGGAGCACAACAAAGCGATCATCTTCTTCCACTTCTTAACTCTGTGATGGCCCAGGCCAGCACATGCACAGTAGAGTGAAACTGAGTTTTAGTTTAAGTTCAGCTTTTTAGTTTACTGAGCATGTAAACCTGGTGTGAAGAACAAAGAAGCAGAGGAAATCACACTGTGGTGCTCCTATAGATTTACCAATTTGGGGACTACATGCCTGAACTGGGTGCCACTGAGCATGCTCACATTTTTCTGTCAAGTTCACTATTTTATGAAATAATACCTTTAAGTGGTAGTATAAATTACTAAACTGTATGTATGTAGGTAATGACTGATGTGTTGCTTATGGCTCTGTGGCGCAATGGATAGTGCTTTGGATTACTAGTTATTTGGGACAAGTTATTCAAAGTTTGTGAGTTTTAGTCCCAACAGAGTCATATTTTGAATACCCAATCCAGATAAAACCTGACGTAAGTCATAGGTCTATGTGAGCCCCTTCCAGAGCTGTTTGACAGGAGTGCGCCATTGTTAGTTTAATGGGGGGCTGACAAAATATTAGACAACCTCAGTGGATTGGTAAGTTTTTCTTTGGGCTTGTCTTCGAATTTGGAAAAAAATGGAATTATGAATAGGCAGAATTCTCTATCTGAAACTGTTTGTACAATTTATTTTGAGTATGTATTTGATGAAAAATTATAGCAGAGTAACTTTTTGGTCCTTAGATTTTGCCTGATTTGAGTTGTCTATTTATCTTGCAGCAAGCTGGCTCTGTGCTATGATGGAATGTACCTTGGTCTTCTACAAAACCAGGTAAGATGTTCCATGGTTTCAGTCACCCTGGATTGGTCTTTATATTCATTCTGTCCCTTCACCTACAGTATAAGGCTCTAACCCAGCAAACCTCCAGAATTTAAAGTAACATTGTCAAAAGTTGTGGGTGTAAAATACAAGCTGAACACTAGTAAAAAGAGCTTCATACATAGAGAAAAGCAGAGCCACCATTAAGAAGGCAAGTGGGAGCCCTGTCAGAGAAATCATACACAAGTCTAATCAGGAAATCAGTTGGAAGCTTTTTCGTTTTGGCAAATCTAAGGTAGAAGTGCTGCATTGGGTTTTGGTACCTCTGGAATGAGTTTTGGGCAGAATATTTTGATTGCCTGATTATGTGGGTAGTTTATGGGTAACCCATTTGGGTACCCAGCTAAGTTTCAGGAACAGCCCTCCCCTGAGTTAAAATTAGAATAGGCTCCAGTGTGATATAAAGTCAAGTTTTGGCACTGGTCTGCCCTACTGGACTCTAATCTAAGGCGCCCTCCTGTCAACTAGTTCAGGAAGGGATTCACACATGGACCAGTGATTTAGAAGTTGTAATTTTATCTCCACCCCAAATCTTGTCGGAATCAAACCCAAACCCTTTCAACGCCTTAGCCTAATCAATTAGAAACTCAGCGCACTATCCATTGTGCCACAGAGCCAGACCTAGCCTAGCTTTGAAGAGAGCCCTAGATTCACCATCTTCTGAGTGGGGGTCAAATAACTCTTTTATTCATTGAGGATCCATCTACAACAATGCAGAATTGTTTTCATCTGAGCAACATGCTCCCTTAAAACCTTCAGATTTCTTGTAACAATCAAGAGGCTGTCCAGGTAATGGAACACTTCTATCCCCTGCAACCTCAGCTGAGTGATTAGTACTACTAGGAACTTGGAGAATCTTGGAGAGATGTAGAGGCTCTAGGCTCCTTAGAAGTTGTTGACTCTCTCAAGATGTCAGACACTGCCTCCTTAATCCATAGCATAATACTTTCTTGATCCTGCCGAGTAACAGAAGACTGACTGTTCTTCTCATACGAGGCATAAACTTGAAAACGTGGCTGACATAGTTTTCTGTTTTTCATCGCTGGGTTGTCACATGCTCTGCAGAGTCTGACTTCTGTACTCTCCTCCCTTCTATGGTGTTTCCTACTCCAAGAATCTTTGGCAGGGACAGAGTCACTGCAAATAGAGAAATTGAGTACTGAACTTTTTTCGTAGATGCCTTTAATGAGATAACAGCTGGCAAGGTACTCAACCAGATGATTTGGAGGAGGCACATCTACTGGCAGCCGGATCCATGCTGAATCAAGTGCACTGTAGGGCAAGGACGCCGAGGCAAATCACTGTTTTAACTTCAAAAGTGTGCCAATGACATCACTACTGAAGCTAATATGCGCACCAAAAATAAAAAACCCTGCTGCATGGGGTCACCGCACACCTAGGCTATCGGCGGAGCTTCGGGTGGAGAGAGCCAACAAGAACTGCACCCGGCTATTGAATCCTTTCAGATCAGTGAGTTCCCAGCCTGATAACTTACTGACAACAGAAACAAAAGATGGGGAGGATTGGAGGAGTGGACCTTTACTAAAGTTGGAGGCGAGTGTTTCTTCTGTTTTACTGATGGGGAGAGCTAACCCAAAGGTAATTGATTATGCTGCCGGGGATGACCAGGAAAGACAAATTGCCAAAACTAAAAAGTGTTGCAAGTGATGTATTGGTACTGATTAGACCTGTATATGTGCTCCCCCCATCCCCCCTCATGGCAGCTGTTTTACTTTAATATTTTCCACCAGACCAGGGAACTTTCACATGTGTTTAATATGTATATCTAATCAAGCACTCACACTTTTCTAATATGGAGCACGTATGTTTGAGACCTTTGTGGGCATTTTTGCACTTTCTAAATTGTAATGACTTTGTATACTGTTTTGTACACTAATAACCACTAGATGGCGCAACAGGATAACAAATGGATTAGTAAAGTGGTTCTGTCAGTTTGATAGGTCTGTATAGCCTGAAATGTTGCTGTAATGCCCGAAATGTGCAATACAGGTATTGGATCCATTATCTGGAAACTCATTATCCACAAAGGTTATCTCCCATTGACTCCATTTTATCCATATAATCCAAATTTTTAAAAATGATTTCCTTTTTCTCTGTAATAATAAAACAGTCCCTTGTACTTGATCCCAACTAATATATAATTAATGCTTATGGGAAGCAAAACCAGTCTTTTGGGTTTATTTAATGTTTCCATGGTTTTCTAGTATACTTGAGGTATAATTATTCAAATTACATAAAGATCCATTATCCTGAGCATTCTGGATAACAGGTCTCATACCTGTAAAGGCATTTAATGAATATGTGGTGCTGTTACAGTTGCTCCTGCATTTGTGTGCCGATGGTAAGTTGCCATTGGGGAACGTGCGCTGCCAAGAAAAGAGAAGCAGTTGTAGTGGTGACTACTGTACCAAATGTACTGTATGGTCTCACAGTGTGTGTGGCTCATGGTGTGTGGTTGCCTACTGGCTCTGTGGCACAATGGGTAGTGCATTGGACTTCTAGTTAATCAAGCTAAGGTATTCAAAGGTTGCGGGTTCAGCTTTTGAGACTGGGGTGGAGATAAAATTCCAACTTGTTAATCACTGGTCCATATGTGAGTCCCTTCCATATGCTCCCTGTATGTGCCATACTCTGCCTTCCCTGTGCTCACTGTGTGTTCCGCTCTGCCTGTTCTGGGGGTTTGTTAGAATTTGAAAATTATTATTAGGGCCCCTCAGGGGTTTAATCATGTGCTGGGGAGAGGATGCTGTGTTATCCACAGGCGAGGAGGAGGTACTGTATATATATTTAAGCTTAATATGACAAAAAAATTTCACATATGAGTGATATCTCTGCAGTGAGCCTGAACTATTTGTTTTTTGGTGTGCTATTAATATGGACATGGTGTAACATGGATGTGGTTTAAAGTGGGTGTAGTCTAAAAATAGAGAGTGGAAAACACAGGCTTCCATTATCAGCCCTCCACTATGTAGACCAGAAAAATTCCGACCCTCTGTACCACAGCACTGACTTACCTTATACCCTGGGTAGGTGCTCCTGTTTGCTAAAACTGCACCACCCCAGGGTTCTTCTCTAGGAGAACCACAAAGGGACCATCTTCTTCCAATGAAAAGGCTGGGTTTTTGCTTTAAGTTTGGCTTTTCACTTTACTACATGCATGCCCACGGTGTGAAGAATGAAGAAGCCGATGAAGCTCACTCTGTGGTGCTCCTACAGATGAACCAAATTGGGAATTGCATGGCCAAACTGGGTGCCACTGACCATGATAATATTTTGGAGCTGTTTTATGAGACATTACTTGTAAGTAAAATTATGATGTCCTGTACAGTCTTACTGTGTGTGTGGCTCCTTACCAGCTCTGTGGCACAATGTATAGTGCATTGGACTTCTAGTTAATTAAACTAAGGCATTCAAAGGTTGTGGGTTCGAGTCCCACCAGACTTGGTTTCTAAGTGCCCCATAGGCAGATTGTCAAAACTAAAAAGCATTACAATATATGTCCTGATTAGACTTGTGTTTGACGTCCCTACCAGGGGTCCCACCTCTCTCCCTTATGGGGCCTCAATTTTCCTCTATGTATGACCTCTTTTTACTAATGTTCAGCTTGAATTTTGTCAGGGATTATGTAACTATTAATATCTCACTATACATGGACTGCAGACTGGACAAATTATGTGTCTGTAGCTTTATATGTTGCCCAATTTATTCTCAGTATGTATTTGGTTCATCATTAATTGTAACTGAAATGTTGATATAAAAGTTAGTTATGTTATACTTGCTTGCTCTTCTGTTGTTTCTGTGGCACATTGGCTAGCGTGTCAGTCTTCAAAATATAATGTTTTCTTAGGTTGTGATGTGTGTTGTGAGTTGTGAGTTTGATTCCTGCTTGAGGCAGTCTTTGTATATGCTGTATAATCTGCTGTTACACTCAACAAACAGTATGTTAGCCTTCAATGTAGTTAGAACAGTTTATATAAAGGACTACAAGACTGAACTGGGTGCGGCTGAGCACACTCTCATCTTTCAGTCAAGTTCACTTTATACCTGTAAATGGTAGTTTAATTTAATGAACTTGTAGGTAATGATCAACATCATATGCCTGGGGAGGGATGGGACCAGAAATGGGGTAGGAGACAGAGCAGGTACGTGCCTGGTGCCGACCCCGCTTTGTGCCCTAGGCACATACCCGCAAGACCCTTCAGCTGGTTGAGTTTGGGTCGACCTTGCACCCCCATTTGCGGGCAGGTTCGCATCAAGCTCTTCATCGGCAGGGTGGGTCTATAAAAGGAATGTGAAAGTCTAGTGTGGATGGGGTTTTATCTGACCTGCACATCACTCATGTGAGGCCCCTTCCAGAGCCATTTGACAGTGCACCATGGATAGTTTAATGGGGGGCTGCCAAAATATTAGACAACCTCAGTGGATTGGTAAGTTTCTCTTTGGGCTTGTCTTCCAATGTGGAAAATAATGTACTAGTTCGGGTAGTTTCTATAGAACAAAGATGCGGTGGAAGATCACACTGTGGTGCTCCTATAGATGTACCAATTTGGGGACTGCATGCCTGAACTGGGTGCGGCTGAGCACACTCTCATCTTTCAGTCAAGTTCACTATTTTATGAAATAATACATGTAAATGGTAGTATAATTTAATGAACTGTATGTATGTAAGTGATGACACACATTATGTGCCAGGCTCTGTGGCGCAATGGATAGCGCATTGGACGTCTAGTTGCTTGTGACAAGTTATTCAAAGGTTGTGGGTTCGAGTCCCACCAGAGTCAGATTTTGAATGCCCAATCCAGATAAAACCTGACATGTTAATCAATGGTCTATATGTGAGCCCCCAGGTCCTGAGCTTTCTGGATATCAGGTCCCATATCTGTAAATGCAGTTAGAGAGATTGTCTGAAACTGAAAAGCTTTCCAACTGATGTCCTGATTAGACTTGTGTATGATTTCTCTCATAGGCCTTTCACTTGTCTTCCTATACATTGCTCCAACTATTGGAATTATTTACATGTAGATTTATAGTTTGCCCAATTTATTCTCAGTATGTATTTGGTGCATTAATAATTGTAGCTGAAATGTTAGTTATGTTATACTCACTCTGCACTATTGCTCTTTCTGTGGCACAATGGAACATGTGGTAGCTTGTTAGGTAAACGTTTTTATTAGGTTGTGAGTTTGATTCTTGCTTAAGTCAGTCTTTGTATCCAGACATAGTAGTTTATCCTGCTATTACACTCAATGAACAGTATCTTAGTCGTTAATATATTTAGTACAAGTTATATAAAGGTGTGTGTTCTAATTCCCTCATAGTGATAATCTACCCATGAAGTTTGGTTAATCATTGGTCCATATATGAGCCCCTTCCTAAGCCAGGACTGCAGTGCACCATAGACAGTTTGCCAGAACTAAAAAGCTTTCCAACTGATGTCCTGATTAGTCTTGTGTATGATGTCCCCCCGATGGCCCTGCTTTCCTCTATGTATGGGACCCTTTTCCTTAGTCATCAACTTGTATTCTGTGTCCTTAGTTGTCTGGTCTCAGTGGGACTGTGTGAATCTTGATAACTCACTATACCATTGGGTACCATTGGGCAGAGTAACTTTTTGCTCCTTTAGATTTTGCCTGACTTTAGTATTCTATTTATCTTACAGCAAGCAGCTCTGTACTACAATGGAACGTGCCTCAGTCTTCTAGAAAACAAGGTAAGATATCCCATTCTTTGAGTCACTGTGGAAATTGTCACTCTATGGTCGAGTCTATTTGTGCCGTGGGAGGCCTAGGAAAGGTAAGAATGACGTTGGTGGAAAACTTCCCTGATAACCATCACTGACCTGGGGAAGAAAATGTAGAGATTCAGTTCACTGTGGGTGCCTAATGTTTTTTCCACACATTTATGAATAAGAGATTTTAGAAGTTTAGGTAAGCTCTGTAAGCTCTGTTGGCGGGGAGGCTGTTGAAATTGGTGTCCAAACTGGGTGCCACTTAGCATACCAGCAGTTTCGAGCTCAAATTCACTATGTTATGACAAAACATTTGTAGGTGGAAATGTGATATACTGTACTGTCTCTCGGCATATGTGGGTGCTAAAAAACTGCTCCAGTGTGGGTGTTTCTATAGCAACACATTGCTGCCATCTTTCTTAGGTTTTGCAGTCATGCTTGGCTAAAACGTAGGCTATGGGCACACAGAACTGTAGGCTCCACTGCTCTCAACATGGGTATTTTTGCAGACTGAGAGAAGTGAATCTGCTCCATGTCCCATCTCAGTTGATCTGAATTAGATTCAAGCAGACTGAGAGTAGTGGAGCCTACAGCTCCGTGTGCCCATAGCTGTACAGTCACACCTGTATGTGAGTTAAAGTAAAACTGGAAATTTTCACTCTATTGTGCATGCTGGTGACAAATCAAGTATTTGTTGGTGGAAGACTGATGTACTATATGATCTCACAGTGGGTGTGTGTAAAGGGTAATTGGCTGGCTCTGTGGTGCAATGGCCAGCACATTGGATTTCTAGGTGGTCATGCTAAGCTATTCAAAGGTAGTGGGTTCGAGTCTCACCATAGTTAAGTTTTGAATGCCCAATCCAGATAAAATCAAACTTGTTAAGGTGACCATATACGGGCCGATAAAAGCTGCCGACAGACCGTGTCGGCAGCTTATTGGCCCGTGTATGGGGGCGCCCAACGGGCTTCCCGATGGAGATCTGGCCGAAAGTTGGGTTTAAAAATCCCTTCGGATCGCGGCCGCATCTGTTCGTTGATGCGGTCTCGCGATCCGCCCGCCCGTTTGTGAATGCTAGGATCCGATCGTTGGGCCCTAGGGCCCACGATCGGATCTGCCCGATATTGCCCACCTCAAGGTGAGCATATCGGAGGGAGATCCGCTCGTTTGGCGACATCGCCAAACGAGCGGATCTATCCATTTATGGCCACCTTTAGTCATTGATCCATATGTGAGCCCCTTCTTGAGCCATTTGACAGGAGTGCACTATTGATAGATTGGTCTGGTATTGTGTGACAAAGCTGGGTTTTTGGAGCACCACAAAGCGATCATCTTCTTCCACTTCTTCATTCTTTGATGGCCCGGGCCAGCACATGCACAGTAGAGTGAAAAAAATGGTTATTTCCTTTTATTTTTGACTTTTTACTTTACTGAGCATGCAAACCTGGTGTGAAGAACGAAGAGGCGGCAGAAAATCACACTGTGGCGCTCCTATAGATTTACCAATTTGGAGACTACATGCCTGAACTGGATGCCAATGAGCATGCTCACATTTTTCACTCAAGTTCACTATATATCTGTAAATGGTAGTTTAATTTAATGAACTTGTAGGTAATGATAAACATCATATGCTGGGCTCTGTGGCGCAAGAGATAGCGCATTGGACTTCTAGTTGCATGTAACAAAGTGTTGTGGGTTCGAGCCTAGCCAGGTACCCTAGGCAACTTAGGTTGCTGCAGCTCTGGCTAATATTGAGTTCTTGAATTGTCAAGGCTGACAATTTACACACAAAGTTTCAAGCGGCTGCTGGGGAGGGATGGGACCAAAAATGGAGTAGGTGACAGAGCAGGTATGACCCTGCTTTGTGCCCTAGGCACATACCTGCAAGACCCTTGGGCTGACCTCGCACCCCCATTTGCGGGCGAGTTTGCATCAAGCTCTTCATTGGCAGGGTGGGTCTATAAAAGGAATGTGAAAGAATAGTGTGGATGGGGTTTTATCTGACCCGCACATCACTCATGTGAGGCCCCTTCCAGAGCCATTTGACAGTGCACCATGGATAGTTTAATGATAGTTAATCAAGCTAAAGCATTCAAACGGTGGTTTGAGTCCCACAAGGGTTTGATTTTGAGACTGGGGTGGAGATAAAATTCCAACTTCTTAATTGCTGGTCCATATGTGAGTCCCTTTCTGAGCTAGTTGACAGGAGGGCACCTTAGACTAGAGTCCTGCACAGGTCCAGTAGCAGAGACCAGTGCCAAAACACCTACAAATGTTTTGTCATAACATAGTGAATTTTAGCTCAAAACTGCTGGTATGCTAAGTGGCACCCAGTTTGGACACCAATTTCAACGGCCTCCCGGCCAACAGAGCTTACAGAGCTTACCTAAACTTCTAAAATCTCTTATTCATGATACACTGTCAAATGGCTCATGAGTGATGTGCGGGTCAGATAAAACCCCATCCACAACCCGCCCTCCACACTAGACTTTCACATTCCTTTTATAGACACACCCTGCCGATGAAGAGCTTGATGCAAACTCACCTGCAAATGGGGGTGCAAGGTCAGCCCAAGGGTCTTGCAGTTATGTGCCTAGCACCAGGCACATACCTGCTCTGTCACCTACCACATTTCTGGTCTCAGACCATAAATCTTTGTGGGTAAATGCGCTTCTGTACAAGCGCTGCGGCAGGCTAAGTTGCTTAGGGCACCTGGCCAAGCTCAGGTGAGACTCGAACCCACAACACCTTGTAACATACAACTAGAAGTCCAATGCGCTATCTCTTGCGCCACAGAGCCCGGCATATGATGTCTATCATTACCTACAAGTTCATTAAATTAAACTACCATTTACAGGTATATAGTGAACTTGAGTGAAAAATGTGAGCATGCTCATTGGCATCCAGTAAATCTATAGGAGCGCCACAGTGTGATTTTCTGCCGCCTCTTCATTCTTCACACCAGGTTTGCATGCTCAGTAAAGTATAAAGTCGAAAATAAAAGGAAATATCCATTTTTTTCACTCTATATATATAGTGCCTCAGAGCCAGTAACCAAACATGCACCATAAGCCAGACACTTGCCATATCAGTCCCAATGGACAAGGAACCACTTCTGAATAGGTCTCATCCTCCATCTCACCCACTTCACCAGACCTATGGTGGATGTCAGTAATCCTAGAAAACTCCTGAGCTCTCTTGCCTGGATAAAGTGAAATTCCTCAAACGTTTTGTCTATGAAACAATATGAGATATCCTCTGAGGCGGAAGAGTAATAAGACCAAGGAGAAGAGAGCCTCCAGATACACTATCTCTGAATGGGGATTGAATGACTCTTTTTCTCATTGAGGATCCATCTGAAACAATGTAGAGTTGCTTTCACCTGAGCTACATGCTCCCTGAAAACTTTCTGATTTCTTGCAACAATCAAGAGGCTGTCCAGGTAATGGTACACTTCTATCCCCTGCAACCTCAGCTGAGTGATCAGTACTACTAGGAACTTGGAGAATCTTGGAGAGATCTTTCCTCTGAGGAAAGATCCTGATATGCAGATGTATAAGCTCTAGGCTCCATAGAAGATATTGGCTGTCTCAAGGTGTCAGATACTGTCTCCTTAATCCATAAACCTGCCGCATGGGATCTCTGCACAACGGAGCTTTGGTGGAGAGAGTCAGCAAGAACTGCACCCGGTAATTGGATGCTTTCAGATTGGTGAGTTCTCAGCCTGATAACTTACTGACAGAAGAAACAAAAGACGGGGAGGACCAGGAAAGACAGATTGCCAAAACTAAAAAGTGTTGCAACTGATGTATTGGTACTGATTAGCACATATACTGATATATGTGCTCCCCCCGTCCCCCCTCATGGCAGCCGTTTTCCTTAAACATTTTCCACCAGACCAGGGTACTTTCACATGTGTTTATTATGTATATCTAATCAAGCACTCACACTTTTCTAATATGGAGCACGTATGTTTGAGACCTTTGTGGACATTTTTGCACTTTCTAAATTGTAATGACTTTGTATACTGTTTTGTACACTAATAACCACTAGATGGCGCAACAGGATAACAAATGGATTGTTAATGTAGTTTGTCAGCTTGAGAAAGCCCTATGGCCTGACATGTTGCTGTCAGTGTTAAATACAGGTATGGGATCTGGAAACCCATTGTCCTCATAGATTATCTCCCATGGACTCTATTTATCCTAATAATCCAATTTTTTTAATGATTTGCCTTTTCTCTGTAATAATAAAACACTAAGATATAATTAATCCTTATTGGAAGCAAAACCAGACTATTGGGTTTATTTAATGTTACATGATTTTCTAGTAGACTTTACAGTATGAAGATCCAAATTATGGAAAGATATATTATCTGGAACATCCATGGTCCTGAGCATTCTGGATAATAGGTCCCATACCTGTAAAGGCATTTAATGAATATGTGGTGCTGTGAAGAATGAAGAAGCAGATGAAGCTCACTCTGTGGTGCTCCTACAGATGAACCAATTTAGGAATTGCATGGTCAAACTGGAGGCCACTGAGCATGATAATATTTTGGAGCTCTTGACATTACTTGTAAGTAGAAGTGTTATGTACTGTACCCGCTTTTTGTGTTTGGATCCTGGGGCCATAATAGAGGGCTGGAAGCAGATACTACAGTGTGACTTACAGACTCTGTGGCACAATGGATAGTGCATTGACCTTCTAGTTAATTAAGCTAAGGCATTCAAAGGTTGTGGGCTTGAGTCCCACCAAAGTCAGCTTTTAAATGGTCCATAGGCAGATTCTCACAACTAAATAGCATTGCATATTTAGTTGTGTCTTGATTGCTCTGTGGTGCAATGGATAGCGCATTGGACTTCTAGTAAATTAAGCTTAAGGGATTCAAAGGTTGTGTGTTTAAGTCCCACCAGAGTCAGTTTTTGAGGAGCCAGAACTAAAAAGCTTTCCAACTGATGTCCTGATTAGACTTGTGTATGATGTTCCCCCCGATGGCCCTGCTTTCCTCTATGTATGGGACCCTTTTCCTTAGTCATCAACTTGTATTCTGTGTCCTTAGTTGTCTGGTCTCAGTGGGACTGTGTGAATCTTGATAACTCACTATACCATTGGGTACCATTGGGCAGAGTAACTTTTTGGTCCTTTAGATTTTGCCTGACTTTAGTATTCTATTTATCTTGCAGCAAGCAGCTCTGTGCTACAGTGGAACGTGCCTCAGTCTTCTAGAAAACAAGGTAAGATATCCCATTCTTTGAGTCACTGTGGAAATTGTCACTCTATGGTCGAGTCTATTTGTGCCGTGGGAGGCCTAGGAAAGGTAAGAATGACGGTGGTGCAAAACTTCCCTGATAACCATCACTGACCTGGGGAAGAAAATGTAGAGATTCAGTTCACTGCGGGTGTCTAATGTTTTTCCACACATTTATGAATAAGAGATTTTAGAAGTTCAGGTAAGCTCTGTAAGCTCTGTTGGCTGGGAAGCTGTTGAAATTTGTGTCCAAACTGGGTGCCACATTTGTTGGTGGAAATGTGATGTACTATACTGTCTCTCGGCATATGTGGGTGCTAGAGGTCTTAGGGGCCGTGGTGCAATGGATAGCGCATTGAGTACGGTATTCAAAGGATGTGGGTTTGAGTCCCACCAGAGTCAACTTTTGACTGTCTGACAGAGGTAATACCCAGCTTGTTAATCATAGGGGGTCAATATGTGAGGCCCCTTCCTAAGTGCAACATGGACAAAACTAAAAAGTAGTTCAACTGATGTCCTGATTACACTTGTGTATGTCGTCTGAGAGAAACGCATCCACTTTGTGACCTATCTCTGTTGATCTTAATAAAATCGGTTCTTTTCTATTCAGTCAGTTACATGCAGAGGAGCGGTGCGGAGTTCAGCCCAAAAATATCTGCTTTTGTGTTTTTACTGAAAGTGTGACGTAATGTACTGTCTCACAGTGTGTGGGTTGTGACTATGCGGGTGCCTTTGTGGTACAGTGGCTGTTTTATTGGACGTCTAGTTGAACAAGCTAAGGTTTTCAATGGTGATGGGGTTTAGTCCCTTACATTATGAATGCCAGGTACAGATAAAGCCCAACTTGGTGTCTTTGGTCTATATGTGAGGCTTCCCTTCCTGAGCCAATTCACAGGAGCACACCATTAATAATTTCACTGGCAGTGACAAGTGAAAGTTTTTCTGTGGGCTCGTGCTTTTTGGGAAAAAAACTGCACCAGTGTGGGTGTTTCTATAGCAACACCTTGCCGCCATATTTCTTAGGTTTTGCAGTCATCCTTGGCTAAAATGTAGGCTATGGGCACACAGAACTGTAGGCTCCACTGCTCTCAACATGGGCATTTTTGCAGACTGAGAGAAGCGGATCTGCTCCATGTCCCATCTCAGTTGATCCGAATTAGATTTAAGCAGACTGAGAGTAGTGGAACCTACAGCTCCGTGTGCCCATAGCTGTACACTCACACCTGTCTGTGAGTTAAAGTAAAATTGGAAATTTTCACTCTATTGTGTATGCTGGTGACAAAACTGTGCTGTGTGAAAGGCAATTGGCTGGCTCTGTGGCGCAATGGATAGGACATTGGACTTCTAGTTGGTTATGTTTAGATATTCAATGGTTGTGGGTTTCAAGTCCCACCAGAGTCAGATTTTGAATGCCTAATCCAGATAAAACCTAACTTGTTAGTCAACATGTGAGCCCCTTATTGAGCCATTTGACAGGAGTGCACCATTGATAGATTGCCAAAATGAAAAAGCCAATGTTCTGATTATATTTGTGTATGAGTTCAATGACAGGATTCCCTTCTGTCTCTCCTCATTATAGTGGCACTGCCTTCCCCTATGTCTGGTCTTTCCTCTAGTGATCAAAAAAAAAGGAAGATCACACTGTGGTGCTCCTATAGATGTACCGATTTGGGGACTACATGCCTGAACTGGGTTCCATGGAGCATACTCACATTTTTTGAGTCAAGTTCACTATTTAATTAAATAAAACCTGTAAATGGTAGTATAACTTAATGAGCTGTATGTAGGTAGGTAATGACAGACATTATTTTTGTTCCTGGCTCTGTGGCTCTATGGATAGCGTGTTGGACTTCAAGCTGCTTGGGATAAGTTTTTCAAAGCTTGTGAGTTTTAGTCCCACCAGAGTTGGATTTTGAATACCCAATTCAGATAAAACCTGACATGTTAATCATTGGTTTATATGTGAGCCCCTTCCAGAGCCATTTGACAGGAGTGCGCTGTTGATAGTTTAATGGGGGGCTGACAAAATATTAGACAACCTCCAATTGGTAAGTTTTTCTTTGGGCTTGTCTTCCTATTCAGAAAAAAATGCACTAGCCCAGGGAGTTTCTATAGTAGTGTCTTGTGTATGATGTCCCTGACATGACTCCCACCTGCCCCCCTGATGGTGATGGTATGACCTTCTCTCCTAGTGATCAGCTTCTAATTTGTGTTCTTAGTTGGTCTTTCACTTAGGGTTTGTGTGAATTGGCAGAATTCTCTGTCTGAAACTGTTTGTACATTTTATTTTGAGTATGTATTTGATGAAACAATATAGCAGAGTAACTTTTTGGTCCTTAGATTTTGCCTGATTTGAGTTGTCTATTTATCTTGCAGCAAGCTGGCTCTGTGCTATGCTGGAATGTACCTCAGTCTTCTACAAAACAAGTGGTTTCAGTCACCCTGAATTGGTGTTTATATTCATTCTCTCTTCGTCTATAAGTCTCTAACTCACAGGACCTCCAGAAGTTAAAGTAACGTTGTCAAGAGTTGTGGATGTGAATTCTCAGATGATGTGATCATTGGTGAATAAGTGGGCAGCCATTTGGTTGTCTATTTTTGGGAAATTGTCCTTGCCCAAAATAACAACAACATTTAATGGAATTGTGCTATAACATTAGTCTGATTGTTCTCATCTACAACACCTGGCCTTGAAAGTGTCTCTATGAATTGTTCAGAACATCCCTGCTCTCTCAACTTCAACTTCTCAACCTCCAGGCCGCAAGGTTCAGCGTTTCTGGATTCGGGTATAGGAGAGGACCCTGACTCAATAACTTCTACGTTATTGGTAACTTGGTTCCTGAACTGCCACTCCGGCAAGATTGCAGGAAAGTATCATCTTCAGCACAGTGAAGATTAAAGGGAATAGGGCAAAGACATATGTTCAGAGGTTTGTCTAGTCCTGAGAGCACATCCACTGCCGTCGCTGATGGCGATGGGATTCTGGAAAAGATAAGGAAGACCCCATTTGGATGTAACCCAATTGAAGACCTTTGGACACAGTTACAACTCTGCTTTACTCAAGGCATCCGCTTGACAATTCAAGATTCACTGCTAGTCCCTCCTTGTTTCCTTATGTAAGCTACTTCCAAAGCATTGTCACATTTGAATTTCACTGAAGTGCCTAGGAAAACTGACCTGAAGAAGAGTAGAGCTTCTCGAACTGCTCATATCTTTAGAACATGTCAAGGCAGATGTGATAGATCCCTTCTCCATACTCCCTGAGGTTGTGCCGCATCTGTATGGGCTCCCCAGCCGATGCATCTGTATAGACCTCTATCATACCTCGCAACTGTCCCATTTTTCATTGAGTGCCCAGCCTGCTAACTTACTGACAGAAGAAACAAAATACGGGGGAGGATTGGAGGAGGAGACCCTTATGCATGTTGGGGGTGTGTGTTTCTTCTGTATTACTGACTGGGGGAGCTAACCCAAAGGTAATTGATTATGCTGCTGGGGATGACCAGGAAAGACAGATTGACAAAACTAAAAAGTGTTGCAACTGATATATTGGTACTAATCAGGCGGCAGCGCCCCACTAGGTACCAGGGGCAGCAAAAATGCTGTTCCTGGTACTTTAAGAGCGAATTTCCATGGGAGAGGGGGCAGCAGCAACTGCTGCTGCCTCAGGCAGCGGAGGGGCCAGGATCACCCCTGCTAAGTGTGCAATACAGGTATGGGATCCGTTATCTGGAAATCTCTTATCCCGAAAGATCTCCCATATTCCATTTTATCCAAAAAAATGTCTCATTAATAATAAAACAGTAGCTTGTAGTTGATCTTAACTAAGATATTATTACTCCTTATTGGAAGCAAAACAGCCTATTTGGGTTTATTTACGAAGATACCAGAGCCATTGACAGCAGTGCGCCATTGATATTTTTGTATATCTAATCAAGCACTCACGCTTATATCTAATATGGAGCACGTATGTTTGAGACCTTTGTGGACATTTGTGCACATTCTAAATTGTAATGACTTTGTATAATGTTTTGTACACTAATAACCACTAGATGGCGGAGCAGGATAACAAATGGGTTTTAATGTGAGTCCATCAGCTTGATAGGTCTGTATAGCCTGAAATGTTGCTTTAATGCTTTCAGTGTGCAATACAGGTATGGAATCAGTTATCTGGAAACCCATTATCCAGAAAGGTAATCTCCCATAGACATATAATCTGAATTTTTAAAAATGCTTTGCTTTTTCTGTAATAATAAAACAGTAGCTTGTACTTGATTCCAACTAAGATATAATTAATCCTTATTGGAAGCAAAATCAGCCTATTGGGTTTATTTAATGTTTACATGATTTTTAGTAGTTTTAAGGTATGAATATCCAAATTATAGAAATATTCATTACCCGGAAAACCCCAGGTCCTCAGAAAGTGTGGTAACTTATAAGGTTAAAGGTTTTTATTAGGTTGTGAGTTTGATTCTTGTTAAGTCAGTCTTTGTATCCAGACATAGTAGTATATTCTGCTGTTACACTCAATGACCAGTATGTTAGTCTTTAATATATATATATATATTTTTTTTTAAAGATGTTTTTATTAAAGATTTTCGTAAGCATGTCATACAGCAATGGACTACAAAAGTCCCAATACCATTCAACATAAAGAAGAAAGCATGCATGCCGTGTAAGATATGATCCATGTAAAGAGAAAAAAAAAAAAAAAAAAGAACAGAAAATAAACAAGAACATAAAACATAAAACAAAGCTAGCATAACAGTAAATTGGCATGGTTGTGTATCACAGATATATCTATAGTCCGAGATTGAGCACAGATTCCCAAATCCAAAGAGACAGGTTAGGTTTATTTACCTTAAGTAAGACGACAGAAGCCGATTGGTACGGTGAGTCCTGGGGGGTGAACTTGTAAAGGGTCTGGTATCGTGAAGTGAGTTTTGGACGTAATCATTTGTTTCTTCAAGCAAAGAATTACCTCTCAAGATTTCTATGTCATACCATGTAGTGTTAGCGAAGGTGTGAGTGGTTAAAAATCATGGTTAAAAATCGTGGTGAGGGAAGACTAGTGATGTAAGTGATCCAAGTGGATCCGCTTGCAGATCTTTTCTCGTCGAGGCTTCCAGCCAGTCCATATGAAAGATATGGTGCAGTTTCTGTCTTTAATATATTTAGTGCAAGTTATACAAAGGTGTGTGTTCTAATTCCCTCCTAGTGATAATCTAACCATGAAGTTTGGTTAATCATTGGTCCATATATGAGCCCCTTCCTAAGCCAGGACTGCAGTGCACCATAGACAGTTTGCCAGAACTAAAAAGCTTTCCAACTGATGTCCTGATTAGACTTGTGTTTGATGTCCCCCCGATGGTCCTGCTTTCCTCTATGTATGGGACCCTTTTCCTTAGTCATCAACTTGTATTCTGTGTCCTTAGTTGTCTGGTCTCAGTGGGACTGTGTGAATCTTGATAACTCACTATACCATTGGGTACCATTGGGCAGAGTAACTTTTTGGTCCTTTAGATTTTGCCTGACTTTAGTATTCTATTTATCTTGCAGCAAGCAGCTCTGTGTTACATTGGAATGTGCCTCAGTCTTCTAGAAAACAAGGTAAGATATCCCATTCTTTGAGTCACTGTGGAAATTGTCACTCTATGGTCGAGTCTATTTGTGCCGTGGGAGGCCTAGGAAAGGTCAGAATGACGTTGGTGCAAAACTTCCCTGATAACCATCACTGACCTGGGGAAGAAAATGTAGAGATTCAGTTCACTGGGGGTGCCTAATGTTTTTTCCACACATTTATGAATAAGAGATTTTAGAAGTTTAGGTAAGCTCTGTAAGCTCTGTTGGCGGGGAGGCTGTTGAAATTGGTGTCCAAACTGGGTGCCACTTAGCATACCAGCAGTTTCGAGCTCAAATTCACTATGTTATGACAAAACATTTGTAGGTGGAAATGTGATATACTGTACTGTCTCTCTGCATATGTGGGTGCTAAAAAACTGCTCCAGTGTGGGTGTTTCTATAGCAACACCTTGCTGCCATCTTTATTAGGTTTTGCAGTCATCCTTGGCTAAAACGTAGGCTATGGGCACACAGAACTGTAGGCTCCACTGCTCTCAACATGGGCATTTTTGCAGACTGAGAGAAGTGGATCTGCTCCATGTCCCATCTCAGTTGATCTGAATTAGATTCAAGCAGACTGAGAGTAGTGGAGCCTACAGCTCCATGTGCCCATAGCTGTACAGTCACACCTGTCTGTGAGTTAACGTAAAACTGGAAATTTTCACTCTATTGTGCATGCTGGTGACAAAACAAGTATTTGTTGGTGGAAGACTGATGTACTATATGATGTCACAGTGGGTGTGTGTAAAGGGTAATTGGCTGGCTCTGTGGCGCAATGGCCAGCACATTGGATTTCTAGGTGGTCATGCTAAGATATTCAAAGGTAGTGGGTTCGAGTCTCAACATAGTCAAGTTTTGAATGCCCAATCCAGATAAAATCTAACTTGTCATTGATCCATATGTGAGCACCTTCTTGAGCCATTTGACAGGAGTGCACTATCGATAGATTGGTCTGGTATTGTGTGACAAAGCTGGGTTTTTGGAGCACCACAAAGCGATCATCTTCTTCCACTTCTTCATTCTTTGATGGCCCGGCCAGCACATGCACAGTAGAGTGAAAAAAATGGATATTTCCTTTTATTTTTGACTTTTTACTTTACTGAGCATGCAAACCTGGTGTGAAGAACGAAGAGGCAGCAGAAAATCACACTGTGGTGCTCCTATAGATTTACCAATTTGGAGACTACCTGCCTGAACTGGATGCCAATGAGCATGCTCACATTTTTCACTCAAGTTCACTATATACCTGTAAATGGTAGTTTAATTTAATGAACTTGTAGGCAATGATAAACACCATATGCCAGGCTCTGTGGCGCAAGAAATAGCGAATTGGACTTCTAGTTGCATGTGACAAGGTGTTGTGGGTTCGAGCCTGGCCAACTTAGGTTGCTGCAGCGCTGGCTAATATTGAGTTCTTGAATTGTCAAGACTGACAATTTACACACAAAGTTTCAAGTGGCTGCTGTGGAGGGATGGGACCAGAAATGGGCTAGGTGACAGAGCAGGTACGTGCCTGGCGCCGACCCCGCTTTGTGCCCTATGCACATACCTGCAAGACACTTCTGCTGGTTGAGTTTGGACTGACCTCACACCCCCATTTGCGGGCGAGTTTGCATCAAGCTCTTCATCGGCAGGGTGGGTCTATAAAAGGAATGTGAAAGTCTAGTGTGGGTGGGGTTTTATCTGACCCGCACATCACTCATGTGAGGCCCCTTCCAGAGCCATTTGACAGTGCACCATGGATAGTTTAATGATAGTTAATCAAGCTAAAGCATTCAAATGTTGGTTTGAGTCCCACAAGGGTTTGATTTTGAGACTGGGGTGGAGCTAAAATGCCAACTTCTTAATTGCTGGTCCATATGTGAGTCCCTTTCTGAGCTAGTTGGCAGGAGGGCACCTTAGACTAGAGTCCTGCACAGGTCCAGTAGCAGAGACCAGTGCCAAAACACCTACAAATGTTTTGTCATAACATAGTGAATTTGAGCTCAAAACTGCTGGTATGCTTAGTGGCACCAAGTTTGGACACCAATTTCAACAGCCTCCCCGCCAACAGAGCTTACCTAAACTTCTAAAATCTCTTATTCATGGTACACTGTCAAATGGCTCATGAGTGATGTGCGGGTCAGATAAAACCCCATCCACACTAGACTTCTAGACTCACATTCCTTTTATAGACCCACCCTGCCGATGAAGAGCTTGATGCAAACTCACCCGCAAATGGGGGTGCGAAGTCAGCCCAAGGGTCTTGCAGGTATGTGCCTAGGGCACATAGCGGGGTCTTCACCAGGCACATACCTGCTCTGTCACCTACCCCATTTCTGGCCCCATCCCATGAATCTTTGTGCATAAATGCGCTTCTGTACGAGCACAGTCTTGCACATCTGTAATCGAACTCAATATTAGCAAGCGCTGCGGCAGGCTAAGTTGTTTAGGGCACCTGGCCAAGCTCAGGTGAGACTCGAACACACAACAACTTGTCACATGCAACTAGAAGTCCAATGCGCTAATCTTGCGCCACAGAACCCGGCATATGATGTCTATCATTACCTACAAGTTCATTAAATTAAACTACCATTTACAGGTATAAAGTGAACTTGAGTGAAAAATGTGAGCATGCTCATTGGCATCCAGTAAATCTATAGGAGCGCCACAGTGTGATTTTCTGCCGCCTCTTCATTCTTCACACCAGGTTTGCATGCTCAGTAAAGTAAAAAGTTGAAAATAAAAGGAAATATCCATTTTTTTCACTCTATATATAGTGCCTCAGAGCCAGTAACCAAACATGCACCATAAGCCAGACACTTGCGATATCGGTCCCAATGGACAAGGAACCACTTCTGAATAGGTCTCATCCTCCATCTCACCCACCTCACCAGACCTATGGTGGATGTCAGTAATCCTAGAAAACTCATGAGCTCTCTTGCCTGGATAAAGTGAAATTCCTCAAACGTTTTGTCTATGAAACAATATGAGATATCCTCTGAGGTGGAAGAGTAATAAGACCTAGGAGAAGAGAGCCTCCAGATACACTATCTCTGAATGGGGGTTGAATGACTCTTTTTCTCATTGAGGATCCATCTGAAACAATGTAGAGTTGCTTTCACCTGAGCAACATGCTCCCTGAAAACTTTCTGATTTCTTGCAACAATCAAGAGGCTGTCCAGGTAATGGTACACTTCTATCTCCTGCAACCTCAGAGTGATGAGTACTACTAGGAACTTGGAGAATCTTGGAGAGATCTTTCCTCTGAGGAAAGATCCTGATATGCAGATGTAGAAGCTCTAGGCTCCATAGAAGGTGTTGACTGTCTCAAGGTGTCAGACACTGTCTCCTTAATCCATAAACCTGCCGCATGGGATCTCTGCACAACTTGGCGGAGCTTTGATGGAGAGAGTCAGCAAGAACTGCACCCAGTAAGTGGATGCTTTCAAATTGGTGAGTTCTCAGCCTGAAAACTTACTGACAGAAGAAACAAAAGACGGGGAGGATTGGAGGAGGGGACCAGGGCCAGGCCGCGCCGCACAGGCGCCCAAGGCAAGCCGGTGGACGCAGCGCCGGTTTAGCACAAGTGCGCATGCGCAAGAAGCGGTGGTTTTTCTTCTTTTGCTCTTCTGCACATGCGCGAATTAGTACGAATGTGCGCATGCGGAGAGAAATGTAATCGAGTGCATGCGTAGGAGCGCAAGTAACTGTAAAAACCGCAAAGAGTCGGGCACTGGACTGGGGGTAGGCGACATAGGAGGCGCTTGCCTGGCGCCCCCCCAGCTTTGCGCCCTAGGCACATGCCTACTCTGCCTACCCCTAGTTCCAGTCCTGGAGGGGACATTTATGTGTGTTGGGGCGAGTGTTTCTTCTGTATTACTGACGGGGAGGGCTAACCCAAAGGTAATTGATTATACTGCTGGGGATGACCAGGAAAGACAGATTGCCAAAACTAAAAAGTGTTGCAACTGATGTATTGGTACTGATTAGACTTGTATATGTGCTCCCCCCATCCCTCCTCATGGCAGTTGTTTTCCTTAAACATTTTCCATCGGACCAAGGAACTTTCAGATGTGTTTAATATGTATATCTAATCAAGCACTCACACTTTTCTAATATGGAGCACATATGATTGAAACCTTTGTGGACATTTTTGCTCTTTCGAAATTGTAATGACTTTGTATACTGTTTTGTACACTAATAACCACTAGATGGCGAAACAGGATAACAAATGGACTGTTAATGTGGTTTGTCAGCTTGAAAAAGCCCTATGGCCTGACATGTTGCTGTAAGTGTTAAATACAGGTATGGGATCTGGAAACCCATTGTCCTCATAGATTATCTCCCATGGACTCTATTTTATCCTAATAATCCAATTTTTTTAATGATTTGCCTTTTCTCTGTAATAATAAAACACTAAGATATAATTAATCCTTATTGGAAGCAAAACCAGACTTGGGTTTATTTAATGTTTACATGATTTTCTAGTAGACTTAAGGTATGAAGATCCAAATTACATAAAGATCCATTATCTGGAACACCCCAGGTCCTGAGCATTCTGGATAACAGGTCCCATACCTGTAAAGGCATTTAATGAATATGTGGTGCTGTTACAGTTGCTCCTGCATTTGTGTGCCGATGGTAAGTTGCCATTGGGGAACGTGCGCTGCCAAGAAAAGAGAAGTAGTTGTAGTGGTGACTACTGTACCAAATGTACTGTATGGTCTCACAGTGTGTGTGGCTCATGGTGTGTGGTTGCCTACTGGCTCTGTGGACAATGGGTAGTGCAATGGCCTTTAGGCATTCAAAAGTGTTGGGTTGGATTCCCACCAGAGAGAGTTTTTGAGACTGGGGTGGAGATAAAATTCCAACTTATTAATCACTGGTCCATATGTGAGTCCTTTTCTCAGCCATTTGACAAGAGTGCACCATAGAGAGAGATATACAGTATACAGTAATATTTTCTGCTGTTACACTCAATGAGCAGTATGTTAGTCTTTAATATATTTAGTGCAATTTATATATCCAAGGGCAAGAATCTGGTTGTAATTACTTACCTTATACCCTTGGTAAGTGCTCCTGTTTGCTAAAACTGCACCACCCCAGGGTTCTTCTCTAGGAGCACCACAAAGGGACCATCTTATTGCAATGAAAAGGCTGGGTTTTTGCTTCAAGTTTGGCTTTTCACTTTCCTACATGCATGCCCATGGTGTGAAGAATGAAGAAGCAGATGAAGATCACTCTGTGGTGCTCCTACAGATGAACCAAATGGGGAATTGCATGGTCAAACTGGGGGACACTGAGCATGATAATATTTTGGAGCTCTTTTTTTTATGAGACATTACTTGTAAGTAGAAGTGTTATGAACTGTACCCGTTTTTTGTGTTTGGGTCCTGGGGCCATAATAGAGGGCTGGAAGCAGATACCACACTGTGACTTACAGACTCTGTGGCACAATGAATAGTGCATTGATCTTCTAGTTAATTAAGTTAAGGCATTCAAAAGTTGTGGGTTCGAGTCCCACCAAAGTCAGCTTTTGAGTGGTCCATAGGCAGATTCTCAAAACTAAAAAGCATTGCAAAATATCTTGATTGCTCTTTGGTGCAATGGATAGCGCATTGGAATTCTAGTTAATTAAGCTTAAGGGATTCAAAGGTTGTGTGTTTAAGTCCCACCAGAGTCAGTTTTTGAGCGGCCAGAACTAAAAAGCTTTCCAACTGATGTCCTGATTAGACTTGTGTATGATGTCCCCCCGATGGCCCTGCTTTCCCCTATGTATGGGACCCTTTTCCTTACTGATCAACTTGTATTCTGTGTCCTTAGTTGTCTGGTCTATACTGTCAAATGGCTCTGGAAGGGGCTCACATGAGTGATGTGCGGGTCAGATAAAACCCCATCCACACTAGACTTTCACATTCCTTTTATAGACCCACCCTGCCGATGAAGAGCTTGATGCAAACCTGCCCGCAAATGGGGGTGCGAGGTCAGCCCAAACTCAACCAGCCGAAGGGTCTTGCGGATATGTGCCTAGGGCGCAAAGCAGGGTTGGCACCAGGCACATATCTGCTCTGTCACCTACCCCATTTCTGGTCCCACCCCTCCTAGGCAGCCGCTTGAATCTTTGTGCGTAAATGCGTTTCTGCACGAGCACAGTCCTCCGCATGTGTAATCAAACTCAATATTAGCCAGCGCTGTGGCAGGCTAAGTTGCTTAGGGCACCTGCACCAAGCGCAGGTGACACTCGATCCCACAACACCTTGTCACATGCAACTAGAAGTCCAATGCGCGATCTCTTGCGCCACAGAGCCTGGCATATGACGTCTATCATTACCTACAAGTTCATTAAATTAAACTACCATTTACAGGTATATAGTGACACCAGGTTTGCATGCTCAGTAAAGTAAAAAGTCGAAAATAAAAGGAAATATCCATTTTTTTCACTCTATATATATAGTGCCACAGAGCCAGTAACCAAACATGCACCATTAGCCAGACACTTGCGATATCGGTCCCAATGGGCAAGGAACCACTTCTGAATAGGTCTCATCCTCCATCTCACCCACCTCACCAGACCTATGGTGGATGTCAGTAATCCTAGAAAACTCATGAGCTCTCTTGCCTGGATAAAGTGAAATTCCTCAAACGTTTTGTCTATGAAACAATATGATATATCCTCTGACGTGGAAGAGTAATCAGACCTATGAGAAGAGAGCCTCCAGATACACTATCTCTGAATGGGGGTCGAATGACTCTTTTTCTCATTGAGGATCCATCTGAAACAATGTAGAGTTGCTTTCACCTGAGCAACATGCTCCCTGAAAACCTTCAGATTTCTTGCAATAATCAAGAGGCTGTCCAGGTAATGGTACACTTCTATCCCCTGCAACCTCAGCTGAGTGATGAGTACTACTAGGAACTTGGAGAATCTTGGAGAGATCTGTCCTCTGAGGAAAGATTCTGATAAGCAGATGTAGAAGCTCTAGGCTCCATAGAAGGTGTTGACTATCTCAAGGTGTCAGACACTGTCTCCTTAATCCATAAACCTGCCGCATGGGGTCTCTGCACAACTTGGCTATCGGCGGAACTTCGGGTGGAGAGAGTCAGCAAGAACTGCACCCGGTAATTGGATGCTTTCAGATTGGTGAGTTCCCAGCCTTATAACTTACTGACAGAAGAAACAAAAGACAGGGAGGACCAGGAAAGACATTGCCAAAACTAAAAAGTGTTGCAACTGATGTATTGGTACTGATTAGACTTGTATATGTGCTCCCCCCATCCCCCCTCATGGCAGCTGTTTTCCTTAAACATTTTCCACCAGACCAGGGTACTTTCAGATGTGTTTAATATGTATATCTTATCAAACACTCACACTTTTCTAATATGGAGCACGTATGTTTGATTCCTTTGTGGACATTTCTGCACTTTCTAAATTGTAACGACTTTGTATACTGTTTTGTACACTAATAACCACTAGATGGCGCAACAGGATAACAAATGGATTGTTGATGTGGTTTGTCAGCTTGAAAAAGCCCTATGGCCTGACATGTTGCTGTAAGTGTTAAATACAGGTATGGGATCTAGAAACCCATTGTCCTCATAGATTATCTCCCATGGACTCTATTTTATCCTAATAATCCAATTTTTTTTAATGATTTGCCTTTTCTCTGTAATAATAAAACACTAAGATATAATTAATCCTTATTGGAAGCAAAACCAGACTATTGGGTTTATTTAATGTTTAAAGTCTAGTAGACTTTACAGTATGAAGATCCAAATTACAGAAAGATCCATTATCCGGAATACCCCAGGTCCTGAGCATTCTGGATAACGGATAATGGATAGTGCAATGGACTTAAGGCATTCAAAAGTGTTGGGTTGGATTCCCACCAGAGAGAGTTTTTGAGACTGGGGTGGAGATAAAATTCCAACTTGTTAATCACTGGTCCATATGTGAGTCCCTTTCTCAGCCATTTGACAAGAGTGCACCATAGAGAGATTGTCAACACTGAAAAGCTTTCCAACTGATGTCCTGATTAGACTTGTGTATTATTGTAGCTGAAATGTGTAATTGTAGTTGAAATGCTAGCTGTGCTATAGTTATTCATTCTGCCAAATTTTGTGTGGCACAATGGGAAGTATGTTAGCCTTCAAAGTGTTTGATTCTTGCTTAAGTCAGTCTTTGTATGTAGACGTAGTAGTATATTCTGCTGTTACACTCAATGAACAGTATCTTAGTCTTTGATATATTTAATACAAATTATACAAAGGTATATCTTAATTCCCTCATAGTGATAATCTAATCATGACATTTGGTTTATCATTTGTTTATAGATGAGTGCAAATGTGTAATTGTAGCTGAAATGTTAGTTATGCTATACTTGTACATTCTGCTGGATTCTCTGTGGTACAATGGGAAGTGTGTTATCCTTCAAAGTGGAATGTTTCCTTAGGGTGTGAGTTTGATTCTTGCCCCTTCCTGAGCCATTGCACGGGAGCACGCCATTAATCATTTTACTGGCAGTGAAAGTTTTTCTGTGGACTGGTGCTCCTTTTCGGGGGAAAGGACGGCCCCAGTTTGGGTGTTTCTATATCATCACCTTGCTACCATCTCAGCACACTTTTGAAGGCTGCGAGAAGTGGATCTGCTCCATGCCCAATCTCTCATGATCTGAATTAGATTCAAGCAGGCTGAGAGTAGCGGAGCCTACAGCCCGTGTGCCCATGACCATACAATTGAACCTGGAAAATAAATATTTGTTGGTGAAAGAGTGATGTACTATATGATCTCACAGTGGGTGTGTGTGATTGGCAAATGGCTGGCTCTGTGGCATAATGGATAATGTCTTGGACTTTTAGATGGTCATGCTAAGGTTTTCAAAGGATGTTGGTTCTAGTCCCACCAGATTTGGTTCTCCTTATAGCGGCACTGCCTTCCCATATGTCTGGCCCTGTTTTCTCTAGTGATCAGCTTCAATTCTGTTTTCTTAGTTTGGGCTATTTCAGTCATCTTCTTCCACTTCTTTATTCTTTGATGGCTCTGGCCAGCACATGCACAATAGAGTGAAAGACTGGATATTTTGTTTAATTTCAGTATTTTACTGAAGAACAAAGAAGCAGAAGAAGATCACACTGTGGCGCTCCTATAGATTTACCAATTTGGGGACTACATGCCCGAACTGGATGCCAATGAGCATGCTCACATTTTTCACTCAAGTTCACCATATCTACCTGTACCTGTAAATTGTAGTTTAATTTAATGAACTTGTAGGTAATGATAGACATCAAATGCCGGGCTCTGTGGCGCAAGAGATAGCTCATTGGACTTCTAGTTACATGTGACAAGGTGTTGTGGGTTCGAATCCCACCTGAGCCTGTCCAGGTGCCCTAAGCAACTTGACCTGCCAAAGTGCTGGCTAATATTGAGTTTGATTACACATGCGCAAGACTGTGCTCGTGCAGAAGCGCATTTACGCACAAAGATTCAAGTGGCTGCTGGGGAGGGATGGGAACAGAAATGGGGTAGGTGACTGAGCATGTACGTGCCTGGCGCCATCCCTGCTTTGCGCCCTAGGCACATACCCGCAAGACCCTTCTGCTGGTTGAGTTTGGGTCGACCTCGCACCCCCATTTGCGGGCAGGTTCGCATCAAGCTCTTCATCGGCAGGGTGGGTCTATAAAAGGAATGTTAAAGTCTTGTGTGGATGGGGTTTTATCTGACCCGCACATCACTCATGTGAGCCCCTTCCAGAGCCATTTTCTCTTAGGGCTTGTCTTCCTATGTGGAAAATAATGTACTAGTTTGGGGAGTTTCTATAGAACAAAGATGTGGAGGAAGATCACACTGTGGTGCTCCTATAGATGTACCAATTTGGGGACTGCATGCCTGAACTGGGTGTGGCTGAGCACACTCTCATCTTTCAGTCAAGTTCACTATTTTATGAAATAATACATGTAAATGGTAGTATAATTTAATGAACTGTATGTATGTAAGTGATGACACACATTCTGTGGCGCAATGTATAGCGCATTGGACTTCTAGTTGCTTGTGACAAGTTATTCAAAGGTTGTGGGTTCGAGTCCCGCCAGAGTCAGCTTTTGAATGCCCAATCCAGATAAAACCTGACATGTTAGTCAATTGTCTATATGTGAGCCCCCAGGTCCTGAGCTTTCTGGATATCAGGTCCCATATCTGTAAATGCAGTTAGAGAGATTGTCAAAACTGAAAAGCTTTCCAACTGATGTCCTGATTAGACTTGTGTATGATTTCTCTCATAGGCCTTTCACCTGTCTTCCTATACATTGCTCAAACTGGTGGAATTATTTATCTGTAGATTTATAGTTTGCCCAATCTATTCTCAGTATGTATTTGGTGCAATAATAATTGTAGCTAAAATGTTAGTTATGTTATACTCAATGTGCGCTATTGCTCTTTCTGTGGCACAATGGAAAGTGTGGTAACTTGTAAGGTATACGTTTTTATTAGGTTGTGAGTTTGATTCTTGTTTAAGTCAGTCTTTGTATCCAGACATAGTAGTATATTCTGCTGTTACACTCAATGAACAGTATGTTAGTCTTTAATATATTTAGTGCAAGTTATACAAAGGTGTGTGTTCTAATTCCCTCATAGTGATAATTTAACCATGAAGTTTGGTTAATCATTGGTCCATATATGAGCCCCTTCCTAAGCCAGGACTGCAGTGCACCATAGACAGTTTGCCAGAACTAAAAAGCTTTCCAACTGATGTCCTGATTAGACTTGTGTATGATGTCCCCCCGATGGCCCTGCTTTCCTCTATGTATGGGACCCTTTTCCTTCGTCATCAACTTGTATTCTGTGTCCTTAGTTGTCTGGTCTCAGTGGGACTGTGTGAATCTTGATAACTCACTTTACCATTGGGTACCATTGGGCAGAGTAACTTTTTGGTCCTTTAGATTTTGCCTGACTTTAGTATTCTATTTATCTTGCAGCAAGCAGCTCTGTGCTACAATGGAACGTGCCTCAGTCTTCTAGAAAACAAGGTAAGATATCCCATTCTTTTAGTCACTGGGGAAATTGTCACTCTATGGTCGAGTCTATTTGTGCCGTGGGAGGCCTAGGAAAGGTCAGAATGATGGTGGTGCAAAACTTCCCTGATAACCATCACTGACCTGGGGAAGAAAATGTAGAGATTCAGTTCACTGCGGGTGCCTAATGTTTTTCCACACATTTATGAATAAGAGATTTTAGAAGTTTAGGTAAGCTCTGTAAGCTCTGTTGGTGGAGAGGCTGTTGAAATTGGTGACCAAACTGGGTGCCACATTTGTTGGTGGAATTGTGATGTACTGTACTGTCTCTCGGCATATGTGGGTGCTAGAGGTCTTAGGGGCCGTGGTGCAATGGATAGCGCATTGAGTACGGTATTCAAAGGATGTGTGTTTGAGTCCCACCAGAGTCAACTTTTGACTGTCTGACAGAGGTAATACCCAGCTTGTTAATCATAGGAGGTCAATATGTGAGGTCCCTTCCTAAGTGCAACATGGACAAAACTAAAAAGTATTTCAACTGATGTCCTGTTTACACTTGTGTATGTCGTCTGAGAGAAACGCATCCGCTTTGTGCCCTATCTCTGTTGATCTTAATAAAATCTGTTCTTTTCAATTCAGTCAGTTACATGCAGAGGAGCGGTGCAGAGTTCAGCCCAAAAATGTCTGCTTTTGTGTTTTTACTGAAAGTGTGATGTAATGTACTGTCTCACAGTGTGTGTGGGTTGTGGCTATGCGGGTGCCTTTGTGGTACAGTGACTGTTTTATTGGACGTCTAGTTAACAAGCTAAGATTTTCAATGGTTATGGCGTTTAGTCCCTTACATTATGAATGCCAGATACAGATAAAGCCTAACTTGGTGTCTTTGGTCTATATGTGAGCCTCTTCCTGAACCATTTCACAGGAGCACACCATTAATAATTTCACTGGCAGTTCCAAGTGAAAGTTTTTCTGTGGGCAGGTGCTTTTTGGGAAAAAAACTGCACCAGTGTGGGTGTTTCTATAGCAACACCTTGCCACCATCTTTATTAGGTCTTGCAGTCATCCTTGGCTAAAACATAGGGTACGGGCACACAGAACTGTAGGCTCCACTGCTCTCAACATGGGCATTTTTGCAGTCTGTGAAAAGTGGATCTGCTCCATGTCCCATCTCAGTTGATCTGAATTAGATTCAAGCAGACTGAGAGTAGTGGAGCCTACAGCTCCGTGTGCCCATAGCTGTACAGTCACACCTGTCTGTGAGTTAAAGTAGAACTGGAAATGTTTACTCTATTGTGCATGCTGGTGACAAAACAAGTATTTGTTGGTGGAAGACTGATGTACTATATGATGTCACAGTGGGTGTGTGTGAAAGGTAATTGGCTGGCTCTGTGGCGCAATGGATAGGACATTGGACTTCTAGTTGGTTATGTTTAGGTATTCAAAGGTTGTGGGCAGGGCTGCTTCTGCCATGAGACAGGGTGAAACCCTTTCCTCAGGCGGTAGCGAGCGGCCAGTTGCAAGAGGCGGCAAAAAACCGCCTCTTGTAACTTTAAGAGCCAAACTTCCGGGTTTTTACCCGGAAATTCGGCTCCGCCAGTGCAAACAGCACTCTAGTGCTCAATGCACTAGCGATACTGCCCCCTGAAACCTGCTCCGATGCTAATTTTTAAGCGCGGAGAGGGGGGGCGGCATCTGGGCTGCTGCCTCAGGCGGTAGCAGCCCCAGAATCGGCGCTGGTTGTGGGTTTCGAGTCCCACCAGAGTCAGATTTTGAATGCCTAATCCAGATAAAACCTAACTTGTTAGTCAACATGTGAGCCCCTTCTTGAGCCACTTGACAGGAGTGCACCATTGATAGATTGCCAAAATGAAAAAGCCAATGTTCTGATTATATTTGTGTATGAGTTCAATGACAGGATTCCCATCTGTCTCTCCTCATTATAGTGGCACTGCCTTCCCCTATGTCTGGTCTTTCCTCTAGTGATCAAAAAAAAAAAAGGAAGATCACACTGTGGTGCTCCTATAGATGTACCGATTTGGGGACTACATGCTGAACTGGGTGCCACTGAGCATACTCACATTTTTTGTGTCAAGTTCACTATTTAATTAAATAAAACCTGTAAATAGTAGTATAACTTAATGAGCTGTATATAGGTAGGTTATGACAGATGTTAAGTTCCTGGCTCTGTGGCTCTATGGATAGTGTGTTGGACTTCAAGCTGCTTAGAATAAGTTTTTCAAAGCTTGTGAGTTTTAGTCCCACCAGAGTCGGATTTTGAATACCCAATCCAGATAAAACCTGACATGTTAATCATTGGTTTATATGTGAGCCCCTTCCAGAGCCATTTGACAGGAGTGCGCTGTTGATAGTTTAATGGGGGGCTGACAAAATATTAGACAACCTCAGTGAATTGGTAAGTTTCTCTTTGGGCTTGTCTTCCTATTCAGAAAAAGATGCACTAGCCCAGGGAGTTTCTATAGTAGTGTCTTGTGTATGATGTCCCTGACATGACTCCCACCTGCCCCCCTGATGGTGATGGTATGACCTTCTCTCCTAGTGATCAGCTTCTAATTTGTGTTCTTAGTTGGTCTTTCACTCAGGGTTTGTGTGAATTGGCAGAATTCTCTGTCTGAAACTGTTTGTACATTTTATTTTGAGTATGTATTTGATGAAACAATATAGCAGAGTAACTCTTTGGTCCCTAGATTTTGCCTGATTTGAGTTGTCTATTTATCTTGCAGCAATCTGGCTCTGTGCTATGATGGAATGTACCTCGGTCTTCTACAAAACAAGGTAAAATGGTTTCAGTCACCCTGGATTGGTCTTTATATTCATTCTGTCTCTTCATCTATAAGTCTCTAACTCACAGGACCTCCAGAAGTTAAAGTAAGGTTGTCAAAAGTTGTGGATATGAATTCTCAGATGATGTGATCATTGGTGAATAAGTGGGCAGCCATTTGGTTGTCTATTTTTGGGAAATTGTCCTTGCCCAAAATAACAACAAAATTTAATGGAATTGTGCTATAATATTAGTCTGATTGTTCTGACCTACAACATCTGACTGTGTTGGTGGGGAGGTCTGCTGAAATTAGGGATTGGGTGCCCAAACTGAAATACCCTAAGTGTGCAATACAGGTATGGGATCCATTATCTGGAAATCTCTTATCCCGAAAAATCTCCCATATTCCATTATTTCCAAAAAAAAATTCTCATTAATAATAAAACAGTAGCTTGTACTTGATCTTAACTAAGATATAATTACTCCTTATTGGAAGCAAAACCAGCCTATTTGGGTTTATTTAATTTTTACATGATTTTCTAGTAGCTTAAAGGTATGAAGATCCAAATTACAGAAAGATTTGTTATCTGTAACACCCCAGGTCCTGAGCATTCTGGATAACAGGTCCCATACCTGTAAAGGCATTTAATGAATATGTGGTGGTGTTACAGTTGCTCCTGCATTTGTGTGCCGATGGTAAGTTGCCATTGGGGAACGTGCGCTGCCAAGAAAAGAGAAGCAGTTGTAGTGGTGACTACTGTACCAAATGTACTGTATGGTCTCACAGTGTGTGTGGCTCATGGTGTGTGGTTGCCTACTGGCTCTGTGGCACAATGGGTAGTGCAATGGCCTTATGGCATTCAAAAGTGTTGGGTTCGGTTCCCACCAAAGAGAGTTTTTGAGACTGGGGTAGAGATAAAATTCCAACTTGTTAATCACTGGTCCATATGTGAGTCCCATCTAGACATAGTAGTATATTCTGCTGTTACACTCAATGAACAGTATGTTAGTCTTTAATATATTTAATACAAATTATACAAAGGTGTGTTTTAATTCCCTCAGTGATAATCTAATCATGAAATTTGCTTTATCATTGGTTCATAGATGAGCCGCAAATGTGTAATTGTAGCTGAAATGTTAGTTATGATATACTTGTACGTTCTGCAGGTTTCTATGTGGTACAATGGGAAGTGTGTTATCCTTCAAAGTGGAATGTTTCATTAGAGTGTGAGTTTGATTCTTGCCCCTTCCTGAACCATTGCACGGGAGCACACCATTAATCATTTTACTGGCAGTGAAAGTTTTTCTTCATTTTTGCGAGAAGCGGATCTGCTCCATGCCCAATCTCTCATGATCTGAATTAGATTCAAGCAGGCTGAGAGTAGCGGAACCTACAGCCCGTGTGCCCATGACCATACAATTGAACCCGGAAAATAAATATTTGTTGGTCAAAGAGTGATGTACTATATGATCTCACAGTGGTTGTGTGTGATTGGCAAATGGCTGGCTCTGTGGCATAATGGATAATGTCTTGGACTTTTAGATGGTCATGCTAAGGCTTTCAAAGGATGTTGTTTCTAGTCCCACCAGATTTGGCTTCTCCTTATAGCGGCACAGCCTTCCCATATGTCTGGCCCTGTTTAGTGATCAGCTTCAATTCTGTTTTCTTAGTTGGGCTATTTCAGTCATCTTCTTCCACTTCTTTATTCTTTGATGGCTCTGGCCAGCACATGCACAATAGAGTGAAAGACATCGTATGCCGGGCTCTGTGGCGCAAGAGAAAGCGCATTGGACTTCTAGTTGTATATGACAAGGTGTTGTGGGTTCGTGTCTCCCCTGAGCCTGGCCAGGTGCCATAGGAAACTTGGCCTGCCGCAGCGCTGGCAAATATTGAGTTCGATTACACATGTGCAAGACTGTGTTCGTGCAGATGCGCATTTACACACAACGATTCAATTAGCTGCTGGGGAGGGACGGTACCAGAAATGTGGTAGGTGACAGAGCAGGTATGTGCCTGGCGCCAAACCAGCTTTGCGCCTGGCGCCAAACCAGCTTTGCGCCCTAGGCACATACCTGCAAGACCCTTGGGCTGACCTTGCACCCCCATTTGCGGGTGGGTTCGCATCAAGCTCTTCGTCGGCAGGGTGGGCCTATAAAAGGAATGTGAAAGTCTAGTGTGGGTGGGGTTTTATCTGACCTGCACATCACTCATGTGAGGCCCCTTCCAGAGCCATTTGACAGTGCACCATGGATAGTTTAATGGGGGGCTGCCAAAATATTAGACAACCTCAGTGGATTGGTAAGTTTCTCTTTGGGCTTGTCTTCCTATGTGGAAAATAATGTACTAGTTCGGGGAGTTTCAATAGAACAAATATGCGGTGGAAGATCACACTGTGGTGCTCCTATAGATGTACCAATTTGGGGACTGCATGCCTGAACTGGGTGCGGCTGAGCACAATCTCCTCTTTCAGTCAAATTCACTATATACCTGTAAATGGTAGTATAATTTAATGAACTTGTAGGTAATGATCCACGTCATATGCCGGGCTCTGTGGCGCAAGAGATAGTGCATTGGACTTCTAGTTGCATGTGACAAGGTGTTGTGGGTTCGAGTCTCACCTGAGCCTGGCTAGGCGCCCTAGACAACTTGGCCTGCCGCAGCGCTGGCTAATATTGAGTTTGATTACAGATGTGCAAGACTGTGCTTGTGCAGAAGCGCATTTACACACAAAGATTCAAGCGGCTGCTGGGGAGGGATGGGACCAGAAATGGGATAGGTGACAGAGCAGGTATGTGCCTGCCGCCTCCCCAGATTAGCAGGCACTAGGCACATACCCGCAAGACCCTTGTGCTTGTTGAGTTTGGGCTGAACTCGCACCCCTGTTTGCGGGCGAGTTCGCATCTAGCTCTTCATCGGCAGGCCTATAAAAGGAATGTGAAAGTTGGGTGTGGGTGGGGTTTTATCTGACCCGCACATCACTCATGTGAGCCCCTTCCAGAGCCATTTGACAGTGCACCATGGATAGTTTAATGGGGGGCTGCCAAAATATTAGACAACCTCAGTGGATTGGTAAGATTCTCTTTGGGCTTGTCTTCCTATGTGGAAAATAATGAACTAGTTTGGGGAGTTTCTATAGAACAAAGATGCGGTGGAAGATCACACTGTGGTGCTCCTATAGATGTACCAATTTGGGGACTACATGCCTGAACTGGGTGCGGCTGAGCACACTCTCATCTTTCAGTCAAGTTCACTATTTTATGAAATAATACATGTAAATGGTAGTATAATTTAATGAACTGTATGTATGTAAGTGATGAGACACATGATGTGCCAGGCTCTGTGGTGCAATGGATAGCGCATTGGACTTCTAGTTGCTTGTGACAAGTTATTCAAAGTTTGTGGCTTTGAGTCCCACCAATGTCAGCTTTTGAATGCCCAATCCAGATAAAACCTAACATTTATCACTGGTCTGTATTTGAACCCCCTTCCAGAGCCATTTTACAGGAGTGTAACGTCAGTGGATTGGTAAATTTTTCTTTAGGCTTGTCCTCCTATTTAAAAAAAAATGCACTAGCCCAGGGAGTTTCTATAGTAGTGTCTTGTGTATAATGTCCCTGACATGACTCCCACCTGCCCCCCTGATGGTGATGGTACGACCTTCTCTCCTAGTGATCAGCTTCTAATTTGTGTTCTTAGTGGGTCGATTCACTCAGGGTTTGTGTGAAATGGCAGAATTCTCTATTTGAAACTGTTTGTATAATTTATTTTGAGTATGTATTTGATGAAACAATATAGCAGAGTAACTTTTTGGTCCTTAGATTTTGCCTGATTTGAGTTGTCTATTTATCTTGCAGCAAGCTGGCTCTGTGCTATGATGGAATGTACTTTGGTCTTCTAGAAAACCAGGTAAGATGTTCCATGGTTTCAATCTCACTGAATTGGTCTTTATATTCATTTTTTCCCTTTACCTATAAGACTCTAACCTACCGGACCTCCAGAAGTTAAAGTAAGGTTGTCAAAAGTTGTGGGTGTGAAATACAAGCTGAACACTCGTAAAAAGAGTTTCATACATAGAGGAAAGCAGAGCCACCATGAGAGACAGGAGGGAGACCTATCAGGGATGTCATACACAAGTCTAATCAGGAAATCAGTTGGAAAGCTTTTTAGTTTTGGCAAATCTAAGGTAGAGTGCTGCATTAGGTTTGGAATGAGTTTTGAGCAGAAATTTCCGATTGCCTGATTGTGTGGGTAGTTTGTGGGTAACCCATCTGGGTACCAGGCTAAGTTTCAGGATCGGTCACTCTGGCCCTCCCCTGAGTTAAAATTGGAATAGGACACTACTATAGAAACTCCATGGGCTAGTGCATTGCAGTGTGATGCCATACTGGACCTGTGCAGGACTCTAATCTAAGTCACACTCCTGTCAACTGTCTCAGGTAGGGACTCAAATATGGACCAGTGATTAAGAAGTTGGAATTTTATCTCCTCCCCAGTCTCAAAATCTAAATCTTGTGGGACTCAAACCAACAACATTTCTATGGTTTAGCTTACAGAGCCAGTAGCTAACCACAACTGTGATATCGGTCCCAATGGGCAAGGAACCACATTTAAATGGGCCTCATCCTCAATCTCGCCCATTTCACCAGACCTATGGTGGATGTCAGTAACCCTAGAGAACTCATGAGCTCTCTTGCCTGGATAAAGGTGAAAGTCCTCAAACGTTTTGTCTCTGAGACAATATGAGATATCCTCTGAGGTGGAAGAGTAACCAGACCTTGCCTAGTATTGAAGAGAGCCCCCAGATACACCATCTTCTCAGTGGGGGTCGAATGACTCTTTTCCTTATTGAGGATCCATCTGAAACAATGTAGAGTTGCTTTCACCTGAGCTACATGCTCCCTTAAAACCTTCGGATTTCTTGCAATAATCAAGAGGCTGTCCAGGTATTGGTACACTTCTATCCCCTGAAACCTCAGCTGAGTGATGAGTACCAGGGCCGGAACTAGGGGTAGGCAGAGTAGGCACGTGCCTAGGGCGCAAAGCTGAGGGGGCGCCAGGCACGTACCTGCTCTGTCGCCTACTCCGTGTCCGGTCCCGTCTCTCCTCGGCTGGCACTGGCAGCTTCCGCGAAAATGCGCTTCAGCGCATGCGCGCAAACATTTTACGCATGCGCACTGGAACGCACTTTCGCGCATGCGCACTGGAGCGCACTTTCACGCATGCGCAGTCGAGTGCGCACGGAGCCGGCGCCTTGGCCTGCAAGGCTGCCTAGGGCGCCTGGCCGGGTTGGCCCGGCTCTGATGAGTACTACTAGGAACTTGGAGAATCTTGGGGAGATCTTTCCCCCGAGTAAAGATCCTGATGTGCAGATATTGAGGTTCTAGACTCCATAGAAATTGTTGGCTGTCTCAAGTTGTCAGACACTGTCTCGTTAATCATGTTGAATTGAGTGCGCTCTAGGGCAAGGACACCAAGGCAAATGGCTGCTTTAACTTCAAAAATGACATTACTGCCGCAGCTAATATGCGCACCAACAATAAAAAACCCTGCCGCATGGGGTCTCCTCACAACTAGGCTATCAGCGGAGCTTCGGGTGGACAGAGTCAGCAAGAAATGCCCCGGTAATTGGATCCTTTCAGATCAGTGAGAGCCCAACCTGATAACTTACTGACAGAAGAAACAAAAGAAGGGGAGGATTGGGGGAGGGGACCTTTATGTGTGTTGGGGGCCTGTGTTTCTTTTGTATTACTGACGGGGAGAGCTAACCCAAAGGTAATTGATTATGCTGCTGGGGATGACCAGGAAAGTCAGATTGCCAAAACTAAAAAGTGTTGCAACTGATGTATTGGTACTGATTAGACTTGTATATGTGCTCCCCCCATCCACCCTCATGGCAGCCGTTTTCCTTAAATGTTTTCTACCAGACCAGGGTACTTTCATATGTGTTTAATATGTATATCTAATCAAGCACTCACACTTTTCTAATATGGAGCACGTATGTTTGAGACCTTTGTGGACATTTTTGCACTTTCTAAATTGTAATGACTTTGTATACTGTTTTGTACACTAATAACCACTAGATGGCGAAACAGGATAACAAATGGTTTATTAAAGTGGTTCTGTCAGCTTGATAGGTCTGTATAGCCTGAAATGTTGCTGTAATGCCCTAAGTGTGCAACACTATTATGGGATCCATTATATTTTAAAAATGATTTCCTTTTTCTCTGTAATAATAAACCAGTCGCTTGTACTTGATTCCAACTAAGGTTAGGGTTTATTTAATGTTTAGATGATTTTCTAGTAGACTTAAGGTATGAAGATCCAAATTACAGAAAGATCCATTATCCGGAATACCCCAGGTCCTGAGAATTCTGGATAACAGGTCCCATACCTGTAAAGGCATTTAATGAATATGTGGTGGTGTTACAGTTGCTCCTGCATTTGTGTGCCGATGGTAAGTTGCCATTGGGGAACGTGCGCTGCCAAGAAAAGAGAAGCAGTTGTAGTGGTGACTACTGTACCAAATGTGCTGTATGGTCTCACAGTGTGTGTGGCTCATGGTGTGTGGTTGCCTACTGGCTCTGTGGCACAATGGGTAGTGCAATGGCCTTAAGGCATTCAAAAGTGTTGGGTTGGATTCCCACAAGAGAGAGTTTTTGAGACTGGGGTGGAGATACAATTCCAAGTTGTTAATCACTGGTCCATATGTGAGTCCCTTTCTCGGCCATTTGACAAGAGTGCACCATAGAGACATTGTCAACACTGAAAAGCTTTCCAACTGATGTCCTGATTAGACTTGTGTATGATTATAGCTGAAATGTGTAATTGTAGTTGAAATGCTAGCTGTGCTATAGCTATTCTTTCTGCTGGTTTCTCTGTGGTACAATGGGAAGTGTGTTAGCCTTCAAAATGGAATGTTTCCTTAGGGTGTGAGTTTGATTCTTGCCCCTTCCTGAGCCATTGCACGGGAGCACACCATTAATCATTTTACTGGCAGTTTTTCTGTGGGCTGGTGCTCCTTTTCGGGGGAACGAACGCCCCCAGTTTGGGTGTTTCTATATCATCACCTTGCTACCATCTCAGCACACTTTTGAAGGCTGCGAGAAGTGGATCTGCTCCATGCCCAATCTCTCATGATCTGAATTAGATTCAAGCAGGCTGAGAGTAGCGGAGCCTACAGCTAGGGATGTAGCGAACTGTTCGCCGGCGAACTAGTTCGCGCGAACTTCGACTGTTCGCGTCCGCCGAATGTTCGCGAACGTCGCGCGACGTTCGCCAATTGGTGTTCGCGTTCGATTCGAAGTAAAATTTCGTTCGACCATTCGACCATTCGACCGTTCGATCGCTAGAATCGAATGATTTCCATTCGTTCGAACGATTATAAGCATTCGATTGAATTAAAATCATTCGATCGAATAGCTTCGATCGTTCGATTCGAACGAAAATCCTTCGATCGTACGAATAAAATCCTTCGATCGTTCGATCGAACGATTTTATCGAGCGTTCGAAGTTCGCGAACTGTTCGCGAACTGTTCGCTTTTTTGCCGGTGTTCGCGAACGGCGTTCGCGAACACATTAACGGCAGTTCGCTACATCCCTACCTACAGCCCGTGTGCCCATGACCATACAATTGAACCTGGAAAATAAATATTTGTTGGTGAAAGAGTGATGTACTATATGATCTCACAGTGGGTGTGTGTGATTGGCAAATGGCTGGCTCTGTGGCATAAAGGATAATGTCTTGGACTTTTAGATGGTCATGCTAAGGCTTTCAAAGGATGTTGGTTCTAGTCCCACCAGATTTGGCTTCTCCTTATAGCGGCACTGCCTTCCCATATGTCTGACCCTGTTTAGTGATCAGCTTCAATTCTGTTTTCTTAGTTGGGCTGTTTCAGTTATCTTCTTCCACTTCTTTATTCTTTGATGGCTCTGGCCAGTGCATGCACAATAGATTGAAAGACTGGATATTTTATTTAATTTCAGCATTTTACTGAAGAACAAAGAAGCAGAAGAAGATCACACTGTGACGCTCCTATAGATTTACCAATTTGGGGACTACATGCCCGAACTGGATGCCAATGAGCAAGCTCACATTTTTCACTCAAGTTCACTATATACCTGTAAATGGTAGTTTAATTTAATGAACTTGTAGGTAATGATAGACATCATATGCCAGGTTCTGTGGCGCAAGAGATAGCGCATTGGACTTCTAGTTGAATGTGACAAGTTGTTGTAGGTTTGAGTCTCACCTGAGCCTGGGCAAGTGCACTTGGCACTAGGCAATCAGCGCTGGCTGATATTGCGTTTGATTATACATGCGCAAGACTGTGCTCGTGCAGAAGCGCATTTACGCACAAAGATTCCAACTGCTGCTGGGGAGGGATGGGAAGATATGGGGTAAGTGCCTCACCAGCTTTGCGCCCTAGGCACATACCTGCAAGACACTTTGGCTGGTTTAGTTAGTTGGCAGGAGGGCACATTAGACTAGAGTCCTGCAGAGACCAGCGCCAAAACACCTATACATGTTTTGTCATAACATAGTGAATTTGAGCTCGAAACTGCTGGTATGCTAAGTGGCACCCAGTTTGGACACCAATTTCAACAGCCTCCCCGCCAGCAGAGCTTACCTAAACTTCTAAATTATCTTATTCATGGTTCACTTTCAAATGGCTCTGGAAGGGGCCTCACATGAGTGATGTGCGGGTCAGATAAAACCCCATCCACAACCCTCCCTCCACATTCCTTTTATAGACCCACCCTGCCGATGAAGAGCTTGATGCAAACTCACCAGCAATGGGGGTGTGAGGTCAGCCCAAACTCAACCAGCCGACGGGTCTTGCAGGTATGTGCCTAGGGCGCAAAGCAGGGTCAGCGCCAGGCACGTACCTGCTCTGTCACCTACCCCATTTCTGGTCCCATCCCTCCCCAGCAGCCTTATAACTTACTGACAGAAGAAACAAAAGACGGGGAAGACCAGGAAAGACAGATTGCCAAAACTAAAAAGTGTTGCAACTGATGTATTGGTACTGATTAGACTTGTATATGTGCTCCCCCCCATCCCCCCTCATGGCAGCCGTTTTACTTAAACATTTTCCACCAGACCAGGGTACTTTCACATGTGTGTAATATGTATATCTAATCAAGCACTCACACGTTTCTAATATGGAGCACGTATGTTTGAGACATTTTTGCACTTTCTAAATTGTAATGACTTTGTATACTGTTTTGTACACTAATCACCACTAGATGGCGAAACAGGATAACAAATGGACTGTTAATGTGGTTTGTCAGCTTGAAAAAGCCCTATGGCCTGACATGTTGCTGTAAGTGTTAAATACAGGTATGGGATCTGGAAACCCATTGTCCTCATAGATTATCTCCCATGGACTCTATTTTATCCTAATAATCCAATTTTTTTTAATGATTTGCCTTTACTCTGTAATAATAAAACACTAAGATATAATTAATCCTTATTGGAAGCAAATCCAGACTATTGGGTTTATTTAATGTCTACATGATTTTCTAGTAGACTTTACAGTATGAAGGTCCACATTATGGAAAGATCCATTATCTGGAACATGGTCCTGAGCATTCTGGATAACAGGTCCCATACCTGTAAAGGCATTTAATGAATATGTGGTGGTGTTACAGTTGCTCCTGCATTTGTGTGCCGATGGTAAGTTGCCATTGGGGAACGTGCGCTGCCAAGAAAAGAGAAGCAGTTGTAGTGGTGACTACTGTACCAAATGTACTGTATGGTCTCACAGTGTGTGTGGCTCATGGTGTGTGGTTGCCTACTGGCTCTGTGGCACAATGTATAGTGAATTGGACTTCTGAATTGATCAAGCTAAGGTATTGAAAGGTTGTGGGTTCAGCTTTTGAGACTGGGGTGGAGATAAAATTCCAATTTGTTAATCACTGGTCCATATGTGAGTCCCCATTTGACAAGCGTGCACCATAGAGAAATATATACAGTAATATTTTCTGCTGTTACACTCAATGAGCAGTATGTTAGTCTTTAATATATTTAATGCAATTTATATATCCAAGGGCAAGAATCTGGTTGTAATAACTTATCTTATACCCAGGGTAGGTGCTCCTGTTTGGTTAAACAGCACCACCCCAGGGTTCTTCTCTAGGAGAACCACAAAGGGACCATCTTCTTCCAATTAAAAGGCTGCGTTTTTTCTTTAAGTTTGGCTTTTAACTTTACTACAGGCATGCCCACGGTGTGAAGAATGAAGAAACAGATGAAGCTCACTCTGTGGTGCTCCTACAGATGAACCAAATTGGGAATTGCATGGCCAAAATGGGGGACACTGAGCATGATAATATTTTGGAGCTCTTTTTTTATGAGACACTACTTGTAAGTAGAAGTGTTATGTACTGTACCCGCTTTTTGTGTTTGGGTCCTGGGGCCATAATAGAGGGCTGGAAGCAGATACCACACTGTGACTTACAGACTCTGTGGCACAATGGATAGTGCATTCATCTTCTAGTTAATTAAGCTAAGGCATTCAAAGGTTGTGGGCTTGAGTCCCACCAAAGTCAGATTTTGAGTGGTCCATAGGCAGATTCTCAAAACTAAAAAGCATTGCAAAAAATTGTGATTGCTCTGTGGTGCAATGGATAGCGCATTGGACTTCTAATTAATTAAGCTTAAGGGATTCAAAGCTTGTGTGTTTAAGTCCCACCAGAGTCAGTTTTTGAGCAGCCAGAACTAAAAAGCTTTCCAACTGATGTCCTGATTAGACTTGTGTATGATGTCCCCCCGATGGCCCTGCTTTCCTCTATGTATGGGACCCTTTTCCTTAGTGATCAACTTGTATTCTGTGTCCTTAGTTGTCTGGTCTCAGTGGGACTGTGTGAATCTTGATAACTAACTATACCAATGGGTACCATTGGGCAGAGTAGCTTTTTGGTCCTTTAGATTTTGCCTGACTTTAGTATTCTATTTATCTTGCAGCAAGCAGCTCTGTGCTACAATGGAACGTGCCTCAGTCTTCTAGAAAACAAGGTAAGATATCCCATTCTTTGAGTCACTGTGGAAATTGTCACTCTATGGTCGAGTCTATTTGTGCCGTGGGAGGCCTAGGAAAGGTCAGAATGATGGTGGTGCAAAACTTCCCTGATAACCATCACTGACCTGGGGAAGAAAATGTAGAGATTCAGTTCACTGGGGGTGCCTAATGTTTTTCCACACATTTATGAATAAGAGATTTTAGAAGTTTAGGTAAACTCTGCAAAGTCTGTTGGCTGGGAGGCTGTTGAAATTGTTGCCCAAACTGGGTGCCACATTTGTTGGTGGAAATGTGATGTACTGTACTGTCTCTCGGCATATGTGGGTGCTAGAGTCTTAGGGGCCGTGGTGCAATGGATAGCGCATTGAGTACGGTATTCAAAGGATGTGGTTTTGAGTCCCACCAGAGTCAACTTTTGACTGTCTGTTAATCATAGGGGGGTCAATATGTGAGGCTATTCAGTCAGTTACATGCAGAGGAGCGGTGCGGAGGTCAGCCAAGAAATGTCTGCTTTTGTGTTTTTACTGAAAGTGTGATGTAATGTACTGTCTCACAGTGTGTGTGGGTTGTGACTATGCGGGTGCCTTTGTGGTACAGTGACTGTTTCATTGGACTTCTAGTTAACAAGCTAAGGTTTTCAGTGGTTATGGGGTTTAGTCCCTTACATTATGAATGCCAGGTACAGATAAAGCCCAACTTGATATCTTTGGTCTATATGTGAGCCTTTCCTTCCTGAGCCATTTCACAGGAGCACACCATTAATAATTTCACTGGCAGTGCCAAGTGAAAGTTTTTCTGTGGGCTCGTGCTTTTTGGGAAAAAAACTGCACCAGTGTGGGTGTTTCTATAGCAACACCTTGCTGCCATTTTTATTAGGTTTTGCAGTCATCCTTGGCTAAAACGTAGGCTATGGGCACACAGAACTGTAGGCTCCACTGCTCTCAACATGGCCATTTTTGCAGACTGAGAGAAGTGGATCTGCTCCATGTCCCATCTCAGTTGATCTGAATTCAATTCAAGCAGACTGAGAGTAGTGGAACCTACAGCTCCGTGTGCCCATAGCCGTACAGTCACACCTGTCTGTGAGTTAAAGTAGAACTGGAAATGTTTACTGTATTGTGTATGCTGGTGACAAAGCAAGTATTTGTTGGTGGAAGACTGATGTACTATATGATGTCACAGTTGGCATGTGTAAAGAGTAATTGGCTGGCTCTGTGGCGCAATGGATAGGACATTGGACTTCTAGTTGGTTATGTTTAGGTATTCAAAGGTTGTGGGTTCCAGTCCCACCAGAGTCAGATTTTGAATGCCTAATCCGGATAAAACCTAACTTGTTAGTCAACATGTGAGCCCCTTATTGAGCCATTTGGTAGGAAAGCACCATTGATAGATTGTCAAAATGAAAAAGCCAATGTTCTGATTATATTTGTGTATGAGTTCACTGACAGGATTCCCATCTGTCTCTCCTCATTATAGTGGCACTGCCTTCCCCTATGTCTGGTCTTTCCTCAAAAAAAAGGAAGATCACACTGTGGCACTCCTATAGATTTACCAATTTGGGGACTACGTGCCTGAACTGGGTGCCACTGAGCATACTTTTTTTGAGTCATGTTCACTATTTAATTAAATAAAACCTGTAAATAGTAGTATAACTTAATGAGCTGTATGTAGGTAGGTAATGACAGATGTTATGTTCCTGGCTCTGTGACACAATGTGGCTCAATGTGGCTCATGGTGTGTGGTTGGCTACTGGCTCTGTGGCACAATGGGTAGTGCAATGGTCTTAAGGCATTCAAAAGTGTTAGGTTGGATTCTCACCAGAGAGAGTTTTTGAGACTGGGGTGGAGATAAAATTCCATCTTGTTAATCACTGGTCCATATGTGAGTCCCTTTCTCTGCCATTTGACAAGAGTGCACCATAGAGAGATTGTCAACACTGAAAAGCTTTCCAACTGATGTCCTGATTAGACTTGTGTATGATTATAGCTGAAATGTGTAATTGCAGTTGAAATGCTAGCTGTGCTATAGTTATACATTCTGCTGGTTTCTCTGTGGTACAATGGGAAGTGTGTTAGCCTTCAAAGTGGAATGTTTCCTTAGGGTGTGAGTTTGATTCTTGCCCCTTCCTGAGCCATTGCACGGGAGCACACCATTAATCATTTTACTGGCAGTGAAAGTTTTTCTGTGGACTGGTGCTCCTTTTCGGGGGAAAGAACGGCCCCAGTTTGGGTGTTTCTATATCATCACCTTGCTACCATCTCAGCACACTTTTGAAGGCTGCGAGAAGCGGATTTGCTCCATGCCCAATCTCTCATTATCTGAATTAGATTCAAGCAGGCTGAGAGTAGCGGAGCCTACAGCCCGTGTGCCCATGACCATACAATTGACCCTGGAAAATAAATATTTGTTGGTGAAAGAGTGATGTACTATATGATCTCACAGTGGGTGTGTGTGATTGGCAAATGGCTGGCTCTGTGGCATAAAGGATAATGTCTTGGACTTTTAGATGGTCATGCTAAGGCTTTCAAAGGATGTTGTTTCTAGTCCCACCAGATTTGGCTTCTCCTTATAGCGGCACTGCCTTCCCATATGTCTGGCCCTGTTTAGTGATCAGCTTCAATTCTGTTTTCTTAGTTGGGCTATTTCAGTCATCTTCTTCCACTTCTTTATTCTTTGATGGCTCTGGCCAGCACATGCACAATAGAGTGAAAGACTGGATATTTTGTTTAATTTCAGCATTTTACTGAAGAACAAAGAAGCAGAAGAAGATCACACTGTGGGGCACCTATAGATTTACCAATTTGGAGACTACATGCCCGAACTGGATGCCAATGAGCATGCTCATATTTTTCACTCAAGTTCACTATATACCTGTAAATGGTAGTTTAATTTAATGAACTTGTAGGTAATGATCAACATCATATGCCGGGCTCTGTGGCGCAAGAGATAGCGCATTGGACTTCTAGTTGCATGTGACAAGGTGTTGTAGGTTTGAGTCTCACCTGAGCCTGGCCAAGTGCACTAGGCAACTTGGCCTGCCGCAGCACTGGCTGATATTGCGTTTGATTACACATGCGCAAGACTGTGCTCGTGCAGAAGCGCATTTACGCGCAAAGATTCCAACTGCTGCTGGGGAGGGATGGGAAGATATGGGGTAGGTGCCTCCCCAGCATTGCGCCCTAGGCAAGACCCTTTGGTTGAGTTTGGGCTGACCTCACACCCCCATTTGTGGGTGAGTTTGCATCAAGCTCTTCATTGGCAGGGTGGGTCTATAAAAGGAACGTTAAAGTCTAGTGTGGGTGGGTTTTTATCTGACCCGCACATCACTCATAACCATGAAGTTTGGGTAATCATTGGTCCATATATGAGCCCCTTCCTAAGCCAGGACTGCAGTGCACCATAGACAGTTTGTCAGAACTAAAAAGCTTTCCAACTGATGTCCTGATTAGACTTGTGTATGATGTCCCCCCGATGGCCCTGCTTTCCTCTATGTATGGGACCCTTTTCCTTAGTCATCAACTTGTATTCTGTGTCCTTAGTTGTCTGGTCTCAGTGGGACTGTGTGAATCTTGATAACTCACTATACCATTGGGTACCATTGGGCAGAGTAACTTTTTGGTCCTTTAGATTTTGCCTGACTTTAGTATACTATTTATCTTGCAGCAAGCAGCTCTGTGCTACAATGGAACGTGCCTCAGTCTTCTAGAAAACAAGGTAAGATATCCCATTCTTTGAGTCACTGTGTAAATTGTCACTCTATGGTCGAGTCTATTTGTGCCGTGGGAGGCCTAGGAAAGGTCAGAATGATGGTGGTACAAAACTTCCCTGATAACCATCACTGACCTGGGGAAGAAAATGTAGAGATTCAGTTCACTGGGGGTGCCTGTTTTTTCCACACATTTATGAATAAGAGATTTTAGAAGTTTAGGTAAGCTCTGTAAGCTCTGTTGGTGGGGAGGCTGTTGAAATTGGTGTCCAAACTGGGTGTCCAAACTGGGTGTCACTTAGCATACCAGCAGTTTCGAGCTCAAATTCACTATGTTATGACAAAACATTTGTAGGTGGAAATGTGATATACTGTACTGTCTCTCTGCATATGTGGGTGCTAAAAAACAGCACCAGTGTGGGTGTTTCTATAGCAATACCTTGCTGCCATCTTTCTTAGGTTTTGCAGTCATCCTTGGCTAAAACGTAGGCTATGGGCACACAGAACTGTAGGCTCCACTGCTCTCAACATGCACATTTTTGCAGACTGAGCGAAGTGGATCTGCTCCATGTCCCATCTCAGTTGATCTGAATTAGATTCAAGCAGGCTGAGAGTAGTGGAGGCTATAGCTCTGTGTGTCCATAGCTGTACAGTCAAACCTCTCTGTGAGTTAAAATGAAACTGGAATTTTTTACTCTATTGTGCATGCTGGTGACAAAACAAGTATTTGTTGGTGGAAGACTGATGTACTATATGATCTCACAGTGGGCATGTGTAAATGGTAATTGGCTGGCTCTGTGGCGCAATGGCTAGCACATTGGACTTCTAGGTGGTCATGCTAAGATATTCAAAGGTAGTGGGTTCGAGTCTCACCATAGTCAAGTTTTGAATGCCCAATCCAGATAAAATCTAACTTGTTAGTCATTGATCCATATGTGAGCCCCTTCTTGAGCCATTTGACAGGAGTGCACTATCGATAGATTGGTCTGGTATTGTGTGACAAAGCTGGGTTTTTGGAGCACCACAAAGCGATCATCTTCTTCCACTTCTTCATTCTTTGATGGCCCGGGCCAGCACATGCACAGTAGAGTGAAAAAAATTGATATTTCCTTTTATTTTTTACTTTTTACTTTACTGAGCATACAAACCTGGTGTGAAGAACGAAGAGGCGGCAGAAATTCACACTGTGGTGCTCCTATAGATTTACCAATTTGGGGACTACATGCCCGAACTGGATGCCAATGAGCATGCTCACATTTTTCACTCAAGTTCACTATATACCTGTAAATGGTAGTATAATTTAATGAACTTGTAGGTAATGATAGACATCATATGCCGGGCTCTGTGGCGCCAGAGATAGAGCATTGGACTTCTAGTTGCATGTGACAAGCTGTTGTGGGTTTGAGTTTCACCTGAGCCTGGCCAAGTGCACTAGGCAACTTAGCTTGCTGCAGCGCTGGCTAATATTGAGTTCTTGAATTGTCAAGACTGGCAATTTACACACAAAGATTCAAGCAGCTGCTGGGGACGGATGGGACCAGAAATGGGGTAGGTGACAGAGCAGGTACGTGCCTGGCGCTGACCCTGCTATGTGCCCTAGGCACATACCTGCAAGACCCTTGGGCTGACCTCGCACCCCCATTTGCAGGCGAGTTTGCATCAAGCTCTTCATCGGCAGGGTGGGTCTATAAAAGGAATGTGAAAGTCTAGTGTTTATGGGGTTTTATCTGACCCGCACATCACTCATGTGAGGCCATTTGAGAGTGCACCATGGATAGTTTAATTATAGTTAATCAAGCTAAAGCATTCAAATGTTGGTTTGAGTCCAACAAGGGTTTGATTTTGAGACTGGGGTGGAGATAAAATTCCAGCTTCTTAATTGCTGGTCCATATGTGAGTCCCTTTCTGAGCTAGTTGGCAGGAGGGCACCTGAGACTAGAGTCCTGCACAGGTCCAGTAGCAGAGACCAGTGCCAAAACACCTACAAATGTTTTGTCATAACATAGTGAATTTGAGCTCGAAACTGCTGGTATGCTAAGTGGCACCCAGTTTGGACACCAATTTCAACAGCCTCCCCGCCAACAGAGCTTACCTAAACTTCTAAAATATCTTATTCATGGTTCACTGTCAAATGGCTCTGGAAGGGGCCTCACATGAGTGATGTGGGGGTCAGATAAAACCCCATCCACAACCCGCTCGCCACATTCCTTTTATAGACCCACCCTGCCGATCAAGAGCTTGATGCAAACTCGCCTGCAAATGGGGGTGTGAGGTCAGCCCAAACTCAACCAGCCGAACGGTCCTGCGGGTATGTGCCTAGGGCGCAAAGCGGGGTCAGCACCAGGCACATACCTGCTCTGTCACCTACCCCATTTCTGGTCCCATCCCTCCCCAGCAGCCGCTTGAATCTTTGTGTGTAAATACGCTTCTGCGCGAACACAGTCTTGCACATCTGTAATCGAACTCAATATTAGCGGCCTAGGGCACCTGGCCAAGCTCAGGTGAGACTCGAACCCACAACACCTTGTCACATGCAACAAGAAGTCCAATGCGCTACCTCTTGCACCACAGAACCCGGCATATGATGTCGATCATTACCTACAAGTTCATTAAATTAAACTACCATTTACTGGTATATAGTGACACCAGGTTTGCATGCTCAGAAAAGTAAAAAGTTAAAAATAAAAGAAAATATCCATTTTTTTCACTCTATATATATAGTGCCACAGAGCCAGTAACCAAACATGCACCATTAGCCAGACACTTGCCATATCAGTCCCAATGTGCAAGGAACCACTATGGTGGATGTCAGTAATCATAGAAAACTCCTGAGCTCTCTTGCCTGGATAAAGTGAAATTCCTCAAATGTTTTGTCTATGAAACAATATGATATATCCTCTGAGGTGGAAGAGTAATCAGACCTAGGAGAAGAGAGCCTCCAGATACACTATCTCTGAATGGGGGTTGAATGACTCTTTTTCTCATTGAGGATCCATCTGAAACAATGCAGAGTTGCTTTCACCTGAGCAACATGCTCCCTGAAAACTTTCTGATTTCTTGCAACAATCAAGAGGCTGTCCAGGTAATGGAACACTTCTATCCCCTGCAACCTCAGCTGAGTGATGAGTACTACTAGGAACTTGGAGAATCTTGGAGAGATCTGTCCTCTGAAGAAAGATTCTGATAAGCAGATTTAGAGGCTCTAGGCTCCATAGAAGGTGTTAGCTGTCTCAAGGTGTCAGACACTGTCTCCTTAATCCATAAACCTGCCGCATGGGGTCTCTGCACAACTTGGCTATCGGCAGAACTTCGGGTGGAGAGAGTCAGCAAGAACTGCACCCAGTAAGTGGATGCTTTCAGATTGGTGAGTTCCCAGCTTTATAAGTTACTGACAGAAGAAACAAAAGACGGGGAGGACCAGGAAAGACAGATTGCCAAAACTAAAAAGTGTTGCAACTGATGTATTGGTACTGATTAGACTTGTATATGTGCTCCCCCCATCCCCCCTCATGGCAGCCGTTTTCCTTAAACATTTTCCACCAGACCAGGGTACTTTCACATGTGTTTAATATGTATATCTAATCAAGCACTCACACTTTTCTAATATGGAGCACGTATGTTTGATTCCTTTGTGGACATTTTTGCACTTTCTAAATTGTAATGACTTTGTATAATGTTTTGTACACTAATAACCACTAGATGGCGGAACAGGATAACAAATGGATTGTTAATGTGGTTTGTCAGCTTGAATAAGCCCTATGGCCTGACATGTTGCTGTAAGTGTTAAATACAGGTATGGGATCTGGAAACCCATTGTCCTCATAGATTATCTCCCATGGACTCTATTTTATCCTAATAATCCAATTTTTTTTTAATGATTTGCCTTTTCTCTGTAATAATAAAACACTAAGATATAATTAATCCTTATTGGAAGCAAAACCAGACTATTGGGTTTATTTAATGTTTACATGATTTTCTAGTAGACTTTACAGTATGAAGATCCAAATTATGGAAAGATCCATTATCTGGAACATCCATGGTCCTGAGCATTCTGGATAATAGGTCCCATACCTGTAAAGGCATTAAGGGCTATTCCACACGGGGAGATAGCGACGCGTTTGCGGTCGCGGCGACAAAGCGCCTGGCGAGGCATTTTCAGGCGACTGTTGAAAAGCGCATCGCCTCGTGTGGTTAGCACAGGCGTTTTTACATAGGCGCCCATACAAAACTGTCGCCTGCGCCGGTCGCGGCGACTGTCGCGGCGCTTTGTCACCGCGACCGCAAACGCGTCGCTATCTCCCCGTGTGGAATAGCCCTTAATGAATATGTGGTGCTGTGAAGAATGAAGAAGCAGATGAAGCTCACTCTGTGGTGCTCCTACAGATGAACCAATTTAGGAATTGCATGGTCAAACTGGAGGCCACTGAGCATGATAACATTTTGGAGCTCTTGACATTACTTGTAAGTAGAAGTGTTATGTACTGTACCCGCTTTTTGTGTTTGGGTCCTGGGGCCATAATAGAGGGCTGGAAGCAGATACCTCACTGTGACTTACAAACTCTGTGGCACAATGGATAATGCACTGATCTTCTAGTTAATTAAGCTAAGGCATTCAAAGTTTGTGGGCTTGAGTCCCACCAAAGTCAGCTTTTGAGTGGTCCATAGGCAGATTCTCAAAACTAAAAAGCATTGCAAAATATCTCGATTGCTCTGTGGTGCAATGGATAGCGCATTGGACTTCTAGTAAATTAAGCTTAAGGGATTCAAAGTTTGTGTGTTTAAGTCCCACCAGAGTCAGTTTTTGAGCAGCCAGAACTAAAAAGCTTTCCAACTGATGTCCTGATTAGACTTGTGTATGATGTCCCCCCGATGGCCCTGCTTTCCTCTATGTATGGGACCCTTTTCCTTAGTCATCAACTTGTATTCTGTGTCCTTAGTTGTCTGGTCTCAGTGGGACTGTGAGAATCTTGATAACTCACTATACCATTGGGTACCATTGGGCAGAGTAACTTTTTGGTCCTTTAGATTTTGCCTGACTTTAGTATTCTATTTATCTTGCAGCAAGCAGCTCTGTGCTACAATGGAACGTGCCTCAGTCTTCTAGAAAACAAGGTAAGATATCCCATTCTTTTAGTCACTGGGGAAATTGTCACTCTATGGTCGAGTCTATTTGTGCCGTGGGAGGCCTAGGAAAGGTCAGAATGATGGTGGTGCAAAACTTCCCTGATAACCATTACTGACCTGGGGAACAAAATGTAGAGATTCATTTCACTGGGGGTGCCTAATGTTTTTCCACACATTTATGAATAAGAGATTTTAGAAGTTTAGGTAAATTCTGTAAGCTCTGTTGGCGGGGAAGCTGTTGAAATTGGTGTCCAAACTGGGTGCCACATTTGTTGGTGGAAATGTGATGTACTGTACTGTCTCTCTGCATATGTGGGTGCTAGAGTCTTAGGGGCCGTGGTGCAATGGATAGCGCATTGAGTACGGTATTCAAAGGATGTGGGTTTGAGTCCCACCAGAGTCAACTTTTGACTGTCTGACAGAGGTAATACCCAGCTTGTTAATCATAGGAGATCAATATGTGAGGTCCCTTCCTAAGTGCAACATGGACAAAACTAAAAAGTAGTTCAACTGATGTCCTGATTGGACTTGTGTATGTCGTCTGAGAGAAACGCATCCACTTTGTGCCCCATCTCTGTTGATCTTAATAAAATCTGTTCTTTTCTATTCAGTCAGTTACATGCAGAGGAGCGGTGCGGAGTTCAGCCCAAAAATATCTGCTTTTGTGTTTTTACTGAAAGTGTGATGTAATGTACTGTCTCACAGTGTGTGTGGGTTGTGGCTATGCGGGTGCCTTTGTGGTACAGTGGCTGTTTTATTGGACGTCTAGTTGAACAAGCTAAGGTTTTCAATGGTTATGGGGTTTAGTCCCTTACATTATGAATGCTAGGTACAGATAAAGCCCAACTTGGTGTCTTTGGTCTATATGTGAGCCTTCCCTTCCTGAGCCAATTCACAGGAGCACACCATTAATAATTTCACTGGCAGTGACAAGTGAAAATTTTTCTGTGGGCTCGTGCTTTTTGGGAAAAAAACTGCACCAGTGTGGGTGTTTCTATAGCAATACCTTGCCGCCATCTTTATTAGGTTTTGCATTCATCCTTGGCTAAAACGTAGGCTATGGGCAGACAGAACTGTAGGCTCCTGTATTAGCACCTGATGAAGGACATGTTTGTCCGAAACATGTTGTGTCTGAATAAAATACACTGAATTGAATTTGGCTCTCCAGAGTGAACTTTGCTTGTACCTTGGATGCTGTGTGGCTTGGACGGTGCCACTGACTCTGTTTGATGGAGCCCTGATCCTGTTGGAGTGAGGGACCACCCAACCAATATTTGTATTACTTGAGAACTGTAGGCTCCACTGCTCTCAACATGGGCATTTTTGCAGACTGAGAGAAGCGGATCTGCTCCATGTCCCATCTCAGTTGATCTGAATTGGATTCAAGCAGACTGAGAGTAGTGGAACCTACAGCTCTGTGTGCCCATAGCTGTACAGTCACACCTGTCTGTGTGTTAAAGTAAAATTGGAAATGTTCACTCTATTGTGCATGCTGGTGACAAAACAAGTATTTGTTGGTGGAAGACTGATGTACTATATGAACTCACAGTGGGCATGGGTGAAGGGTAATTGGCTGGCTCTGTGGCGCAATGGATAGGACGTTGGACTTCTAGTTGGTTATGTTTAGGTATTCAAAGGTTGTGGGTTCCAGTCCCACCAGAGTCAGATTTTGAATGCCTAATCCAGATAAAACCTAACTTGTTAGTCAACATGTGAGCCCCTTATTGAGCCATTTGACAGGAGTGCACCATTGATAGATTGCCAAAATGAAAAAGCCAATGTTCTGATTATATTTGTGTATGAGTTCAATGACAGGATTCCCATCTGTCTCTCCTCATTATAGTGGCACTGCCTTCCCCTATGTCTGGTCTTTCCTCTAGTGATCAAAAAAAAAAGGAAGATCACACTGTGGTGCTCCTATAGATGTACCAATTTGGGGACTACATGCTGAACTGGGTGCCACTGAGCATACTCACATTTTTTGAGTCATGTTCACTATTTAATTAAATAAAACCTGTAAATAGTAGTATAACTTAATGAGCTGTATGTAGGTAGGTAATGACAGATGTTAAGTTCCTGGCTCTGTGGCTCTATGGATACCATGTTGGACTTCAAGCTGCTTGGGATAAGTTTTTCAAAGCTTGTGAGTTTTAGTCCCACCAGAGTTGGATTTTGAATACCCAATTCAGATAAAACCTGACATGTTAATCATTGGTTTATATGTGAGCCCCTTCCAGAGCCATTTGACAGGAGTGCGCTGTTCATAGTTTAATGGGGGGCTGACAAAATATTAGACAACCTCCAATTGGTAAGTTTCTCTTTGGGCTTGTATTCCTATTCAGAAAAAAATGCACTAGCCCAGGGAGTTTCTATAGTAGTGTCTTGTGTATGATGTCCCTGACATGACTCCCACCTGCCCCCCTGATGGTGATGGTATGACCTTCTCTCCTAGTGATCAGCTTCTAATTTGTCTTCTTAGTTGGTCTTTCACTCAGGGTTTGTGTGAATTGGCAGAATTCTCTATCTGAAACTGTTTGTACATTTTATTTTGAGTATGTATTTGATGAAACAATATAGCAGAGTAACTTTTTGGTCCCTAGATTTTGCCTGATTTGAGTATTCTATTTATCTTGCAGCAAGCTGGCTCTGTGCTATGATGGAATGTACTTTGGTCTTCTGCAAAACAAGGTAAGATGTTCCATGGTTTCAGTCACCCTGAATTGGTGTTTATATTCATTCTCTCTTCGTCTATAAGTCTCTAACTCACAGGACCTCCAGAAGTTAAAGTAAGGTTGTCAAAAGTTGTGGATGTGAATTCTCAGATGATGTGATCATTGGTGAATAAGTGGGCAGCCATTTGGTTGTCTATTTTTGGGAAATTGTCCTTGCCCAAAATAACAACAACATTTAATGGAATTGTGCTATAACATTAGTCTGTTTGTTCTGACCTACAACACCTGGCCTTGAAAGTGTCTCTATGAATTGTTCAGAACATCCCTGCTCTTTCAACTTCAACTTCTCAACCTCCAGGCCGCAAGGTTCAGCGTTTCTGGATTCGGGTATAGGAGAGGACCCTGACTCAATAACTTCTACGTTATTGGTAACTTGGTTCCTGAACTGCCACTCCGGCAAGATTGCAGGAAAGTATCATCTTCAGCACAGTGAAGATTAAAGGGAATAGGGGAAAGACATATGTTCAGAGGTTTGTCTAGTCCTGAGAGCGCATCCACTGCTGTCGCTGATGGCGATGGGATTCTGGAAAAGATAAGGAAGACCCCATTTGGATGTAACCCAATTGAAGACCTTTGGACACAGTTACTACTCTGCTTTACTCAAGGCATCCGCTTGACAATTCAAGATTCACTGCTAGTCCCTCCTTGTTTCCTTATGTAAGCTACTTCCAAAGCATTGTCGCATTTGAATTTCACTGAAGTGCCTAGGAAAACTGACCTGAAGAAGAGTAGAGCTTCTCGAACTGCTCTTATCTTTAGAACATGTCAAGGCAGATGTGATAGATCCCTTCTCCATACTCCCTGAGGTTGTGCCGCATCTGTATGGGCTCCCCAGCCGATGCATCTGTATAGACCTCTATCATACCTCGCAACTGTCCCATTTTTCATTGAGTGCCCAGCCTGCTAACTTACTGACAGAAGAAACAAAATACGGGGGAGGATTGGAGGAGGGGACCCTTATGCATGTTGGGGGTGTGTGTTTCTTCTGTATTACTGACTGGGGGAGCTAACCCAAAGGTAATTGATTATGCTGCTGGGGATGACCAGGAAAGACAGATTGACAAAACTAAAAAGTGTTGCAACTGATATATTGGTACTAATTAGACTTGTATCTATGCTTCCCCCATCCCCCTCATGGCAGCTGTTTTCCTTAAATGTTTTTGACCGGACCAGGGTACTTTCACATGTGTTTAATATGTATATCTAATCAAGCACTCACACTTTTCTAATATGGAGCACGTATGTTTGAGACCTTTGTGGACATTTTTGCACTTTCTAAATTGTAATGACTTTGTATACTGTTTTGTACACTAATAACCACTAGATGGCGGAACAGGATAACAAATGGCTTGTTAATTTGTGTCCATCAGCTTGATAGGTCGTATGTTCAGAAATGTTGCTGAAATACCCTAAGTGTCAGGGGTGCTTCACCAATGAGGCGAGTTGAGGCTGTCGCCTCAGGCGGCAGCGCCCCACTAGGTACCAGGGGCAGCAAAAATGCTGTTCCTGGTACTTTAAGAGCGAATTTCCATGGGAGAGGGTGCATCAGCAACTGCTGCTGCCACAGGCAGCGGAGGGGCCAGGATCGCCCCTGCTAAGTGTGCAATACAGGTATGGGATCCGTTATCTGGAAATCTCTTATCCCGAAAGATCTCCCATATTCCATTTTATCCAAAAAAATGTCTCATAAAATAATAAAACAGTAGCTTGTAGTTGATCTTAACTAAGATATTATTACTCCTTATTGGAAGCAAAACAGCCTATTTGGGTTTATTTACGAAGATACCAGAGTCATTGACAGGAGTGCGCCATTGATATTTTTGTATATCTAATCAAGCACTCACGCTGAATTTTTAAAAATGCTTTGCTTTTTCTGTAATAATAAAACAGTAGCTTGTACTTGATTCCAACTAAGATATAATTAATCCTTATTGGAAGCAAAATCAGCCTATTGGGTTTATTTAATGTTTACATGATTTTTAGTAGTTTTAAGGTATGAATATCCAAATTATAGAAATATTCATTATCCGGAAAACCCCAGGTCCTGAGAAAGTGTGGTAACTTATAAGGTTAAATGTTTTTATTAGGTTGTGAGTTTGATTCTTGTTTAAGTCAGTCTTTGTATCCAGACATAGTAGTATATTCTGCTGTTACACTCAATGAACAGTATGTTAGCCTTTAATATATTTAGTGCAAGTTATATAAAGGTGTGTGTTCTAATTCCCTCCTAGTGATAATCTAACCATGAAGTTTGGTTAATCATTGGTCCATATACTGTATGAGCCCCTTCCTAAGCCAGGACTGCAGTGCACCATAGACAGTTTGCCAGAACTAAAAAGCTTTCCAACTGATGTCCTGATTAGACTTGTGTATGATGTCCCCCCGATGGTCCTGCTTTCCTCTATGTATGGGACCCTTTTCCATAGTGATCAACTTGTATTCTGTGTCCTTAGTTGTCTGGTCTCAGTGGGACTGTGTGAATCTTGATAACTCACTATACCATTGGGTACCATTGGGCAGAGTAACTTTTTGGTCCTTTAGATTTTGCCGGACTTTAGTATTGTATTTATCTTGCAGCAAGCAGCTCTGTGCTACAGTGGAACGTGCCTTGGTCTTCTAGAAAACAAGGTAAGATATCCCATTCTTTGAGTCACTGTGGAAATTGTCACTCTATGGTCGAGTCTATTTGTGCCGTGGGAGGCCTAGGAAAGGTAAGAATGACGTTGGTGCAAAACTTCCCTGATAACCATCACTGACCTGGGGAAGAAAATGTAGAGATTCAGTTCACTGGGGGTGCCTAATGTTTTTCCACACATTTATGAATAAGAGATTTTAGAAGTTTAGGTAAGCTCTGTAAGCTCTGTTGGCTGGGAGGCTGTTGAAATTGGTGTCCAATCTGGGTGCCACTTAGCACACCAGCAGTTTCGAGCTCAAATTCACTATGTTATGACAAAACATTTGTAGGTGGAAATGTGATATACTGTACTGTCTCTCTGCATATGTGGGTGCTAAAAAACTGCACCAGTGTGGGTGTTTCTATAGCAACACCTTGCTGCCATCGTACACCGTACAGTCACACCTGTCTGTGTGTTAACGTAAAACTGGAAATTTTTACTCTATTGTGCATGCTGGTGACAAAACAAGTATTTGTTGGTAGAAGACTTATGTACTATATGATCTCACAGTGGGTGTGTGTAAAGGGTAATTGGCTGGCTCTGTGGCACAATGGCTAGCACATTGAATTTCTAGGTGGTCATGCTAAGATATTCAAAGGTAGTGGGTTCGAGTCTCAACATAGTCAAGTTTTGAATGCCCAATCCAGATAAAATCTAACTTGTTAGTCATTGATCCATATGTGAGCCCCTTCTTGAGCCATTTGACAGGAGTGCACTATCGATAGATTGGTCTGGTATTGTGTGACAAAGCTGGGTTTTTGGAGCACCACAAAGCGATCATCTTCTTCCACTTCTTCATTCTTTGATGGCCCGGGCCAGCACATGCACAGTAGAGTGAAAAAAATGGTTATTTCCTTTTATTTTCGACTTTTTACTTTACTGAGCATGCAAACCTGGTGTGAAGAACGAAGAGGCAGCAGAAATTCACACTGTGGCGCTCCTATAGATTTACCAATTTGGGGACTACATGCCCGAACTGGATGCCAATGAGCATGCTCACATTTTTCACTCAAGTTCACTATATACCTGTAAATGGTAGTTCAATTTAATGAACTTGTAGGCAATGATAAGCATCATATGCCGGGCTCTGTGGTGCAAGAGATAGCGAATTGGACTTCTAGTTGCATGTGACAAGGTGTTGTGGGTTCGAGCCTGACCAGGTGCCCTTGGCAACTTAGGTTGCTGCAGCGCTGGCTAATATTGAGTTCTTGAATTGTCAAGACTGACAATTTACACACAAAGTTTCAAGTGGCTGTTGGGGAGGGATGGGACCAGAAATGGGGTAGGTGACAGAGCAGGTACGTGCCTGGCGCCGACCCCGCTTTGTGCCCTATGCACATACCTGCAAGACACTTCGGCTGGTTGAGTTTGGGCTGACCTCACACCCCCATTTGTGGGCGAGTTTGCATCAAGCTCTTCATCGGCAGGGTGGGCCTATAAAAGGAATGTGAAAGTCTAGTGTGGATGGGGTTTTATCTGACCCGCACATCACTCATGTGAGGCCCCTTCTAGAGCCATTTGACAGTGCACCATGGATAGTTTAATGATAGTTAATCAAGCTAAAGCATTCAAATGTTGGTTTGAGTCCCACAAGGGTTTGATTTTGAGACTGGGTGGAGATAAAATGCCAACTTCTTAATTTCTGGTCCATATGTGAGTCCCTTTCTGAGCTAGTTGACAGGAGGGCACCTTAGACTAGAGTCCTGCACAGGTCCAGTAGCAGAGGCCAGTGCCAAAACACCTACAAATGTTTTGTCATAACATAGTGAATTTGAGCTCAAAACTGCTGGTATGCTTAGTGGCACCCAGTTTGGACACCAATTTCAACAGCCTCCCCGCCAACAGAGCTTACAGAGCTTACCTAAACTTCTAAAATCTCTTATTCATGGTACACTGTCAAATGGCTCATGAGTGATGTGCGGCTCAGATAAAACCCCATCCACACTAGACTTCTAGACTCACATTCACAGGTGAAAGCAACTCTACATTGTTCAGATGGATCCTCAATGAGAAAAAGAGTCATTCAACCCCCATTCAGAGATAGTGTATCTGGAGGCTCTCTTCTCCTAGGTCTGATTACTCTTCCACCTCAGAGGATATCTCATATTGTTTCATAGACAAAACGTTTGAGGAATTTCACTTTATCCAGGCAAGAGAGCTCAGGAGTTTTCTAGGATTACTGACATCCACCATAGGTCTAGTGAGGTGGGTGAGATGGAGGATGAGACCTATTCAGAAGTGGTTCCTTGTCCATTGGGACCGATATCGCAAGTGTCTGGCTTATGGTGCATGTTTGGTTACTGGCTCTGAGGCACTATATATATAGAGTGAAAAAAATGGATATTTCCTTTTATTTTCAACTTTTTACTTTACTGAGCATGCAAACCTGGTGTGAAGAATGAAGAGGCGGCAGAAAATCACACTGTGGCGCTCCTATAGATTTACTGGATGCCAATGAGCATGCTCACATTTTTCACTCAAGTTCACTATATACCTGTAAATGGTAGTTTAATTTAATGAACTTGTAGGTAATGATAGACATCATATGCCGGGCTCTGTGGCGCAAGAGATAGCGCATTGGACTTCTAGTTGCATGTGACAAGTTGTTGTGGGTTTGAGTCTCACCTGAGCTTGGCCAGGTGCCCTAAACAACTTAGCCTGCCGCAGCGCTTGCTAATATTGAGTTCGATTATAGATGTGCAAGACTGTGCTCATACAGAAGCGCATTTACGCACAAAGATTCATGGGATGGGACCAGAAATGGGGTAGGTGACAGAGCAGGTATGTGCCTGGTGAAGACCCCGCTATGTGCCCTAGGCACATACCTGCAAGACCCTTGGGCTGACTTCGCACCCCCATTTGCGGGTGAGTTTGCATCAAGCTCTTCATCGGCAGGGTGGGTCTATAAAAGGAATGTGAGTCTAGAAGTCTAGTGTGGATGGGGTTTTATCTGAGCCGCACATCACTCATGAGCCATTTGACAGTGTACCATGAATAAGAGATTTTAGAAGTTTAGGTAAGCTCTGTTGGCGGGGAGGCTGTTGAAATTGGTGTCCAAACTGGGTGCCACTAAGCAGTTTTGAGCTCAAATTCACTATGTTATGACAAAACATTTGTAGGTGTTTTGGCACTGGTCTCTGCTACTGGACCTGTGCAGGACTCTAGTCTAAGGTGCCCTCCTGTCAACTAGCTCAGAAAGGGACTCACATATGGACCAGAAATTAAGAAGTTGGCATTTTATCTCCACCCCAGTCTCAAAATCAAACCCTTGTGGGACTCAAACCAACATTTGAATGCTTTAGCTTGATTAACTATCATTAAACTATCCATGGTGCACTGTCAAATGGCTCTAGAAGGGGCCTCACATGAGTGATGTGCGGGTCAGATAAAACCCCATCCACACTAGACTTTCACATTCCTTTTATAGACCCACCCTGCAGATGAAGAGCTTGATGCAAACTCACCCGCAAATGGGGGTGCGAAGTCAGCCCAAGGGTCTTGCAGGTATGTGCCTAGGGCACATAGCGGGTCTTCACCAGGCACATACCTGCTCTGTCACCTACCCCATTTCTGGTCCCATCCCATGAATCTTTGTGCGTAAATGCGCTTCTGTACGAGCACAGTCTTGCACATCTGTAATCAAACTCAATATTAGCAAGCGCTGCGGCAGGCTAAGTTGTTTAGGGCACCTGGCCAAGCTCAGGTGAGACTCGAACCCACAACAACTAGAAGTCCAATGCGCTATCTCTTGCGCCACAGAGCCCGGCATATGATGTCTATCATTACCTACAAGTTCATTAAATTAAACTACCATTTACAGGTATATAGTGAACTTGAGTGAAAAATGTGAGCATGCTCATTGGCATCCAGTAAATCTATAGGAGCGCCACAGTGTGATTTTCTGCCGCCTCTTCATTCTTCACACCAGGTTTGCATGCTCAGTAAAGTAAAAAGTTGAAAATAAAAGGAAATATCCATTTTTTTAACTCTATATATAGTGCCTCAGAGCCAGTAACCAAACATGCACCATAAGCCAGACACTTGCGATATCAGTCCCAATGGACAAGGAACCACTTCTGAATAGGTCTCATCCTCCATCTCACCCACCTCACCAGACCTATGGTGGATGTCAGTAATCCTAGAAAACTCCTGAGCTCTCTTGCCTGGATAAAGTGAAATTCCTCAAACGTTTTGTCTATGAAACAATATGAGATATCCTCTGAGGTGGAAGAGTAATCAGACCTAGGAGAAGAGAGCCTCCAGATACACTATCTCTGAATGGGGGTCGAATGACTCTTTTTCTCATTGAGGATCCATCTGAAACAATGTAGAGTTGCTTTCACCTGAGCAACATGCTCCCTGAAAACTTTCTGATTTCTTGCAACAATCAAGAGGCTGTCCAGGTAATGGTACACTTCTATCCCCTGCAACCTCAGCTGAGTGATGAGTACTACTAGGAACTTGGAGAATCTTGGAGAGATCTTTCCTCTGAGGAAAGATCCTGATATGCAGATGTAGAAGCTCTAGGCTCCATAGAAGGTGGTGGCTGTCTCAAGGTGTCAGACACTGTCTCCTTAATCCATAAACCTGCCGCATGGGATCTCTGCACAACTTGGCGGAGCTTTGGTGGAGAGAGTCAGCAAGAACTGCACCCAGTAAGTGGATGCTTTCAAATTGGTGAGTTCTCAGCCTGAAAACTTACTGACAGAAGAAACAAAAGACGGGGAGGATTGGAGGAGGGGACCAGGGCCAGGCCGCGCCGCACAGGCGCCCAAGGCAAGCCGGTGGATGCGGCGCCGGTTTAGCACAAGTGCGCATGCGCATGGTGTCGCTCGCGTGCGCATGCGCAAGAAGCGGTGGTTTATCTTCTTTTGCTCTTCTGCGCATGCGCGAATTAGTACGAATGTGCGCATGCGGAGAGAAATGTAATCGCGTGCATGCGTAGGAGCGCAAGTAACTGTAAAAACCGCAAAGAGTCGGGCACTGGACTGGGGGTAGGCGACAGAGGAGGCGCTTGCCTGGCGCCCCCCCAGCTTTGCTCCCTAGGCACGTGCCTACTCTGCCTACCCCTAGTTCCGGCCCTGGAGGGGACATTTATGTGTGTTGGGGCGAGTGTTTCCTCGGTATTACTGACGGGGAGAGCTAACCCAAAGGTAATTGATTATGCTGCCGGGGATGACCAGGAAAGACAGATTGGCAAAACTAAAAAGTGTTGCAACTGATGTATTGGTAGTGATTAGACTTGTATATGTGCTCCCCCCATCCCTCCTCATGGCAGTTGTTTTCCTTAAACATTTTCCATCGGACCAAGGATGTGTGTAATATGTATTTCTAATCAAGCACTCACACTTTTCTAATATGGAGCACGTATGATTGAGACCTTTGTGGACATTTTTGCTCTTTCTAAATTGTAATGACTTTGTATACTGTTTTGTACACTAATAACCACTAGATGGCGGAACAGGATAACAAATGGATTGTTAATGTGGTTTGTCAGCTTGAAAAAGCCCTATGGCCTGACATGTTGCTGTCAGTGTTAAATACAGGTATGGGATCTGGAAACCCATTGTCCTCATAGATTATCTCCCATGGACTCTTTTTTATCTTAATAATCCAATTTTTTTTAATGATTTGCCTTTTCTCTGTAATAATAAAACACTAAGATATAATTAATCCTTATTGGAAGCAAATCCAGACTATTGGGTTTATTTAATGTTTACATGATTTTCTAGTAGACTTAAGGTATGAAGATCCAAATTACATAAAGATCCATTATCTGGAACACCCAAGGTCCTGAGCATTCTGGATAACAGATCCCATACCTGTACAGGCATTTAATGAATATGTGGTGCTGTTACAGTTGCTCCTGCATTTGTGTGCCGATGGTAAGTTGCCATTGGGGAACGTGCGCTGCCAAGAAAAGAGAAGCAGTTGTAGTGGTGACTACTGTACCAAATGTACTGTATGGTCTCACAGTGTGTGTGGATCATGGTGTGTGGTTGCCTACTGGCTCTGTGGCACAATGGGTAGTGTATTGGACTTCTGAATTGATCAAGCTAAGGTGTTCAAAGGTTGTGGGTTCAAGACCCACCACACTCAATTTTTGAGACTGGGGTGGAGATAAAATTCCAACTTATTAATCACTGGTCCATATATGAGTCCCTTTCTCAGCCATTTGACAAGAGTGCACCATATAGAGAGATATACAGTATACAGTAATATTTTCTGCTGTTACACTCAATGAGCAGTTAGTCTTTAATATATTTAGTGCAATATTTAATATATTTAGTGCAATTTATATATCCAAGGGCAAGAATCTGGTTGTAATCACTTACCTTATACCCAGGGTAGGTGCTCCTGTTTGCTAAAACTGCACCACCCCAGGGTTCTTCTCTAGGAGAACCACAAAGGGATCATCTTATTCCAATGAAAAGGCTGGGTTTTTGCTTCAAGTTTGGCTTTTCACTTTACTACATACATGCCCACGGTGTGAAAAATTAAGAAGCAGATGAAGATCACTCTGTGGTGCTCCTACAGATGAACCAAATTGGGAATTGCATGGCCAAACTGGAGGCCACTGAGCATGATAATATTTTGGAGCTCTTTTTTATGAGACATTACTTGTAAGTAGAAGTGTTATGTACTGTACCTGCTTTTTGTGTTTGGGTCCTGGGGCCATAATAGAGGGCTGGAAGCAGATACCACACTGTGACTTACAGACTCTGTGGCACAATGGATAATGTATTGATCTTCTAGTTAATTTAGCTAAGGCATTCAAAGGTTGTGGGCTTGAGTCCCACCATAATCAGCTTTTGAGTGGTCCATAGGCAGATTCTCAAAACTAAAAAGCATTGCATAATATCTCGATTGTTCTGTGGCGCAATGGATAGCGCATTGGACTTCTAGTTAATTAAGCTTAAGGGATTCAAAGCTTGTGTGTTTAAGTCCCACCAGAGTTTTTGAGCGGCCAGAACTAAAAAGCTTTCCAACTGATGTCCTGATTAGACTTGTGTATGATGTCCCCCCGATGGCCCTGCTTTCCTCTATGTATGGGACCCTTTTCCTTAGTCATCAACTTGTATTCTGTGTCCTTAGTTGTCTGGTCTATACTGTCAAATGGCTCTGGAAGGGGCCTCACATGAGTGATGTGCGGGTCAGATAAAACCCCATCCACAACCCGTCCTCCACACTAGACTTTCACATTCCTTTTATAGACCCACCCTGCCGGTGAAGAGCTTGATGCAAACATGCCCGCAAATGTGGGTGCAAGGTCAGCCGAAACTCAACCAGCCGAAGGGTCTTGCGGGTATGTGCCTAGGGCGCAAAGCAGGGTCGGCACCAGGCACATACCTGCTCTGTCACCTACCCCATTTCTGGTCCCATCCCTCTCCAGCAGCCACTTGAATATTTGTGCGTAAATGCAATACTGCATGAGCACAGTCTTGCACATCTGTAATCAAACTCAATATTAGCCAGCGCTGCGGCAGACTAAGTTGCTTAGGGCACCTGGCCAAGCTCAGGTGAGACTCAAACCCACAATACCTTGTCACATGCAACTAGAAGTCCAATGCACTACCTCTTGCGCCACAGAACCCGGCATATGATGTCGATCATTACCTACAAGTTCATTAAATTAAACTAACATTTACAGGTATATAGTGACACCAGGTTTGCATGCTCAGTAAAGTAAAAAGTCGAAAATAAAAGGAAATATCCATTTTTTTCACTCTATATATATAGTGCCACAGAGCCAGTAACCAAACATGCACCATTAGCCAGACACTTGCCATATCAGTCCCAATGGACAAGGGACCACTTCTGAATAGGTCTCATCCTCCATCTCACCCACTTCACCAGACCTATGGTGGATGTCAGTAATCATAGAAAACTCCTGAGCTCTCTTGCCTGGATAAAGTGAAATTCCTCAAACGTTTTGTCTATGAAACAATATGAGATATCCTCTGAGGTGGAAGAGTAATCAGACCTAGGAGAAGAGAGCCTCCAGATACACTATCTCTGAATGGGGGTCGAATGACTCTTTTTCTCATTGAGGATCCATCTGAAACAATGTAGAGTTGCTTTCACCTGAACAACATGCTGCCTGAAAACTTTCTGATTTCTTGCAACAATCAAGAGGCTGTCCAGGTAATGGAACACTTCTATCCCCTGCAACCTCAGCTGAGTGATGAGTACTACTAGGAACTTGGAGAATCTTGGAGAGATCTGTCCTCTGAGGAAAGATTCTGATAAGCAGATGTAGAAGCTCTAGGCTCCATAGAAGGTGTTGGCTGTCTCAAGGTGTCAGACACTGTCTCCTTAATCCATAAACCTGCCGCATGGGGTCTCTGCACAACTTGGCTATCGGCGGAACTTCGGGTGGAGAGAGTCAGAACTGCCCCCGGTAATTGGATGCTTTCAGATTGGTTAGTTCCCAGCTTTATAAGTTACTGACAGAAGAAACAAAAGACAGGGAGGACCAGGAAAGACAAATTGCCAAAACTAAAAAGTGTTGCAACTGATGTATTGGTACTGATTAGACTTGTATATGTGCTCCCCCCGTCCCCCCTCATGGCAGCCGTTTTCCTTAAATGTTTTCCACCAGACCAGGGAACTTTCACATGTGTGTAATATGTATATCTAATCAAGCACTCACACTTTTCTAATATGGAGCACGTATGTTTGAGACCTTTGTGGACATTTCTGCACTTTTCTAAATTGTAATGACTTTGTATACTGTTTTGTACACTAATAACCACTAGATGGCGGAACAGGATAACAAATGGATTGTTAATGTGGTTTGTCAGCTTGAAAAAGCCCTATGGCCTGACATGTTGCTGTAAGTGTTCAATACAGGTATGGGATCTGGAAACCCATTGTCCTCATAGATTATCTCCCATTATCCTAATAATCCAATTTTTTTTTAATGATTTGCCTTTTCTCTGTAATAATAAAACACTAAGATATAATTAATCCTTATTGGAAGCAAAACCAGACTATTGGGGTTATTTAATGTTTAAAGTCTAGTAGACTTTACAGTATGAAGATCCAAATTACAGAAAGATCCATTATCCGGAATACCCCAGGTCCTGAGCATTCTGGATAACAGATCCCATACCTGTAAAGGCATTTAATGAATATGTGGTGCTGTTACAGTTGCTCCTGCATTTGTGTGCCGATGGTAAGTTGCCATTGGGGAACGTGCGCTGCCAAGAAAAGAGAAGCAGTTGTAGTGGTGACTACTGTACCAAATGTACTGTATGGTCTCACAGTGTGTGTGGCTCATGGTGTGTGGTTGCCTACTGGCTCTGTGGCACAATATATAGTGAATTGGACTCAGGCCCGGATTTGTGGAAAGGCCACCTAGGCCCGGGCCTAGGGTGGCAGGATTTTAGGGGGGCGGCATGCTGCCCAACCACACCCACATTGGTTCAAAAACACTGGGGATGCGCTGGAGATACAACCATTTTTTAAATTTCCCATTCGCCAATCCCCATTGCTCCTGTCCCCCTGGAGGGGAGAGGGGCGACAAACGGCAGTGGGCCTAGGGGCGTCCACTATGTAAATCCAGCCCTGATTGGACTTCTGAATTGATCAAGCTAAGGTATTCAAAGGTTGTGGGTTCAGCTTTTGAGACTGGGGTTGAGATAAAATTCCAATTTGTTACTGGTCCATATGTGAGTCCCTTTCTCAGGCATTTGACAAGAGTGCACCATAGAGAAAGATATACAGTATACAGTAATATTTTCTGCTGTTACACTCAATGAGCAGTATGTTAGTCTTTAATATATTTAGTGCAATTTATATATCCAAGGGCAAGAATCTGGTTGTAATAACTTACCTTATACCCAGGGTAGGTGCTCCTGTTTGCTAAAACTGCACCACCCCAGGGTTCTTCTCTAGGAGAACCTCAAAGGGACCATCTTCTTCCAATTAAAAGGCTGGGTTTTTTCTTTAAGTTTGGCTTTTCACTTACTACATACATGCCCACGGTGTGAAGAATGAAGAAGCAGAAGAAGCTCACTCTGTGGTGCTCCTACAGATGAACCAAATTGGGAATTGCATGGTCAAACTGGGGGACACTGAGCATGATAATATTTTGGAGTTCTTTTTTATGAGACATTACTTGTAAGTAGAAGTGTTATGTACTGTACCCGCTTTTTGTGTTTGGGTCCTGGGGCCATAATAGAGGGCTGGAAGCAGATACCACACTGTGACTTACAGACTCTGTGGCACAATGGATAGTGCATTGACCTTCTAGTTAATTAAGCTAAGGCATTCAAAGGTTATGGGCTTGAGTCCCACCAAAGTCAGATTTTGATTGGTCCATAGGCAGATTCTCAAAACTAAAAAGCATTGCCAAATATCATGATTGCTCTGTGGTGCAATGGATAGCGCATTGGACTTCTAGTTAATTAAGCTTAAGGGATTCAAAGGTTGTGTGTTTAAGTCCCACCAGAGTCAGTTTTTGAGCGGCCAGAACTAAAAAGCTTTCCAACTGATGTCCTGATTAGACTTGTGTATGATGTCCCCCCGATGGCCCTGCTTTCCTCTATGTATGGGACCCTTTTCCTTAGTCATCAACTTGTATTCTGTGTCCTTAGTTGTCTGGTCTCAGTGGGACTGTGTGAATCTTGATAACTCACTATACCATTGGGTACCATTGGGCAGAGTAACTTTTTGGTCCTTTAGATTTTGCCTGACTTTAGTATTCTATTTATCTTGCAGCAAGCAGCTCTGTGCTACAATGGAACGTGCCTCAGTCTTCTAGAAAACAAGGTAAGATATCCCATTCTTTGAGTCACTGTGGAAATTGTCACTCTATGGTTGAGTCTATTTGTGCCGTGGGAGGACTAGGAAAGGTCAGAATGATGCTGGTGCAAAACTTCCCTGATAACCATCACCGACCTGGGGAAGAAAATGTAGAGATTCAGTTCACTGGGGGTGCCTAATGTTTTTCCACACATTTATGAATAAGAGATTTTAGAAGTTTAGGTAAACTCTGCAAGCTCTGTTGGTGGGGAGGCTGTTGAAATTGGTGCCCAAACTGGGTGTCACATTTGTTGGTGGAAATGTGATGTACTGTACTGTCTCTCGGCATATGTGGGTGCTAGAGGGCTTAGGGGCCATGGTGCAGTGGATAGCGCATTGAGTACGGTATTCAAAGGATGTGGTTTTGAGTCCCACCAGAGTCAGCTTTCGACTGTCTGTTAATCATAGGGGGGTCAATATGTGAGGCTATTCAGTCAGTTACATGCAGAGGAGAGGGTGCGGTCTCACAGTGTGTGTGGGTTGTGGCTATGCGGGTGCCTTTGTGGTACAGTGAATGTTTTATTGGACTTCTAGTTAACAAGCTAAGGTTTTCAATGGTTATGGGGTTTAGTCCCTTACATTATGAATGCTAGGTACAGATAAAGCCCAACTTGATATCTTTGGTCTTCCCTTCCTGAGCCAATTCACAGGAGCACACCATTAATAATTTCACTGGCAGTGACAAGTGAAAGTTTTTCTGTGGGCTCTTGCTTTTTGGGGAAAAAACTGCACCAGTGTGCGTTTCTATAGCAATACCTTGCCGCCATCTTTATTAGGTTTTGCAGTCATCCTTGGCTAAAACGTAGGCTATGGGCACACAGAACTGTAGGCTCCACTGCTCTCAACATGGCCATTTTTGCAGACTGAGAGAAGCGGATCTGCTCCATGTCCCATCTCAGTTGATCTGAATTAGATTCAAGCAGGCTGAGAGTAGTGGAGCCTACAGCTCCGTGTGCCCATAGCTGTACACTCACACCTGTCTGTGAGTTAAAGTAAAATTGGAAATTTTCACTCTATTGTGCATGCTGGTGACAAAACCAGTATTTGTTGGTGGAAGACTGATGTACTATATGATGTCACAGTTGGCATGTGTAAAGAGTAATTGGCTGGCTCTGTGGCACAATGGATAGGAAGTTGGACTTCTAGTTGGTTATGTTTAGGTATTCAAAGGTTGTGGGTTCCCACCAGAGTCAGATTTTGAATGCCTAATCCGGATAAAACCTAACTTGTTAGTCAACATGTGAGCCCCTTATTGAGCCATTTGACAGGAGTGCACCATTGATAGATTGCCAAGATGAAAAAGCCAATGTTCTGATTATATTTGTGTATGAGTTCAATGACAGGATTCCCTTCTGTCTCTCCTCATTATAGTGGCACTGCCTTCCCCTATGTCTGGTCTTTCCTCAAAAAAAAGGAAGATCACACTGTGGTGCTCCTATAGATTTGGGGACTACATGCCGAACTGGGTGCCACTGAGCATACTCACATTTTTTGAGTCATGTTCACTATTTAATTAAATAAAACCTGTAAATGGTAGTATAACTTAATGAGCTGTATGTAGGTAGGTAATGACAGATGTTATGTTCCTGGCTCTGTGACACAATGTGGCTCAATGTGGCTCATGGTGTGTGGCTGGCTACTGGCTCTGTGGCACAATGGGTAGCGCAATGGTAATTTTAAGGCATTCAAAAGTGTTGGGTTGGATTCTCACCAGAGAGAGTTTTTGAGACTGGGGTGGAGATAGAATTCCAAGTTTTTAATCACTGGTCCATTTGTTAGTCCCTTTCTCAGCCATTTGACAAGAGTGCACCATAGAGAGATTGTCAACACTGAAAAGCTTTCCAACTGATGTCCTGATTAGACTTGTGTATGATTGTAGCTGAAATGTGTAATTGTAGTTGAAATGCTAGCTGTGCTATAGTTAATTATTCTGCCACTTTTTCTGTGGCACAATGGGAATTATATTAGCCTTCAAAGTGGATGATTTGCTTAGCTTGTGAGTTTGATTCTTTCTTAAGTCAGTCTTTGTATCTAGATATAGTAGTATATTCTGCTGTTACACTCAATGAACAGTATGTTAGTCTTTAATATATTTAATACAAATTATACAAAGGTGTGTTTTAATTCCCTCATAGTGATAATCTAATCATGATATTTGGTTTATCATTGGTTCATGGATGAGCTGCAAATGTGTAATTGTAGCTGAAATGTTAGTTATGCTATACATGGCCATTCTGCTGTTTTCTCTGTGGTACAATGGAAAGTGTGTTAGTCTTCAAAGTGGAATGTTTCATTAGGGTGTGAGTTTGATTCTTGCCCCTTCCTGAGCCATTGCACGGGAGCACACCATTAATCATTTTACTGGCAGTGAAAGTTTTTCTGTGGGCTGGTGCTCCTTTTTGGGGGAAAGAACGGCCCCAGTTTGGGTGTTTCTATATCATCACCTTGCTACCATCTCAGCACACTTTTGATGGCTGCGAGAAGCAGATCTGCTCCATGCCCAATCTCTCATGATCTGAATTAGATTCAAGCAGGCTGAGAGTAGCGGAGCCTACAGCCCGTGTGCCCATGACCATACAATTGAACCTGGAAAATAAATATTTGTTGGTCAAAGAGTGATGTACTATATGATCTCACAGTGGGTGTGTGTGATTGGCAAATGGCTGGCTCTGTGGCATAATGGATAATGTCTTGGACTTTTAGATGGTCATGCTAAGGCTTTCAAAGGATGTTGCTTCTAGTCCCACCAGATTTGGCTTCTCCTTATAGCGGCACTGCTTTCCCATATGTCTGGCCCTGTTTAGTGATCAGCTTCAATTCTGTTTTCTTAGTTGGGCTATTTCAGTTATCTTCTTCCACTTCATGCACAATAGAGTGAAAGACTGGATATTTTATTTAATTTCAGCATTTTACTGAAGAACAAAGAAGCAGAAGAAGATCACACTGTGGCGCTCCTATAGATTTACCAATTTGGGGACTACATGCCCGAACTGGATACCAATGAGCATGCTCACATTTTTCACTCAAGTTCACTATATACCTGTAAATGGTAGTATAATTTAATGAACTTGTAGGTAATGATCGACATCATATGCTGGGCTCTGTGGCGCAAGAGATAGCACATTGGACTTCTAGTTGCATGTGACAAGGTGTTGTGGGTTCGAGTCTTGCCTGGCCAGGTGCCCTAGGTGACTTGGCCTGCCGCAGCGCTGGCTAATATTGAGTTCAATTACACATGCGCAAGACTTCGCTCGTGCAGAAGCGAATTTATGCACAAAGATTCAAGCTGCTGGGGAGGGATGGGACCAGAAATGCGATAGGTGACAGAGCAGGAACGTGCCTGCCACCTCCCCACATTAGGAGGCACTAGGCACAATCCCGCAAAACTCTTGGGCTGGTCGAGTTTGGGCTGACCTCGCACCCCCATTTGCGGGAGGGTTCACATCAAGCTTTTCATCGGCAGGGTGGGTCGGCGTGGATCTTTCTAATGTGTAATTGTAGCTGAAATGTTAGTTATGATATATTTTGCCCTGCTGCTGGTTTCTCTGTGGTGCAATGGGAAGTGTGTTAGCCTTCAAAGTGGAATGTTTCATTAGGATGTGAGTTTGATTCTTGCCCCTTCCGGAGCCATTGCACGGGAGCACACCATTAATAGTTTTACTGGCAGTGAAAGTTTTTCTGTGGGCTGGTGCTCCTTTTTGGGGGAAAGAACGGAACCAGTTTGGGTGTTTCTATATCATCACCTTGCTACCATCTCAGCACACTTTTGAAGGCTGCGAGAAGTGGATCTGCTCCATGCCCAATCTCTCATGATCTGAATTAGATTCAAGCAGGCTGAGAGTAGCGGAGCCTACAGCCCGTGTGCCCATGACCATACAATTGAACCTGGAAAATAAATATTTGTTGGTGAAAGAGTGATGTACTATATGATCTCACAGTGGGTGTGTGTGATTGGCAAATGGCTGGCTCTGTGGCATAATGGATAAGGGCTGGGACACACTGGGCGATTTGGGGATATTTAGTTGCCTGGCGACTAATCGCCGCGACTTTTCCCCCCGAATGCCTCCCCTCGCTCTGCGCCTGGCTAAAATGAAAAATCGCCTGCGCTAATCACACGCGGCGATTCGTTTTCCGAAGTCGCCCGGAGTTTCCTGGCAACTCCGGGCGACTTCGGAAAACGAATCGCCGCGTGTGATTAGCGCAGGCGATTTTTCATTTTAGCCAGGCGCAGAGCGAGGGGAGGCATTCGGGGGGAAAAGTCGCGGCGATTAGTCGCCAGGCGACTAAATATCCCCAAATCGCCCAGTGTGTCCCAGCCCTAATGTCTTGGGCTTTTAGTTGGTCATGCTAAGGCTTTCAAAGGATGTTGGTTCTAGTCCCACTTTATTCTTTGATGGCTCTGGCCAGCACATGCACAATAGAGTGAAAAACTGGATATTTTGTTTAATTTCAGCATTTTACTGAAGAACAAAGAAGCAGAAGAAGATCACACTGTGGCGCTCCTATAGATTTACCAATTTGGGGACTACATGCCCGAACTGGATGCCAACGAGCATGCTCACATTTTTCACTCAAGTTCTCTATATACCTGTAAATGGTAGTATAATTTAATGAACTTTATGTATGTAGGTAATGATAGACATCATATGCTGGGCTCTGTGGCGCAAGAGATAGCTCATTGGACTTCTAGTTGCATGTTACAAGGTGTTGTGGGTTTGAGTCTCACCTGTGCCTGGCCAGGCATCCTAGACAACTTGGACTGCTGTGGCGCTGGCTAATATTGAGCTTGATTACGACTGCGCTTGTGTGCGTTTATGCACAAAGATTCAAGTGACTGCTAGGGAGGGATTGGTCCAGAAATGGGGTAGGTGATAGAGCAGGTATGTGCCTGGTGCCTCCCCAGCTTTGTGCCCTAGGCACATACCTGCAAAACCCTTGGGCTGACCTTGCACCCCCATTTGTGGGCGAGTTCGCCTCAAGCTCTTCATCGGCAGGGTGGGTCTATAAAAGGAATGTGAAAGTCCAGTGTGGGTGGGGTTTTATCTGACCTGCACATCACTAATGTGAGGCCCCTTCCAGAGCCATTTGACAGTGCACCATGGATAGTTTAATGGGGGGCTGCCAAAATATTAGAAAACCTCAGTGGGTTGGTAAGTTTCTCTTTGGGCTTGTCTTCCTATGTGGAAAATAATGTACTAGTTCGGTGGGTTTCTATAGAACAAAGATGCGGTGGAAGATCACACTGTGGTGCTCCTATAGATGTACCAATTTGGGGACTACATGCCTGAACTGGGTGCGGCTGAGCACACTCTCATCTTTCAGTCAAGTTCACTATTTTATGAAATAATACATGTAAATGGTAGTATAATTTAATGAACTGTATGTTCACTATATACCTGTAAATGGTAGTATAATTTAATGAACTTGTAGGTAATGATAGACATCATATGCCGGGCTCTGTGGCGCAAGAGGTAGCGCATTGGATTTCTAGTTGCATGAGACAAGGTGTTGTGGGTTCGAGTCTCACCTGAGCCTGGTCAGGTGCCCTAGGTAACTTGGCCTGCTGCAGCGCTGGCTAATATTGAGTTTGATTGCACATGTGCAAAACTGTGCTCGTGCAGAAGTGCATTTACACACAAAGATTCAAGCGGCTGCTATATACCTGTAAATGGTAGTATAATTGGGATGGGACCAGAAATGGGGTAGGTGACAGAGCAGGTATGTGCCTGCCACCTCCCCAGATTAGGAGGCACTAGGCACATACCCGCAAGACCCTTGTGCTTGTTGAGTTTGGGCTGAACTTGCACCCCCGTTTGCGGGCGAGTTCGCATCAAGCACTTCATTGGCAGGGTGGGCCTATAAAAGGAATGTGAAAGTCCAGTGTGGGTGGGGTTTTATCTGACCTGCACATCACTAATGTGAGGCCCCTTCCAGAGCCATTTGACAGTGCACCATGGATAGTTTAATGGGGGGCTGCCAAAATATTAGAAAACCTCAGTGGGTTGGTAAGTTTCTCTTTGGGCTTGTCTTCCTATGTGGAAAATAATGTACTAGTTCGGTGGGTTTCTATAGAACAAAGATGCGGTGGAAGATCACACTGTGGTGCTCCTATAGATGTACCAATTTGGGGACTACATGCCTGAACTGGGTGCGGCTGAGCACACTCTCATCTTTCAGTCAAGTTCACTATTTTATGAAATAATACATGTAAATGGTAGTATAATTTAATGAACTGTATGTTCACTATATACCTGTAAATGGTAGTATAATTTAATGAACTTGTAGGTAATGATAGACATCATATGCCGGGCTCTGTGGCGCAAGAGGTAGCGCATTGGATTTCTAGTTGCATGAGACAAGGTGTTGTGGGTTCGAGTCTCACCTGAGCCTGGTCAGGTGCCCTAGGTAACTTGGCCTGCTGCAGCGCTGGCTAATATTGAGTTTGATTGCACATGTGCAAAACTGTGCTCGTGCAGAAGTGCATTTACACACAAAGATTCAAGCGGCTGCTGGGGAGGGATGGGACCAGAAATGGGGTAGGTGACAGAGCAGGTATGTGCCTGCCGCCTCCCCAGATTAGGAGGCACTAGGCACATACCCGCAAGACCCTTGTGCTTGTTGAGTTTGGGCTGAACTTGCACCCCCGTTTGCGGGCGAGTTCGCATCAAGCACTTCATTGGCAGGGTGGGCCTATAAAAGGAATGTGAAAGTCCAGTGTGGGTGGGGTTTTATCTGACCCGCACATCACTCATGCGAGGCCCCTTCCAGAGCCATTTGACAGTGCACCATGGATAGTTTAATGGGGGGCTGCCAAAATATTAGACAACCTCAGTGGATTGGTAAGATTCTCTTTGGGCTTGTCTTCCTATGTGGAAAATAATGTACTAGTTCAGGGAGTTTCTATAGAACAAAGATGCGGTGGAAGATCACACTGTGGTGCTCCTATAGATGTACCAATTTGGGGACTGCATGCCTGAACTGGGTGCGGCTGAGCACACTCTCATCTTTCAGTCAAGTTCACTATTTTATGAAATAATACATGTAAATGGTAGTATAATTTAATGAACTGTATGTATGTAAGTGATGACACACATTATGTGCCAGGCTCTGTGGTGCAATGGATAGCGCATTGGACTTCTAGTTGCTTGTGACAAGTTATTCAAAGGTTGTGGGTTTGAGTCCCACCAATGTCAGCTTTTGAATGCCCAATCCAGATAAAACCTAACATTTATCACTGGCCTGTATTTGAACCTCCTTCCAGAGCCATTTTACAGGAGTGTAACCTCAGTGGATTGGTAAATTTTTCTTTAGGCTTGTCCTCCTATTTAAAAAAAAATGTACTAGCCTAGGGAGTTTCTATAGTAGTGTCTTGTGTATGATGTCCCTGACACAGGCCCGGACTGGCAATCTGTGTGTTCGGGCAAATGCCCGATGGGCCGCTTGCTTTAAAATGTAAATGGGCTGCTCACCTAAAAATGCAAATTAGGTCTGTATTTAATATGTAAATGAGCGACTCACTTTAGAAATGTAAATGAGTTGTTGCATGAGACAGCCTAGTCTATTCAAGTAGGCCCTATGACACACATGGTAATTAAAGTCCTCTTATCTGCCAGGGTGCAGGTCTAGCTGGGGACACACAAATGAAAATTTAGAATATACTATAAGTAGAGGGCCACTTATCCATCTGATACCTGTTGCAAGGTCCAGTTCCAGCACATAGGGTGTATAATATTGCTGGGGATTATATGGTAATGGACACTTAAAATATCTATTGATTCTAGTTGAACTAGTTCTAGTTAATATTGAGGTTGGAAATATCATGCTTTGCATGCGCGTGAATACATGGGCTGCTTTGATACTTTTGCCAGGGCTGCTTTTTCCTCCCAGTCCGGCCCTGCCCTGACATGACTCCCACCTGCCCCCCTGATGGTGACAGCGCTTTCCTCTTTGTTCGACCTTCTCTCCCAGTGATCAGCTTCTAATTTGTGTTCTTAGTGGGTCGATTCACTCAGGGTTTGTGTGAATTGGCAGAATTCTCTATCTGAAACTGTTTGTACATTTTATTTTGAGTATGTATTTGATGAAACAATATAGCAGAGTAACTTTTTGGTCCTTAGGTTTTATCTGATTTGAGTATTCTATTTATCTTGCAGCAAGCTGGCTCTGTGCTATGATGGAATGTACCTTGGTCTTCTACAAAACAAGGTAAGATGTTCCATGGTTTCAATCTCACTGAGTTGGTTTATATTCATTCTGTCTCTTCATCTATAAGGCTCTAACCCACTTGACCTCCAGAAGTTAAAGTAAGGTTGTCAAAAGTTGTGGATGTGAAATACAAGCTGGACACTCGTAAAAAGAGTTTCATACATAGAGGAAAGCAGAGCCACCATGAGAGACAGGAGGGAGACCTGTCAGGGATGTCATACACAAGTCTAATCAGGAAATCAGTTGGAAAGCTTTTTAGTTTTGGCAAATCTAAGGTAGAGTGCTGCATTAGGTTTGGAATGAGTTTTGAGCAGAAATTTCCGATTGCCTGATTGTGTGGGTAGTTTGTGGGTAACCCATCTGGGTACCAGGCTAAGTTTCAGGATCGGTCACTCTGGCCCTCCCCTGAGTTAAAATTGGAATAGGACACTACTATAGAAACTCCATGGGCTAGTGCATTGCAGTGTGATGCCATACTGGACCTGTGCAGGACTCTAATCTAAGTCACACTCCTGTCAACTGTCTCAGGTAGGTCCACACAAAGATGGAGTGCTCACCTCAGGCAATATATCCTTCGGATCAGGTGCTTCTAGCAGTATTCGATCACAACTGCCACGGATCAAACAATCAATTGTAGAAATCCAATATACTGCAGCACACTGTGTGATGCAGTATATTGGATTTCTACAACTGTCTCAGGTAGGGACTCAAATATGGACCAGTGATTAAGAAGTTGGAATTTTATCTCCTCCCCAGTCTCAAAATCAAAATCTTGTGGGACTCAAACCAGCAACATTTGAATGGCTTAGCTCAATCAACTTGTAGTCCAATGTGTTATCCATTGTGCCACAGAGCCAGTAGCCAAACACACCTGTGATATCGGTCCCAATGTGCAAGGAACCACATTTAAATAGGCCTCATCCTCAATCTCGCCCATTTCACCAGACCTATGGTGGATGTCAGTAACCCTAGAAAACTCATGAGCTCTCGTGAATGGATAAAGGTGAAAGTCCTCAAACGTTTTGTCTCTGAGACAATATGAGATATCCTCTGAGGTGGAAGAGTAACCAGACCTAGCCTGGTATTGAAGTGAGCCCCCAGATACACCATCTTCTCAGTGGGGGTCGAATGACTCTTTTCCTTATTGAGGATCCATCTGAAACAATGCAGAGTTGCTTTCACCTGAGCTACATGCTCCCTTAAAAACTTCAGATTTCTTGCAACAATCAAGAGGCTGTCCAGGTAATGGTACATTTCTATCCCCTGCAACCTCAGCTGAGTGATGAGTACCAGGGCCGGAACTAGGGGTAGGCAGAGTAGGCACGTGCCTAGGGTGCAAAGCTGAGGGGGCGCCAGGCACGTACCTGCTCTGTCGCCTACCCCGTGTCCACCCCGTGTCCGGTCCCGTCTCTCCTTGGCTGGCACTGGCAGCTTCCGCGAAAATGCGCTTCAGCGCATGTGCACTGGAGCGCACTTTTGCGCATGCGCAGTCGAGCGCGCACGGAGCCGGAGCCTTGTCCCGCAAGGCTGCCTAGGGCGCCTGGCCGGGTTGGCCCGGCTCTGATGAGTACTACTAGGAACTTGGAGAATCTTGGGGAGATCTTTCCCCCGAGTAAAGATCCTGATGTGCTGATATAGAGGTTCTAGGCTCCATAGAAATTGTTGGCTGTCTCAAGTTGTCAGACACTGTCTCGTTAATCATTTTGAATTGAGTGCGCTCTAGGGCAAAGACACCAAGGCAAATGGCTGCTTTAACTTCAAAAATTACATTACTGCCGCAGCTAATATGCGCACCAACAATAAAAAACCCTGCCGCATGGGGTCTCCTCACAACTAGGCTATCAGCGGAGCTTCTGGTGCAGAGAGTCAGCAAGAACTGCCCCGGTAATTGGATCCTTTCAGATCAGTGAGAGCCCAACCTGATAACTTACTGACAGAAGAAACAAAAGAAGGGGAGGATTGGGGGAGGGGACCTTTATGTGTGTTGGGGGCCTGTGTTTCTTCTGTATTACTGACGGGGAGAGCTAACCCAAAGGTAATTGATTATGCTGCCGGGGATGACCAGGAAAGACAGATTGCCAAAACTAAAAAGTGTTGCAACTGATGTATTGGTACTGATTAGACTTGTATATGTGCTCCCCCCATCCCCCCTCATGGCAGCCGTTTTCCTTAAACATTTTCCACCAGACCAGGGTACTTTCACATGTGTTTAATATGTATATCTAATCAAGCACTCACACTTTTCTAATATGGAGCACGTATGTTTGAGACCTTTGTGGACATTTTTGCACTTTCTAAATTGTAATGACTTTGTATACTGTTTTGTACACTAATAACCACTAGATGGCGCAACAGGATAACAAATGGTTTATTAAAGTGGTTCTGTCAGCTTGATAGGTCTGTATAGCCTGAAATGTTGCTGTAATGCCCTAAGTGTGCAATACTATTATGGGATCCATTATATTTTAAAAATAATTTCCTTTTTCTCTGTAATAATAAACCAGTCGCTTGTACTTGATTCCAACTAATGTTAGGGTTTATTTAATGTTTATATGATTTTCTAGTAGACTTAAGGTATGAAATCCAAATTACAGAAAGATCCATTATGCGGAATACACAAGGTCCTGAGCATTCTGGATAACAGGTCCCATACCTGTAAAGGCATTTAATGAATATCTGGTGGTGTTACAGTTGCTCCTGCATTTGTGTGCCGATGGTAAGTTGCCATTGGGGAACGTGCGCTGCCAAGAAAAGAGAAGCAGTTGTAGTGGTGACTACTGTACCAAATGTACTGTATGGTCTCACAGTGTGTGTGGCTCATGGTGTGTGGTTGCCTACTGGCTCTGTGGCACAATGGGTAGTGCAATGGCCTTAAAGCATTCAAAAGTGTTGGGTTGGATTCCCACCAGAGAGAGTTTTTGAGACTGGGGTTGAGATAAAATTCCATGTTGTTAATCACTGGTCCATATGTGAGTCCCTTTCTCAGCCATCTGACAAGAGTGCACCATAGAGAGATTGTCAACACTGAAAAGCTTTCCAACTGATGTCCTGATTAGACTTGTTTATGATTGTAGCTGAAATGTGTAATTGTAGTTGAAATGCTAGCTGTGCTATAGTTATTCATTCTGCTGTTTTCTCTGTGGTACAATGGGAAGTGTATTAGCCTTCAAAGTGGAATGTTTCATTAGGGTGTGAGTTTGATTCTTGCCCCTTCCTGAGCCATTGCACGGGAGCACACCATTAATCATTTTACTGGCAGTGAAAGTTTTTCTGTGGGCTGGTGCTCCTTTTCGGGGGGAAAGAACAGCCCCAGTTTGGGTGTTTCTATATCATCACCTTGCTCAGCACATTTTTGAAGGCTGCGAGAAGCGGATCTGCTCCATGCCCAATCTCTCATGATCTGAATTAGATTCAAGCAGGCTGAGAGTAGCGGAGCCTACAGCCCGTGTGCCCATGACCATACAATTGAACCTGGAAAATAAATATTTGTTGGTGAAAGAGTGATGTACTATATGATCTCACATTGGGTGTGTGTGATTGGCAAATGGCTGGCTCTGTGGCATAATGGATAATGTCTTGGACTTTGAGATGGTCATGCTAAGGCTTTCAAAGGATGTTGGTTCTAGTCCCACCAGATTTGGCTTCTTCCTGTAGCGGCACTGCCTTCCCATATGTCTTGCCCTGTTTAGTGATCAGCTTCAATTCTGTTTTCTTAGTTGGGCTATTTCAGTTATCTTCTTCCACTTCTTTATTCTTTGATGGCTCTGGCCAGCACATGCACAATAGAGTGAAAGACTGGATATTTTGTTTAATTTCAGCATTTTACTGAAGAACAAAGAAGAAGAAGAAAATCACACTGTGGCGCTCCTATAGATTTACCAATTTGGGGACTACATGCCCGAACTGGTTGCCAATGAGCATGCTCACATTTTTCACTCAAGTTCACTATATACCTGTAAATGGTAATTTTAATTTAATGAACTTGTAGGTAATGATTTACATTATATGCTGGGCTCTGTGGCGCAAGAGATAGCGCATTGGACTTCTAGTTGCATGTGACAAGGTGTTGTGGGTTCGAGTCTCACCTGACCCTGGCCAGATGCCCTAGGCAACTTGTCCTGCTGCAGCACTGGCTAATATTGAGTTCGATTACACATGCGCAAGACTGTGCTCGGGCAGAAGCGCATTTCTGCACGAGCACTGTCTGCTGGGGAGGGATGGGACCCAAAATGGGGTAGGTGACAGAGCAGGTATCTGTCTGGTGCTGACCCTGCTTTGCGCCCTAGGCACATACCCGCAAGACCCTTCAGCTGGTTGAGTTTGGGCTGACCTCACACCCCCATTTGCGGGCAGGTTTGCATCAAGCTCTTCATCGGCAGGGTGGGTCTATAAAAGGAATGTGAAAGTCGAGTGTGGATGGGGTTTTATCTGACCCGCACATCACTCATGTGAGCCCCTTCCAGAGCCATTTGACAGTGCACCATGGATAGTTTCATGGGGGGCTGCCAAAATATTAGACAACCTCAGTGGATTGGTAAGTTTCTCTTTGGGCTTGTCTTCCTATGTGGAAAATAATGTACTAGTTTGGGGAGTTTCTATAGAACAAAGATGCGGTGGAAGATCACACTGTGGTGCTCCTATAGATGTACCAATTTGGGGACTACATGCCTGAACTGGGTGTGGCTGAGCACACTCTCATCTTTCAGTCAAGTTCGCTATTTTATGAAATAATACATGTAAATGGTAGTATAATTTAATGAACTGTATGTTTGTAAGTGATGACATACATTATGCGCCAGGCTCTGTGGCGCAATGGATAGCGCATTGGTGTTTAGTGTGGGTGTTTCTATAGCAACACCTTGCTGCCATCTTTCTTAGGTTTTGCAGTCATCCTTGGCTAAAACGTAGGCTATGGGCACACAGAACTGTAGGCTCCACTGCTCTCAACATGGGCATTTTTGCAGTCTGTGAAAAGCGGATCTGCTCCATGTCCCATTTCAGTTGATCTGAATTAGATTCAAGCAGACTGAGAGTAGAGGAGGCTACAGCTCCGTGTGCCCATAGCTGTACAGTCACACCTGTCTGTGAGTTAAAGTAAAACTGGAAATTTTTACTCTATTGTGCATGCTGGTGACAAAACAAGTATTTGTTGGTGGAAGACTGATGTACTATATGGTCTCACAGTGGGTGTGTGTAATAGGTAGTTGGCTGGCTCTGTGGCGCAATGGCTAGAACATTGGACTTTTAGGTGGTTATGCTAAGATATTCAAAGGTAGTGGGTTCGAGTCTCACCATAGTCAAGTTTTGAATGGCCAATCCAGATAAAATCTGAGCATGCAAACCTGGTGTGAAAAACGAAGAGGCGGCAGAAAATCACACTGTGGTGCTCCTATAGATTTACCAATTTGGGGACTACATGCCCGAACTGGATGCCAATGAACATGCTCACATTTTTCACTCAAGTTCACTATATACCTGTAAATGGTAGTTTAATTTAATGAACGTGTAGGTAATGATCGACATGATATGCCGGGCTCTGTGGCGCAAGAGGTAGCGCATTGGACTTCTAGTTGCGTGTGATAAAGTGTTGTGGGTTCGAGTCTTGCCTGGCCAGGTGCCCTAGGTAACTTGGCCTGCTGCAGCGCTGGCTAATATTGAGTTCAATTACACATGCGCAAGACTGTGCTTGTGCAGAAGTGAATTTACACACAAGCGAATTTACACACAAGGATTCAATTGGCTGCTGGGGAGGGATGGGACCAGAAATGGGGTAGGTGACAGAGCTGGTATGTGTCTGGTGCCAACCCTGCTTTGCGCCCTAGGCACATACCTGAAAGACCCTTTGGCTGGTTGAGTTTGGGCTGATCTCGCACCCCCATTTGCGGGCAGGTTCGCTTCAAGCTCTTCATCGGCAGGGTGGGTCTATAAAAGGAATGTGAAAGTCTAGTGTGGGTGGGGTTTTATCTGACCTGCATATCACTCATGTGAGGCCCCTTCCAGAGCCATTTGACAGTGCACCATGGATAGTTTAATGGGGGGCTGCCAAAATATTAGACAACCTCAGTGGATTGGTAAGTTTCTCTTTGGGCTTGTCTTGTCTTGTGGAAAATAATGTACTAGTTCGGGGAGTTTCTATAGAACAAAGATGTGGTGGAAGATCACACTGTGGTGCTCCTATAGATGTACCAATTTGGGGACTACATGCCTGAACTGGGTGCGGCTGAGCACACTCTCATCTTTCAGTCAAGTTCACTATTTTATGAAATAATACATGTAAATGGTAGTATAATTTAATGAACTGTATGTATGTAAGTGATGACACACGTTATGTGCCAGGCTCTGTGGTACAATGGATAGCGCATTGGACTTCTAGTTGCTTGTGACAAGTTATTCAAAGGTTGTGGGTTTGAGTCCCACCAGAGTCAGATTTTGAATGCCCAATCCAGATAAAACCTGACATGTTAGTCAATGGTCTATATGTGAGCCCCCAGGTCCTGAGCTTTCTGGAGATCAGGTCCCATATCTGTAAATGCAGTTAGAGAGATTGTTAAAACTGAAAAGCTTTCCAACTGATGTCCTGATTAGACTTGTGTATGATTTCTCTCATAGGCCTTTCACTTGTCTTCCTATACATTGCTCAAACTGGTGGAATTATTTACATGTAGATTTATAGTTTGCCCAATTTATTCTCAGTATGTATTTGATACAATAATAATTGTAGCTAAAATGTTAGTTATGTTATACTCACTCTGCACTATTGCTCTTTCTGTGGCACAATGGAAGGTGTGGTAATTTATAAGGTAAAAGTTTTTATTAGGTTGTGAGTTTGATTCTTGTTTAAGTCAGTCTTTGTATCCAGACATAGTTGTATATTCTGCTGTTACCAGGCCCGGATTTGTGGAAAGGCCACCTAGGCCCGGGCCTAGGGCAGCAGGATTTTAGGGGGGCGGCATGCTGCCCAACCACACCCACATTGGTTCAAAAACACTGGGTACAATCATTTTTTAAATTTCCCGTGCGACAATCCCCATTGATCCAGTCCAGATGATCAAAATTTACACGAATAAAGGGGAGGGGACAGGGGCGACAAACAGCAGTGGGCCTAGGGGCTCCCACTATGTAAATCCGGCCCTGGCTGTTACACTCAATGAACAGTATATTAGTCTTTAATATATTTAGTGCAAGTTATATAAAGGTGTGTGTTCTAATTCCCTCCTAGTGATAATCTAACCATGAAGTTTGGTTAATCATTGGTCCATATATGAGCCCCTTCCTAAGCCAGGACTACAGTGCACCATAGATAGTTTGCCAGAACTAAAAAGCTTTCCAACTGATGTCCTGATTAGACTTGTGTATGATGTCCCGCCGATGGCCCTGCTTTCCTCTATGTATGGGACCCTTTTCCTTAGTCATCAACTTGTATTCTGTGTCCTTAGTTGTCTGGTCTCAGTGGGACTGTGTGAATCTTGATAACTCACTATACCATTGGGTACCATTGTGCAGAGTAACTTTTTGGTCCTTTAGATTTTGCCTGACTTTAGTATTCTATTTATCCTGCAGCAAGCAGCTCTGTGCTACAATGGAACGTGCCTCGGTCTTCTAGAAAACAAGGTAAGATATCCCATTCTTTGAGTCACTGTGGAAATTGTCACTCTATGGTCGAGTCTATTTGTGCCGTGGGAGGCCTAGGAAAGGTAAGAATGACGGTGGTGCAAAACTTCCCTGATAACCATCTCTGACCTGGGGAAGAAAATGTAGAGATTCAGTTCACTGCGGGTGCCTAATGTTTTTTCCACACATTTATGAATAAGAGATTTCAGAAGTTTAGGTAAGCTCTGTAAGCTCTGTTGGCGGGGAGGCTGTTGAAATTGGTGTCCAAACTGGGTGCCACTTAGCATACCAGCAGTTTCGAGCTCAAATTCACTATGTTATGACAAAACATTTGTAGGTGTTTTGGCACTGGTCTCTGCTACTGGACCTGTGCAGGACTCTAGTCTAAGGTGCCCTCCTGCCAACTAGCTCAGAAAGGGACTCACATATGGACCAGCAATTAAGAAGTTGGAATTTTATCTCCACCCCAGTCTCAAAATCAAACCCTTGTGGGACTCAAACCAATATTTGAATGTTGTAGCCTGATTAACTATAAGTCCAATGCTCTTTCCATTGCGCCACAGCGCCTGTAACCAAACACACGCCATAAGCTACACTCACTTGTGATATCGGTCCCAATGGGCAAGGAACCACTTCTGAATAGGTCTCATCCTCCATCTCACCCACTTCACTAGACCTATGGTGGATGTCAGTAATCCTAGAAAACTCATGAGCTCTCTTGCCTGGATAAAGTGAAATTCCTCAAATGTTTTGTCTATGAAACTATATGATATATCCTCTGAGGTGGAAGAGTAATCAGACCTAGGAGAAGAAAGCCTCCAGATACACTATCTCTGAATGGGGGTTGAATGACTCTTTTTCTCATTGAGGATCCATCTGAAACAATGTAGAGTTGCTTTCACCTGAGCAACATGCTCCCTGAAAACTTTCTGATTTCTTGCAACAATCAAGAGGCTGTCCAGGTAATGGTACACTTCTATCCCCTGCAACCTCAGCTGAGTGATGAGTACTATTAGGAACTTGGAGAATCTTGGAGAGATCTTTCCCCTGAGGAAAGATTCTGATAAGCAGATGTAGAGATAGAAGGTGGTGGCTGTCTCAAGGTGTCAGACACTGTCTCCTTAATCCATAAACCTGCCGCATGGGATCTCTGCACAACTTGGCTATTGGTGGAGCTTCGGGTGGAGAGAGTCAGCAAGAACTGCACCCGGTAATTGGTTGCTTTCAGATTGGTGAGTTCCCAGCCTGATAACTTACTGACAGAAGAAACAAAAGACGGGAAGGATTGGAGGAGGGGACATTTATGTGTGTTGGGGACGAGTGTTTTTTCTGTATTACTGACGGGGAGAGCTAACCCAAAGGTAATTGATTATACTGCCGGGGATGACCAGGAAAGACAGATTGCCAAAACTAAAAAGTGTTGCAACTGATGTATTGGTACTGATTAGACTTGTATATGTGCTCCCCCCATCCCCCCTCATGGCAGCCGTTTTCCTTAAACATTTTCTACCAGACCAGGGAACTTTCATATGTGTTTAATATGTATATTTAATCAAACACTCACACTTTTCTAATATGGAGCACGTATGTTTGAGACCTTTGTGGACATTTTTGAACTTTCTAATTAGTAATGACTTTGTATACTGTTTTGTACACTAATAACCACTAGATGGCACAACAGGATAACAAGTGGATTGTTAATGTGGTTTGTCAGCTTCAAAAAGCCCTATGGCCTGACATGTTGCTGTCAGTGTTAAATACAGGTATGGGATCTGGAAACCCATTGTCCTCATAGATTATCTCCCATGGACTCTATTTATCCTAATAATCCAATTTTTTTTAATGATTTGCCTTTTCTCTGTAATAATAAAATACTAAGATATAATTAATCCTTATTGGAAGCAAAACCAGCCTATTGGGTTTATTTAATGTTTACATGATTTTCTAGTAGACTTTACAGTATGAAGATCCAAATTATGGAAAGATCCATTATCTGGAACAATCATGGTCTTGAGCATTCTGGATAACAGGTCCCATACCTGTAAAGGCATTTAATGAATATGTGGTGCTGTTACAGTTGCTCCTGCATTTGTGTGCCGATGGTAAGTTGCCATTGGGGAACGTGCGCTGCCAAGAAAAGAGAAGCAGTTGTAGTGGTGACTACTGTACCAAATGTACTGTATGGTCTCACAGTGTGTGTGGCTCATGGTGTGTGGTTGCCTACTGGCTCTGTGGCACAATGGATAGTGCATTGGACTTCTGAATTGATCAAGCTAAGGTATTCAAAGGTTGTGGGTTCAGCTTTTGAGACTGGGGTAGAGATAAAATTCCAACTTGTTAATCACTGGTCCATATGTGAGTCCCTTTCTCAGCCATTTGACAAGAGTGCACCATAGAGAGAGATATACAGTAATATTTTCTGCTGTTACACTCAATGAGCAGTATGTTAGTCTTTAATATATTTAGTGCAAATTATATATCCAAGGGCAAGAATCTGGTTGTAATCACTTACCTTATACTCTGGGTAGGTGCTCCTGTTTGCTAAAACTGCACCACCCCAGAGTTCTTGTCTAGGAGAACCACAATGGGACCATCTTCTTCCAATTAAAAGGCTGGGTATTTGCTTTAAGTTTGGCTTTTCACTTTACTACATACATGCCCACGGTGTGAAGAATGAAGCAGAAGAAACTCACTCTGTGGTGCTCCTACAGATGAACCAAATTGGGAATTGCATGGCCAAACTGGGGGCCACTGAGCATGATAATATTTTGGAGCTCTTTTTTTATGAGACATTACTTGTAAGTAGAAGTGTTATGTACTGTACCCGCTTTTTGTGTTTGGGTCCTGGGGCCATAATAGAGGGCTGGAAGCAGATACCACACTGCGACTTATAGACTCTGTGGCACAATGGATAATGTATTGATCTTCTAGTTAATTTAGCTAAGGCATTCAAAGGTTATGGGCTTGAGTCCCACCAAAGTCAGCTTTTGAGTGGTACATAGGCAGATTCTCAAAACTAAAAAGCATTGCAAAATATCTTGATTGCTCTTTGGTGCAATGGATAGCTCATTGGACTTCTAGTTAATTAAGCTTAAGCAAAGCTTGTGTGTTTAAGTCCCACCAGAGTCAGTTTTTGAGCTGCCAGAACTAAAAAGGTTTCCAACTGATGTCCTGATTAGACTTGTGTATGATGTCCCCCCGATAGCCTTCCTTTCCTATATATATGGGCAGGGCTGGATTTACATAGAAGGCGCCCCTAGGCCCACTGCCGTTCGTCGACCCTGTCCTCTCCCCTTTATTCGTGCAAATTTTCATCATCAATGGGGAAATTTAAAAAATGGTTGTATCTCCAACGCATCCCTAGTGTTTTTGAACCAATGTGGGTGTGGTTGGGCAGCATGCCGCCCCCCTAAAATCCTGCCGCCCTAGTCCCGTGCCTAGATGGCCTTTCCACAAATCTGGGCCTGTGTATGGGACCCTTTTCCTTACTGATCAAATTGTATTCTGTGTCCTTAGTTGTCTGGTCTCAGTGGGATTGTGTGAATCTTGATAACTCACTATACCATTGGGTACCATTGGGCAGAGTAACTTTTTGGTCCTTTAGATTTTGCCTGACTTTAGTATTCTACTTATCTTGCAGCAAGTAGCTCTGTGCTACAATGGAATGTGCCTCAGTCTTCTAGAAAACAAGGTAAGATATCCCATTCTTTTAGTCACTGAGGAAATTGTCACTCTATGGTCGAGTCTATTTGTGCCGTGGGAGGCCTAGGAAAGGTCACAATGATGGTTGTGCAAAAGTTCCCTGATAACCATCACTGACCTGGGGAAGAAAATGTAGAGATTCAGTTCACTGCGGGTGCCTAATGTTTTTCCACACATTTATGAATAAGAGATTTTAGAAGTTTAGGTAAGCTCTGTAAGCTCTGTTGGCGGGGAGGCTGTTGAAATTGGTGTCCAAACTGGGTGCCACTTAGCATACCAGCAGTTTCGAGCTCAAATTCACTATGTTATGACAAAACATTTGTAGGTGTTTTGGCACTGGTCTCTGCTACTGGACCTGTGCAGGACTCTAGTCTAAGGTGCCCTCCTGTCAACTAGCTTAGAAAGGGACTCACATATGGACCAGCAATTAAGAAGTTGGAATTTTATCTCCACACCAGTCTCAAACTCAATCCCTTGTTTGTCTCAAACCAACATTTGAATGTTTTAGCTTGATTAACTATAAGTCCAATGCTCTTTCCATTGCGCCACAGCGCCTGTAACCAAACACACACCATAAGCTACACTCACTTGTGATATCGGTCCCAATGGGCAAGGAACCACTTCTGAATAGGTCTCATCCTCCATCTCACCCACTTCACTAGACCTATGGTGGATGTCAGTAATCCTAGAAAACTCATGAGCTCTCTTGCCTGGATAAAGTGAAATTCCTCAAATGTTTTGTCTATGAAACTATATGATATATAGTCTGAGGTGGAAGAGTAATCAGACCTAGGAGAAGAGAGCCTCCAGATACACTATCTCTGAATGGGGGTTGAATGACTCTTTTTCTCATTGAGGATCCATCTGAAACAATGTAGAGTTGCTTTCACCTGAGCAACATGCTCCCTGAAAACTTTCTGATTTCTTGCAACAATCAAGAGTCTGTCCAGGTAATGGTACACTTCTATCCCCTGCAACCTCAGCTGAGTGATGAGTACTACTAGGAACTTGGAGAATCTTGGAGAGATCTTTCCCCTGAGGAAAGATTCTGATAAGCAGATGTAGAGATAGAAGGTGGTGGCTGTCTCAAGGTGTAAGACACTGTCTCCTTAAATCCATAAACCTGCCGCATGGGATCTCTGCACAACTTGGCTATCGGCGGAGCTTCGGGTGGAGAGAGTCAGCAAGAACTGCACCCGGTAATTGGTTGCTTTCAGATTGGTGAGTTCCCAGCCTTACTGACAGAAGAAACAAAAGAAGGGGAGGATTGGAGAAGGGGACCTTTATGTGTGTTGGGGGCCTGTGTTTCTTCTGTATTACTGATGGGGAGAGCTAACCCAAAGGTAATTGATTATACTACTGGGATGACCAGGAAAGACAGATTGCCAAAACTAAAAAGTGTTGCAACTGATGTTTTGGTACTGATTAGACTTGTATATGTGCTCCCCCCATCCCCCCTCATGGCAGCCGTTTTACTTAAACATTTTCTACCAGACCAGGGAACTTTCAGATGTGTTTAATATGTATATCTAATCAAGCACTCACACTTTTCTAATATGAAGCACGTACGTACCTTTGTGGACATTTTTGCACTTTCTAATTTGTAATGCGATCTGGAAACCCATTGTCCTCATAGAATATCTCCCATGGACTCTATTTATCCTAATAATCCAATTTTTTTAATAATTTGCCTTTTCTCTGTAATAATAAAACACTAAGATATAATTAATCCCTATTCAAAGCAAAACCAGCCTATTGGGTTTATTTAATGTTTACATGATTTTCTAGTAGAATTTACAGTATGAAGATCCAAATTATGGAAAGATCCATTATCTGGAACATCCAGGGTCCTGAGCATTCTGGATAACAAGTCCCATACCTGTGAAGGCATTTAATGAATATGTGGTGCTGTTACAGTTGCTCCTGCATTTGTGTGCCGATGGTAAGTTGCCATTGGGGAACGTGTGCTGCCAAGAAAAGAGAAGCAGTTGTAGTGGTGACTACTGTACCAAATGTACTGTATGGTCTCACAGTGTGTGTGGCTCAAGGTGTGTGGTTGGTTACTGGCTCTGTGGCACAATGGGTAGTGCAGTGGCCTTAAGACATTCAAAAGTGTTGGGTTTGAGTCCCACCAGAGAGAGTTTTTGAGACTGGGGTGGAGATAAAATTCCAACTTGTTAATCACTGGTCCATATGTGAGTCCCATCTAGACATAGTAGTATATTCTGCTGTTACACTCAATGAACAGTATGTTAGCCTTTAATATATTTAATACAATTTATACAAAGGTTTGTTTTAATTCCCTCATAGTGATAATCTAATCATGAAATTTGGTTTATCATTGGTTCATAGATGAGCCGCAAATGTGTAATTGTTGCTGAAATGTTAGTTATGATATACTTGGCCATTCTGCTAGATTCTCTGTGGTACAATGGGAAGTGTGTTAGCCTTCAAAGTGGAATGTTTCCTTAGGGTGTGAGTTTGATTCTTGCCCCTTCCTGAGCCATTGCACGGGAGCACACCATTAATCATTTTACTGGCAGTGAAAGTTTTTCTGTGGGCTGGTGCTCCTTTTTGGGAGAAAGAACGGCCCCAGTTTGGGTGTTTCTATATCATCACCTTGCTACCATCTCAGCACATTTTTGAAGGCTGCGAGAAGTGGATCTGCTCCATGTCCAATCTCTCATGATCTGATTTAGATTCAAGCAGGCCGAGAGTAGCGGAGGCTACAGCCCATGTGCCCATGACCATACAATTGAACCCAGAAAATAAATATTTGTTGTTGGAAGAGTAATGTACTATATGATCTCACAGTGGGTGGGTGAAGAAGAAGATCACACTGTGGCGCTCCTATAGATTTACCAATTTGGAGACTATATGCCCGAACTGGATGCCAATGAGCATGCTCACATTTTTCACTCAAGTTCACTATATACCGTATATACTCGAGTATAAGCCGAGTTTTTCAGCACCCAAAATCTGCTGAAAAAGTCTACCTCGGCTTATACTCGAGTCTATACTAGCTAGGTACATGTGTGTCCACAGAGGGGGCAGGGCCGCTTCCCCCTTTCCGGGCCAAATCTTCACCAGCTGCTCCGTCCTCCCTCAGTTGCAGTGCGCTGCGCACTGACATGCATACTCACGCAGGGGAACCGGAACAGCAGTAAGTAAGTGTTTGCGATAAGAAGTTCACAAGAACATGCTTGTAACTGGAGAGTATGAGCTGTCTGAGGCCCACAATCTCAGCCAAGTGCGGCTAAAGGTGAGATAGTAGAGGAAACAGATGAGGCGGGGACTCTTCACAACACTTACCTTGGCAGCTTTATCCACTTTATACTGATGTTCCGGCTGATAGACAAACACGGAGGCAGGACGCCCCTCCGCTAGTATTGCAGGGAATATTGTCAGGCCGGATGGTTGAGACCAGGGAGGATCTTGGAGAGTGAATCCTCGCAGGGAGCTGTCCTCCAAGCCCATAATACTGCTGTTGTATGAAGGGACGCCTGCCCTGAAGCCTGCCAGCGGTGCGACTATATTATATACCTCCCTATGCTGAGCTAATGCCTGTAGTTGGCCAGCACCGGCGTCTGTACAGTAGCGCAGCCTAACGCAAAGTATCGCAGCTCCGGGAGCAACTAGGTCTAGAAACCCCTCAGGGACACGTTCCTTAGCAGCCACACAGGCTCTAGTGACAGACAGCTTATTCCACCTTCCTTATAACCCGGAAAGGTTTGCAATCCATCCCACAAGCGGGCAGCCACTAACCCGAGACGCAGGAGATTATGATTGACTGAAACTAAGGAAACGCCACATCGCTGCCACAAGTGGAAGGTAAATTCTAGTGCCGAAAAGGCCCTTCCCTCATGTTGTGATCACGTGGCTGCCAGTGGGAGGAGCTGAGCTTAGGTATTGGACAGGAAGGGGTGGTATTACTGTAATAGGAAAAGATGTCACGTGAGGCTGGGCTGCTGTACTGTCAAATGTAAGGTGAGCTTGGTTGCCAGGTTGGTGGTTTTCCAGCCACATTGGCCTACTAATTTAAAGCCCAGGCGGGTTTTAAAAGTACAAACTAGCCAATGTATGGATTTGGCTACTTTTTCGGCCTTTGGCTGGTTTGTACTTTGGAAACCAGCCACAGTTTTTCTTACCCTAATGTGCCAAGCCTGTGTCTTCCAATGCATGTTGGGTAAGGTAGATTTTGTTTAACAGTTTTGTCAAGTTTAATTGTCCCATTTTGCTTCATGGAAAAATTTGTGAAACAGTATTTTCACTTATATTCATTTATTTTATTTTTTTTTTAGGTTTATTTTCATTGCACTTGTGCTATTTTGGGCTGCTGCCGCTATTAATGTGGGAGAGTCGGTGTAGGTCTCTGTAATAAACTGGTTGTTCAGTAGAGGAGCTGTGTTGTATCTGGCTCCACTTTCCACATGGGTTTGGTTGGGATAATCAGATAAACTTCTGGAATTATGGAAGAACAATTACTAGTCCATTATAGAGAGTATTGGGACTCTCTAAAATGTGAAATGATGTAGAAAGGCACAAAGAGTTCTCAGAACTGCACTGCTTTTGTATACCAAAAGAAAGGTGATTTAATCACTGGTTAAAATAAAAACGACCAACCTAGTTATTTGTTGCTTCATCTGCACAGTTTTGTATAGCAAGTATATAGTATAGGTATGCAACAGAACAGGTTGATCTGTCATTTTTCACCCTAGGCTTATACTTGAGTCAATAAGTTTTCCCAGTTTTGGTAGGTAAAATTAGATACCTCGGCTTATACTCGGGTCTGCTTATACTCGAGTATATATGGTACCTGTAAATGGTAGTTTAATTTAATGAACTTGTAGGTAATTATAGACATGATATGCCGGGCTCTGTGGCGCAAGAGATAGCGCATTGGGCTTCTAGTTGTGTGTGACAAAGTGTTGTAGGTTCGAGTCTCGCCTGGGCAGGTGCTCTAGGAAACTTGGCCTGCCGCAGCGCTGGCTAATATTGAGTTCGATTACACATGCGCAAGACTGTGCTCGTGCAGAAGCGTATTTACGCACAAAGATTCAAGTGGCTGCTGCGGAGGGATGTGACCAGAAATGGGGTAGGTGACAAAGCAGTTATGTGCCTGTTGCCTCCCCTGCTTTGCGCCCTAGGCATATACCTGCAAGACTCTTGGGCTGGTTGAGTTTGGGCTGCCCTTGCACCCCCATTTGCGGACGAGTTCGCATCAAGCTCTTCGTCAGTCGGCGTGGGTCTATAAAAGGAATGTGAAAGGCGGGTGTGGATGGGGTTATATCTTGTGGGACTCAAACCAGCAACATTTGAATGGCTTAGCTTAATTAACTTGTTATCCATTGTGCCACAGAGCCAGTAGCTAACCGCACCTGTGATATCGGCCCCAATGGGCAAGGAACCACATTAAAATAGGCCTCATCCTCAATCTCGCCCACTTCACCAGACCTATGGTGGATGTCAGAAAAGACCCCCTTTTCGAAAGTGTTCTTCTTCCCCCCAGAGTCGAGAACCGCATAAATAAACCAATGAGGTCCGATTGACATCTGCACACCATTAATAATTTCACTGGCAGTGCCAAGTGAAAATTTTTCTGTGGGCTCGTGCTTTTTGGGAAAAAAATTGCACCAGTGTGGGTGTTTCTATAGCAATACCTTGCCGCCATCTTTATTAGGTTTTGCAGTCATCCTTGGCTAAAACGTAGGCTATGGGCACACAGAACTGTAGGCTCCACTGCTCTCAACATGGGCATTTTTGCAGTCTGTGAAAAGCGGATCTGCTCCATGTCCCATCTCAGTTGATCTGAATTAGATTCAAGCAGGCTGAGAGTAGTGGAGCCTACAGCTCCGTGTGCCCATAGCTGTACACTCACACCTGTCTGTGTGTTAAAGTAAAATTGGAAATTTTTACTGTATTGTGCATGCTGACGACAAAACAAATATTTGTTGGTGGAAGACTGATGTACTATATGATCTCACAGTGGGTGTGTGTGAAAGTTAATTGGCTGGCTCTTTGGTGCAATGGATAGGACATTGGACTTCTAGTTGGTTATGTTTAGGTATTCAAAGGTTGTGGATTCGAGTCCCGTCAGATTCTGAATGCCTAATCCAGATAAAACCTAACCTGTTAGTCAATATGTGATCCCCTTATTGAGCCATTTGACAGATTGCCAAAATGAAAAAGCCAATGTTCTAATTATATTTGTGTATGAGTTCACTGACAGGATTCCCTTCTGCCTTCCCCTATGTCTAGTCTTTCCTCTAGTGATAAAAAAAAGGAAATCACACTGTGGTGCTCCTATAGATGTACCGATTTGGGGACTACATGCCGGACTGGGTGCCACTGAGCATACTCACATTTTTTGAGTCAAGTTCACTATTTAATGAAATAAAACCTGTAAATAGTAGTATAAATTAATGAGCTGTATGTAGGTAGGTAATGACAGATGTTATGTTCCTGGCTCTGTGGCTCTATGGATAGTGTGTTGGGCTTCAAGCTGCTTGGGACAAGTTTTTCAAAGCTTTGGAGTTTTAGTCCCAACAGAGTCGGATTTTGAATACCCAATCCAGAGAAAACCTGACATGTTAATCATTGGTTTATATGTGAGCCCCTTCCAGAGCCAGTGCGCTGTTGATAGTTTAATGGGGGGGCTGACAAAATATTAGATAACCTCAGGGAATTGGTAAGTTTCTCTTTAGGCTTGTCCTCCTATTCAGAACAAAAATGCAGTAGCCCAGGGAGTTTCTATAGTAGTGTCTTGTGTATGATGTCCCTGACATGACTCCCACCTGCCCCCCTGATGGAGACAGCTCTTTCCTCTTTGTACGACCTTCTCTCCTAGTGATCAGCTTCTAATTTGTGTTCTTAGAGGGTCGTTTCACTCAGGGTTTGTGTGAATTGGCAGAATTCTCTGTCTGAAACTGTTTGTATAATTTATTTTGAGTATGTATTTGATGAAACAATATAGCAGAGTCACTTTTTGTTCCATAGATTTTGCCTGATTTGAGTTGTCTATTTATCTTGCAGCAAGCTGGCTCTGTGCTATGATGGAATGTACCTCGGTCTTCTACAAAACAAGGTAAGATATTCCATGGTTTCAGTCACCCTGGATTGGTATTTATATTCATTCTGTCTCTTCATCTATAAGGCTCTAACCTACAGGACCTCCAAAAGTTAGGTTTTAAAAGTTGTGGATGTGAATTCTCAGATGATGTGATCATAGGTGAATAAGTGGGCAGCCATTTGGTTGTCTATTTTTGGGAAATTGTCCTTGCCCAAAATAACAACAACATTTAATGGAATTGTGCTATAACATTAGTCTGATTGTTCTGACCTACATCTGGCTGTGTTGGTGGGGAGTTCTGCTGAAATTAGGGATTGGGTGCCCAAACTGGGAGCCACTTGGCATACTATCATTCTGGAACTCGAGTTCTATATTTTATTAAAAAGCACTTGTGGATCAAATTGTGATCTGCATGGATTCACATTAAATCAGATGAGGCCAAAAGAACCTGGACCTTCAATGAGCTCAAGCTTAATCCACAATGTAGGCCAGATTGATAAAAATCAAGTACCATAGCGGTAGAAAGTTCAAAGGAATTAACCCCTTGAGCCTGTGACCATATTTCCTGGCCTTGAAAGTGTCTCTATGAATTGTTCAGAACATCCCTGCTCTCTCAACTTCAACTTCTCAACCTCCAGGCCGCAAGGTTCAGCGTTTCTGGATTGCCACTCCGCAAGCACAGTGAAGATTAAAGGGAATAGGGGAAAGACATATGTTCAGAGCTTTGTCTAGTCCTGAGAGCGCATCCACTGCCGTCGCTGATGGCGATGGGATTCTGGAAAAGATAAGGAAGACCCCATTTGGATGTAACCCAATTGAAGAGCTTTGGACACAGTTACTTCTCTGCTTTACTCAAGGCATCCACTTGAGAATTCAAGATTCACTGCTAGTCCCTCCTTGTTTCCTTATGTAAGCTACTTCCAAAGCATTGTCGCATTTGAATTTCACTGAAGTGCCTAGGAAAACTGACCTGAAGAAGAGTAGAGCTTCTCGAACTTCTCTTATCTTTAGAACATGTCAAGGGAGATGTGATAGATCCCTTCTCCATACTCCCTGAAGTTGTGCCGCATCTGTATGGGCTCCCCAGCCAATGCATCTGTATAGACCTCTATCATACCTCGAACTGTCCCATTTTTCATGGGACAGTCCTGATTTTGACAGCTCAGCCCACAGTCCCGGGTTTGTTACTGAAATGTCCCGACTTTCTCCTTGATCTCCTGCACTGAACAGCCAGAAAAAGATATAAAGTTTTTAACTTCATTGGCTTTTTGCAGAGAGCACAGAATAGATACTTAGATACTTTCGTAACAATTTACATGGGGTCTCTGCACAATTAGGCTATTGGCAGAGCTTTGGATGGAGAGAGCCAGCAAGAACTGCACACGGAAATTGGATCCTTTTGGATCATTGAGTGCCCAGCCTGCTAACTTACTGACAGAAGAAACAAAATACGGGGGAGGATTGGAGGAGGAGACCCTTATGCATGTTGGGGGGGTGTGTTTCTTCTGTATTACTGACTGGGGTGGGGCCAACTCAAAGGTAATTGATTATGCTGCCGGGGATGACCAGGAAAGACAGATTGCTAAAACTAAAAAGTGTTGCAACTGATATATTGGTACTAATTAGACTTGTATCTATGCTTCCCCCCATCCCCCCTCATGGCAGCTGTTTTCCTTAAATGTTTTTGACCGGACCAGGGTACTTTCACATGTGTTTAATATGTATATCTAATCAAGCACTCACACTTTTCTAATATGGAGCACGTATGTTTGAGACCTTTGTGGACATTTTTGCACTTTCTAAATTGTAATGACTTTGTATACTGTTTTGTACACGAATAACCACTAGATGGCGAAACAGGATAACAAATGGCTTGTTAATTTGTGGAAATCTCTTATCTCAACAAATCTCCCATATTCCATTTTATCCAAAAAAAAAATTGTCATTAATAATAAAACAGTAGCTTCTACTTGATCTTAACTAAGATATAGCTACTCCTTATTGGAAGCAAAACCAGCCTATTTGGGTTTATTTAATGTTTACATGATTTTCTAGTAGCTTTAAGGTATGAAGATCCAAATTACAGAAAGCTTTGTTATCTGAAACACCCCAGGTCCTGAGCATTCTGGATAACAGGTCCCATACCTGTAAAGACATTTAATGAATATGTGGTGCTGTTACAGTTGCTCCTGCATTTGTGTGCCGATGGTAAGTTGCCATTGGGGAACGTGCGCTGCCAAGAAAAGAGAAGCAGTTGTAGTGGTGACTACTGTACCAAATGTACTGTATGGTCTCACAGTGTGTGTGGCTCATGGTGTGTGGTTGACTACTGGCTCTGTGGCACAATGGGTAGTGCAATGGCCTTAAGGCATTCAAAAGTGTTCGGTTTGATTCCCACCAGTGAGAGTTTTTGAGACTGGGGTGGAGATAAAATTCCAACTTGTTAATCAATGGTCCATATGTGAGTCCCTTTCTCAGCCATTTGACAAGAGTGCACCATAGAGAGATTGTCAACACTGAAAAGCTTTCCAACTGATGTCCTGATTAGACTTGTGTATTATTGTAGCTGAAATGTGTAACTGTAGTTGAAATGCTAGCTGTGCTATAGTTATTCATTCTGCCAATTTTTCTGTGGCACAATGGGAAGTATCTTAGCCTTCAAAGTGGATGATTTGCTTAGGTTGTGAGTTTGATTCTTTCTTAAGTCAGTCTTTGTATCTAGACATAGTAGTATATTTTGCTGTTACACTCAATGAACAGTATGTTAGCCTTTAATATATTTAATACAAAGTATACAAAGGTGTGTTTTAATTCCCTCATAGTGATAATCTAATCATGACATTTGGTTTATCATTGGTTCATAGATGAGCCGCAAATGTGTAATTGTAGCTGAAATGTTAGTTATGCTATACTTCGTCTTTCTGCTGGTTTCTCTGTGGTACAATGGGAAGTGTGTTATCCTTCAAAGTGGAATGTTTCATTAGGGTGTGAGTTTGATTCTTGCCCCTTCCTGAGCCATTGCACGGGAGCACACCATTAATAGTTTTACTGGCAGTGAAAGTTTTTCTGTGGGCTGGTGCTCCTTTTTTTTTTTATATCATCACCTTGCTACCATCTCAGCACATTTTTGAAGGCTGCGAGAAGTGGATCTGCTCCATGCCCAATCTCTCATGATCTGAATTAGATTCAAGCAGGCTGAGAGTAGCGGAGCCTACAGCCCGTGTGCCCATGACCATACAATTGAACCTGGAAAATAAATATTTGTTGGTCAAAGAGTGATGTACTATATGATCTCACAGTGGGTGTGTGTGATTGGCAAATGGCTGGCTCTGTGGCATAATGGATAATGTGTTGAACTTTTAGATGGTCATGCTAAGGCTTTTAAAGGATGTTGGTTCTAGTCCCACCAGATTTGGCTTCTCCTTATAGCGGCACTGCCTTCCCATATGTCTGGCCCTGTTTAGTGATCAGCTTCAATTCTGTTTTCTTAGTTGGGCTATTTCAGTCATCTTTTTCCACTTCTTTATTCTTTGATGGCTCTGGCCAGCACATGCACAATAGAGTGAAAGACTGGATATTGTGTTTAATTTCAGCATTTTACTGAAGAACAAAGAAGCAGAAGAAGATCACAATGTGGGGCTCCTATAGATTTACCAATTTGGGGACTACATTCCCGAACTGGATGCCAATGAGCATGCTCACATTTTTCACTCAAGTTCACTATATACCTGTAAATGGTAGTTTAATTTAATGAACTTGTAGGTAATGATTGGCATCATATGCCGGGCTCTGTGGCGCAAGAGATAGCGCAGTGGACTTCTAGTTGCATGTGATAAGGTGTTGTGGGTTCGAGTTTCACCTGAGTCTGGCCAGGTTCCCTAGGCAACTTGGCCTGCTGCAGCGCTGGCTGATATTGAGTTTGATTACACATGCGCAAGACTGTGCTCGTGCAGAAGCGTATTTACACACAAAGATTCAAGCGGCTGCTGGGGAGGGATGGGACCAGAAATAGGGTAGGTGACAAAGCAGGTATCTGTGCCAATCCTGCTAATGAACTGTATGTTTGTAAGTGATTGGCACTGTGTATCTGTTGCCAATCCCGCTTTGCGCTCTAGGCACATACCCGCAAGACCCTTCAGCTGGTTGAGTTTGGGCTGACCTCGCACCCCCATTTGCAGGCAGTTTTGCATCAAGCTCTTCATCGGCAGTGTGGGTCTATAAAAGGAATGTGAAAGTCTAGTGTGAGGGTGGATGGGTTTTTATCTGACCCGCATATCACTCATGTGAGGCCCCTTCCAGAGACATTTGAACCATGGATAGTTTAATGGGGGGCTGACAAAATATTAGACAACCTCAGTGGATTGGTAAGTTTCTCTTTGGGCTTGTCTTCCTATGTGGAAAATAATGTACTAGTTCGGGAAGTTTCTATAGAACAAAGATGTGGTGGAAGATCACACTGTGGTGCTCCTATAGATGTACCAATTTGGGTGCTGCATGCCTGAACTGGGTGCGGCTGAGCTCATCTTTCAGTCAAGTTCACTATTTTATGAAATAATACATGTAAATGGTAGTTTAATTTAATGAACTGTATGTTTGTAAGTGATGACACACATTATGCGCCAGGCTCTGTGGCGCAATGGATAGCGCATTGGTGTTTAGTGTGGGTGTTTCTATAGCAACACCTTGCTGCCATCTTTCTTAGGTTTTGCAGTCATCCTTGGCTAAAACGTAGGCTATGGGCACACAGAACTGTAGGCTCCACTGCTCTCAAGACGGGCATTTTTGCAGACTGAGAGAAGTGGATCTGCTCCATGTCCCATCTCAGTTGATCTGAATTAGATTCAAGCAGACTGAGAGTAGAGGAGGCTACAGCTCCGTGTGCCCATAGCTGTACACTCACACCTGTCTGTGAGTTAAAGTAAAACTGGAAATGTTTACTCTATTGTGCATGCTGGTGACAAAACAAGTATTTGTTGGTGGAAGACTGATGTACTATATGATGTCACAGTGGGTGTGTGTAAGAGGTAATTAGCCAGCTCTGTGGCGCAATGGCTAGCACATTGGACTTCTAGGTGATTATGCTAAGATATTCAAAGGTAGTGGGTTCGAGTCTCACCATAGTCAAGTTTTGAATGCCCAATCCAGATAAAATCTGAGCATGCAAACCTGGTTTGAAAAAGGAAGAGGCGGCAGAAAATCACACTGTGGTGCTCCTATAGATTTACTAATTTGGAGACTACATGCCCGAACTGGATGCCAATGAACATGCTCACATTTTTCACTCAAGTTCACTATATACCTGTAAATGGTAGTTTAATTTAATGAACTTGTAGGTAATGATCGACATCGTATGCCGGGCTCTGTGGCGCAAGAGATAGCGCATTGGACTTCTAGTTGCATGTGACGTGGTGTTGTGGGTTCGAGTCTCGCCTGGCCATGTGCTCTAGACAACTTGACCAGCAACAGCGCTGGCTAATATTGAGTTTGATTGCACATGCGCAAGACTGTGCTCGTGCAGCAGCGCATTTACTCACAAGGATTCCATTGGCTGCTGGGGAGAGATGGGACCAGAAATGGGGTAGGTGACGGAGCTTGTATATGCCTGGTGCCAACCCTGCTTTGCGCCCTAGGCACATACCCGCAAGACCATTTGGCTGGTTGAGTTTGGGCAGATCTCGCACCCCCATTTGCGGGCAGGTTCGCTTCAAGCTCTTCATCGGCAGGGTGGGTCTATAAAAGGAATGTGAAAGTCTAGTGTGGGTGGGGTTTTATCTGACCTGCATATCACTCATGTGAGGCCCCTTCCAGAGCCACCATGGATAGTTTAATGGGGGGCTGCCAACATATTAGACAACCTCAGTGGATTGGTAAGTTTCTCTTTGGGCTTGTCTTGTCTTGTGGAAAATAATGTACTAGTTCGGGGAGTTTCTATAGAACAAAGATGTGGTGGAAGATCACACTGTGGTGCTCCTATAGATGTACCAATTTGGGGACTACATTCCTGAACTGGGTGCGGCTGAGCACACTCTCATCTTTCAGTCAAGTTCACTGTTTTATAAAAGGCTCTGTGGCGCAATGGATAGCGCATTGGACTTCTAGTTGCTTGTGACAAGTTATTCAAAGGTTGTGGGTTCGAGTCCCACCAGAGTCAGATTTTGAATGCCTACTCCAGATTAAACCTAACTTGTTAGTCAACATGTGAGCCCCTTATTGAGCCATTTGACAGGAGTGCACCATTGATAGATTGCCAAAATGAAAAAGCCAATGTTCTGATTATATTTGTGTATGAGTTCAATGACAGGATTCCCTTCTGTCTCTCCTCATTATAGTGGCACTGCCTTCCCCTATGTCTGGTCTTTCCTCAAAAAAAAGGAAGATCACACTGTGGTGCTCCTATAGATTTGGGGACTACATGCCGAACTGGGTGCCACTGAGCATACTCACATTTTTTGAGTCAAGTTCACTATTTAATTAAATAAAACTTGTAAATGGTAGTATAACTTAATGAGCTGTATGTGGGTAGGTAATGACAGATTATATGTTCCTGGCTCTGTGACACAATGTGGCTCAATGTGGCTCATGGTGTGTGGTTGGCTACTGGCTCTGTGGCACAATGAATAGTGCAATGGTCTTAAGGCATTCAAAAGTGTTGGGTTGGATTCTCACCAGAGAGAGTTTTTGAGACTGGGGTGGAGATACAATTCCAACTTAATCATCACTGGTCCATATGTGAGTCCCTTTCTCAGCCATTTGACAAGAGTGCACCATAGATAGATTGTCAACATTGAAAAGCTTTCCAACTGATGTCCTGATTAGACTTGTTTATGATTGTAGCTGAAATGTGTAATTGTAGTTGAAATGCTAGCTGTGCTATAGTTATTCATTCTGCCAATTTTTCTGTTGCACAATGGGAAGTATGTTAGCCTTCAAAGTGTTTGATTCTTACTTAAGTCAGTCTTTGTATCCAGACATAGTAGTATATTCTGTTGTTATACTCAATGGACAGTATGTTAGCCTTTAATATATTTAATACAAGTTATACAAAGGTGTGTTTTAATTCCCTCATAGTGATAATCTAATCATGAAATTTGGTTTATCATTGGTTCATAGATGAGCCGCAAATGTGTAATTGTAGCTGAAATGTTAGTTATGATATACTTGGCCATTCCGCTGGTTTCTCTGTGGTGCAATGGGAAGTGTGTTATCCTTCAAAGTGGAATGTTTCATTAGAGTGTGAGTTTGATTCTTGCCCCTTCCTGAGCCATTGCACGGGAGCACACCATTAATCATTTTACTGGCAGTGAAAGTTTTTCTGTGGGCTGGTGCTCCTTTTTGGGGGAAAGAACGGCCCCAGTTTGGGTGTTTCTATATCATCACCTTGCTACCATCTCAGCACATTTTTGATGGCTGAGAGAAGTGGATCTGCTCCATGCCCAATCTCTCATGATCTGAATTAGATTCAAGCAGGCTGAGAGTAGTGGAGCCTACAGCCCGTGTGCCCATGACCATACAATTGAACCTGGAAAATAAATAGTGGGTGTGTGTGATTGGCAAATGGCTGGCTCTGTGGCATAATGAATAATGTCTTGGACTTTTAGATGGTCATGCTAAGGTTTTCAAAGGATGTTGGTTCTAGTCCCACCAGATTTGGCTTCTCCTTATAGCGGCACTGCCTTCCCATATGTCTGGCCCTGTTTAGTGATCAGCTTCAATTCTGTTTTCAGTCATCTTCTTCCACTTCTTTATTCTTTGATGGCTCTGGCCAGCACATGCACAATAGAGTGAAAGACTGGATATTTTTTTTAATTTCAGCATTTTACTGAAGAACAAAGAAGCAGAAGAAGATCACACTGTGGCACTCCTATAGATTTACCAATTTGGGGACTACATGCCCGAACTGGATGCCAATGAGCACTCAAGTTCACTATATACCTGTAAATGGTAATTTTAATTGTAGGTAATGATTGACATCTTATGTGCTCTGTGGCGCAAGAGATAGCGCATTGGACTTCTAGTTGCATGTGACAAGGTGTTGTGGGTTCGAGTCTCACCTGAGCCTAGCCAGGCACCCTAGACAACTTGGCCTGCCGCAGCGCTAGCTAATATTGAGTTTGATTACACATGTGCAAGACTGTGTTTGTGCAGAAATGCATTTACACACAAAGATTCAAGCGGCTACTGCCGAGGGATGGGACCAGAAATGGGGTAGGTGACAGAGCAGGTACTTGCCTGGCGCCTCCCCAGCTTTGCGCCGTAGGCGCATACCTGCAAAATGTTTGGGCTGACCTCGCACCCCCATTTGTGGGCGAGTTCGCATCAAGCTCTTCATCAGTAGAGTGGGTCGGCGTGGGCCTATAAAAAGAATGTGAAAGGTGTATGGGGTTTTATCTGACCCGCACATCACTCATGTGAGGCCCCTTCCAGAGCCATTTGACAGTACACCATGGATAGTTTAATGGGGGGCTGCCAAAATATTAGACAACCTCAGTGGATTGGTAAGTTTCTCTTTGGGTTTGTCTTCCTATGTGGAAAATAATGTATTAGTTCGGGTAGTTTCTATAGAACAAAGATGCGGTGGAAGATCACACTGTGGTGCTCCTATAGATGTACCAATTTGGGGACTGCATGCCTGAACTGGGTGCGGCTGAGCACACTCTCATCTTTCAGTCAAGTTCACTATTTTATGAAATAATACATGTAAATGGTAGTATAATTTAATGAACTGTATGTATGTTAGTGATGACACACATTATGTGCCAGGCTCTGTGGCGAAATTAATAGCGCATTGGACTTCTAGTTGCTTGTGGCAAGTTATTCAAAGGTTGTGGGTTTGAATGCCCAATCTAGATAAAACCTAACATTTATCACTGGTCTGTATTTGAGCCCCCTTCCAGAGTCATTTTACAGGAGTGTAACCTCAGTGGGTTGGTTAGTTTTTGGGCTTGTCTTCCTATTTAAAAAAAAAATAATTTGCACTAGCCCAGGGAGTTTCTATAGTAGTGTCTTGTGTATAATGTCCCTGACATGACTCCCACCTGCCCCCCTGATGGTGACAGCGCTTTCCACTTTGTACGACCTTCTCTCCAATTGATCAGCTTCTAATTTGTCTTCTTAGTTCGTCGTTTCACTCAGGGTTTGTGTGAAATGGCAGAATTCTCTGTCTGAAACTGTTTGTATAATTTATTTTGAGTATGTATTTGATGAAACAATATAGCAGAGTAACTTTTTGGTCCTTAGATTTTGCCTGATGTGAGTTGTCTATTTATCTTGCAGCAATCTGGCTCTGTGCTATGATGGAATGTACTTTGGTCTTCTACAAAACAAGGTAAGATATTCCATGGTTTCAATCTCACTGAATTGGTCTTTATATTCATTCTGTCCCTTTACCTATAAGACTCTAACCTACCGGACCTCCAGAAGTTAAAGTAAGGTTGTCAAAAGTTGTGGGTGTGAAATACAAGCTGAACACTCGTAAAAAGAGTTTCATACATAGAGGAAAGCAGAGCCACCATGAGAGACAGGAGGGAGACCTGTCAGGGATGTCATACACAAGTCTAATCAGGAAATCAGTTGGAAAGCTTTTTAGTTTTGGCAAATCTAAGGTAGAAGTGCTGCATTAGGTTTGGAATGAGTTTTGAGCAGAAATTTCCGATTGCCTGATTGTGTGGGTAGTTTGTGGGTAACCCATCTGGGTACCCAGCTAAGTTTCAGGATCGGTCACTCTGGCCCTCCCCTGAGTTAAAATTGGAATAGGACACTACTATAGAAACTCCATGGGCTAGTGCATTGCAGTGTGATGCCATACTGGACCTGTGCAGGACTCTAATCTAAGTCACACTCCTGTCAACTGTCTCAGGTAGGGACTCAAATATGGACCAGTGATTAAGAAGTTGGAATTTTATCTCCTCCCCAGTCTCAAAATCAAAATTTTGTGGTACTCAAACCAGCAACATTTGAATGGCTTAGCTTAATCAACTTGTAATCCAATGTGTTATCCATTGAGCCACAGAGCCAGTGGCCACCTGTGATATCGGTCCCAATGGGCAAGGAACCACATTTAAATTAGGGATGCACCGAATCCACTTTTTTGGATTCGGCCGAACCCCCGAATCCTTCACAAAGGATTCGGCCGAATACCGAACCGAATCCGAACCCTAATTTGCATATGCAAATTAGGGGTGGGAAGGGGAAAAAAATTTTACTTCCTTGTTTTCTGACAAAAAGACACGCAATTTCCCTCCCTGCCCCTAATTTGCATATGCAAATTAGGATTCGGATTCGGTTCGGCCGGGCAGAAGGATTCGGCCGAATCCGAATCCTGCTGAAAAAGGCCGAATCCTGGCCGAATCCCGAACCGAATCCTGGATTCGGTGCATCCCTAATTTAAATAGGCCTAATCCTCAATCTCGCCCACTTCACCAGACCTATGGTGGATGTCAGTAACCCTAGAAAACTTATGAGATCTCTTGCCTGGATAAAGGTGAAAGTCCTCAAACGTTTTTTCTCTGAGACAATATGAGATATCCTCTGAGGTGGAAGAGTAACCAGACCTAGCCTAGTATTGAAGACAGCCCCCAGATACACCATCTTCTCAATGGGGGTCGAATGACTCTTTTCCTCATTGAGGATCCATCTGAAACAATACAGAGTTGCTTTCACCTGAGCAACATGCTCCCTGAAAACTTTCTGATTTCTTGCAACAATCAAGAGGCTGTCCAGGTAATGGTACACTTCTATCCCCTGCAACCTCAGCTGAGTGATGAGTACTACTAGGAACTTGGAGAATCTTGGAGAGATCTTTCCCCCGAGTAAAGATCCTGATGTGCAGATATAGAGGTTCTAGGCTCCATAGAAGGTGTTGGCTGTCTCAAGGTGTCAGACACTGTTTCCTTAATCATGTTGAATTGAGTGCGCTCTAGGGCAAGGACACCAAGGCAAATGGCTGCTTTAACTTCAAAAAGTGCGCTGATGACATCACTACTGAAGCTAATATGCGCACCAACAATAAAAAACCCTGCCGCATGGGGTCTCCTCACAACTAGGCTATCAGCGGAGCTTCGGGTGAAGAGAGTCAGCAAGAACTGCCCCGGTAATTGGATCCTTTCAGATCAGTGAGAGCCCAACCTGATAACTTACTGACAGAAGAAACAAAAGACGGGGAGGATTGGGGGAGGGGACCTTTATGCATGTTGGGGGCCTGTGTTTCTTCTGTATTACTGATGGGGAGAGCTAACCCAAAGGTAATTGATTATGCTGCCGGGGATGATCAAGAAAGACAGATTACAAAAACTAAAATGAGTTGCAACTGATGTATTGGTACTGATTAGACTTGTATATGTGCTCCCCCCATCCCCCCTCATGGCAGCTGTTTTCCTTAAATGTTTTCCACCAGACCAGGGTACTTTCACATGTGTTTAATATGTATATCTAATCAAACACTCACACTTTTCTAATATGGAGCACGTATGTTTGAGACCTTTGTGGACATTTTTGCATTTTTGCATTTCTAAATTGTAATGACTTTGTATACTGTTTTGTACACTAATAACCACTAGATGGCGCAACAGGATAACAAATGGTTTATTAAAGTGGTTCTGTCAGCTTGATTAGGTCTGTATAGCCTGAAATGTTCCTGTAATGCGAAGTGTGCAATACTCTTATGGGATCCATTATCCAGAAACCCATTATCCACAAAGGTCATCTCCCATTGACTCCATTTTATCCAAATAATCCAAAAATTTTAAAAATGATTTCCTTTTTCTCTGTAATAATAAACCAGTCGCTTGTACTTGATTCCAACTAAGGTTAGGGTTTATTTAATGTTTACATGATTTCCTAGTAGACTTAAGGTATGAAGATCCAAATTACAGAAAGATCCATTATCCGGAATACCCCAGGTCCTGAGCATTCTGGATAACAGATCCCATACCTGTAAAGGCATTTAAAGGAGAAGGAAAGGTTAAAACTAAGTAAGCCTTATCAGAAAGGTCCATCTAAATATACCAGTAAACCCCCAAAGTAATGCTGCTCTGAGTCCCCTGTCAAAAGAAACACTGCATTTCTTTCCTTCTATCGTGTACTCATGGGCTTTTGTATCAGACTTCCTGCCTTCAGCTTAAACCTCATTGCCCTGGGCAAGAGCATGCTCAGTTTGCTCCTCTCCCCAACCCCTCTCTTTTCTACTGTAATCTGAGCCCAGAGCAGGGAGAGACTCAGGCAGGAAGTGATGTCACACCATGTTAATACTGCAGCTCCTATTCTAAACAAACAGAGAGTTTCTAGAGCTTTTTACTCAGGTATGGTAAAACATTCTACAGAATAAATATAGCATTCTAGCTTGCACTGTTGCAGCTAATCTATTGGCAATAAAATGCCTCCGTAGCTTTCCTTCTCCTTTAATGAATATGTGGTGCTGTTACAGTTGCTCCTGCATTTGTGTGCGGATGGTAAGTTGCCATTGGGCAATTGTACTATGGAGCACACCGGTGGTTGAAGCTTCTGAGGAAGTGGCGAGATGCCATGAAACGCGTCAAGTGTGGGGGATGTCATATCCACATGTATACTGTTCTGATGATTTTAAAACCATTTTTTCAATAAAGAAGACTTGATTTTTCCACAACCACCGGTGTGCTCCATAGTACAATTGCTGAATTTGTATCAATTCGTCTGGATCCGGGGACGCTTACTATGTTGTAGCACGGTGGATCAGTACCTGTGGATCTAAGAGGGTGAGTGCACGCAATTTGTTAATCCACTAAGTTGCCATTGGGGAATGTGCGCTGCCAAGAAAAGAGAAGCAGTTGTAGTGGTGACTACTGTACCAAATGTACTGTATGGTCTCACAGTATGTGTGGCTCATGGTGTGTGGTTGCCTACTGGCTCTGTGGCACAATGGATAGTGCATAGGACTTCTATGGTATTCAAAGTTTTTGGGTTTGAGTCCCACCAGAGTTAAATTTTGAGACTGAGATAGAGATAAAATTCCAACTTGTTAATCACTAGTGATGGGTGAATTTATTCGCCAGGCGCGAATTCGCAGCGAATTTGCGCGATTCGCCGCCAGCGAATAAATTCGCGAAACTTGCAAGAAAATTCGCGTCAAAAATTCGCCGGCGTCAAAAAAATTTTTTTCCATAAAAATGGACGGCGTAAAAAACGGCGCCGTTTCGCAAATTTTTCGCCGTTTTGCGAATTTCGCGCGAAATTCGCAAATTTTTCGGCGAAGCGAAACGGCGCAAATTCACCCATCACTTTTAATCACTGGTCCATATGTGAGTTCCTTCATGAGCTAGTTGACATGTGTTCATCTTAGAGTAGAGTCCTGTGCGGGTGCAGTCAGACAGACCAGTGCTGAAACTGGACCTGATCTCACACTAGAGCTTATTCCAAAAGATACAGAGAGAACTCAGGGGAGGGCGGGAGTGACTGTTCCTGAATCTTAGCCGGGTACCTAGACGGGTTACCCACAAACTACCCACATAATCCGGCAATCAGAATTTTCTCCCCAAAACTTGACCATCTTGGGTACCCAACCCAATGCAGGTCTCTACCTTGGATTTGCCAAAGCTAAAAAGCTTTCCAACTAATGTCCTGATTAGACTTGTGTATGAGGTCCCTACCAGAGCTCCCACCTGTCTCCCTGATGGGGCTCAATTTTCCTCTATGTATGAACCGCTTGTTACTAGTGTTCAGCTTGTATTTTGTCGTCTTAGTTGTCTGGTCTCAGTGTGATTGTGTAAATATTAATATCTCACTATATATTGCTCTAACTGGGTACAAACTAGCAGAATTATTTGTCTATAGCTTTATATGTTTATTCCTAGTATGTATTTGGTGCAACAATAATTGAAGCTGAAATGTTGATATAACAGTTAGTGATACTATACGTCCCTGCTATACGGGTGTATCTGTGGTGCATTAGACTCCTGATGTAACGTTTCCTAAGGCTGTGAGTGGGACTCCTGCTCAAGACTGACTTTGTATTTAGCCCTAATGGTACAGATTGCTATGAGATAAATGAAATGAGAATAAAACATTTCAGAAATGTAATGTACTATATGGTCTCTTAGTGTGTGTGGATCCCTGGGAGACTTTACTGTCTGGCTCATTGGTGCAATGGATAGTGCGTTGCACTTCTAGTAAGTTGAGTCAAGATATTCAAAGGTTTTTGGTTCAAGTCCCACCCGAGTTGGGTTTTGAGACTGGGGAAGAGATAAAATTCCATCTTGTTAATCACTGGTCCATATGTGAGTCCCTTTCTCAGCCATTTGACAAGAGTGCACCATAGAGAGATTGTCAACACTGAAAAGCTTTCCAACTGATGTCCTGATTAGACTTGTGTATGATTTCTCTCATAGGCCTTTCACCTGTCTCCTTTATGGTGGCTCTGCTTTCCTCTATGTATGGCCTTTTGTTCTAGTGTTCAGCTTATATTCTGTGTTCTTAGTTGTCTGGTTTCAGTCAGGGATGTTGCCCAATTTATTCTCAGTATGTATTTGGTTCATCAGTAATTGTAACTGAAATGTTGATATAACAGTTAGTTATACTATACCCAGGTTCTCAGCTGGAGTTTCTGTGGCACATTGGCTAGTATGTTGGACTTCAAGATGTAAGGTTTCTTTAGGTTGTGAGTTTGATTCCTGACTTAGGCAGACTTTGTTTCTAACTGTATAATGGGGTGCCCAACATTTATAACCCATGAGCCACATTCAATTGTAAAAAGAGTTGAGGAGCAACACAAGCATGCAAATGTTTGTGTGGGTCTCAATTATGGGCTGTGATTGGCAATTTGGTAGCCCCATGTGAACAGGCAGTGTAATGGAGGCTCTGTTTGGCAGTAAACCTGGTTTTTATGCAACCAGAGTTTCCTCCAAGTCAGGAATTATAAAATAATTTCCCGCTTTGAGGCCACTAGGAGCAACATCCAAGAGGTTTGTGAGCAACATGTTGTGGGTCACTGCTATATAACCTGCTCTTACACTCAACATACAGTATGTTAGCTTTCCATGTAGTTAGAGCACGTTATGCAAAGGTGTGTGTTCAAATCCCTTCAGAGTTAAATTCTAACCATGGTTAATCATTGGTCCATATATGAGCTTCCTTCCTAAGCCAGGACTGCAGTGCACCATAGACAGTTTGCCAGAACTAAAAAGCTTTCCAACTGATGTCCTGATTAGACTTGTGTATGATGTCCCCCCGATGGCCCTGCTTTCCTCTATGTATGGGACCCTTTTCCTTACTGATCAACTTGTATTCTGTGTCCTTAGTTGTCTGGTCTCAGTGGGACTGTGTGAATCTTGATAACTCACTATACCATTGGGTACCATTGGGCAGAGTAACTTTTTGCTCCTTTAGATTTTGCCTGACTTTAGTATTCTATTTATCTTGCAGCAAGTAGCTCTGTGCTACAATGGAACGTGCCTCAGTCTTCTAGAAAACAAGGTAAGATATCCCATTCTTTGAGTCATTCTAGACTCTTCACTCTATGGTCCAATTGTGCCGTGGGAGGCCTAGGAAAAGTAAGAATGATGGTGGTGCAAAACTTCCCTGAAAACCATCACTGACCTGGGGAAGAAAACTTTTCCGAGATTCGGTTCACTGGTGGAGCCTAATAGTTTTCTACACCCCTATGAATAAGAGATGTTAGAAGTTTAGGTAAGCTCTGTTGGGGAGGCTGTTGAAATTGGTGTCCAAAACTGGGTGCCACTTAGCATACTAGCAGTTTGGAGCTCGAATTCTCTATGTCAGGAGTACCCATATTTTACTAATGCGAGGTCTACTTTTAGTGATGATATCCCATTATGATCTACATCCATAAAAGCCTTGTTCCATGGAAAATATTACTTAAATATTGATTTATGAGAAAATGTATATTGTTATATTTAAACATCTATTTCTTATGTAACCGTAACATAATAAATATCTGAACGAAAACCATGAAACAGGAGGGTAATTAAGCTGTTTGTTGACATGGTCTTGAGATCTACTTATCACCAGCTAAAGGTCTACTGGTAGATCCCGATCTACATCTATGTTATGACAATGCATTTGTTGGTGGAAATGTGATATACTCTACGTCTGTCAGGATGTATGTGTGGTAGAACCCTTAAGGGCGCTGGCTCTGTGGCGCAATAGCTAGCTCATTGGGCTTCTAGTTATTCAAGATTTTTGAATCATGTGGGTTCACGTCCCACCAGAGTAAACTTTTAACTGTTTGACAGAGGTAATACCCAGGCTTGTTAATCATAGGAGGTCAATATGTGAGGCCCCTTCCTGAGTGCACCATAAGAGAAAATGTATTCATACTTACTGTAATTTTCTGTTCTTGGTCATCCCTACGGCAGCATAATCAATTAAATTTGGGTTAGCGCTCCCTGTCAGTAATACAGAAGAAAGGCCCTAACATGCATAAAGGTCCCCTCCTTCAATCCTCCCCATTTTAGTAATTCAAACTCACCAGAGATAATGGTGGTAATGTTACCGTAGGGATGGCCAGGCAGCATAATCAATTACCTTTGGGAAATACCATAGAGATAAGGGAGGGACACAAGGCTGTTTAACAATTTGAGATCAGATGAGGCCGAAAGAACAGATGTTTGTCCGTTCCTGAGAGAGGCATCCACTGCTGACACTGATGGGGAAGGATGCAGGACACTGTATAAATCTGTATAGACCTCTATCCAGTCTAGTTCTTCCAAAAAAAAAACCCTGCAGAGGTTCACTGGGTTCTGCCACCAAAACAGGTGGATTTTGAAATTCCGAAGTTAACACATTTTCTGGTTCCAATCCCTGCGATATTGGTCCCAACAGGCAAGGAACCACATTTAAATAGGTCTCATCCTCCATCTCGCCCACTTCACCAGACCTATGGTGGATGTCAGTAATCCTAGAAAACTCATGAGCTCTCTTGTCTGAATAATGGTGAAAGTCCTCAAATTTTTAGTCTCTGAGACAATATGAGATATCCTCTGAGGTGGAAGAGTAACCAGACCTGGTTGGTATCAAAGAGAACCCCAGATACACCATCTTCTGAGTAGGGTTGAATAACACTTTTTCTTGTTGAGGATCCATCCTCAATGAGCAACATACTCCCTTAAAACCTTTGGATTTCTTGTAACAATCAAGAGGTAATGGTACACTTCTATCCCCTGCAACCTCAGCTGAACAATGAGTACTTCTAGGACCTTGGATAATGTCCTTGGAGAGGTTGACAACCTAAAAAGGTAGGCATCAGAACTGGAAATGGACATTGCCAAGCAAACCTTAAATAACGTTGGTGCTCCTCTGCGGCGGGAACATGAAAGTATGCGTCATTCGGGTCGAGAGATGCAAGCCAATCCCTAGTGTAAATCATCAACTTAACCGTAGAAAGGGATTCCATTTTGAACCTTTGCATTTTCAAGTTTAAGATAAGAACTCTTTGATGTGGAGGAACTAGTACAATTGCTTCCTTGTATAATAACTCCAAAATATAGTTTAGTGGATCTGTAAGGAGTTTATAAAGAAACAAAACAGTTTTTTGAACGTTTTTGAGGGAACTCCAGACAAAAGCCTCTGAAGACTTCAGAAAGTACCCACTGGTCTTGAGTCTCTTTGGCCCAAACCTTCCGTAACTCTTGCCCCTACCGGAAAAGGCTGGACCGCCTCATCTCATTGAGCTTTAGGTTGCCCCTTGGGTGATCTAGGATTTTTGAACTGGGAGTAACGAAAAAATCCAGACTGCCTGGAATATCCTATATTCTTTTTCCAGTCTGTAGGCTTTAGCTTCATGCCTACACCTGGAGAAACTCTCAGTCTGCCTTTTCTGTACAAAAAGTTTTGTCTGTTGAAGGAATGTACTCTCTCTCCTCCAGAGGATTTATAAATAATGTTGTCCAATTGTTGTTCAAAGACGTGCTTCCCTTCAAAAGGTAGTTTACATAATGTGTTCTTGGATGCTGTATCCGCATACCAGGAGCAGAGCCATAGAGCCCTTCGAGACGCAACTGCCACCTTCAGATCATTAATGGCTTCACATACTATCTCCTTCAGAGAATCTTCCAAAATGACCTGCTCTATATTTTCAGTCAAGATGGCCATAGCTTTGGAAACCAAGATTGGGCTGGGACTGGGACAAGGCTAACAAGCAACTGTACTGTACTCTCCTCCCTTCTATGGCGCTTCCTACTTGAAGATTCTTCAGCAGGGACAGAGTCACTGCAAATAGAGAAATTGAGAACAGACCCCTGCCGCATGGGGTCTCTGCACAACTAGGCTATTGACAGAGCTTCGGGTGAAGAGAGTCAGCAAGAACTGCACCCAGTAATTGGATGCTTTCAGATTGGTGAGTTCTCAGCCTGATAACTTACTGACAGAAGAAACAAAAGAAGGGGAGGATTGGGGGAGGGGACCTTTATGTGTGTTGGGGGCCTGTGTTTCTTCTGTATTACTGATGGGGAGAGCTAACCCAAAGATAATTGATTATGCTGCCGGGGATGACCAGGAAAGACAGATTGCCAAAACTAAAAAGTGTTGCAACTGATGTATTGGTACTGATTAGACTTGTATCTATGCTTCCCCCATCCCCCCTCATGGCAGCTATTTTCCTTAAACGTTTTCCACCGGACCGGGGTACATTCAGATGTGTTTAAAATGGATTTCTAATCAAGCACAATTTTCTAAAATGGAGCACGTATGTTTGAGACCTTTGTGGACATTTTTGCACTTTTTAAATTCTAATGCGTTTGTATACTGTTTTGTACACTAATAACCACTAGATGGCGAAACAGGATAACAAATGGCTTTTAATGTGGTTCAGTCAGCTTGATAGGTCTGCATAGCCTGAAATGAATAAAGGTATGGGATCTGTTATATTGAAAATGATTATCCACAGAGGTCATCTCCCATAGACTCCATTTTATCCAAATAATTAAAATTTTTAAAAATGATTTCCTTTTTCTCTGTAATAATAAAACAGTAGCTTGTACTTGATCCCAACTAAGACATAATTAATCCTTATTGGAAGCAAACCCAGCCTATTGGGTTTATTTAATATTTACATGATTTTCTAGTAGTCTTAAGGTATGAAGATACAATTTACAGAAAGACCCATAATCAGGTACACCCCAGGTCCTGAGCATTCTGGATAACAGGTCCCATACCTGTAAAGGCATTTAATGAATATGTGGTGCTGTTACAGTTGCTCCTGCATTTGTGTGCCGATGGTAAGTTGCCATTGGGGAACATGCGCTGCCAAGAAAAGAGAAGCAGTTGTAGTGGTGACTACTGTACCAAATGTACTGTATGGTCTCACAGTGTGTGTGGTTGCCTACTGGCTCTGTGGCACAATGTAGTGCATTGGACTTCTAGTTTATTAAGTTAAGCTATTCCAGGGTTTGGGTTTGAGTCCCACCAGAGTAACCTTTTGAGTACCTCATAGGCAAAATGTCAAAAATAAAAAGCATTGCAATATATGTCCTGATTAGACTTGTGTATGACGTCCCTACCAGGGGTCCCACCTGTCTCCCTTATGGGGGCTCAATGTTCCTCTATGTATGGACCTCTTTTTACTAATGTTCAGCTTGTATTTTGTCTTCTTAGTTGTCTGGTCTCAGTCAGGGATTGTGTGAATCTTGATATCTCACTATACATTGCCCAAACTTTGTTTATCCCTTGTAAATGTTAGTTTTTCCTCATTTTAAGTCTCTTTCTTGTGGTTTATACCATTTTTAAGGAAAACCCTGATTTTACTTACCCACATTTTAAGGTTTTCCATATTTAACTCCCCCAGTCCAATGGGAAAAATCAAAATGAGGGTGTGACTGATTGGTCTTTGACAGTGCTCCCTCCCGTCCCCCCTCTTGGCAATAGTTTTCCTTAATATATGGCCCCCTTTTCTATAGTGTTCTCCTTGAACCCTCCCCCCACAGAGTCTACAAAGGTCTACAAACAAGCAGATCACCCCAATATGCCCACCTTGAGTTGGGAGATATCAGACTGATCTGATCATGGGCCCTAGGGATCACAACACTGGAAAAACAGGTGGTCAGATCGAGAACAGCATCAATGAACCAATGGGGTCCTCGATTCAATGGGATTTTAAAAGCTTATTTTCTGCATAATTTTTGCCCAGATATTGATCAAGGAAGACCATTCAGAGGACCCCATACACTGCCCAATATGCTGCTGACTTGGTCTGTCACCATTTTATATTGACGCATGTATGGCCACCTTTAGACACTGGTCATGTTGTTAAGATAACTAGATGTGCATGTGTTCTGGTTGTAATCACTTACCTTATACCCTGGGTAGGTGCTCCTATTTGCTAAAACTGCACCACCCCAGGGTTCTTCTCTAGGAGCACCACAAAGGGACCATCTTCTTCCACTTCTTCATTTTTTAACAGCGTTGGCCAGCACATGTGCAGTAGAGTGAAAAGGCTGGGTTTTGTTTTAAGTTTGGCTTTTCCTACAGCATGAAGAATGAAGAAACAGAAGAAGCTCACTCTGTGGTGCTCCTACAATGAACCAATTTGGGAATTGCATGGTCAAACTGGAGGCCACTGAGCATGATGTAATTTTGGAGCTCTTTTTTATGAGTCATTACTTGTAAGTAGAAGGTCCTGGAGCCACAATGGGTGGCTGGTTCCCGGCTCTTTACATGTACATGGCTCTGTAGCACAATGGATAGCATGCTGGTGTTGTAGTTAGTAAATGAAGGCATTCCAAGGTTGTAGGTTTGAGCCCCACCAGAGTCACCTTTTGAGTCCCCCATAGGCAGAACTAAAAACCACTGCAATATATGTCCTGATTATAGTTACATAGTTAAATTAAGTTGAAAAAAGACAAAGTCCATCAAGTTCAACCCCTCCAAATGAAACCCAGCAGTACACCCCTCCCTACCTGCACATAAATTATATATACCCATAGAGTTTAGTATCACAATAGCCTTTGAAATTATATCTGTCCAAGAAATCATCCAAGTCCCTCTTATAGTCATTAACTGAATCAGCATCACAACATCACCCGGCAGTGCATTCCACAACCTCACTGTCCTGACTGTTAAGAACCCCCTACGTTGCTTCAAATGAAAGTTCTTTTCTTCTAGTCTAAAGGGGAGGCCTCTGGTACGGTGATCCACTTTATGGGTAAAAAGGTCCCCTGCTATTTGTCTATAATGTCCTCTAATGTACTTGTAATGTATAATCATGTCCCCTTACAAGCGCCTTTTTTCCAGAGAAAACAACCCCAACCTTGACAGTCTCCCCTCATAATTTAAGTCTTCCATCCCTCTAACCAGTTTAGTTGCACTTAGTCTCTGCACTCTTAGCCTGAAATGTTGCCCTAAGTGTGCAATAGAGGTATCCGGAAACCCATTATCCACAAAGGTCATCTCCCATAGACTTCATTTTATCCAAATAATCCACATTTTTAAAAATGATTTCCCTTTTCTATTTAATAATAAAACAATACCTTGTACTTGATTCCAACTAAGATATAATTAATCTTTAATGGAACAAAACCAGCCTGTTGGGTTTATTTAATGTTTACTTAATTTTCTAGTAGCCTTAAGGTATGACGATCCAAATTACAAAAATCCATTATCTGAAAAACCCCAGGTCCTGAGCATTCTGGGTAACAGGTCCCATACCTGTATCCCCTTACTTACTTTTACTGCATGTTTACTGGCTTTGCCTTGCAACCCTCTGCTAGAAGAACCCATATAGTAAGACAGCACCATCCTACTTTTACTCCTGCTTGCTGTACATATTGTAGCATTAATTTTCTGGAGAACCTATAGTAGATCCCCCCTCCCCTTTTTGGATTTATATCAGAAGGGTAACTATAACAATCATACTTTGCTTTCTTTCTCATTATCCCTTCTCATATCCTATTGCTTCTTCATTACCCTTTTATGTTCTTTGCATCATTGTCTCTACTTCCCCATCAAATTTTTAAATACACTCCATTTATTTCCCAATATGTTTTCTTTGTCCACTGCCCTTTGCTGTGTTCTGTCACCCCTTCTTTTTCTCTTGTGCTTTGTAACTGCACAATGTGAGCTGTACATCCCTTTGTAAGATATCTGTCATGGAGGCATATCTGTATCCAGAATGCTCAGGACTGGGGTTTTTCCAGATAATGGATCTTTCTGTAATTTGTATCTTCATACATTAAGTCTACTAGAAAATCATGTAAACATTAAATAAACCCAATAGTTTTGCTTCTAATAAGGATTAATTATATCTTAGTTTAGATTAAGTACAAGGTCCGGTTTTATTATTACAGAGAAAATGGAATTCATTTTTCAAAATTTGGATTATTCGGATAAAATGGAGTCTATGGGAGAGGACCTTTCCGTAATTTGGATAACAGGTCCCATACCTGTACATGCACATATTTTTTTCATATTTTTACTTAAGCCAAAAGTCAGAATATCCCTTTCTTTTTCCACACAGAATATTAATCCAATGTGGGTAACAATTATGAAGCGCTTATACTACCTTTGACTTGTGTAATGCTTTTACTTTGTATGGGGATAATAACATTAGCCATTATCAGTGCAAAAAATGACCCTCACCCCAAAATAATTAGCATATTGAAAAAACAATATTTCATTATATTAATTCTATTTGATATACGATTCTTGTGTATTAAATGATAAAGCATTGGATCTTTTTCTTGTCATATTCTTTTAAGGGAAAAATAAGGTTTTCTCTACTGCCAGAATACATGTTTAAATGTGTTTTATTTTTCAGAGAAGATGTTATATACTGTACATGGAAGGTACAGGTATGGGATCGGTAATGTCGATCAGCTGGCAAACAAGGGCATTAGTAATAGTCACAGTGTCCAGTAGAAGCCACTGGAGAGCACGTTGGAGTAGTGGAACTATACGATGAGTCTTCTCGAGATCCGACACGCTGAGAGGAAGCGCATGCGAGGAGACGGATGCAGCGAATATAAGGTAAGTAATAGAAATGTCGGACCTTGTCACTGCGTGCATCCGACATGACACAACTGCCAGATGCGAACCCTGCACCTTGAGTTTTCATCCGACAGTCGTGTCGCTCCCAGCAAAGTGGCAAATGATAAGCAATAGTGTTGTTAGTCACTGGAGTGAACATTCAACGGCGTCAAATTCGGACGCGCGCCATCAAATTCGGCGCCCGGGGACCCCTGTTATAAACGGCGCGTTCTGACCCTAGGGTCATTTCACCCTAGGGTTAAACTATTGGATTAGCCCGATATCACCCTGACTTTAGTGGGCATTTCTGGGAAAGATCTGCTCTTTTGGCGATCTCAATAAACGAGTGGATCTTATAGTGTATGGTCTCCTTTAGGACTAAGGTCAACCAACTGGGAACCTGAACTTCAGGGACCCCCCTTTCATAACTATTAGCTGTAGACAGGGCCGCAATCAGCACTGGGGGGACAATTGTCCTGGGGCCGATGGCTTCTTTATGTTAAGGAGGGCCCAGCTGAGCTTCGTTTCCTGGACAAGCTGGGCCCCTTTGAGTTGCCGAAGTAGGAGCTGAGTTGCGTCGAAGTAGAAGGCGAGTTGCGCCAAAGAAGGAGCCGAGTTGCACTGAAGTAAGAACCAATTTGCGTTGAAGTAGGAGTTCAACTGTGCCACGGTAGGAGTTCAAGTGTGCCGAAGTAGGAGCCCAGCTGTGCTGAAGTAGGAGCTGAGCCATGCCAAAATAGGAGCCAAAGCCACAGAAAGGAGCCGAGGAAGAAGAAAGGTAATTTCCACTGAACACCAATTACCTTCTTTTTTTTATTAAACCATTGGGCACTCATTCTTTTTTTTACATATAGGGGGACCCTGGCTACTGATGTTTTTTTTTTTTTAACTTGGGGGGCCTGGCCACCAAGGGTTTTTAGTAGGAGCCTAGCCTGTCAAAGTAGGAGCTGAGCCGTGCCGAAATAGGAGCCAAAGCCACAGAAAGGAGCTGAGGAAGAAGAAAGGTAATTTCCACTGAACACCAATTACATTCTTTTTTTTATCAAACCATTGGGCATTTTTTTTTTTACTTGTACAGGTCCTTGGCCACCAATGTTTTTCTTTACTTGTAGCAGAAAATGTTGTTGTATGGGCCCCCGCAAATTCTGGCTGTAGATAATGTTATTATTTATCCAGGCCTATGATGAGCCTAAAATTTGTGTATCTGGTTTTGATGCAGGGGCGTAACTACCCCTCTGGACACTTGTACCGATGCAAAGGCGCACAGTGGAGTCCTGCAGCAGCTTGCGTACCTGCAGGTTACCCGCAAAAAAAGCAGGTTCCCTGTGGAATGAGGGTAGGATTTTAGGTGCGGGTATAGATGTGGGTCGCATTGCAGGTCTCATCTAAATTTCTTATCTTATGTTATATTGTCTATATTTTAGTCCTTTTAAGATTTTACAAAACTTGTTTGTCCCTGCCCACTTTCGATGATGTCACTTCCAGTTTGCAGCAACATCACTTCCTGTTTGATGGTGGTCAGCGGGTTGCGGATAAGGCAGTTGCGGGTCCGGGTCATGTTGCAGATCATAGTCGGTAAATAAGCAGGTTGCGGTTCGGGTGGGGGCTGCGGGTTTGGGTACAGTCCAGGTCTTAGAATTGGTTCCACGTTTGGTCCGGAGGGGGGTGGAGGCTGCATGGTCTGCACCAAGGCTGACCCTCATTAGTTACTGTTTTGATGCAATAAACCACAGGGGTTTACCCCAAGCTGAATTGCATTTGTGCACCAAGTTTGGTTTGTCCTTACAACAGTCTGTGGCTAGCGGGGGGGGGTCCCCTTAAAGGAGAACTAAAGCTTAACTAAAGAAGTAGGTAGAAATGTTGCACATTATGTTTTGTGTTTCTGTACCAGCCCAAGGCAACCACAGCCCTTTAGCAGTAAAGATCTGTGTCTCCAAAGATGCCCCAGTAGCTCCCCATCTTCTTTTCTGCTGATTCACTGCACATGCTCTGTGCTGCTGTCACTTACTGAGCTTAGGGACCCACTCACAATATACAGTACACATAGAATAGAAATGTCACAATATAAGGCTGATTAGTAATTAATACAGATAATTACTACATGGCAGCACAGAAACCAGTGCAATTAGCATCAGAATTTAATAATCAGCAAACCATTTTTAGCCACATTAATTTTTAGGGTTTAGTTGTCCTTTAAGCATTTCATTCTATTGCACACCCCCCTATACAAGCACAACAAAGGGACTGGAATATTCTCGAGAGAAGGAAATAGACTATTAGGGCAGAGACACATGGGAAGATTTGGGGCGACTAAACTCGCTGAAAAGCTAGAATCTAAATCACCGGCGGGACGGCATTTGGATCGCTTCGTTTTCCGAGGAAACTTCGGGCGACTTTGGAAAACAAAGCGCCCGAGTGCCGATTTAGAGGCGATTAGTCACCGGGCAACTAAATCTCCCCGAGTGTCTCTCAGTTGTGGTTGAGGCTTCTCTTCAGGGTCACTGCATGTAGTGTTGGGGTGAAGCCTTTGAGTTGCACAACTCCCCTCCCCCCAGGGCCTGCCCATGAGCAAATACTTTTGAGGGGAACTGATTTGAACTTTAGTTTAGTCGCAAACCAACAATATGGCTTTCTCCTCATAAATCACAGACGGTAAAGCATATTTTCCGCCAATTAGTGACACTAAATCACTCGGTTCTTTATATAAGGTCAGCAAGTGGCGGTGGGCGTGTTACTCAAACTCCCGCCTCCAGCTCCTCCTTTCCCTTCCGCACAATGGAACATCCCTCGCGTCACAGTGAAAGGAGGCAGGTAGGGTTCTCGGCGGTGACGTCACCTCGCCCGCCCTTTCCCCTCCTCACTCAGCCTGTGGAAGAGCCGTTAGAAAATGGCCGCTGCGCCGAGCGGAGAGGAGAGACTGTGAGTGAGGGGGTGCGCCTCGGCCGGTCTGCTTTCCTCGCTCCCCACCCTTTTCTCCCCGCATGCCTGTCACGGTCTCCTCCTGTGTGTGAGGGGGGCGGGCCCCTGCCGGGTGTTTGTATGCCGAGCGCTCGGGTTGGGAGGCGGGGCTGTGCCAGAATAAAATGTCCCAGTTTGTGCTGCTTCAGCTGCGTTTTTTTGAGGGGTGCTAATGACGCTTGCTTTGTGTTACTGCTGCTGCTGAGAGGGAAAGGGTCTGAGTGACAGCACCCCCGTGTTGCAATGGTTTAGCTTGTCATTTCATCATTGCGTCATTGAGCCCACCAGAATAGGAGGCCCGGGCTAGTGGATACACAGGCAACATCAGGGGCCGGCCCAGGGGTATCTGCTGCAGGACACGCCCCTCTTTGGTAAATAATTACTCCTGTGGTACCCAACAACTCCCTGCTGCTTTCTGCTCAAATGTAATCCCACTGACCTGATTCTAGGGCCATGCCAGGTCTCCTTCCAAACCCCCGTGTGTCTAGTGTTGAGATCCTCATTTACAATCAAAGTGCAGTAACCCTTAGCAACCAACCAGCTGTAATGGAAATTCTTTCATTGGTTGCTATGGGTTACTGCACTTTTGCACCTTAACCAGTGGATGAAATAAGGTGCCTCTGTTTATCTTCTTGCTGACTCTGTGTTTAAGGGCAGAGACACGTGGAGATTTAATCGCCCGGCGACAATCCGGCTCTTTTTCGGGGGTGACTAATCTCCCCCCGAACTGCCTTCCCACCGGCTAGAATCGAAATGGTCGGCGGGATGGCACTCGGAGCGCTACGTTTTATGAAGTCGCCAAAAGTTTCCACGTGAGGCAGATTGGGACGACCTCGGAAAACAAAGCGCTTACAAGTACCATCCCGCCGGCAATTTACATTCTAGCCGGATGGAAGGCAGTTCAAGGAGATTAGTCGCCCAAAGGAGGGGCAATTAGTTGCCGGACAACTAAATCTCCTAGAGTGTCTCTGCCCTTAGGATCAGGGCACACAGGCAGATTAGTCCCCCAGCGACATCTCCTCTTCTTCGGGGCGACTAATCTACCCGAACTGCTTTCCCGCTGGTTAAAATGTTTCCTCATGAGGCACCTTAGGGTGACTTCTGAAGACAAATCGCTCCGAGTGCCATCCCGCCGGCGATTTAGATTCTAGCCGGCGGGAGGCAGTTCAGGGAGATTAGTCGCCCGAAGGAGAGGAAATTAGCTGCCGGGCGACTAAATCTCCTCGAGTGTCTCTGCCCTTAGGCTCAGGGCACACAGGCAGGGAGATTAGTTGCCCATCGACAAATCTCTTCTCTGGGGCGACTCATCTCCCCAAACTGCCTCCTCTGCCTACCTGCTGGCTAAAATGTAAATAGCCGGAGGGATGGCACTCGGCACGATTAGTTTTTCCCAAAGTCGCCCGAATTTTCCTTGTGAGGCTACTTCTGAAAACAAAGCGCTCCGAGTGCCATTCCGCCGGCGATTTTGATTTTAGCCTGCAGGAAGGCAGTTCGGGGAGATTAGTTGCCCGAAGAAGAGGCGATTTGTCGCCAAGCGACTAATGTCCCCAAATCTCCACGTGTGCCTCTGCCATAAAGGGTTTGTTTACCTTCCAAACACTTTTTCAGATAATTTGTTTTCAATATGTTTTTTCAATGTTTTTAATGTCCCTGTCTCTGGTGTTTGAGTCTGGCAGCTCAGTAATTCAGGTGCAGATTCTGAACCGTTACAATTTTACAACATTTAGTTGATCCATTTCTCAGTAGCATCTATGGAATATCAGCAACTATTGTATCAATTCTAACAGCTCAGGGATTCTGCTTGGCAGGGACAAAGATAAGAAGTTTATCAACTAAATGTATCAATATAGAACAGTTTATAGAGTCGGCGACCCCCCCTCCCACAGCAGCTTTAGAAAAGTGAAAAATTAGACTTACACTTCAATATTAGTCTTGCATAGAACTTAATAGGAAAAAGTCTTTATTTCTGGTGAACAATCTGAAACTAAATAAACTGAAAAAGGTGTTGGAAGGTGAACAACCCCTGTAAGGAGCCAGATTCAGTAGTGCAGAAAATGTAAAGAGCCAGATGCAGCGTTCAGTAGCATTTGCAAATACATTTAAAACCATTGACAATGCATAAGCAATGTATATTGGAAAGAACTATGTTTTCTTGTACTAAATAATAAACTGTTTTGGGGTGGTATTCCAGTTTAAAGGAGAACAAAATCTTACAGCACCAATTTGTTAGGCTGGGATAAAAAAAACACTAAACTTCTGCCACAACTATGGTGGGCAACTATCATAGTCTCTATGCTGGCTTGGGCTAGTTGCTCAGAAATAACTTTGTACACATTTTTTTGAGCAATTAGGCTTTTTGAGTGTTTTAGCAGAGACAATGCTCCGTATTGTCTGTGGCAGGGTATTTTCTGGTGTTTTGTAGCCATGACAAATATCAGGTGACAAGTAGCACCATGTGTCATTTACGGGTGCACTGAATCCAGCACCTTTTTCAGCAGGATTTGGCTGAATCCTTGTGCCTGGCCGAACTGAATTAGTATCCTTAAAACCACGTGACTTTTTGTCAATTAGGGTTCGGACGGTATTCGGCTGAATCTTTCACAAAGGATTCAGGGGTTCTGCCGAAACAAAAGTGGGTTCGGTGCATCCCTAGTGTCTTTGCTCTTAGGCTAATGTCATGCCTGGTGCCATTTCATTGGTGTATTTTCACAGGTGGTAAAACCCCGAATTGTTAGTGCCTTCTTTCATTGAGTGTAATGGCAACTGACCCTCACTGTTCGTAAAGGTGGTTTAAAAGAAAAATAATTAAAAACAACATGCATGTCGTTGAACTTTTCTCTGCTGGCTTTAGCCCTAAGGCTTGTACCCCCTGGAATTTGGGCAAGTGGCGGTTTATCAAGTAGGCAACTGCGCTTTGTAAACGGCAGTAAAAAAGGGCATATTAACAGAACAGCTATCGGCCACATTGTAGCTTTAGCATGAGCACTGAGTCAAGATTAGACTTCCTTTAAAAAGGCTGAGTGCATAAGATGCAGAAACAATGTTCATGCTGCGCCGGCCACGTTCTGTTCCTATTCTAAGAATAAGGCCCCTGCATTTACTTTTTATTAAAAACACCAGTGAGCACACAGCCTTAATCTGAATAGGTTCTTAGAAAAAGACAGAATATGGGGAAACTAACCAGTCAAACTGTTATTTTAAGCTGAGCATTCTGACGTGTTACCAAACAGGGTAACCAGCAACAAATATCCTACACATATATAATTTTTAAAGGAGAACCAAAGCTTAACTAAAGAAGTAGCTAGAAATGTACATTATGTGTTGTACTTCTGTACCAGCCCAAGACAACCACAGCCCTTTAGCAGTAAAGATCTGTGTCTCCAAAGATGCCCCAGTAGCTCCCCACCTTCTTTTCTGCTGATTCACTGCACATGTTCTGTGCTGCTGTCACTTACTGAGCTTAGGGAGCCACTCACAATATACAGTACACATAGAATAGAAATGTCATAATATAAGGCTGATTAGTAATTAATACAGATAATTACTACATTGCAGCACAGAAACCAGTGCAATTAGCATCAGAATTTAATAATCAGCCCTGTAGCATCAGCTTATATTACAGGGGAAGCTCATTTTCTGCTGGATAATTAGTGACGAGCCCTAAGCTTAGCTTCTCAACAGCCAATCAGAGCCCACTGAGCATGGGAGTGTCACAGACACTTTCCAAGATGGTGACCCCCTGTGACAAGTTTGAAGTCCTGGATCATTGCTGCTATTGACAAGCTGAAACTTTAGCCTCGTGCAATAAGTGCAGTGTATAAAATATGGCAGTTTTAACAATATTCAATTTTAGGGCTTAGTTCTCCTTTAAATGTAAGCATGAGCTATCAATCTGAGCAGTGTGTGAAATACTAAGTGCATCTCTGTTGTGATGAGAGATATAGTCCACACAAATGTCGCTGTGAAAATGTATACTTTTGTGTTTTTACAATGAAATCTACACCGGGTGTGTAAGAAGGAGTGCATCCGCTTTTCTTCAATAGAATAATCGGTGCATTTCTTAGCAGCATAATCAGCCCCTAATTGTGCTTGCTACCTGTACTTTACTGAACTTTTGCAATTACAACTGATTAGTTACAGTTTCCATTGATACAATAGTCACATTTCTCTACAGCCTCAGAGGAATCCAAGATCAATTAAAAGGGTTGTTCAACTTCCAATACTCATTGATACATTTAGTTGATACATTTCTTATCTTTGTCCCTGCTGAGCAGAATCCCTGAGTTTCAGTAAAGGCAGCTGTTAGAATTGATACAATAGTTGCTAATACTGCTAAAAAATGTATCAAATTTGTAAATAGTGCAGACTCTGCACCTGAATTACTGAGCTGCCAGACTCAAACACCAGAGACAGAGACATTCAACTTTAAACTTAGATTTTGGAAAAACTGTAAAAAAAAAAAAAAAAAAAAAGGAAAACATTTGGAAAAATACTTAATTTTTGGTGAAGAATCTGAAAACAACTGAACTGAAAAAGGTGTTTGGAAGGTAAACAAACCCTTTAAAGGGCATGTAAAGACAAAAAAATACAATCCCATTTTTCCTTTTTTTTAATGAAATAGAAACCAATCTCCAATATACTATAATTAAAAAATGTGTACCATTTTTATAAGAAACCTGACTGTATGCAGTGAAATTCTCCCTTCATTTACTGCTGCGGATAAGAATTGTTACACGGTCCCTAACTGCTCTGCAGGGAAACAATCATATTTATGAAAAGCAGGGGGAGCCCCTGTATTACTTCCCAGTCATGCAGAACTCAAGCAGCTTTGTTTGTTTCCCTGTAGAGCAGTCAGTGACTGTGTAGCAATTTGTATTGGATTTTTTTTTTGCCTTTACATCCCCTTTATTGTTTCCAACTCCAGCTGCAGGGACAAAGATCATGGAGTGAGATTTAAACAGATAAACTGGGTTTCTATTTGGTGGATTATTTTGTTGCAGCCTCTGGTTTTGCAGAGTTGGAGAAAGTTTGTACTAAACAATATTAGATTACACGACAACACAGGACCCAGTGCAGCCTGCATATTCTTATTATTAATCAGTCTTGCTGTAACGGCTTCTGGCAGATTTTATTTGACTTGTGCTGTTTTGATCAATTATGACGATCCCTAAGCAGCCCAGACCGTACTGAGCATGTGCACAGTCTTGGTCTTGCAAAGATGTATAACAAAGTTACAAGATAGTCACCCGCTGTGGCCAACTTTGAAAGCATAAATCATTTGTTTGATTAGGCTTGTGGTGCAGTAAATTTATGTTTATGTTTAGTATACAAAATACAGCATTTCTAGCCTTATTCTATTTTAGACTTTGCTTGCCCTTTAATGTAACAAACGGTAAATAGCAAACCTGTGTCTCAGATGCACGTCATGTGCATATGGAAATGCCCTAAGAACGTAAGCACATACATTATAGGGTAAGTGTGTAACGACTGTTTTAAATGTATGTGCATCAAATGCAGCTGTTTAACCTACTAACATCAAAAGAGATTCATTAATTACTAAACGTGCACTATCATAGTTGTGATGCAAACATTTAAGCAGGTACATCCCTTAAAACAATCTCTGCGCGAGTTTATACGAGTATCGTTCTTCGTCGCAGTTAATTTACTATACAAGCAGAGAATGGCACGGACTAATGTTAGACTAATATTAGAGTAGTTAACACAGTCGGGGCTGTCTGACAGCTGCCTTCAGCACAGAAGACTCTCTCACACTTTGCATAGATCGTTCAAGGCTTGCACACCTCTGTGGGTAGACTTAGACGCCACATCCTGAAAGTAAACGAAAATATTCATAAGCATATTCTGAGAAATCAAAAGGATATCACATGATGTAAACAGTTTATCGCTCCAGCGGTCAACAGGAGTTCTTATAATTGACTCAAACTCTCCAAAGTCAGCAGGCTATTGATCCAGGGACGGGTCCCATTGCCATTTTGGAGTTAGGAAGGAATTGTTTCCCCCTCTGAGGCTTCAGATGGGGTTTTTTTGTCTTCCTCTGGATCAACTAGCAGTTAGGCAGGTTAGAATATAGTTAAAAGGTTGAACTTGATGGACGTGTGTCTTTTTTCAACCTCACTTACTATGTATTTGGACCCAAACCCGTGGTCAGATATTGGCTTGTTTGGTTAAAACCTTATCTTCTTGTATGTCTCTAGCTATAGGCTATCATCACACCACAAGGTCAGGATTTTGCGGCGAGTTTTCTGCAGAAACAAATCATTAAAAAAAATTATCATTATTACCAGTTGTTTACAACTGTTGTCCAAAAACATGAAAAAGCTGCACGTTTCTGCAACTTACAGGCACAGTCATTATTGACAGCATCCAATTTAAGCTTGTGCTTTTGTTTACATCGAGTGGGATTGATTCGTGGCTCTTTAGAGATCACAATAAATATGTTAATGTATCAGTGTTGCTTAAAGGAGAACTAAAGCAACTAAAGCTTAATCAAAGTCTAGGGATGCACTGAATCCAGGATTCGATTCAGGACTCGGCCAAATCCTTCTGCCCGGCCAAACCGAATCGGAAACCTAATTTGCATATGCAAATTAGGGTCGAGGAGGGAAGTCTAGTGATTTTTTGTCACAAAACAAGGAAATAAAAAATGTTCTCCGCTTCCCACCCCTAATTTGCATATGCAGATTCGGATTCGATTTGTTATTCGGCCAAGGATTCGGGGGTTCGGCCGAATCCAAAATAGTGGATTCTGTGCATCCCTACTAAGGACGAAGGGTACAAATTTTGTATATTATGTTTTGGGCTTCTGTATCAGTCCAAGGCAACCATAGCCCTTTAGCAGTAATGATCTGTTTCTCCAAAGATGCCCCAATAGCTCTCCATCGTCTTTTCTGCTGATTCGCTGCACATGCTCTGTGCTGCTGTCACTTACTGAGCTTAGGGACCCACTCACAATATACAGTACACATAGAATAGAAATGTCACAAAATAAGGCTGATTAGTAATTAATACAGATAATTACTACATGGCAGCACAGAAACCAGTGCAATTAGCATCAGAATTTAATAATCAGCCCTGTAGCATCCGCTTATATTACAGGGGAAGCTCATTTTCTGCTGGATAATTAGTGACGACCCCTAAGCTTAGCTTCTCAACAGCTGCTCAGAGCCCACTGAGCATGTGAGTGTCACAGACACTTTCCAAGATGGTGACCCCCTGTGACAAGTTTGAAGTCCTGGATCATTGCTGCTATTGACAAGCTGACACTTTAGCCTCGTGCAAAAAGTTCAGTATATAAAACATGCCAGTATTCTGAGTATATTTGATAATGTAAAAAGCCACCATTTGTCTACACACTATTGTGCAGGTGTGCTGCTGAGCTCTCTCTAATTGCTTTTCTGTTTATTCTGCAGGCATGAACATTTCAAACAGTTTAGTATTTCACGTTATTGGATGCTTGTCATTTTATTGTTTTACAATTTGAATTCTAGTTTCTAAACACAGTACACTCAATGACAGATGTAAACACGTACCAGTTACATAAGCTTTAAGGGTCTGCAAAGTGCTGCTGATGGAAATATTACAGAATTTTTCTCAAAGTCCTGTAAGATTTAAGCCAAACATGTTAAGGGCACTGTATTGTTATGTAACTGCAGAATTTTGTGTGTATGGGTATAACTTAAATGTCAAACCAAAAAATATTTTTTTTGCCTAATAAAATAAAACATAATACTAAGCAACTTACAATATACATACATTACACATTTTCCAAATGGTTATGTTATTTGTATATTTATTGCAATTAAAAGCAGTTTTTTTCTGCCCCTTTCTATTCTCTGTCCCGGTGGCTCAGACTGTTGATAAAATGTAAGACAAGGCATCTGATTAACAGACCTGTCTTTGCTGGAGAAACGAATACTTTTACAACATTGTTTAAAAAGTAACAACCAAGAGTTAAGCAAAAGCTGCTTTCAATAGCAATTGTTTTTACAAGTCATTTTAAAAGCACTGAAAATGTTTCAGTAATGTGTATTGGAAAGCTGCTCAGAATTGTGTCCTCTATTAAGCCAATTTTTATTTTTGGGTTGACTTGCCCTTTAAACCTAAACAATGAAGATCAGTGAGATCCCAAACATTTGATTGTTTTAGTAGTTGTCTTATGGAACTCTGTGATGCCTCTTCATATCATTTGTTTTGAATACATGCCATCTGAAATGATTATTAAAACATCATCCATATCTGCTTATAATATATATATACACATACAGTATAGTACTTATATGCCATTGTAACCCAATGTAACTTACAGCACTTTATATTAATAGTGAGTTACCCTCCCATTTAGACTGTGATTTCTACGGGGTAGGGACCTCCATTCTTTTGTCTCTGTGACACGTGAAGGCCCATATATCAAAGGGTTAAGCTCCCCATAGACACAAAGATTTCTCTTGCCAAACGACCGATTTTAGCGAATTCCGACCAATCCTTCGAAATTGTCGTGTGGTTAGTGGGATTCGAAAGATCGAACATCTTACGATTTTTCGGGCGACATCTGTCAGGAAATTGATCGGCCAGGTTAAAAAATCTTTGTCGGTCCCAGTGCAATCGATCTATGTTTTCAGGGCCAAGCAGGCAGCTCCCCTTTGTTTTCCTGGCAAATTGGTCTTTTTAATTGATGGACAATTCGTACGATCGTTCCGATATAATCGTGGTCTCGCGATGGCGATCTGATCTTTTAAAAATCTCAACATCTATGGCCAGCTATAGGGTCTTAATTCAAATATACTCACAATTCGACTAGGAGGTTATTTAAGAAAAAATTAATATTCGATTGAATGGTTCTGACCCAAAAATTCTAATCGTATTCGATTCGTACAAATCTTTGAAAAAAAACCCTGAATGGCATATGGCTCAAGGGACCTCTGCCATGACTTGTACATGAACTCGGCAGGTTTTAGGTGGCGAATATTCGAATTAGGACTGTTTCCATGGTCGAGTTGTGATTAATCTCACATCCGAATTTTCATTTGAATAGGAGGATTAAAATTAGAATGTGTGAATTTTGACACTTGAAAATTTGAATTGACTATATGACCCTTGATAAATCTGCCCCATAAGCACTTCATCTGTATTGTAACTATACTATATTTATGTGTATTGTATTTTTGTACTTATTTGTATTTATTAATGCAATGACCCCCCTGTTTGTTCTACTTATTGTTCTGCTGAACAGTGCTTTGCCCTCAAGGAGTGCTATGTATATATATATATATATATATATATATATATATATATATATTTTTTTTTTTTTTTTATTTATTAAGATGCTTGCTTTTAAACAGGTGACCAATACAGGCAGCCCTGGGATATGTACGAGATAGGGTCTGTAGGTTTGTTCTTAAGTTGAATTGGTATGTAAGTTGAAACATATACATTTACTTTAAATGCAAGAAGACAGATGTTTGTCTTAACACAGTATTCATTCTTACCTTTCTGTGCGCCGCAGTAGACCACACACACCAGAGGGGATTGGGGCAGGTGGTTTATTAAAACTTTTCAAATTTATATTTTTAGAATTCTACAAAATGTACTATGGGGCAGATTTACTAAGAGTCGAAGTGAATTCGAGGGAATTTTCTAAGTAAAAAAATTCGAAATTTGAAGTAATTTCTTGGATAATTCGACCGTCGAATAGGATCCTACGACTTCAAATTTACTTAGACTTCGATTTGAAGTAAAAATCATTTGAATGTTCGACCATTCGATAATAGAAGTACTGTCACCAAATTAAACTTGCTGAAGTGCTATGTTAGCCTATGGGGACCTTCTACAACATTTTTCTAAGTCTTAATATAAAAATCCTTTGATCGATCGCTAAAATTCAATTCAAACTATTTAATTCATTTTTATTTGACCACATGATTGCCTAATTTGTTGAAAAAACTTCGAATTCGATATTCGAATACAAAGTTTTTTTTAATTCGATGGTCGAATTTCGCCGTTTTTTGTACTTCGAAAATTCGACCCTTGATAAATCTGCCCCTAAATGTTATAATGGGGTATTCTAGCTCAGAGCAGGCATCCACTTTTAGGTTGACAGAAAAACAGAAAAATTTTCAAGTAGGGAAAAATAACGCGTGACAAAACTGACAATTATTTATAATCATACAAACATATTCACACACTTATGAAAAACATAATTTGTATTAAAATCTGCATGTGAAAAAGGGGAATGTTTTTAAATCAACCCATAATTCAGTTGATTTTGAACAATAGATTTTTTCAACTACTACAATAGCGCATGTTATTTGTACTCCCATCCCTTTTGAAAGACTGAAATGTGTTTCATGATATTAAGGGTCAGATTTACTACAGGTATGGCATCTGTATCCAGAAAGCTCAGAATTATAGAAAGCCTGTCTCCGATAGAAATCCATTCTAAATTTTTAAAAAATGATTTCCCTTTTCTCTGTAATAATAAAACACTACCTTGTACTTGATCCCAACTAAAATATAATTAATCCTTATTGGAGGCAAAACCAAGATATTGGGTTTATTTAATGTTTACATGATTTTCTAGTAGACTTAAGGGATGAAGATCCAAATTACGGAAACATCCGTTATCTGGAAAACCCCAGGTCCCGAGCATTCTGGATAACAAGTCCTATACATGTATGTATAAAAAATGTGATTTATTTGGGGTATTGCACGAAACCCAGCGCACTTTAAAAAATCATTGGGACTTCTCCCATTGACTTATATGCAACCTGGACAGGTCTGAGATGCTGGATTTTCTTATTTGGACTTTTCCATCATCAGGGTTTAATAAATTCTGAAAAATTTGTGATTTTTTTTAGAAGTCTGGTTTTATAAAAAAAATCACAAATTTTTTGTGATCTTTGCATTCGGAGTTTAGTAAATAACCCCCTAAGTCTACTAGAAATTAATTTAAACATTAAAGAAACCCAATAGGCTGTTTTTGCTTCCAATAAGGATTAATTATATCTTAGTTGGGATCAAGTACAAGTTACTGTTTTATTATTACAGAGAAAAAGGGAAATCAGTTTTAAAAATTTGGATTACTTGGATAAAATGGAGTCTATGAGAGACGGCCTTTCCGTAATTTGGAACTTTCTGGATAACATGGATCACGGATCCCATACTTGTACTGTTTGGGCAAACTGATACAGCTGACATCTAAAGGGACAGGTACAAATGACACAAGGTATATATTATTTGAACAAAGTAGGCAGATTTAAAGGAATGGTTCACCTTTAAATTAACTTTTAGTATGTTATACAATAGCCAATTCTAATCTACTTTCCATACCATAGCCTTCTCATTAAAAAGGAAAGGCAAATCTGCCAAAAATTGAAAATTATTTGCTTACATAGAAAACTATGGGAGACAGAATTGCCGTATATATTTGTTGAGTTAAAGGAGTGTTTCACCTTTAAGGTAACTTTTATTATGTTATAGCCAATTCTAAGCACCTTTTTAATTGGTTTTCATTATTTATTTTTTTATAGTTTTATAGTTATTTGCCTTTTTCTTCGGACTCTTTGCAGCTTTCAAATGGGCGTCGCTGACCCCCTTCTAAAAAACGAATGCTCTGTAAGGCTACAAATGTATTGTTATTGCTACTTTTTATTACTGAGCCTTCTATTCAGGCCTCTCCTATTCATATTCCAGTCTCTTATTCAAATCAATGCATGGTTGCTAGTGTAATTTGGAACCTAGTTACCAGATTGCATAAGATGCTAATTGAAGGGCTGCTGAATATAAAGCTAAATAACTTAAAAACCACAAATAATAAAAAATGAAAACCAATTGCAAATTGTCTCAGAATATCACTCTCTACATCATACTAAAAGTTATCTCAAAGGTGAACAAACCCCTTTAATGAGGTGGTTCACCAAGGGTAGGACCACATAATTATTGACAGGTGTTCTATATAAGGAAAAGGACCACTTGATATTCTGCCCACAAGATGGGCAAACCTTACATGAGTGGTTGTCTGACTTTTTAAAGGAGAACTAAACCCTTAAAATGAATATGGCTAGAAATGCCATATATTATATATTGAACTTATTGAACCAGCCTAAAAGTTCAATATCTCTTAATTGCTCAGTGTGCTCTGAGCTAGAGTCCTGCACGGAACGAATTTGTTAAACCCGACCCGTGACCCGCACTCGGACCTAAACCCGATTATCCAGGTCCTGCCAGTGTTCCAATAAAGGCATTTTTATCTATAATAAAAAATTTGTGGTGCTGTACTTCAATCAATACTTGCGAAAAGGATTGGAAGGGGGCCAGTCAAGGTACGTCCACCAGGACCCACAAATTGACAAAGTCTGGGAGCTGATTCTACTATACAAGCAACTAAACCCGCATACTTACACGCTTGGACCTGCTAACCGACCTGCAAGCACCTTATCCACAACCTGATCTGCGACCCGCTGACCATCCAGAAACAGGAAGTGCTCTCATTGTAAACTGGAAGTGACATCATTAGAAGTTGGCGTGATCAGAAATAAAGGAGTAAAACAGGAAGTGCTGTCATTGTAAACTGGAAGTGACATCATGGAAGTAGGCGTGATCAGAAAAAAGAAGTGACATCATGGAAGTAGGCGTGATCAGAAAAAAGAATTAAACTTGCTAATGAGAGCACCTGCAAACCCAGAGAACCGCTGACCCGCGTCTATACCCGATCCTGCAACTTCTATCTGCAACCCACAGGTTTTTACAGGTAACCCGTGGGTACCCGTGGTTACCCGACCCGCTGCAGGTCTCTACTCTGAACAGCTGCTGAGACTCTAAGAGGGCCGTTTACATTCATGTGAGATCTTTCCTGATCCTCTAATACATTTTTTGTATTTATTCTTAGGATTGTGTGAAGAAACACAATCCTAAAATTATATTTTAATGGTTTCTAAGACCAAAAATGCTGTTATGGTAGAATATTTATCTAATAATCCTGCCCTGCAGATCCAGCATCAAATGTGATATCACCCTTTAAAATCTTTGCATATAGGTCAGTGTATCCACAGCTGCTCTGTATATTTGGGGTGGACAGGCAGAGGTTGTGCATCTCAGTAATTGTGGTTATTATTGTAAATGTCCTGTTGTGATCTGACTGCAAATATCAGATGGATTTCCAGCACGAACAGTCATTGAGCATGTGCTGGCCTAAATACTTGATCTGTTGGTGAGGCCCTTAGTGCTCTACAACTTGCACCCGGGGGTTAAAAAAGAAACTATTCCGAAAATGAAAATTTAATTAGCTTCAGCATACTGAAATAAGAAACTTTGTAAATATAATGAATTAAATATTCTGTAGTGTTTCTAAAATAATCAAGATTATATTCATTATTCCTCTCTCAGCATCCGTTTCTCTTCATTCTCTCTTCATGCAGGACTTGGGTGTCAGATATTCATTGACAGTTAGATCCAATATATCTTATAGGGGGCTCCTTTTGCCTAGAAGATGTATTAGTGCTCATCACCAGACATCATGTCTCTCTACATGCAGAATTTGTGCAAAAGGCAGTTATTTATTTAAGATTTTGTTTGTACTGTACCTTTCTGTAATTTGGAACTTTCTGGATAAGGGGTTTCCAGATAACCTGTACTTTTATACCTGAAAACTTAGTAGAAGACTCCTAATATTCACATGAATTCTAAATTGAGTTTTTACATGCATGGACAAAATATTGCTGATAATTTATGCACAGCTTTTTGCTAGATGAGTAGCCCTGCTGTTTAAAAAATGACAGTGTAGGTTTATTTATTTTTTTCTGATATCATGTTATGCCACAAATTTCAACTCAGCATTCTGAATACTTCCACAAATATAAACCTGTCATGCCAACCCCCTTACGCTTCTGCCAGTAACATTTCCAGAGTCTGCCAGTGCTAAAAGCCAAATCATTATTGAAAACACAGATACGCTGCTTTTAAAGTTTAAATGCTGTCAAACACAAGCTTTATTAAGATAACTGTTCACTCACCAGGCACAATTCAGTTGATTAAGAGATTATACAGTATTTCTTTTCATTTTGTTTTTGGGCCATTTCTTCAAATAATATCTTCCATTTGCCAAAGAAAAAAACTTGATTTGAGTTTCGCCAAATTCGATCTGAATTTGATTTGAGTAATATCCCTTTGAGTTTTAGATATTCGATTTTTTTCTTAAATAACCTCCCAATCGAAGTTCGAGTAAATTATAATTGATTCGAATAAAAAGAAATTTACATGAATTCGACCTTTAATAAATGGGCCTCTTTGTATGTTATAGAATCAAAAATATAAAAAATAATTTAAATATTAATTAAACCCTATAGGATTGTTGTGCCTCTAATAAGGATTCATTAGATCTTAGTTGGGATCAAGTACAAGGTATTGAATTATTATAACAGAGAAAAATGAAATATTTTTTAAACATTTGAATTATTTGATTAAAATGGAGTCTGGCCTTTCCGTAATTCAGAGCTTTCTGGATAACGGATTTTCCCGGATAACAGATCCCATACTTGTATTAAATTTAAGTGTTTGTTTTAACTTTAGGGAAGAAAAATCTGAAGATCAAGATCTTCAAGGACAAAAAGATAAACCACCAAAACTCAGGAAAGTTAAAAAAGACAAGAAAGATGAGGAAGAAAAGCAGCAACCGATTCATCCCTCTGAGCACCAGTCAGGAGAACCTGCGGATGAAGGGAAAGCTGATATATCTGAAAGTGCTGAGGAAAGCCTGGCTGTTCCTGAAGCCTCTGCCTCTCCCAAGCAGAGGAGGTCTGTTATCAGAGACAGGGGTCCCATGTACGAAGACCCCACTCTTCCTGAAGGCTGGACACGAAAACTCAAGCAGAGAAAATCTGGTCGTTCAGCTGGAAAGTATGATGTATATTTAATACAGTAAGTATACTTACTTGGAAACATTTGTTAAGTTTACATGTAGGGATAGATCAAATCCAGGATTTCATTGGAGATTTTCTGGCGGAAAAATCAGATTTTTGCCAGAAAACCACACAATACAACACCTAGCACAGATCAGGATATCTTCAGGACTTCTCCCATTGACTTATATTGGGGATGCACCAAATCCACTATTTTGGATTCGGCCGGACCCCCGAATCCTTTGCAAGATTTGGCCAAATACCAAACCGAATCTGAATTCTAATTTGCATATGCAAATTAGGGGTGGAAAGAGGAAAAAAATTTTGCTTTCTTGTTATGTGACAAAAAGTCACACACTTTCCCTCCCTGCCCCTAATTTGCATATGCAAATTCAGATTCGGTTCAGCCGGGCAGACGGATTTGCCCGAATCCTGCTGTAAAAAGGCGAATTCTGCGCGAATCCCAGACCTAATCCTGGATTTGGTGCATCCCTAACTTATATACAACCTCTGCAGTTCTGAGATGCCAGATTCTCGGATTCAGACTTTTTCCATCCTTGGGGTATATAAATCCCGAAAAATTTTAGAGTTTTTGGTATTCGAACTTTAATAAATAACCCCCTAAAAGGTTTGGGCAACAGAAAAGCACAATTTTATGTTGACAGATGCAGTTTTTTATCATCTCAAAATTCATTATGCAAATTAAGGCTTTGATTCGGTTCAGTATTTGTCCGAATCCAAAAATAATGGTTTCATATCTATTTACATATGAGATCTCTCAGTTGCATGCCCAGTGCTTATTCTAATACGTTTCAAGAGTTACATTTTTATTTAACAGGATCTATTATCCTAAATGCTTGAAAAAATGCATTATCACTTTGCAATCAGTGTAGCCAGGCAACTTGTGTTCATTAGAATTCCTGATCTTTCAAGTGATTTAGTAACTTTACCCTAGAAGAGTTTACAAACTGTGAGGCTGATCAGAAGGAGGTGAGTTATATTTCATGTAGTCTTGCGGTTATTATAGTGTAAAGTCTAAGGAGAATATTATATACTGATTTCAGTATAGAGACATTAGTGGGTAATTGAACTGTAGCAGTCCCAAATGTGGTATTGCTGTGTTTCTTTAAATATTATTTTTCAATCGTTCTCCCAAGCAGACGTCTGTTATGTGAGATTCATTTGAGTTTGATATCAAGAAATGATGTAATTATTAAACCATTTCCATTGATACAGCTTTGCTAAAATGCATTATTTCTTTATAGCTGAAAATGTCTGCTTTGGAGAGTTCAGCCATTGTTGTATAATACATGGTGGTTGTTCCGGAGTATAAACGGTAAATAGTCAGTAATAAACCCTAAAAGGAACTGTTCAGTGTAAACATAAAAACTGGGTAATTATATAGGCTGTGCAATATAAAAAAAATTCTAATATAGTTAGTTAGCCAGAGATGTAATGTATAAAGGCTGGAGTGAGTGAATGTCACTCCAGCCTTTCGGGAAGATTAGTCGCCCGCAGTAGAGAAGATTTGTCGCTGGGCGACTAATCTCCCCGTCTGCCACCCACTAAGATTCGTAGATCTTTCCCATGATATGCCCACTCTTGGGTCCTAGGGCCAAATGATTGAGTTACAGTTAGGCACCAATAGGATGAGGACCGTATCAACTAGCTGATGCAGCCCTCGATCGAATGGGAAATTCAAACCTTCCAGATATCGATCAGGGAGGCCTCCCTGTACCTCCAGCTAATCAGGTCTTTAACAAAGCATATAGTCAGCACTACAGTATCCATGGCTGAAAAATGGCTGACAGAGGTAAGTAATGGGTGCTGGGTAAGGCAAGACTTTAGTTTTAAGACTTGTGTCACATTTGGTGGATTCTCAGCCTGTGCATATACACAATCTAAGAAAAACCCCTTCTTTTTATGTTCATGATCACATTTTCTGGGAAAATGTGATCATCTGGCTTTGATTAGTCTTAGTTAAACAAACCAAACAGCCAGGTCATTAAAGGTGCCATTCATCTTTCAAGAACATTTTTTTCAGTTCAGTTGTATACAGATAGTACAGCAGAAAAATGTTTTTTACTTGTTTGTTGCTGAAAAAATCATAATTTCTTGTCTATTACTTAAAGACAACTGAAGTGATCCTTTGAAGTAAACCTTTGGGTTATCTCAAAGGTAGCACTTCTAGTGCAACTGACAGTGGGTAAATGTATTGTCATTTGAACCAGTTTTATTCTATTTGAGATGTTGTGATTACAGCAGATTACATTTTCTCTTTCATTTCCACAGCCCTAATGGAAAAGCTTTTCGATCAAAAGTTGAGCTCATAGCATACTTCCAAAAGGTAGGCGATACATCGCTAGACCCTAATGATTTTGACTTCACTGTAACTGGGAGAGGGAGTCCGTCTCGAAGGGAACAGAAGCCACCGAAAAAACCTAAGGCTCCAAAATCTTCTGGAACAGGGAGAGGAAGAGGAAGACCCAAAGGAAGTGTAAAAGTAAAACCTCCTGCAAAATCTGAAGGAGTACAAGTCAAAAGGGTGATAGAGAAGAGTCCAGGAAAGCTTTTGGTTAAAATGCCTTATTCTGGAAATGAAGAGGAATCAGATGCAACAACTTCAGAACAGGTTTTGGTCATTAAAAGAGGCGGTCGTAAAAGAAAACCAGAAACCGATCCATCGGCATCTCCTAAAAAGAGGGGGAGAAAGCCAGGCAATGTGAGCTTGGCTGCTGTAGCAGCAGAAGCAGCAAAGAAAAAAGCTATCAAAGAGTCTTCCATCAAGCCTCTTTTAGAGACTGTGTTACCAATAAAGAAACGCAAGACCAGGGAGACTATCAGTGTAGATGAAAAAGATACAGTAAAACCAGAGCCTCTTACACCTGTTATAGAAAAAGGTATTAAAGTACAAAAACCTGCAAAAAGTCCAGAAAGCAGAAGCACAGAGAGTAGCCCAAAAATTAAAGCTGTCTTGCCGAAAAAAGAGCTGCAGCAGCACCATCATCATCACCACCATCACCATCATCACTCCGAATCTAAGGCATTTGCCACCAGTCCAGAGCCAGAGACTTCAAAGGACAGCATTGGGGCCCTGGAGCCCCAGGACTTAAGTGTTAAAGTGTGTAAAGAGGAGAAGCTACCGGAAAGCGATGGCTGTGCTCTGGAGCCAACCAAGACTCAGCCTGCTGATAAATGTAGAAACCGAGCAGAAGGTGAAAGAAAAGACATTGTTTCATCTGTCCCTAGACCAACAAGAGAAGAGCCTGTGGACACCAGAACAACGGTGACAGAAAGAGTTAGCTGACTTTAAAAGGATTAGCAAAAACAGTTAAAAAAATAACAAAGGCAGCTCTGGTCTCTTCTCCATGTGGGTAGGGCTCTGACAAGGCTTCCCTATAAGTAAAGAAAAAGTCTATATTTTTTCCTCCTGTAGCTTGGAGTTTCGTAGCTTCTGGGTAGCAATGAATGTCGAATGTGGATCTTTTTAATACCTACGAGCACAGTCAGTCAGGGGTGAAGACTTCTACCAGAGCAAGAAGCAGCTTTGCACTTTTTTTATACTAAATAGGCTCCTTTCAACACGGCTTTCTCTGCATCATACTACTGACAAAGATGGGCTGTTTCCCTAGCATTTTAGGGATGCCAACCTTAGCTTTGCTCCTGTTAGTAATCGTAAAATCCCGGTGCCATCACAAATAAGTTACACACCACTGCAAAAAGAGCATAAAATTTATTTTACTTAATTACAGTACACGTGATAAGATAGTATGGTTTGATTTCATCCAGACCAAACTCTTGCCAAATTATCATTCCCATGGACTGAGCCAGGGTATTATAACACCGTGTTCTACTTTTTATTTGTGAGACAGCCCTTCAATCAATCATTGCTTTTACAGATGTTGCTCTCTTTTCTTCTCTCTTTTAGTTTAGCATGACGGTGGTTTGATACCTCAGCAGCTTCTGTACATATTTTGTTATTTTCTCGGCTATAAGGTACGTTCACAGTCATCCTGATCTAAGAAGGGAAAGCATAAATCCACACACTGATTTCATGCCAAAAGAGAGCAGCAAAATGAATTATGCAGCCTGCTAAATAACGCAGGGATATTCAAACTGCAGCCTCTAGGATCCTGACAGGGGTTGTTGTACAACAACAACATTTGTAGGACTGCAGGTTAAACATCCCTGACCTGAAGGATTAATTTCTGTAAAACAGAATTATCCACATACGGTGATAGAATCACTGCGCTGAAACATAAACAGCGAAAGCAAGAAATGAGATGAACTTCATATAGTGCAATTCATTATTTTAACTATAAGGGAAAATAAGGAGATCTAAATCGTTCTTCCATTTAAGTTAAACTCAAGTAGCTTTTCTCTAGTAATAATCATCGTTGCAATGTTTTGGTTTTTTTTTTCCATTTCCCCGTTAAGAAAAGAAACAATCATTGCAGAAACAAATTAGAAATGAACTTTGTGTAAAGTTTTATTTTTTCTACCTGACTTTTTGCAAGACTGCAGGTCTAACGTTGACAGATACAGACTAATGCAGTTGGCAGCACTGTGTTTGTTGCACACCATGGGCACCAGAGATTGTGTTGCAGATCTTTCTGACTCACAGTAGGGATGTGTTTGGGGGGGGGGACTTACAGGTAGTCAGTTGAAGCTGCGAAACTCTGTGTCCTGGTTGTGCGTGTGTTTCCTTTATTTTGCAGTTTCATAAGGACTTCCGGTTCCAGAGGTACTCTCTGTTTTAGCATAGGAATCAATATAACAACTCCAAGTAACCAACAATAGACAATAGCATTTGCTTGTGTGACAACCTAGAGGTTTGTGGAAGTCATTTTGCAGCAATCAGTGTTGGGTCCTCCACCCAAATTAACAGAGTGAATGTGAGTTTTTTTTGTTTATGTTTTTTTTTTTTTGTAAAGGAAAATAATACTGTTATGTGAAGGCCTTTCTTATGATTTTTACCAGATACCTATTAGTGAAGACGCTGTGAGTTTGCATGTATTTTACACTTCTGCAGGATGTGCATAACTCCTAGTAACTGTTATGTTTCTTTGTATCCATAGAAATGTATGTATATGTTCACACATAGTTTGCTTTACAGAACATATATGTATAGTACAACATTTAGATGTAAACCGACATATGATGTCAGCCATGTTTTCTTCATGCTCATTCCAAAGCATTTTTCAGCATAATTAAAAAAAAAAAAAAAAGTAAAAAAAATGGATCATTTTCACCTGTATTTGTAAGATACAATAATACAAAGTTATATGTTGAAAAAAATGTTTCCTTTTTTCCCCCCCCGCCCCTTAATAACGTGCTTTTGTTGATTATATTGTATTCTATGGAAGTCCGTATAAACCTGAATTTTATTTTGGTCCCAAAGAGCAATGAAAATCTCTTAAAGAAATAGTTCAGTATAAAAATAAAAACTGGGTAAATAGGCTGTGCAAAATAAAAAAAAGTTTCTAATATAGTTAGTTAGCCAAAAATGTAGGCTGGAGTAACTTGATATCTAAAATAAAACTAGAACACTACTTCCTGCTTTTTAGCTCTCTAACTCTGTTAGTCAGCAACTATAAGGGGGAACACATGGGACATAACTGTTCAGTGAGTTTGCAATTGATCCTCAGCATTCAGCTCAGATTCAAAAGCAACAGTTATGACCCATGTGCCCCCCCCTCAAGTCTCTGATTGGTTACTGCCTGGTAACCAATCAGTGGAAAACCAAGAGAGCTGCAAAGCAGGAAGTAGTTTTCTGGTTATTATGTTACACCTCCAGTCACTCCAGCCTTTATACATTACATTTTTGGCTAACTAACTATATAAGAAACATTTTTTTATTTTACACAGCCTATGTGTTTAACCAGTTTTTATTTTTATACTGAACTGTTTCTTTTTATAAAAAAAAAAATCTATTATAAACATCCATTGTATTAAGATGTAAAAGCACTTTCTGTACCGTCTAGCTAATAGTATTATCACACGATATAATAAGCATGAGTGTCTGCAAAGCTGCAAAAAAAGTAGTTTTTTTCTCTCAAGGCCAGATTCTCTTTAGCTACCATGGAATTGTGAGAAATTGAGATTTCCAAAAAACAATTATGTCCAGATTGAAGCAATTATCTGAAATGGTTCTTTCATTAGGTAATCAAAAAATTATATTAAGGGGCTTATTTATCAAAGGTTGAGTTTTAGAGGTTTGTGGGGTTTTTTTATACCTCGAACCAACTCATAACTCAAATGTTTTCTGATTTAAGAAAAAACTTGAATCAGTGAATTCAGAATGAACAAACCGAAAACTCAAATTAATTGAGTTTTCGACAAAAAAAGAAACGAATCACTAAGTTTTGAAGCGAAACGCAACGAAAAAACCCCAAACATCATGAAGGCTACAAACATCTTCAAAGAATTGAAGGGACCTCTGCCATTGACATTTATACCTCGAACCAACTCTCAACTCAAATGTTTTCTGGTTTAAGAAAAAACTCGAATCAGTGAATTCAGGATGAACAACCTGAAAACTCAAATTAATTGAGTTTTCGCCCAAAAAAACAGAATCACTCAGTTTTGAAGCGAAACCCACCGAAAAAACCCGAACATCATGAAAGCTAAAAACATCTTCAAAGAACTGAAGGGACCTTGACTTTTACATGACCGTGATGTATTTTTTTTAAAAAACCTGAAAAATTCAAGTTTTTTTTTAACCAGAAAATTCAAGTTTTGACTGAAAAATACCCTTGAAAACTCGAAATTGTCGGGTTAAATACAACTCAGCCTTTAATAAATCTGCCCCTTAATGTTCACTTCGCCTGTTAGTGATCTTGCATTTTTATCTTCATTTCTAGGAGAAATGATATTTCTGAGATTAGAATAACTCTATGTGCTGAGTTAACAGATGAATGAAAATTACATTACAATTAAATTTTCCCTTCTGGTTTTGAAATCAACCAGATAATGTCAACAAATACATACGTTTAATGTAGTTTGCCAGACATGTCTCTAACTGCTAATATGTGTATTGTTTGTACTTTAAAGGAGAACTGACGTTCAACTAAAGAAGTAGCTAGAAATGTTATACGTTATGTTTTGGGCTTCTGCACCAGCCCAAGGCAACCACAGCCCTTTAGCAGTAAAGATCTGTGTCTCCAAAGATGCCCCAGTAGCTCCCCATCTTCTTTTCTGCTGATTCACTGCACATGCTCTGTGCTGCTGTCACTTACTGAGCTTAGGGAGCCACTCACAATATACAGTACACATAGAATAGAAATGTCACAATATAAGGCTGATTAGTAATTAATACAGATAATTACTACATGGCAGCACAGAAACCAGTGCAATTAGCATCAGAATTTAATCAGCCCTGTAGCATCAGCGTATATTACAGGGGAAGCTCATTTTCTGCTGGATAATTAGTGAGGACCCCTAAGCTTAGCTTCTCAACAGCTGCTCAGAGCCCACTGAGCATGTGAGTGTCACAGACACTTTCCAAGATGGTGACCCCCTGTGACAAGTTTGAAGTCCTGGATCATTGCTCCTATTGACAAGCTCAAACTTTAGCCTCGTGCAATAAGTCCAGTATATAAAATATGCCATTTTTATCCATATTAATTTTTAGGGTTTAGTTCTCCTTTAATACTGGTTTCCTCGACTATTTAAACATAGAAAAGTGTTCATGACAAATCTGAAGATCTCAAGTGGGATGCACCAATCCATTATTTTTTTGATTTGTCTGCATTCTAAATTCTCCAGAAGAGAAACCATATCTGAACCCCAGTTTGCATATTCAGATTTGGGGAAAATAAAAATTCCATATGTATTTAATAAAAAAAAATCTCTCATACGGTTATATAGATCTTTAAAGTGACATGCTGTAAAGGCAGGGGTCCCCGACCTTTTATAAAGGAGAATTCAATCCTTTAACCTGTACCCCCCACCCCACGTAGACCCCCCTCCCTCCTCCCCCCAGCCTAACGGCTGGGGAAATGCCCCATACTTTATACTTACCCCTCGGCTCAGATTCTGGCATCAGAGACTTACCTGCTGCTGCATCTAATGGGATACTACCCACGTGCATATTTGCGCAGTGCTGATAAATGAGCCCCAGTGTATTTGAAGCAATTTTCATACATAGGGGTGTTTTGTAGCTAACTAGGCCATACTGAATATCAGCCTTCTTCTGTCATCCAAACATTCTATATGTTATATTTCATGTGTAATAATAATAATGCTTCTGACTAGTGTTTCCCAACCTAAAACAATCTTTCATTTAGTAGTTTTAGAGATGGGTTTTTACTCTGTTCCAAGGGAAGTTGTACAGGTATTGTATGTGTTATCTGGAACACCTTTATCTGACATATGTCACTGCCATTTCTCATACAGTCCTAAGCAAAACAAATCTAAAAATGTTTAATTTTGCATTGGTTTTAGTTTCTTTAAGGATCAGGGCACACGCTCCGATTCGGGGATATTAGTGGAGATTTATCGCTGGGCATCTAATCTCCCCAAATCTGAGCGTGTGCCCTGATCCTTAAAGAAACTAAAACCAATGCACTTGGTGATCCACATTGCTAGAAGATCCCTAATCTGAAAAACCCCCGGTAACTGCATCTTCTTACCTTGGTGTGTCATTTTAATCCTTTAACAAGGTCTACTGTAGTGATGTGCAGGCCGGCCCAATTTAGTTGTTTTTTTTCTTTTTTATAAATTAGCATTGCTGTATTTCAGAGCTTTCTGGATAACTGATTTCTGATAAAAGATCTCATACCTGTAATGAAAGGATTGGGCTTATTCATCAAGCAGAATATAGCTAAAGATACGGTTGAGCTGGGCATCAACACTTTAAAACATTGCAAAAACTGGATAGAAATCCAGCCAGTAGCATCTAACCAACATTTCATAACATCGATATACAGGTAAAGGATCACTTATCCAGATACCCGATATCCAGAAAGCTCCGAATTACGGAATGGCTCCCATAAACTCCATTTTATCCAAATAATCCAAATTGTTAAAAATGATTTCCTTTTTCTCTGTAATAATAAAACAGTAGCTTGTACTTGATCCCAACTAAGATATAATTAATCCTTATTGGAAGCAAAACCAGCCTATTGGGTTTATTTAATGTTTAAATTAATTTCTAGTAGACTTAAGGCATGAAGACCCAAATTACGGAAAGATCCGTTATCCAGAAAACCCCAGGTCCCGAGCATTCTGGATAACAGGTCCAATACCTGTATATGGATTTGTGCAGCTTAGTTATCAAGTACAAAGTACTGTTCTTTTTGGTTTTTTTTATTTGTTTTTTAAAAATGAGAATTATTTGCTTAGTATGAACACTATGGGGGATGGCCTTCCCTTAAGTCAGAGCTTTCTGGATATTGGATTTCTAGATCGGATATCCCAAACCTGTACCTCTCATCTATAACAGTTAGTCACTGTAGGATCACAGTAGGTTACCCTAAGAAGATTTAAAACATGCTGTAACCCTAATTTAAAATAGGACATATTTTCTCTTTTAAACTGCCAGCAAATGGGTGACTGCATGAGTGTGTGGCCCTATCTGGTCCCAATATGGCATTCCAGTTCAGCTGTGGTAAAAATTGCAGCACAGTTTAAAGGAGAAGGAATGGTCTTTTTCCTTGCCAAAACGTAGGCACCCCCAATTGATTGCATGTATATATCCGAAACCCCGGGCCTGTGCTCTTATCAGGAAAAAACTGCACCGGACTGGGATTCTTCCAGCAAGCACCACGGAACGATTGTCTTCCTGCTTTTTCTATCTTCAAATTTCCTGGGGCAGATGCATGCGCAGTTGAGTGAAACAGACGACTCTTTCATAAAATTGTGGCTTTTCAAGCTACTGCGCATGCTCACCCCTGAGAAAAAACAAGCCAGAAGACTAGTGATGAGCAAATCTGTCCCGTTTTTCTTTCATTGATAAATTTGCGAAACTGCAAATTTTGCCAAACGCAGTGGTCAATGGGCGCTTTTACACACAACAATGTGCCTTTCCTCCCTGGTGTTGAGTGGTGGCAGGTGCAATAAGTCACTCAGCATTGTAATATTACTACTGCACCGTGTAGTAATAAACTGCTCTAAAGCAGAATGGCCTGTGTTTTTTCAGCACATACAGTATATTCCCACTAGCTATATTCTGTATCTGAGCTCTAGCCTGGTAAAGTCCTTTATCAAAATCACGTATTTGCTTTCCTGTGTCCCATAATCGGACAGGGACATTAGCAATGACATTGAAACACAATCAAGGAAACCGAATTTGTCTATTTAATGCTGTTGAAAAAAAACTGTATGCAACTGGGATTCTGTAATCAATATATTGTACTCTTCTCCTGTTCATTACCTGAGCACATTTGAGCAACCAGGGATGATATGCTGGTTTCGCTCTTAAAAAAAATGTACCAATATATTCATTCAGTATGCACAGGTATTATTCATTGTCATTAATAGTTTTAAAGGAGAACTAAAGCTAAACTAAACGAGTAGGCTAGAAAAGTTTTACATTATGTTTTTGGGTTCTGTACCAGCCCAAGGCAACCACAGCCCTTTGGCAGTAAAGATCTGTGTCTCCAAAGATGCCCCAGTAGCTCCCCATCTTCTTTTCTGCTGATTCACTGCACATGCTCTGTGCTGCTGTCACTTACTGAGCTTAGGGACCCACTCACAATATACAGTACACATAGAATAGAAATGTCACAATATAAGGCTGATTAGTAATTAATACAGACAATTACTACATGGCAGCACAGAAACCAGTGCAATTAGCATCAGAATTTAATAATCAGCCCTGTAGCATCAGCTTATATTACAGGCCAACCTCATTTTCTGCTGGATAATTAGTGACGAGCCCTAAGCTTAGCTTCTCAACAGCTGCTCAGAGCCCACTGAGCATGTGAGTGTCACAGACACTTTCCAAGATGGTGACCCCCTGTGACAAGTTTGAAGTCCTGGATCATTGCTGCTATTGACAAGCTGAAACGTTACGCTGGTGCAATAAGTGCAGTATATAAAATATGGCATTTTAACCATATTAATTTTTAGAGTTTAGTCCTCCTTAATGGCCAACTGGCATAATAGGTCAGCTGGTCTAATCAGCACTGTCACCGTTTGATTTCACGTCAGTCCCATAAAGTCCATTCATGAAAATATAAAGCCGTTTCTATTTGTTCTAACAAACTATGCTTCTTTTTTTAAAAATTGTGATAACATTGTTGGCATCAATGATTTGCGACTCTAAATCAAGTCATAGGGGGTTATTTATCAAGCTCCGAATATCCGAACCTCGAATAATGTGTAGTTTTATGAGCAAAATAAAAAAACAAACTACGAATTATTCGAGATTTATTAAAGTCCAATGGTCTACAAACTCTGAATCCGAAACCCTGGCATCTAAAACCTCTCGAGGTCCGGTATAAGTCAATGGGGAAGGTCCCAGTGTCTGCGCTGATGTCCGTACCGATTTTGGGGATTCGGAGCAGAAACTCTGAACAAAAATCATAGTTTTTGCGGACAACTCTGAACAATTCTGAGTTTTCGGGAAAGCTGCGGAGTTTTGCCCGACCCTATTTTTTCTGGCTTTTTTCTTCATAAATTTTGAAGTTGGATATTAGAAATACTGAGATAAATTCGGACCTTGATAAATTACCCCCATAGAATAGAGCTGTCTCGTTGCCCATTTATTACATGAATGTGTCCAAAATCGACTGCCTTGTATGCGAACTAACTCACCTCTTCGGAATTCATTTCAAAACTCAGAGGGGTTGGATTTAAAAAGAGATTCTTTTCGTACAGTGTTCAGTTGAACAGATGGTTTCTATTAGAAGCCATCCTCTCAGGACAGAAAGAAGAAGTTTGACATCCAAAGAGAAAGGATTGTTTTATGTATTTCAGGGTTTAGACTGAACCAGAAATGGCAGATACCGTATGTTTCAGGATGCAGTATTTTGGTTATTATGGTCATTCTCCTTGAAGACTGAACAAATATTTCGCAGTGAAGAAATCATATCCATTGTAGGGATGCACCAAATCCAAAATAAAATTTGGGTGAATACTAGGGATGCACCGAATGTACTATATAGGATTCGGCTGAATCTCAGAATCCTACGTGAAAGATTTGGCTGAATACAGAACCTAATCCTAATTTGCATATACAAATTAGGGGCATGAAATGTAAAAGTGGAAATAATCCTTCTTTTGTGACGAAAAGTGACATGATTTTCGTAACCTCCTCTAATTTACATATGCGGATTTGGCCAAATCCTGCTGAAAAAGGCCAATTCCTGGATTCGGTGCATCCCTAGTGAATACCGAACCCAAACCCTAATTTGCTTTTATTTATTAGCTGTATAGATCTTTGAAGTCAGAATGGTACTTAAATCTTTTTAGTTTAAGCCCCCTTAAAAGGGGACCCGTCACCCAAAAAAATTATTCCAAATCCTATTTTATCACATTAGTCAAGCAAAATTAACTTTAATTACACTATATAAATTATTTGAATCTTGTTTCCTTCAGTCTGGGAATTCAAAATGATAGCAAGCAGGCGGCAGCCATTTTGTGGACACTGCTTTTAAGGAAATCCTTGCATCATCTCAGAATCTTGTTTGAGCACCAGAATGGGGGACCTGATGTCCATCCCCATGCACTGGTTACACAATTAAATGGTAAAGAGAACGGTGGAATATGGGGAGAGCAGTGACATCTAGGAAATGCTGAATGGAAAGTGAAAGTAATTGTCTGCCCCGCCTCTATGCCCATGGCATAGAGGAGGGGCAGACAATATTTGATTGACAGCTGAGATTTTTAAATGAGTTTACAACAGCTATGAATGCTTTAATAAAAAATTGGATTTCATGTTTAATTTGAAAAGGACTTTTATTACACAGATTTTTGTGTCTGGGTGACAGGTCCACTTTAAGGGGGGGGCGATGTGCCAAAACGCAGGCGTCACATCGGATGCGACGGAAATAAGGTAAGTAATAGCATTGTCGGATGGTGTTGCATCATTGATCTGACACGACTGTCGGATGCAGCCGCTGCAAGCTGCGTCTGCATCTGACAGTCGTGTCACGTCGGATCAACACATCGACTTCATCTGACATTTTCATATATTACCTTATTTCTGTCGCATCCGTCGTGGCGCCTGCGTTTTGGCACAGCACATTGGATCATGGCGAAATCGCCTGTGGAGTTCTACCCTAAAGGTCCAACTAGGGCCTCCCTTGCAGGTGCAAGTCAGATGTGAAAAAATAAGTGTCATAATTACAAGGATATCTAGAAATACACCCCAAATTTCACCCTAACTGACCCTCAGGATGGACTTTCAGCAGTGGCATAACTAGATGCAAATTAATTTTAGGGCCCCCAACATATCCAGGGATTGCCCTGTTTTACCAATAAGTGTTAAAATTGCTCATTATTTGGACCTCATGTGGCCCCTAAACCTCCTGGGCCCCCCTGCAGCCTGCTTCCTCTATAGTTACACCCCTGACTTTTAGGTTTATCTAAAAGATCAAATGACCATGCTCCACAATTCTCACTCTAACTCACCTTCAGGATGAGCCCTGTGCCTAACACTAGAGAAGTTGCCTGTGTTCTGCCAAGCCCTTAGGATTTACTACTTCCCTGCTCCATTGTACTTACAAATGCATCATTCTTATTTTGTAGATCTATTGGATAGATGAGTTTTTCTTAACCTTATGTGAATGAGTCCCAAATAAGGGGGCACATTTACTAAAGTTTGAACTTTCTCTTCACCTAACTTCACAACAGTCTTCGGCAGGTGTATTTTCGGAGCACATCTCCGTATTTACTAAAAATCATAAGTTCATGTTTTCAATCGTGGTGAATTTTCTCCTGCCAAAAATTCGCCAGTATATTTCCCCATACAACAGCAATAGGAAAAATAATTTTTCGCTAGAGAATTTTAGCCATGGAGAAAAGTAGCATGAAAAGGGCAATGTTGATTGTGATTTAAGTGGCTGCTCTATCTTTATAATGGGAGTTTGCCAGCCTGAACCTGGTGAAATACACTTTAACGAAAAGGGTTGTGTTCGCACATTGACAAATTAACGGATTTTTGCCGGAGGAAATTCTCTGGCGGAACGGTGTGAAAGTTCTCTAACGCTGAGGTTTTTCGCTTGTGAATTATCCTCTTCGCCATTTAGTAAACAGGCGATGTTTTGGCAAATTTTGGTGAAATTACATATAGTTACATAGTTAAATCGGGTTGAAAAAGACAAAGTCCATTAAGTTCAATCCCTCCAATTAAAAACCCCTCCATACCACCCCATATTCTAAAGATCCACGAATCGCCCTTTAGTAAATATGGCAGTCCGCTTCAGAATTGCTTTAGAATGTACTTTGAATGTACTTTTGTATTGGAAATATGATGGATAAGAGTTCAGTGTATTAAAGGACCCACTATAAACAGAATGGCAATCAAGTTTTGGCTTGTAGGTATGTCACATGAAATGACCGTATAGTCATAATACAATGCCACCCAAGCTTTTGTGTATTGAAAGCTTTTGTAATTTCAATTCCTACCAAAATCCAATGCTGATTTTTCCAGTTTGTATGTCTGTAAATATGTCGAAATTATAGGGCAGCTGTCTCGTTTCTGTGGGCATTGCCCATCTTGTGATTTAATAGTGGGTCGGACAACGTATATAGATCTAGATGTATAGATATCTACGTATATTTTTTTTACTCTCATTACGTTTTCTCGTGGTCAGACAGCATCTCTGAGTGGCTTTTAACAAATAAAATGAATTATTTTTTTAAAGACACAATGACAACGTATTAAATAACTCTGTTACCTTGATAATTTCGGGCTGCCTGATACCATCTTTAGACTTAAACTTTTTCAAACCTGAGGTTATTTGTAGTAAGACTGGCCAACAGCATAACTGCAACAGAGTTGCAACAGTTCCATGTAAAAATACTAGATAAATAGACTGGCTGTACAAAATAACAAAATGTTTCTAATATAGTTATTTAGCCAAAAAATGTATAAAGTATGCTGGAGCATACCTCCCAACTGTCCCGTTTTTAAAGGGACAGTCCCTCTTTTGACAGCTCAACCTGCCGTCCCTCATTTGTACTGGAAAGTCCCGTTTTTTCTCTGCACTGAACAGCCAGAAAAAGAAACAAAGTTTCTAACTTAATTGGCTTTTGGCAGAGAGCCTAGAACAGCCACAACAGAAGATAAGATACATGTGTAACAATTTAAATGTATCTAGATAAGCATCTAGATAAGCAAATAAGTAATTGTAACAATATAAGATAACAGGTCCATTGGGAAAAGTTAGACTTAACTTAAAGGGCAATTCACCTTCATTAGCAAAACTGTAATAACTGAAAAAAAACACAGAAATATGACCAAACTTTTATAACCTGCGAAATTTTGTAAAATGAACACAAAAATGGGCACGGTCAAAAAAAATGTTGGGAGGTATGCTGGAGTGATTGGATATGTAACATAATAGCCAGAACACTACTTCCTGCTTTGCCACTCTCTTGCTTTCCACTTATTGGTTACCAGGCAGAAACCAATGAGTGACTTGAGGGAGGGCCACGTGGGTCATAACTGTTGCTTTTTGAATGCTGAGGATCAATTGCAAACTCACTGAACAGTTATGTCCCATGTGGCCCCCCTTATAGTCGCTGACTAATGCAGAGTTAGAGAGCTGAAAAGCAGGAAGTAGTGTTCTGGCTATTATGTTAGACATCCAATCACTCCAGCCTTTATACATTACATTTTTGCCTAACTATATTAGAAACATTTGGTTATTTTGTACCTACTATGTATTTACCTAGTTTTTATGTTTACACTGAACTGTTCCTTTAACAAAAGAAAATGAACTATTTTTTTTAAAGGTACAATGACTCAACGTATTAAGCAACACTTTTGGGCTCCTTTACCTTGATCGTTTCGGGCTGGCTAATACCATCGGTAGATTTCAACTTTTTTTATTTGTAGTAAGACTGTCCAACAGCATAACTGCAACAGAGGTCGAAACGTATCTTTAAGATGCTATGAAGGAATAAATCCCTGAAAACACAACCTGAGGAAATACAAAAAGGAGAATTCCTTTACACGCTTCATTTGACACAAGGGATCCGTTCCTCACTCCTTCTGCCAAGAGCTCAGACTTTGCATCGACAACCTGTAGTAATCACTATATGACCAAATATCCAAGGACTGTTATATAACTGTATGCCGATTGCTTTCTCTGTACATTTCTGCTTTGTTGCTGTGTATAAGACTAGTGCCTGTATCTCCTTTCCCCTCAACTCCCTCAAAGATTATTATCCTACTAAAAAAAACAAACGTTTTCATTTGTTACCGATTCTTTGCTAGTCCGTTAACTGTGCTGTTACGATTTTATATTTGTGCGTAGATTTTGATGGGTAAGACAACGTTGATAAATGTTTTATCTGAAGTTAGTATTGTTAACCTAAATACGACAACAACAAAAAAATAATACTCAAGTAAATGTTCCGAACACAACTGCTTTGTAACACATCAATAAATATGCTGAACGCTCTGTTACTCCCAGCCCTATTGTTCCATGGAATCCGGGCACTTTTCCTCTGCTTCTCCGCCTCTTTCTATTTCAACTTGATCCAAGAGCTTGTTTGTATCGTAATTTTGTAAAGTAACTCCTGAACTCCGACTTTAGTTCATACAATGTCACAAGGCAACCCATACCCACACACAAATAAAACAGGTTTAGTAAAGTGTGAATTCTGTTTTTATAGTTATTTAAGTTGCTTTGTGTCATACGCTTCTTTTTCATGGTGTGTCTTCAATTTATACTTTTTTTTTCATCATTTATTTAGCTTTGTGTTCAGCAGCTTTACAGTTTGGAATTTCAGCGGCTGTTTGGTTGCTAGGGCCTAATTTACTTTAGCAACCAGGCAATGGTTTAAATGACAGATTGGAAGATGAATAGGAGAGGCCCTGAATAGAAAGGTAAGTAAAACATACCTCCCAACATTTTGTAATTACCATGTTCATTTTACAAAATTTGTCGGAATATGAAAGTGTGAACACATTTCTGTTATTACAGTTTTTCTAATGAAGGTGAGTTGCCCTTTAAGCCGTGAGTCTAACTTCTCCCAAGGGACCTGTTAGCTTATATTGTTACATTTAACTATTTGCTTATGTGAAATAGTTACAAAAGTTTCCAAATGCATTTGGTGGCTGTTCTGGGCTCTCTGCCAATTAAGTTAGAAACTTTGGCTGTTCAGTGCAGAGAACAACGGGACTTTCCAGTACAAATGAGGGACTGCGGGTTAAGCTCTAAAAACGGGACAGTTGGGAGGTGTGTCAACAACAATAAAATAGTAACCTCACAGAGCAGACTTTATTTTGGTTGCAAGGTCAGTGACCCCCAATCGAAAGCTGGCAAATAAGTAAAGAAAAACTATAATTGAATAAAGACCAGCTGAAAAATTGCTAAGAGCAGAGCATTCTATAAAATGCTTAAGGGTTATTTATTATAGTCCAAATGCCAAAAACTATACATTTTATTTTATACTATAAAATCCAAATTTTTAGTGGGGAAAAAAAAATACACTTTTTCATGATTTATTATACCTCAAGACTGCTAAAAGTCCCAATCTGAAAATACTCCATCTCCAAGCTTTAGAGGTCAATGGCAAAGGTCCCATTTCAAATTTAAAGATCCTTAAAAATCCCCAAAAATCAGGGGGTCTGAGCAATTTCATGAAAAAATTCAAAAACCCAGAAAATTCTGGGTTTTTTTTTTTTGTAAAAACCCAAATATTTTGTTTTTTTCTGAACTGATTCTATCAAGTTTTTTTCAATGATAAATAAGGTCAACCCGTGGATTCTAGTTCGGCCAGGCTTTTTTTTACTTAAAAAATCAGAAAACAATTGGATCTTAATAAAATAAAAAAAACTAAAAGATAGTTTAAAGGTGAACTGTACCTTAAGCTAATTCCAGATTGATTAGGTCAGGTCTGAGATTCTAAAGTGGTTCAAAGAGCCCCCCACGGGCCCAATAAATAGGGGCTGGTTGTTGTTTCCATACAGAGACCAACATTCAATTCATGTCTCTGAATTCAATAAAATGTCAATTTAAAGGAAACCTATGCACATAGGTTCTGGCCTAGCTGGTTAAATAGCAGGGTCTCTTTGTTCGGATCAAATATAATTGTAGTTCAAACTCTTGCCAATTGCAATACCACTTTTAACCTGCTGCCAGCAGCAAATCCGCATAGAAAGACTGAAACTGAACTCAATTCTCAGGTTGGAAATGCATTTTGTAACAAAACATTCCCCAGATTCCGGTTTAAAATCAGGTCATATTTGAGAAATAAAGTGAGATTTCCCATTTCAGTAAAACGTGAATTTCTGAACAAATACGTTCGTTATCTATTACTGATTAACTGAACAAAAATAGTGGTGTTTCAGCCCTTAACTTATTAGGTATGTATTCCTGCCTCCCCCTATTATTTTCCAAACTCGACTCCGACCAAATCCACAAGGGTTATTTCCCCTTATGTATCAGTAAATTTTCCCGAAAATTGCTTGTGCTGGGGAAAAAATTCTATTTGTACGCTTTTTTTCGGATTCTTGCCGAAAACCACAAAATCTTTGGATTATTGCACGAAACCCAGCACACACCAGGATATTTTCAGGACTTTTCCCACTGACTTCGGCAGGTCTGAGGTGTCAGATTTTCAGATTCTGACTTTTACCATCCTCGGGGTATAGTAAATCCTGAAAAATTCGAGGTTTTTTTTTCACAAAAAATTCAGATTTTTGATTTTTGGCATTCGGAGTTTAATAAATAAATCGATGCTCAGTGATGTAATATCACATGATTCACTGATAATTGTGTATTATAATAATGTATCCCCTGTTGTGACAGATAAGGATTTTGCAAAGTCAACTTGGAGCCCATGACCTGTAAAAAGCAGTCGGATACATCAGATGTATATTGCTTGTCATTACTGATGTATTTAGTTCTTTCATTCCATTTACATTTATAAATGACTGGGTTACATAGAGCTGTTTAGCTTAAGAGCTACTTCTCTGCAACAAAGCTCATTTATTTGTAAATTCAGACATATCTGTCTTTTACATCGGAATGGTGAGTTTGTTTTCCTTGTGTTTATGCTCAATAGATGACATTTTATTTTTTTCTAGAAAACATCCCAAAAACAACACATTTTGGCACAAAGTCATCACTTTATGATTCTCTAAAGAAAGATGTCTTTGCTTACCAAGCTGTCTGGTTCTAGGAAATGCATGCTTGCAGGGTTTGGTTATTTAGATATTGAAGCACACTGAATACATAGCAGCGTGCTGATAAGCTCCTGTGAGCTCCTCAGCGGTCAGCGGTCAGGTGGAAATCCTTCATTCCCTGACCATGTAAGTGGTCCTACAGTTCTCTACCTTGGTACCCAAGTAAAGTGCAGGCTCTAATCTGGAATTTGTCCCCCACTCCCGCTTTAAGACAGGGACAGAAATAGCGAGAGGCAGAATAGGCCAGGCCTAGGGCACAGTAGAGGGGGTATGCTAGAAAAGTACTTCAGATACCTGCCAACCCCCTATTTTGGCTTCTATAATTCCCCCCAGACTGGCTAAGGGAGTAGAGACATGATATGCAATGGTGACTAGAGGGGAGGCTGTGATTTTCCTCCCCACCCCTAATTTGCATATGTAAATTTGGATTCGCATTTGGTTCAGCCAGGCAGAAGGTTTCGGCCAAATCCTGCTGAAAAAGGCTGAATCCTGACCAAATCCTGGATTCGGTGCGTCCCTACTCACAATGCCAGTTTCACTCTAGGGGGGTTATTTGTCAAAATCCATTTTTTCCCCCATATTTTTTAAGTATAAAAAGTCTGACTAAACTGGATATCGGATCGGGAGAAAAATTTGGGTTTCTTACAAAAACACACCTGAATTTTTATTGTTTTATGCTCGAAACTCCCACATTTTTGGGATTTTTGGCCAAAACTCAGCGTCAGTGATTTATATTCTAGCCGGCGGGAAGGCAGTTTGGGGTGATTAGCTGCACAGAGCTCTTCATTTTCTGAAGTCGCCCGAGTTTCCTCGTGAGGCAACTTTGGGTGTCTTCGGAAAATTAAGCGCTCCGAGTGCCATTCCACCGGTGATTTATAGTCTAGCTGGCGGGAAGGCAGTCCGGGGTGATCAGTTGCCCGAAGAAGAGGCGACTAATCACCCTGAAGCTCGAGATGATGTCCTTTAGGGTCATGGCACACGGGCAGATTCGGGGAGATTAGTCGCCCGGCAACAAATCTCCTCTCGGGGGATGGCACTCAAAACGATTTGTTTTCCGAAGTCGCCCAAAGTTGCCTCATGAGGAAACTCGGGAGACTTCAGAAAACTAAGTGCTCCGAGTGTCATCCTGCCGGCGATTTTGATTCTAGCCGGTGGGAAGGCAGTTCGGGGAGATTAGTCGCCCGAAAAAGAGGCGGTTTGTCGTTGGGTGACTAATCTCCCCTAATCTCCACATGTGTCTCTGCCCTTACAGTGGTATCGAGGGAAAGGAAGTAAAGCTTGAAGCAAAATGATTATCCATTGGTGCTTTGTAAAAATAAACTTGTAATATAAATACATTATGGATATTTAAAAAAAAAAAAAAATTAAAAGAATGGTCAGAACACATTTTCAAGACCTATTTATTGAGCACAAGTATATATATATATATAGGAATGTACTGCTTGCTTCCAGGGACTGACCCGCCAGTGCTGAATGCAAGTAAAATGGACATTATAAAATTCACAAGCCGATATTTCGTGCCATAGAAACCAGCTAGAGGAGTGTTTCATGATTGAGAGTCTAGAACACCATGAAGCATCTCGCAGGGATGATAAGGCCACAGAGCAGACGCAAGTCCCACCAGAGCCTTGAATAGATCATACAAGGGTCTGGTACCCAGGTCGGCTGCTAAGTGCATACTGGGAGGTTAAGATGCTTCCACTGGTTCTCACACAACTCTTTCACCAGCCTGTCCTTTGGGCAGCAAGTGTGGTACGTGGCCGAATTCTGCTAGTAGTGAACTTTTACTTACTAACATGGAATAGTTCAGAACTAGCGGAATTCCTGACAAGCACCCACAGGAACAGGACAGGCGGGTATCACGTCCAGATTCAATTCATGGCTCATTAGAAGCAATGGAGATCTAATGCCTTTAGTAGGAAAAAAGAAAAATAAATAAATATATATAGATATATATATATATATAGATATATATATATATATAAATATATAGTAGAAAATATGTTTTAATATACATACAGAAGGTAATGATTAAATATTTCACAACAGAAGAAAAGAAAGTTGGATTATGGATTATGTAGAGGTTTGTTTGTTACTGTTGGTTCCTGCCTCTGGTTCCAGTTGGGAAACTACTTGCTTTAATCCTCTTGACATTGTAATGGGTTATTCAGCATATTCTGTATATTCTAACCCTGCCCAGTCCTTAGCACTCTAAAAGTGGCTAAACACGAGCCGATAAAAACTGCCGACAGCCCGAGTCGGCAGCTTCTTCGCTCGTGTATGGGGCCCTCTGACGGGCTTCCCCAATTGATATCTGGCCAAGAGTCATCAGGTCGCTGATGCGCCGCCCATATTTCTTTCATTATGATCCACCCTAGGGCCCACGATCAGATCAGTTCAATAACACCCACCATATCGGGGAGAGATCTCCCTATGTATGGCCACTGTAACACTTGCATCTGGGTCTGGGCCTGCCAGGGGAGCAGGTCTGGGCTGGTGTCCCGCTGGCCCAGTCTGACCCTGGTCAGGCATATTCTCCCTCCCCGTTCTAGCGATGTAAAGGTAATACTGGCGGCGAGGGGGGGACAGCATCACATCAGTTGTAGGTTGCTTTGGGGTTAGAGTCACCTGTCTAAAAGGGATGGTAACATCAAAATATTAAAGGGGAGCTATCACGAAAATGAAAATTTTCTATAAACTTCATCACACTGAAATTAGACATTTTCTAGATATAATCAATTAAAAAGTTTGAACCATTTCCAAAATATTCAAGTTACTTTTCAGTGTCCCCCTCTCAGCATCCGTTTCTCTTCATTCTCTCTTCATGGAGAAGTTGGGCATCTGATTTGACAGTCAAATACAATATATCTGTTGGGGGGGGGGCTATTCTGCCTAGAACATGTATTAGAGCTCACTCTTTTAAAATCACCAGAAATCGTATCTCTCTACATGCATAATTTTTGCAGATTTTGTTTGACCTGGAACCAGCTCTATGAGTGAGCTCTAATACATCTACTGTTATAACTATTGTTACTTATTATTACTTATTTTTCTATTTATTTTTCTATTTATGCCCTCCTTTATTCATATTTCTGTCCCCAAATCAATGCCTGGTTGCTAGGTTAAGTTGGACCCTAGCAACCAGGTAGTTGCTGAAATAATAGAACTGCTGCACAAAAAGTGAAATATTTCAAAAGCAACAAATAATGAAAAAATGAAGACCACTTGCAAATTGTTTCATAATAGCATTCTCTACATCATACTAAGGGGGTTATTTACTAAACCTCAAATTTATCTGGTCAGGTTTTTTGACCAGATAAATTTGAAGTTGCTGGAAAAAGCCTGTATCCGAAAATCCGCCATCTCAGATCTGTCGAGATCCTGTATAAGTCAATGGGAGAGGCACCAATCTAAATTTGAAGTTATCGGGGTTTGTGCTGAGTTTAGCCTGAATATTCAAAAAAATGTGGGGGTTTTGGGCAAGAACACAAAAAAATCTAGCAATTTGAGAAAAAAGTCAGAAAAAACAGACGATTTGGGTTTTCGCTGGATTTTATCAGGTTTTTTTCCCAATCGGATTAATTTTAGTTTTCTTTTTAATAAATAAGGTCTAATCAGGCATTGGAGTTTGGTTTTTCTTGATAACAGATTTTTCCGTAATTCACACCTTAAGTCTACTAGAAAATCATATAAACACGAAATAAACCCAATAGGCTGATTTTGCTTCCAATAAGGATTAATTCTATCTTAGTTGGGATCAAGTACAAGGTACTGTTTTATTATTACAGAGAAAAAAAAGAAAAAAATTTGGATTATTTGATTATAATGGAGTCTATGGAGCAGATTCATTAAGGGTCGAATTTCGAAGTTAAAAATACTTCGAAATTCGACCCTCGAATTGAAATCCTTCGACTTCGAATATCGAAGTCGAAGGATTTAGCGCTAAACATTCGATCGAACGATCGAACGATTCGAACGATTTTAATCAAACGATCGAAGGAAAATCCTTCGATCAAAAAAAGCTTAGCAAGCCTATGGGGACCTTCCCCATAGGCTAACATTGACTTCGGTAGGTTTTATCTGCCGAACTAGGGGGTCGAAGTTTTTTTTAAAGGGTAAGTACTTCGACTATGGAATGGTCGAATAGTCGAACGATTTTTACTTTGAATCGTTCGATTTCGTTCGACTTCGATCGAATTCGAACGAATTTAACCAATTCGATGGTCGAAGTACCCAAAAAAAACTTCGAAATTCGAAGTTTTTTTCATTCGAATTCTTCACTCGAAGTTAGTGAATCTGCCCCTATGTCTATGTCGGCCTTTCTGGAAAACAGATCCCATGCCTGTACTCTTTGTAAAACAAAAGAAAACTTTATAAAACAATTAAAAATAAATGACAGTAAATACTTTTGTTTTTAAAATAATAATCCTTTTGTATATAGAAACTAGATCTCAAGTGTGACCCAGATAAGGACTATTTAAGTCTGTACGGCAATAGGAATTTCTTCACAGTCGTCAATTTAATGAATAATTAACAAACCGAACGAGAGAAAAAAAAACATCATTTCAATGTTCTACACTGAAGCCCATTAGCATCTTTTCCAACCAAAAGACTATTTTATTGGCTTTTCTCCAGTTAGACCCGAGTTATGTAGGAAAGGCCAGATGGAGTGGGCACGGGAAAAACAAATCTATTCTATGACCTTCCGCCTTCTTATGAAAAAAAGAAGGTCACCTGAACGTGGGGCAGACCATTTGTGATGGACTATGTAGGACTTTGTCTGTACTTTATGTACTAAGAATAATTTGTGATCAGCTCTGTGAATTAGCTCCTAGTTTCACGGCATTAAGCAGCTCTACAGAACATCCCTGACTAAAGCTACACCTATGGCGGCAGATTGAGCTGATCCCAGACAGCTATTAGATCCCAGCCTGTAGGGGCAGAGTTTAATCCAACAATCAAATACAAGTTTTCGGAATAACCACGAAGAAGAAGAAGAAGCATCGTCTTTAAAGTGATAATCCATCAGGTAACAAGCTGATCTAGTATCAACGTGCATTTTAAACATTTACAGGTATGGGACCTGTTATCCAGAATGCTCTGGTTTTCTGGTTAACGGATTTTTCCGTAATTTGGATCTTCATGCCTTAAGTCTACTAGAACACTACGAGCTAACGAGAGTGTATAAACCCCCCCCCACAAACAAGCCTATCTCTCTCTCCATTTATCTATCATCTATGTATCTTTCTCTCTCTCCATTTATCTATCTATTATCTATCTATTGATCTGTATGTCTATCTATCTATCTATCTATCTATCTATCTATCTATCTATCTATCTATCTTTCTCTCTCTCTCTCTCTCTCTCTCTCTCTCTCTCTCTCTCTCTCTCTCTCTCTCTCTCTCTCTCTCCATTTATCTATCTATCATCTATCTATCTATCTATCTATCTATCTATCTATCTATTTATATATCTATTGATCTGTATGTCTATCTATCTATCTAGCTATCTATCTATATTTCTCTTTCTCTCTCTATCATCTATCTATACATCCATCTCTCTCTCTCTCTCTCTCTCTCTCTCTCTCTCTCTCTCTCTCTATTTCTCTCTCTTTCTCTCTGTATCTATCATCTATCTATCAATCCATCTATATCCATCTATCTATCTAACCATCCATCCATAGCTATCTGTCTGTCTGTCTGTCTATCTATCATCTTCAGATATCTATTTCTTCAAATAACAAACATTTGGTTCTTACTTCTTTAGAGGGAGGTTTAAATGAACATAATGACGTATAATAATTTAGACTGCTAATTATAAGACAATTTGCAAATGGTCTTCATTGACTTATGTCTGCCAGCTAGGCAGTGTTTTTTTTTACTTACTGAAAGTAGAAGAGGAAAGGATCTGAAAAGAAACAAAAGTAATTAAAGACAGTAGTTATAATAAAAACCAGGCCTCAAAATAAGTCTTCTTACTGGTTGCTAAGGTCACTAATCCCAGCAACCAGATAACAGATTAGCCTCCAAAAAGTCTTAAACACAAACATATAGGCCAGTTTTGGAGTTACTTCTGTGTATAAGTAACGAAAAGCTAATAGATGAACTTTCATTTTAAAGTATATCCCAAACTATAAGGTACTAAAAGACTCTAGTCTGTAGCAGAATAGAAAATGTAGATTCCCTGACTATATGTAACCCCAGGGCCAGGGTGTTATATCAGTACCTGTTCCCAAGATGTCCATAGAGGCATTTTCTTTCTTCAATGTCTCTGGCTGTCACCATTGTGACTGTGCAACTGGCGGGTATCTGAGCCATGGAAAGGGGTGCTCTTTTTACTCTTCCCTCCCCTCCCTTCTAGAACACTCTCCCTCCTCCTGCTGCTCCTCTCCTATCCCTTAGCCTAAATGTCTCAGTCCCTTTTCCCTAACCTAGTGAGATTAAACATGCTCTTTAATCTGCCTTCCCTGGTCTGAACCTACAATCCCAGCGGGGATTAATGTTTCTTACAGACACTTCATGTCACGTCCCATCAGGCTCCTGCTCAGAATGTGACACGTTTATAAGATTTTGTATTTTGTGCTACTAACTGCCTCCCAGTACAGAGCAAAAAGCACAGATAATCTCAGGTGCATCTGTCAGAGCCAGAGGGCTTTTGCTAGATTTCAAATTAAATCAGGCTTCAACCTAGCGTGAAATCTTTCTTTCTTTCTTTCTTTCTTTCTTTCTTTCTTTCTTTCTTTCTTTCTTTCTTTCTTTCTTTCTTTCTTTCTTTCTTTCTTTCATTCTTTCTTTCTTTCTTTCTTGCTTTCTTTCTTTCATATAAACCTTCATTATAACATTAGAACATGCATATTCACTTAGTATTTTTATACTTCTGGAATGCGAGATATTTTTACTTCTTTCTTTCTTCTTTTTACAGCCTTCTAATTTCTTTCTTTTTGCACCCTGTTGTCCTTTTTACTGAGGTTGCATAAATACAGACATTAAAGCAGATAATTGCACTTAAGGTTTTGGGAAGAGGGGCCAATGAAATGTTTTGCTGTGGGGTCTGGTAGTTTCTTCTGTACCAGCGTTTACATTCATATAGATCCCAAGTTATTGGACTGGAAAACCAGGAAATGTTCCCCAGGGTCTTACTTCCAGGGGACCTCACTCAATGCAATAGCAGGTGACTCAAGACATGCGCATGTCACCCATGACTCCCTCACCTCTTCTTGAGGGCACCCAGCTCTCATGGGCCCCCAAGGTCACAGGGTCTCTACCCTCTATAGTTATACCACTGCCATGGTCAACTACAACTAAACGGCTACTCTTAATCAAGTACACCCTCAGATAAACCCAGTCCCTTTGTTCTTTACAAACTGGGACTGTACCACCTAAATAGATTTATTTTAGACTGCTGCCATCTTTCTTGTTTATTTTTCAAATGATTCCATGGATGGTGATTTTTGACAGACCATTGAAACTGAAATAAATCACTAGCAAATGATGCCTCTACTCCAACTTTTTTTCAGCATAGTTGATCATTGGAGTAGGAAACATACATGACCATGCAAGGAGATACCTCTTTTTTCCACTCTCTCACTCACCTGCCAGCTTCCTACTCACCACAATAGCTCCCCCTTCCTCTAACTACCCCAGGTCTCCCACTCATCAGCTCAGTGCCTTCAACTCATGAGCTGCTTCTATCAGGGACTTACAGTAACCCAAGGCAGGCTCAGGGCAGTTTTAGTAGCATGTACCATGATTAAACACTTCTAAATATATATTCTAGTGTGTTTTTAACTATTAGTCATTAAGCACACCCCAGCAGCTCTAACGCTTTAGATGCTTTTAGAGGCATCCACAGCAAAGGTCACTATCTGCAATAATGCCAGTCCTGATTTCAATTAAAGTGGGACCCATGAGCCTAACTCAACAAATAATTTATTGAATCCTTTGGCATTAAAATATATCAGGTGACTCGATCCAATTCCCGTTCTGCTTTGCCATAACATTGGAAACTGGAACACTGGAAAGAGTAAAATTAACCCATACAGGTATGGGACCTGTTATCCAGAATGCTTGGAACCTGGGGTTTTCCATATAGGGAAAAATTGTAATTTCAAGCTCTTTACTTTAAAGGGGTTATTTGTTATCATCAGAATGCAAAAAAAACTCTAAAAATTTTAGTTCTTTTTACTATAAAATGCAAATTTTTAGTGGAAAAAAACCCTCGAATTTTTCGAAATGTATTATACCCAGAGGATGGAAAGTCTGAATCTGAAAATCCTCCATCTCAGACCTGCCGAGGTTATATATAAGTAATGGGAGGGGTCCCTATGCTATTTGGAAGTTTCTGTGGACAGTTCTGGATTTAGCTCGACAATTAGGGGCCGATTCACTAAATTCGAGTGAATTCGAGTGAATGATTCGAATTAAAGAAACTTCGAATTTCGAAGTGTTTTTTGGGCTACTTCGACCATCGAATGGGCTACTTCGACCTTCGACTACGACTATCGAAGGATTCGAACTAAAAATCGTTCGACTATTCGACCATTCGATAGTCGAAGTAATGTCTCTTTAAAAAAAAATTTGACCCCCTAGTTCGGCAGATAAAAGCTACCGAAGTCAATGTTAGCCTATGGGGAAGGTCCCCATAGGCTTGCCTAAGTTTTTTTGATCGAAGGATATTCCTTCGATCGTTGGATTAAAATCCTTCGAATTAATAATCCTGCGCTAAATCCTTCGAATTCGAATATCGAATTCGAAGGATTTCAATTCCTAGTCGAATATCGAGGGTTAATTAACCCTCGATATTCGACCATTGGTGAATCGGCCCCTTCGTTTTTTGCTCAAAATTCTGAAAAATTCAGATTCAGACTTTTTTGGAAAAAAGCGAAAAAAAAAATTCAGAGCTTGTCCTGATCCGATTAAATTGTGGTTTTGTTTTAATAAATAAGGTCACATTGTGGATTCTTGTTTGGTCTGACTTTTTTAAGTTAAATACTGAATTTCTCTAAATAAGGCTGTAAGGTTACTAAAAACATATTTAAAAATTATTAATTATAACTGAGCTGGGATCATTACTACAGAGAAAAAATAAATAATTTTAAGAAATTTGGTTTATTTGATTATAATGGAGTCTACGGGAGATGGACTTCCCATAATTCGGAGCAATCTGCATAAAGCATCCTATACCTGTACCATAAAAACTTCTCCTTCTTTACATGGTAGGTTTATAAAATCTGGGATCCACGGAATACTTCCCATTTCAGTGCTGGAACTCCTTATATCCTCTCTTCCTAGACTTGCCTCTGGTAGAAACGCTAATGTTTTCTATCGAATTGCCAATTCTTTAAGGGTTATAAGATTTGAATACACATTTCCTCATAATAAGATCAAATTAATCTTTATTGGTGACAAAACAATGCAATTGGGTTTATTTAATGTATATTGAAAAATAATATTTATGAGAATTTTCACCCTGGTTACCAGTATCCACATATAAACCTTGACAATAACATTAGAACATACATTTAATACTTCTGCAAGATATTTTTATTTACTTATATTGCATTGAATCCACACATTTATTTCACGTGACAATGGTCAATGTTTGCTTTTTTTGCACAGGTATGGGACCTGTTATACAGAATGCTCGCGACCTGGGGCTTTTCGGAAAGCAGATCTTGACTTAATTGGGATCTCTGCACCTTAGGTCTACTAGAAAATCATGTAAACATTAAATAAACCCAATAGACTGCTGTTGCCCCCAATAAGGATTAATTATATCTAAATTTGGATCAAATGCAAGGTACAGGTATGGGACCTGTTATCCAGAATGCTTGGGACCTGAAATTTTCCGATAATGTATCTTTCCGTAATTTGGATCTTCATACCCTAAGTCTAGTAGAAAATCATGTAAACATTATGTAAACCCAATAGACTGGTTTTGCTTCCAATAATGATTATATCTTAGTTGGGATAAAATACAAGCTACTGTTTTATTATGACAGAGAAAAGGGAAATCATATTTTAAAATTTGGATAAAATTTAGTCTATGGGAGACGGCCTTTCTGGATAACAGGTTTCCGGATAATGGATCCTATACCTGTACATTATTTATTCACTTACATTTTTCCTTTACCTGCTGTAGAACATTTAAGATGTTTCACCTTGGGAGAAATCCCTTTCGTGTTGCCATATCCTATTGCCGAGTAGTAAGTGAGATTTAGCTCTTGGGAGCAGATGGTGTTTGGACAGAAGGTTAGTGAAATAACAGCACCCAAACTTTCTCTGGGTATAATTAAATCTCTGCATTTTTAAAAGCAGGCTACTTGGAATCAGTGTATTGGATAAAAATACACATGATCAGCGTTTTCATGCTTGGGACACTGATCTAACTTTTATACACAATTTTGGCCACTTCTAATTAACACAGTGACCCCAATTTCACAAAGTGTATGGTATTAGCGAATGGAAAGACATGGAGAAGATGAGATTGGATTTGGCGACGAAAATACCTCAAGCCATTCCCCTCCTTCTCTGTCTCTCTCATCTGAGGAAAAGCTGTGATCCCATCACCCGAAGTGTCCAGAAAAGTCACTCTTAACCTTGATCAGATGACATAAGCTCCCTGCAAGGAGCCAAATATGACAGTGGCAGAAGAGAGAGGAGGAGGAGGGGTGGACGTTAAAACTCATATGCCAATTAAGAGATAAAAAGTTTAAGGGCCTCTGAGTGTCTAGGCTAATCCAGCTGAGCTTGGTATATAATAAGAGAGAGAAGTCTACCTACTGAGAATTCAAGTTTTAGCCAAGCTCAGAGTTAGGCTGGAACGTGAGAGATAGGGAGAACTAAGGTGGTGGAGTTGGGATTCCTTCAACTAGAAGAAAAAAGGAATTTGGTGAATTAGGGAGACTCCGGTGATGGCTTCACAATTGAATGAGGCAATATTTGCTGCTCGGAGGAGAAACGACGATGATGACACAACAAGAAGTAGTGTGTTCACATATACTAACAGCAACAACACAAGAGGTGAGTAATGGGTCTACAAGTAGTAAATGTAGCTGTTCTTTTCATTACTTACTTTCCCAGGCGGAGTATAAATATTCTTAAGTAAGGCACTCTTGGAACTTCTTACATTATAAGACACCTGTTATGAAAGTTACTGTATGTATTGATGTTTCTCTCCATGTCGCATGCTATAATTCTCCTTCACACCCTGTACACGTAGAGAGTGTAATTCATTATGCATGCCTTCAAAAATAATATAGTATAAATCATTTGTAGTACAGGAATGGGATCCGTTATCCAGAATGTTGGGGACCTGGATCTTTCTGTAATTTAGATCTTCATACCTTAAGTCGACAAGAAAATCATGCAAACGTTACATAAACCCAATAGGCTGGTTTTGCTTCAAATAAGGATTAACTATATCTTAGTTTGGATCAAGAGAAAAAGGGAATTAGTTTTAAAAATTTGGATTATTTCATTATAATGGAGTCTATGGGAGACAGCCATTCTGTAATTCAGAGCTTTCTGGATAATGGGTGTTTGGATAACAGATCCCAAACCTGTACATCATACAGAGCATTTCTATCAACAAATCTGTGCAACAAAAAAGCAGTTGCAGTTTTTAAATATATATATTTATATATATATATATATATATATATATATATATTTGTTATTTTCTAAAATTCTTTTTTTTATTTATCCTAGGTCCATTTGAAGGTCCAAATTACCACATTGCCCCACGATGGGTCTACAACCTCACTTCAATGTGGATGATATTTGTTGTTTTTGCTTCTGTGTTCACTAATGGCTTGGTCATTGTAGCCACCTTAAAATTCAAGAAACTTCGACACCCTCTGAACTGGATTCTTGTCAATATGGCTATTGCAGATCTTGGAGAGACAGTCATTGCCAGTACCATCAGTGTCTTCAACCAGATATTTGGTTACTTTGTTCTCGGGCACCCGCTGTGTGTTTTAGAAGGCTTCACTGTATCAACCTGCGGTAAAATATACTTCTTACTATACTTCCATGTTCTAGTGAGTCACTTGTGAGAGCCGGTCACATTTCCTGACTTCTACTGACGCTTCTTACTTTCTTCTTCTTACTTCTTTTAAGCCCTTAAATGCCACCAACAGTAAACTTAAATGGTCAACGCAAGCTAAAAAAAAACACACAAGCCTATTATTATATCAATATGTCCTAAGCCAAGCTTAATCTACAACCTTTGTTCTTTCCTTAGGTATCACTGCTCTGTGGTCTCTGACGGTCATTGCTTGGGAAAGATGGTTTGTGGTCTGTAAACCTTTTGGAAACATTAAATTTGATGAAAAGCTGGCAGCTACCGGTATCATTTTCTCTTGGGTTTGGTCTGCAGGATGGTGTGCACCTCCAATATTCGGATGGAGCAGGTAAGTTCTTTACCATGTCTTTTAAATTGTACCATCCAATATCCATGATACAGTACAGCACTCTAGGTCAGCTTTACTACCAGGTAGGGTTGCCACCTTTTAGTTTTGGCCCTTCTGGCCGGTGACGTAGAGGGTGGGGACGGGCCAGAGAGGGACGGGTTTATGACATTACGGGGGCGTCCTTGTGATATTTTGGCGCGTGGTTGTGACATTTCAGGGGCAGAGTCACAAAGTTTCATTGCCGGCTTGGCCAGGAAGGGACTGCAGCGCTTGGATTATATGAGTAGGGGAGCTGAGAGGGGTGGACAAGGGGTAGATCTGAGGCGGGCCAGGGGTAGAGCAATAGGGATTACAAATTTACCGGCTAATACATTGTAATACCGGCCCGGGTCTTGGCTGGTATTTTACCGGCTAGGCCAGTTAAATACCGTCCAAGTGGCAACCCTATCACCAGGGTAAAGACTGGGTTTAAAGAAGGAAAGGCTGAGTTTACTTGGGGGTGGCAAAAGTTAGGCACCCCTAAGTGAATGTATATACTTACCTGAAACTCCGGGCCGGTGCTCCTATCAGCAGAAAACAGCACTGGACCAGGGGTTCTTCCAGCGAGCACCACGGAGCGATAGGCTTCCTTCTTCTTCTTTCTTCAAATTTCCGGGGCAGACGCATGCACAGTAGAACGAAAAAGGTGACTTCTTCGTTGGTTAAAGTTCGGCTTTTTGTGCTACTGCCGCAAGAAGAAAGAAGAAGAAGAAGGGAGTTAATTGATCCGTGGTGCTCACTGTAAAAACCCCCAGACCCGTGCAGTTTTCTGCTGAAAGGAGCACCGGCCCGAGGTTTCAGGTAAGTAAATACATTCAATTGGGGGTGCCTAACTTTTGGCACCCCCAAGCAGGTCCGGACTGAGAATTAAAATAGGCCCTGGCATTTCAGGTACACAGAGGCCCAAACAGCCCCCACCAGCCCACTAAAATACTGACTTTCTATGGGAACTTATAGCAGCCCCTCTGGCATTTGCCAGAACCCACCGGTTGCCAGTCCAGGCCTGCCCCCAAGTAAACTCAGCATTTCCTTCTCCTTTAAGTCATCGCCGTTACACAGTGTAACATGCCATTAGTAACTTTCTTAAAATACAACACCGTACACACTTCTGCTCTCTTCTCTGGCTGTAGGTTTTGGCCTCACGGCTTGAAGACATCGTGTGGTCCAGATGTATTCAGTGGCAGCTCAGACCCTGGAGTTCAGTCATACATGCTTGTCCTTATGATTACATGCTGCATCATCCCCTTGGCTATCATTATCTTGTGTTATTTGCATGTATGGTGGACCATTCGGCAGGTAAGCAAGTGTTGTTGTCATTTAGAAAGTAGTGGGGTATAGTAAAACTGGAATATTTTTTTTACTCTGGAGCAAGAAGATTTTGTTTCATGGTAGCCCATTATGTGTGGAGAGCCAGGCAAGTTCATTTTGCATGGTAACCCTAAAAGATTGTAGTTCAGCTGGAAGGAACTATGTGCTAACCATGTATCTCAAGGGAATGGGAAACTAATTACTCTGTATTTTATATAAGCAGGCCTGTATAATCACTGGGTTTGGCATTCTTTACCTTTTCAGGTTGCCCAGCAGCAGAAGGAATCAGAATCCACTCAGAAAGCTGAACGAGAAGTATCCCGTATGGTGGTAGTGATGATTGTCGCTTATATCTTCTGCTGGGGGCCCTACACTTTCTTTGCCTGTTTTGCTGCTTTCAGCCCAGGTTACAGCTTCCACCCGCTAGCAGCTGCATTGCCTGCCTACTTTGCCAAGAGTGCCACCATTTACAATCCAATTATCTATGTCTTTATGAACAGACAGGTAAGTAGATCAGGCTTTCTATGTTCAGTATTCATGTGTACACTTACACCCATGAGCATACACAGCCGCATAGCTTGCCTTAATGGACTTTGTAAAAATAGCCCCCCCAAGTAGTCAGATACAGTAGAATGTAAATGCTTTATCTATCTGAATCTGCTGGGGTAATGCCCACTAATGGCAGGGCTATATCAGGTTAATCCAAATGTTCAGCCCTAGGGCCATACGATTGGATCACAACTAAGAGAATGGGTGACGACGGGTCGTAGGACTGCATCAACTAGCCGATGTGGTCCTTGATCCCAGGAAAAATCAAACCTCCCCGGTCGATTTTTTTGGCCTGATATTGAGCAGGGAGACCCGTCGGAAGCACCCATACACTGGCAGATAAGCTGCCGAATCGGTCTAAAGGACCAATAACGGCTTTAATCTGCCCATGTATGGCCACCTAAGGGAGAAGGAATTCCATTTTCTACTTGAGTGGGACTTGAGTGATCCTCTCCCTGCTTCTTTGAGTCTTCTCGCAGGTACACATGCACAGTAAAAAAAGTGAAAAGCTGAACTTAAATGAAAAACCAGCTATTTCGCTCTACTGTGCATGCATCTGCCCCAGGAAATTTAAAAACCAAAGAAGCAGGAAGAGGATAGCTCCGTGGTGCTCGCTAGAAGAACCCCTGAACCCGTGCGGTTTTCTGCTGGTAGGAGCACCGGCTTGGGTGTCAGGTAAGTAAAAGTAGTCACTTGGGGGTGTCTAACTTTTGGCCCCACCAAGTAGAAAATTGTATTCCTTCTCCTTTAACTTCTGTTAATATTGCTAATGTAGAACTGTACTGCTCCACTGAGACAAGTAATATGGCATTCCATATGTACCCCAAATACACACGTATATGTAGGTATATTTTCATTTATATAGCGGCTCTGTGCAGTAAAACGACAAATGTATAGAACAAACAGGGGTCATTATAATAATAAATACAAATACATAATTACAAAGTGCAGTTAAATATAGAGCTAAGTATTAAAGAAGGTCTCAAGAAAAGGGAGTTCTCATAGACTGGGGTTTGAGATGGATCTTGTGTTTGCAAATACTGGATGTGATTACATGGCACAGGTTTCTTCTTTAAAATGTTGGCTTTATATTAACCTGCTGTGTTTCTCTTTCCAGTTCCGAAACTGTATCTATCAAATGTTTGGCAAAAAGGTTGATGATGGATCAGAAGTGTCTTCTACTTCTAGAACAGAGGTGTCATCTGTCTCCAACTCGTCCGTGTCCCCTGCATAAAATGATCATGTCTATTATATTTTATTCCTCTCTTTTTCTCTCCTTTCCTTATCTTTCCTCTTTCCTTTTCTGCACATTCTCATTATATTCATATGCAGGGGCAGGTAAATGCCTAAACCTGGCACATACAACAATAAACCCAGGTTTTGAACATCCACTAAACAGAGTTCAAAATGACATTATACTGAGAATGCACTTCTGTGCGTAATTAAGAAATGAAGTATGGCATTTTTGCTAGTATATAGTACTGAATTTAATATATTCAAAGTGCACAACCGCTTAATGATTGGGCAGCCGGGCTGTCCCCATTCTCAATGTAGCTGTGTGAGACTATTTAGTAACATGATTTGAAATGATATGAACAGCAATCCCATGTAGGTCATTTATTTGCTACAGACACTTGGCTGCACTGATACACAAGAAATTGGGCAGCTCTGGCCAAGTAAAAAGATGAAGAAAGCTCAATAAAAGAGTTTTAACAGGCTGTGGACTACATGAAAACATTTTGGTAAGATGTGAAGCAGGGTTGCTGGGTCTAATTTTCAAAACCAGCCAAAGCCAGCTACTAAACCAGCCCAAAACTAGCCAAGAGGCACTCCAAAAGTAACCCAAAAACAGCACAATATGTGCAGTGAAAAAAATTAAAAAAAAAGAAATGAATATATGTGAAAATACGCCTTTTTCAAATTTTCGCTTGATTTTCCGCAAAGCAAAATGGGACAGATTCGCCCATCACCAGGGGCGTAACTACAGAGGGGGGCCCATGAGATATAGTGCCCCATAAGGCCTTCATACATGTACAATTTTAATAAATATTGGTAAGACAGGTCAACCTCTGGACATTTTGTTTTTTGCCCGAAAATTGTCTGAAATTGAGGAAAGTCAATGTAAAATGCGTGAATGCTTAAGAGTGACGGGAGAGTGGGGGGACAGAGCCCAAAATCTGGTAACTCCCTACTTCTACGCAATTCAGTCACATTGCATGCTGGGTATTGTAGTCTTACATTAAACTTGACAGTCAGCAAATTGTTAAACAAAAACTACATTACCCAACATGCATTGGGAGAGGCAGGCTTGGCACATTAGGGCAAGAAAAAACTTTGGCTGGTTTCAAAGTACAACGTTTGTACTATCAAAACCCGCCTGGACTTTAAATTAGTAGCCCAATTTGGCTGGAAAACCGCCAACCTGGCAACCCTGGTGTGAAGTTCTGGTATCTCTGAATAGTTGCTTAATCTGACGTTTGATGTACAATGTTCATATTTACTGTATATCTGTTCTACCCAAGTCATTGTAAATTTATCATGAAAGTCTCTGTTTTAATAAAGTTCCTCACTTGCTTTGTCCTTGTTTATCTGGCTGACTTTGGAGATACATTTCAGTTGACTATGTTTCCTTTCCATTAATAGGAAACATAGTGTCTGATTAAGGAGGATGGGAGCAATAGTTTAAATATCAGGCTAGAAATATCGTGCATTGTGTAGACTTTGTCACCTATGAGTCAGTACTAGTATTAAGACCACCAGGAGTTATCTCAAACCAGACTTTATCCAGATGAGATAAAATTAGCACAAGCAGCAAATCAGAAAACCAGTACATGTATGGGATCTGTTATCTGGGAAACTCGTTATCCAGAAAGCTCCAAATTATGGAAAGGATGCCTCCTATAGACTCCATTAAAATCAAATATTCCAAAATTCTAAAAACGATTTCCTTTTTCTCTGTAATAATAAAAGAGTGCCTTGTATTTAATTCAAACTAAGTTATAATTAATCCTTGGAATCATCTTGTTGGATGTATTTAATGTTTACATGATTTTCTAGTAGACTTATGGTATGGAGATCCAAATTCTGGAAAGATCCATTATCCAGAAAACCCCAGGTCCTGAGCATCCTGGATGACAGGTCCCCTCAGGGTCGGAACTAGGGGTAGGCAGAAGAGGCACCTGCCTAAGGCACAACCCTGTGAGGGTGCTGGGCAGGTGTCTGTTTAAGATTCTTCTGCCTACCCCTTAGTCCGGATTTGCTCCCCTCTACAGGTCTAGCCTACCTCAACTATTGCTCACTCCTGAGTCCTTCCCTCCTCTGTCTGTTCCTCCCATGTCCGTCCCTCCCCTGTTCATCCCTCCCCTGCCCCAAACTGCCCCTCCGCTTCCCCATCTTGCATCTATGCACGCGGGGAGGGCGGGGTCAGCCGTCCGGATTGCCTAGGGTGCCCGTTTGGCTTTGCCCGGCCCTGGATCCCATACCTGTACTTTCAAATGCCCAGCCTTTCATATATATCTTTTCTTGTGCTGAAGTTGCTTGAAGAGTAGTGATGTGCGGGTCCATTTTTTCCCGACCCGCCTGATAACTGCCCTCCCTCCACCTGTGCCCGACTTCTGAGTTCATTTGATAGACCAGTGCCAACCTGCCCTACCGATGACATGAAATAAGGGGCGGGGAGAGCAGGTGCACTTCTATAATAGTTGAACCCAGAAGTCGGAAGCCGGCATTGTATGGTTGCGGGTGGGAAGAGCACGCAGTAGAGCTCAACCCAGACCTGCCCACGACCCGGGAAAGGGGGGTGCGAGGTCGGTCCAAACCTGCGGGTCCCGTGGTTATCGGCCGCACATCACTATTTCAGAGATAATTTGGTATTCCCTTGCAGAGTTGGTTTTCAGGGGAGGCTGTCCGGGACAAAACTGCATGCCCAGTTTTACAAATCCAAACAGGACTCTCTTTAAATTAGTAATCCATACTTCCCAACATTTTGGAAACAAAAAGAGGGACAAAAAAGTTGGCCGCGCCCATTTTGTGGCCACACCCCCTAATTACTATGTTCATTTTACAAAATTTGGCAGGTTATGAAAGTTTGAACATATTTCTGTGTATTTTTTCAGTTATTACAGTTTTGCTAATGAAGGTGAATTGCCCTTTAAGCTGTGAGTCTAACGTCTCCCAAACGACCTGTTATCTTATATTGTTACAATTACTTATTTGCTTATCTCAAAATTGTTACAAAGGTATCTTATCTGCTGCTGTGGCTGTTCTGGGCTCTCTGCCAAAAGTTAGAAACATTGTTTCTTTTTCTGGCTGTTCAGTGCAGAGAAAAACAGGACTTTCCAGTACAAATGAGGGACTGCGGGTTGAGCTGTCAAAAGAGGGAGCGTCTCTCTAAAAACGGGACAGTTGGGAGGTATGAGCTTTGGCTGGAAAACCGCCAACCTGGCAACCCTGCTGTGCAAGAAGGAGGAGGAGCCTCCACCCTCTGTGTGCTGACAGGAAGGAAGTTGGAGAGAGGAAGTGCTGGGAGAGAAGCTGACAGGAAGGAGGTTGGAGAGGGGAAGTGCTGTGAGAGAGATGCAGCAGAGTACAAGTTAAGTGTACATTGTCCCAGAGTTTTCTGTGTGGGAAATGTCTGTAGGGAACCCCAGTGGCAGAAAAGTGCATTCTCTTTAGGGTGTGGAAGGAAAGGGGGTCCCTGTCAGGGCTCTGAAGAGCAAAGCGTGCTCTTGTCATGGCAGAGAAACCCAAAGGGAGTTCTTCTCAGGACTCTGAAGCGACTGCCACATACTGTAAGTAAGGATTCTCCTCAGCAGCTCAGAGATCATCAGCTGTGTCATATGAGTGAAGTTGCTCCTGGCTGGCAGGCTGCCTGTATCACTGTAATTTAAAGGAATAGTGTCCATCAACCTTTCCGCGGTGTATGTGTAATGCGGATCAGTGAACCCCAGGGAGGGGTATTACAGTTCAGCCTGTCCTGGGCGGAGGCCATTTTATAGTGTAATTGCTCTCCCATATAGCGGAGGCACAGGACTCCTGCAGCGCCACACGCAGTGTGTTAGATCTCACGCAGTCGCAGAAGAGGGCTATACGTGTTCATGGAGAATGTCAGTTGAGCGGATGAAGATGGAGCTGAAGAATCCTGAAGTTTGTACGATAAGTATGAAGAATAATGATCATAATAAGTTTAATTGATGAAAAGGGGGGGGTCACCTTCTTGCACTGTCAAGATTATCTGCCTTGTCATTGCTTTATGCACAAATGACATGAGCTTCTATGTAACTTCCATACGGTTTAAAGGGGTTGTTCACCTTTGAGAAAACGTTAGAACGATGTAGAAAGTGATATTCTCAGACAATTTGCAATTGGTTTTCATTTTTTATTATTGAAGGTTTTTGAGTTATTTAGCTTTTTATTCAGCAGCCCTTCAATTTACATCTTTAGCAATCTGGTAACTAGGGTCCAAATGACCCTAGCAACCATGCAGGGTCGAGCGTACAGCCCATGGGACCATAGGGGCATACAGTTTGTATTTTTTCTATTTGTAATCATGACGGAATAAAAATTCATTTTTTAAATATTTTCTGGTCTCTCTGGTGCTCCATCATTGGACTGTTTTATTAATCGAGGATGACGGCTGGGATTGCGTTTGGACCATAGCAACCAGATTGCTGAAACTGCAAACTGGAGAGCTGCTGAATAAAAAGCTAAATAACTCAAGAACCATAAATAATACAAAAAAAACTGCAAAAAATTGCAAATTGTCTCCGAATATCACTCTCTACGTCATACTGAAAAATAACTCAAAGGTGAACAACCTCTTAAAGCAATACTCAAATAAACATTCAATTATTAATGCTGTTTGATCACGTTCACAGTGTGAATGTGGTATTGCATTAATTAACTAACCATACACATAAAGCTGCTCCTCTCTCCCTAAACTGCTAACCGCTAAACTGAGTGAAGAGAATGTGTAAATGAATGGGACAAGTTACTATTCCTGCACAAGTGAAAATGATACAACTCTAAACAATCTCTTTAGCTTAAGTAGATTTTTGGACCAGCTATAGTGTATCAGTGTCTAGCTTTATTTTAATTGTTGTGTCCATTGGTCACTGTCACTCAAGATTTCCTCAAACTGTTTGGACTATACAGGTTACTTGAAATCGATCCCCACTGAGGCAAATGCCATGAACAATTACTGGAAGAGTGGCCCAGCGCACTCTGATACCCATTCTCACACCCACTTCCCGTCCCTCCTCCTCCCTCCCCCCAAAAATTTGCAACCCTAGACCCTTCCACAAATGGCCTTTCCACAAATTTGGGCCTGATAAAGTTGACAGCCAGCCAGGCATACCTCAAAACTTTCCCCTTTTCAGAGGGACAGTCCCTATTTTGACAGCTCAACCCGCACTCCCTTGTTTGTACTGCAAAGTCCCTATTATTATCTCTGTACTGAACAGCCAGAAAAATAAACAATGTTTCTAACTGAATTGGCTTTTGGCAGAGACCCCAGAACAGCCACAGCTGCATATAAGATACTTTTGTAACAATTTTGAGATAAGTAAATACAACAATATAAGGTAACAGGTCTCTTGGGAGATGTTAGACTCACAGCTTAAAGGGCAATTCACCTTCATTAGCAGGGGGGTGTGGCCACAAAATGGGCAAGTTCAAAAACATTTTTGTCCCTCTTTTTATTTCCAAAATGTTGGGAGGTATGCAGCCAGGGTGTATTATAAATTGGGTCTGCATAAGCCACACCCTGTTTTGCCCAAGCCACACCATGTTCCACCAACAAGCCAACCTCTGCTCCACCTAGGCCACATCCCTGTTCTACCCAGTCTACACCCCTGATCACGCCCCTATTTCAGAAGATTTTAAAGCATTTTAGTTTCCATTACAAGTTTTCTAACGGTGGTGGGCAAGTCAAATGTGGGTTTAAATTCTGCCAGTAGATGACTGGGTTGTTATGGTGAGTGATTAGGCTGCTTTTTGCAGTACCCAAGCACCCATTCATTGATATCATTATTAGTGATGGGTGAATATGTCCCGTTTCGCCACGGAATTCGCAAAACTGGCGGAAAATTCACAAAACTGCGATTTTGACGCCGACGACTAATCGCCGGCGTCAAAATGGGCGCCGGCATCAAAGTTAACGCTGGCACCCATTAAAGTCAAAACCGGCGCTGGCATCGGAACCGGTGTCAAAAAAACTTTGACACCAGCAAATTTTTGCAGCAAATTTGCGAATTTATTCACCGGCGCCGAAATGCGCAAATTCGCTGCGAATTCGCACCTGTCAAATAAATTCACTCATCACTAATCATTATTTTTGTTTTGTTATTATTACCTACAAGTACATGTGGGCACTCTGCAGTAACGCACAGCAACCAATAAGATGTTTGCTTTTAAACAGGTGACCAGTAAATGCCGCCTGCTGGTTGGTTTCTATGGGTTTCTGCTCATGGGCAAACTTAATGCCTTTTATTACATAACCCTCTAGGTCTTTAGATTTCCTGAACACAATCTTACTGGTTACTTGTACAAGGCAGAATCGCCAAACGAGCGGATCTCCCTGTTTATGGCCATCTTTACATGCCAGCATTGCCAACATAGAATATTAACCCCATATCTCCTGTCACACATGCCCCCACTTCTTTCTTAATCACGTCTCTAACACAGGAACCAAAATATTGGGTAGTTAGACTTGAATAGCATTTTTATACTTTATACACCGGAAATCATGGTGGTGGGGGAAAAACATCTGCCAAAGCAGCAGTTTCAATATGCATAGTATCCCCTTAGCCACTGAATTATGGGATATGGCCCACCTATCTGTACCCCAAATTGATAGTAGACATTTGCTCCCCAATACCCAGCTGCCATATGGCTTGAAAAGAAAACCCTTCTGCACTGACTTTGTATATAGAAGAAAGACGCACATAGGGTTAATGTAAAGTGCTTTATTGTGGGAGAAGAATAGAAGAACATGTGCATTGCAGATGACTGTAAGGTGACCTATTGTACAACATATTATACTTTATGCCTTCTATATGCAGCAACGTAACTAGAGGGGGGCGGGCCCTGGCGCAGGACGCGCAGCCGGGCCCCCGCCCCCCTCCGTACACCTGGAACTGGCCGGAATAAGTGGCGCGTGAGCTGCCGGGGGGCCCTGAGGGGGTGCGGGCCCTGGCCCAATCGCACCCCCTGCTCCCCCGGTAGTTACGCCACTGTCTATATGGTTTTTTACATTATGTTTTCCCATGACGTAAGAGGCTCATCTAAACGGATGCAGACATTGCGTTTCGTTTTGAAGATAACAATCATCATAAAGCATAAACTGATGCTAACAGTGGAATTCTTTAACATGCAGTTGGCCTTTATGTTTATTTGTACAGGCCGTAATGAATCGATGGGTTACCAGTATTAGTTAGAGACGATGGCAGGCTCAGGCCGTTGCAGAACCTTGTACTTACTTGCCTTACAGAGTAAAGCCAGACAGGGGCGTAACTATAGAGGAAGCAGACCCTGCGGCTGCAGGGGGGCCCAGGAGGTATAGGGACCCCACGAGGCCCTAATTCATATAAAATTTCAATAAATATTGGAGAAACAAGTCAACCCCAAAACATTTTGGGGGCCTGAAAAATAATTTGCTGTGGGGCCCAGTAATATCTAGTTACGCCACTGAAGCCAGACTCCAGAAACAAGAATTTTGCACCTCTTCTAACATTCAGGGTTCAAGTAATTTATCCCTACTGTCTTGTTATGGTCAGTAACATAACTAATGAGGGTCAGGCCTGGGTGCATCCCCTATTACTTACGCCCCTGGTTATGGTCCCACATACCTCACTACAAGGCATTGGTTTGAATGAATGTAGCTTACAGGTATTCCAGCTCTTATATATATATATATATATATATATATATATATATATATATATATATATAGATATATATAGATATATATAGATATATATATATATATAGAAAACCAGGCAGCAGTATGGAAGTCAGAATGGCAGATCAACAGAAGGGACCTGAAAAAGGATAGGTAATTAAAGTTCAAGTGATTTTTGTGCTTTAATTGCCATTGTCCTTCAATGTGTCGGAGGGCGATTTAGTACTTCCGTATAACCCAGCTCTTCTGTTTTATACGGTTGCTCCTTCACGTACTTGTTTTTGTCACATTTAACTAGGGATGCACCAAATCCACTATTTTGGATTCGGCCGAACCCCCGAATGCTTAGTTAAAGATTCGGCCGAATACCGAACCGAATCCGAACCCTAATTTGCATATGCAACATTTTTTAATTCCTTGTTTTGTGACAAAAAGTCACATGATTTCCCTCCCCACCCCTAATTTGCATATGCAAAGTCGGATTCGGGTTCGGCCGGGCAGAAGGATTCGGCCGAATCCTGCTGAAAAAGGCAGAATCCTGGCCGAATCCCGAACTGAATCCTGGATTTGGTGCATCCCTACATTTAACCTATTAATAAAATATACATGGGGCCATTTACGAAGCACAAATTATGTCCTTGTCCTTAAAGGTACGTGAAGCTAAAGGCACTCCATACTTACATATAGTTGCTCTTGCAAATCATATGTAATGCACCTTTTGATACAAGGGAACCGTGGAGCTACAACTAACTTGAAGACAGCTCCAGGGTTCCAAAAGTGGCCTGCATCAACTGATAAAGTGATATTCCACCTAAAGAATTAGTTGCTGAAAAATGATGACATTGGAACGCCAATTATTTTCAGTGCAATTGCAGCATGTTTTGTCACATTGATCACTCGGGTGCCGTGCAACATTGTGATTGTAATTATGCTGGAATTGTGGAGAAAACGCTAGTTTGCTTAAAAAACATGCCATCACAAACGTCTGCACTTGAGCTTGTAATGGAGCCCTATACTGTGTGCAATGGATGAAAAGCAGAGCATGTGAGTCCTTTAACTCAGATACAAAACAGGTCATGTTTACATGGAAAAACATATTGTACTTAATCACTCCATTGAAGGTACTTGAATCCAAACTTTCTCCTTGTACTTTTGTACAGTTGCCTGATCTACCCAGTCATATATAAGTGAGCCTATTCAACCCTGAAGTGGCCACCACCTTTAAATGAGAAGGAAAGGTTAAAACTAAGTAAGCTTCATCAGAGTGCACTATTGTGGCTAATCTATTGGCAATAAACTGCCTTGGTTGCTTTCCTTCTTTAATGTGGCAGTAATTCTAGTGTTTCCGCAGTAGGTTACATTAACAGGCGTAGGATGTTCAGTGGCGTATTTAGATAGCGAGCGCCCCTAGGCCCACTGCCGTTTCGTTGCTTCTGTCCCTCCCCCTTTATTTGTGCAGATTTTCATGATCAGGACCGGAGCAATGGGGATTGGAACATGGGAAATTAAAAAACTGATTGTATCTCCTGCGCATCCTTAGTGTTTTTGATGCGGTTGAACAGCATGCGGCCCCCTAAAATCCTGGCCTTGGTGGCCTTTCCACAAATCCAGGCCTGAGGATGTTTGCACAAAACAATGGCACAACCATATTATTTGAATGCCGTGCACCAAAAAGGATGCAATTTTAGGCACAACTTTTAGCACATGCTTTCATTTTGAAGCATCCCAATGTGGTTGCAATTATGCCAGATTATTGGGAAGAGGGCTGAATGGTGGGTAAAAAACATGCTGATTTGCATCTGAAAATGCACTTTCAGATTGGGATGCCACAGGCCCACCAGAAAAGCTTTAACCATAGACCCAGGGTCAGACTGGGCGTTGTAGACACAATTATGTCGGAATTCTGGGAAAAGTTAGTGCACTGTGAATACTAAACATGGTGCATCTGCACACTGTACTGTGTTCCTAAATGATCCTTTAAATCTCCTGTATAAAACAAGCACAGTGTTTTGTTTGGAGCAACATGCTGTCAAACTGCTAAAGAACAGAATGGGTCATTTCTGTAGCAGATCCCTGGAAAAAGCGTATTCACATGAGACGTAAGCGAAAGCCTCCACTTTTGCTTTTAACTCTCAGCCACAAGGGGGGGCTCTGGCCACTCTTTCTCCTGAAAGAGAGGGTTAATAGGACTTAACTTTGTAAACCATAACAAGGAATGAATAAGCTTTCCCTGACATGTTAATGACTGAACATCACATGTAACATTTGTTATCAATAAAATAATAAATTCAATAAAAAAAATCTCATTGAACTCTTCGGCTGTAGGGCAGATGAATCAAGAGAATACTCCTTCACCTAATACACACACATATATATATATATATATATATATATATACAATTCAGTAAGCAGGACCCGCACTCGTTCATATTCAGTGAAATAAAAGTGTCTTTATTCACAGGTTCATTTTCCTGTGAATAAAGACACTTTTATTTCACTGAATATGAACGAGTGCGGGTCCTGCTTACTGAATTGTATCACACTTTGACCAACGCACCACCATCGATTGTAACTAATCCGGAAGGAGTGCGTTCACTGAACCGACAGATTATATATATATACATATATATCAGCACATCTCCTTTCTATATATTATATAATCTTCACATATATTTTACTTCATACACATAAAAGGGGTTATTTATCAAAAGTTGAATTTTAGAGATTTTTAGACCTCGAACGAACTCACAACTCGAATGGTTTCTAATTTAAGAAAAAACGGGAATGGAAAAAACTGGAATCAGCAAGTTTGGGGTTAACGACCCGAAAACATCAATTGATCGAGTTTTCAGCGAAACCCTCGAACATCATGAAGGCTATTAACATCTTTAAATGGTTCAAGGGACCTCTGCCAACATGACCTTGATGGGTTTTAGAGGGTGTATTTTTGGATTAAGGCTATTTCCAGGGTAGATTATAATAAATCTCAAAAATGTTGAGTTTTTTTAACCCGAAAAATCGATTTTTGACTCCAAAATAGCCTTGAAAACTCACATTTTTTTGTGGAAAACACAACTTGAACCTTAATAAGTCTGCCCCTAAATGTCTAGTTGAGAAGCAAGGTGTCCTTAGGAGTGATGGTGTGTATGAGGCTAGCCCCTGCACAAGCAAACTTGTTGAATTGTCTTCCATAGACCCCCAGAATGCACAGACTTCCCTAAAGTAGGGGTCCCCAACTTATTTTACCCATTACATTCAAATGTAAAAATAGTTGGAGAGCAGCACAAGCATGAAGAGACTCCCTGTGGACAAATATAAACTACGTCTGGCTATTTTTAGCCCCACATGGACTGGCAGCCTACAGGAGTTTCTGTTTGGCAGTAAACATGTTTTTTCATGCAACTAAAGCTTGCCTTCACATCAGGAATTAAAAAATAAGCACCGGCTTTGAGACCACTGGTAGCAATGCCCAATGAGTCAGAGCGCAGCGTGTTGTTTCCAAGCCACTGGGTGGGGATCACAGCCCTAGAGGGAAAGAATATATTATATGTAAGGGAGAAGAGGGTAATTCCTGAGATCAGATCAATTGCAGTTCCTCTATCATTGATGACATGTCGAAATTCCTTGCACCTTTTCTTAAGTCCCCGTTGCATTATAGGAAACATGAATATGAATATGCAGTTGCTAGAATAATGACTCGACTTGCGTCCATTTATCACCGAAGGTCATTTTGATGGAAAAGTCCACATGACCTAGGTCTGTAAGCATCCTTCCATAGACATGGTATTCAAAGGTATGTACTACAAAGTCCTTCAAAGTGTATTGTACACAGTGTACAATTATGTAGTTCCTGGTTGGCTTGCATCTCCTCCATAAACAAAGAAACAAGTCCCAACAACATGAAAGTCCTAAAAAGTGTGATGGCACCAGATCTGGAAAATAAGAAATGATTGCTCCTTTATATCAGTTATGTAAGTACAAGTGTTCCTCAACCTTCTTATTCAGTAAAGGATTCTCCACCCATCACATTGTGGAATTTTCAGTAGGCTTCACAGCAGATCCATATTGAGGTTTTATTCACAGCTTGATCAGTACATACACTCCTTGGGCATGGTGGAAGAACCTGTAAAACAGGAATCCTCTGGCAAAGAGTTCTTAGGTTGGTGTGTCTGACAGCCACAGCACAGAATCTCTTTCACGTCCTTGGACACGCTGCTGCTGAAGATGGTGTAGATCCAAGGGTTGGTGCAGCTATTCAGACTGGAAAGGATCATCAAGACTTTGATGGCAGAACCTGAAGAAGAAAAAAGAATGAATCCATCATTATTATTATTTTGTTATTGGGGGCGAGAATGCCTGTTGTAATCACGTTTTTGCTTAGTGTAACCAGCGCTAAATACAACCACAGATAATTCAGCAGGCCAAACCAACAGCCAATAAGAATATTGAAACTTTTCAGAATTTCAAAATTCACAGCCTGTGCTATTATATGCTGTTATTCTGCAGCACTTATATATGTTGCCATCTCCAGAACATTATGAGAGCTTCACAGCAGGTTCTGCAACAATGCAGCTACAAGAACATTACCATTGCATAATGAGATGATATATATAGCAACTGTCAGTAACCCTTTTATAAGAGGGCACATGTAATGTATGGATCTCGCAGAACCCTACAGTGCAAGTAGCAACAGTGACATTCATAACTCATGAAATGAGTACACATAGGAAAATATAAGTGTATCAATTCTAATAATTTAGTTCCATGAATATCTAGGACAGCAAATACATATCTACCCCATATCTCACCAAAACTGGCCTTCAAACTGGGCTTGCAAGTATATTTAGGAGACCAAATGATCTTTCTCCCCAATTCTCACCCTAACTGGCCATCAGGCTGAGTCCTACCTGTCACTGCTCCGAGCCCCCTAGGGTGGGCAAGCCTCAAAGTTTGAGAACCACTGCTCTAAGGAACAACTTGGATGGTACTTGGAGTTTCAGTAGTGGTACTATGGTATATACCAGTGTCATACACCAAGGTTGTTGTATTCCTTGTCCTTTACATCTTCTCCTTAGATTGAGACAGCCACTCTGGGTGTTCCTATGGCTGGATGGAAAACTGTCTTTACTAGAGCATTAATATTCATACAGCATATTAAGAAGAAATACATTTGTCTCTAGCTCCTTGTCTTGTCATCCAGCTGGGAAATTTGCCATGTCCCAGAAATATGTCTAAGGCTCCTGTGTTCCTTCATGTCATATCTTATATACGTGACATTAGCCCATGAGTGTTCTCATAGCCCCGACAGATACACATATAGTTTCTGCAAGGAAGCTCAGGAGCATCCAAGGACATTGCTCTGTATAGACTGTATTTGCTAATGGCACAAGAACATGTTTCTTAATTATGCATTGCCTGCTAGACATTGGGAACATTGCCTTTCTATTATTCAATGTATTCCAGCACTAATGGCTAGACTGTGGTGCCCAGCTGTTGCCAGAGCCTGTATCACAAATGGCATATAGATGTGATTTCCCACTGGCAGTTTAGGATGTGAATATTCTGCATGTGTTATTATTAATACAATGGGACAGATCCTCCTGTTTTATTCCACTCTTGAGATATTGTGTAGAAGATGTGTTTAATTGCACTTCACTGGTAAATCTCCATGCTATGTGTAGTTCCTGCTTGGTGTTGTAAGTACTAAAGGGGGTTGATCTCCTCATCAATTAAGGGGAGGCTCTGGTACAAATTTTGCACCAAGGTCTGTGGAACACTAACTAAGCGAATCCACTATTTTGGAACCTCCGAATCCTTCACAAAAGATTTGCCCAGATCCTAATTTGCATATGCAAATTAGGGGTGGGAAGGGGAAAATATTTTTACTACCTTGTGTTGTGATGAAAAGTCACTTGATTTCTCTCCCAGACCCTAATTTGCATATGCAAATTAGGATTTGGATTTGTTTCGGCCGGGCAGAAGGATGCGGCTGAATCCTGGCCGAATCCTGAACTTCGGTGCATCCCTAGTTTCTAGCCTGTAGTGGGTGGGATATCATTTTCTTCTAGCAGCTTAGACATGTGAGTATCACTTTAATTCATTGGGGCCCTAGCAACCATAAAGTTTAATCAAAGGCTGTAAAGAGCAATACCATAAAATTGGTAGCATAGGTATTCTCTTGTAAGAAATGTTTTGTGGTATAGTGGCCCATTAGTTGTTTACCAGCATTGTCAAAACAGGACAGAAATCCACCTAATTGTATCTGAGGGACCCAATAACCATGTCCCCCATGTCATGACTCCACCTGTTCTGATGCTGCTACATTGCACGGCAACATCCCAGCATGGATAGGGCTTTTTGGCCTCCTTAGCCGCATAATCCCTATTACCCTTTATCGACTACAACCAAACACATCATGGATGAGAAACAATTCCATTATTGGATATGAGTTCTTCCATTGGTGGCGGTAAACCATAACAACCAATCAGATAAGCTGTGTTCAGCCAGCTGCAGTAAGAATAATGAATGCAAATATCTGATTGGTGATTTAAAGTGGCCATCAGCTCGTTTGGTGATGTCACAAAACAAGCGGATCTCTCCCCGATATGCCCACATTGAGGTGGGCAATATCGGATCAGAATGGAAGCCCTACGGGCAGTCGGATCTCGGGAATGCATCAACAAACAGATGCGGCTGAGATCCGACGGGATTTTTTACCCTGCGTGCTCGACATCTGCCCAACTATCGGACAGATATTGATCGGGGAAGCCCATCGGAGGGCCCCACACATGTTCCAATAAGCTGCCGGCTCAGTTTGTCGGCAGCTTTTATCAGCCCGTGTATGGGGGCCTTTACACTAGGGTAAGTTTTCTGAATGTAAACGAGCCCCATTTGTTGGTTGGTTGGTATTACATAATACCCCTGTGGAACTGGCATGTATGCTAAACTGGAAGGAGACCAGAGTCCAGGGCAATGTTTGAACCCATATGGAAACACAGCAGGAACATATGTTGCAGATTACGAAGTGTATTAAAGCTTTGAAGTTTCTTATTCACTTGATATGTAGTCATTGTGGCATATTCTGCAGAATAGTAGGAGGCAGACACAGCGTGTGGAATAAATATACTGCCTCATTACCATGTTCCCGGATGTTCCCTGGTTTATATTAAGACACAAGAACATACGTAAAACCTCAGTATGTGGATATATGTGCCACGTGTGAGGATTCCTAGCCGTGGGTCCAGACGTGGAGGGTGGGGGGCTCAGCACTTGGGGAACCTGCCAGGGTATAAGCTATAAACAGGGATAATGTATGTAATATACAGTCCTTGACTGTGCGGCCAACAAAATGGCTCTTATAATAGTCGTGGGGATTGAAGGTCAATTTGAAGTCTGAGTTGCCCAATCTGCGACTCTCTATCAGTTGTTAAAGTATAGCTCCTGGCTCCTATCAACAGACTAAAAGACTAAATGCATTTTTTTTACATGTCTTACCCTTCACCTTAAAGTTATGTTATTACTTTCTGGACATAGGCAGGCAACTTATGGTTGGAAGAAGAACATGTTTTTCATGTGCACTAAGGCGCTTTGTAGAAAAGTTATCCTTTGGGTAAGCACAGCAGACATTGTGTCATTCTTCATGATCATTCAGCCGACACTGGTATATGAGAGTGTTTGGATACGGACATGGAAATCATAGCTACTTCCTCTAACATAAAACATCCAGACAAATAAGGCAATATAAAGTGATTATGCAATACAGGCATTGGGGTTTTCCAAACAAGTCTACTAGAAAATCATGTAAACATTAAATAAACTCAATTAGCTGGTTTTACTTCCAATAAGGATTGATTATATCTTAGTTGGGATCAAGTACAAGTTACTGTTTTATTATCACAGAGAAAAGGGAAATCATTTTTAAAAATTTGAATTATGTGGTTATAAATCTATGAGAGACGGCTTTTCTGTAATTCAGGGCTTTCTGGATAATGGATCCCATACCTGTATATATACTAGTCCCTCTCTGTCTATATATAGAGTAACTAATGTACCCGCTATATATAAGGAAATTATAAGTCACAGAGGAATACAGAATGCTTTTATACAGGTTATGGAACTCTTTGGTGACTTCTAATATGCTCATATTTTACAACAGGGTGGACTATTGGTTACTATAATACACAAGTTTCAGTGAGTTCATGTGACAGAGATTACATCACTGATTATCGATTATAACTGATGACATCACTTAGCACCATTTATAAAGATATAATTTACAGGATATTCGTGGCTCTTTTGTAAAATATAAGTATGTATATATGTACTAGCCCTTTTCTGCCTATGAATATGCTGTAAATTATAACCTTAGAAGTGGTGCTTAGTGATGTCATTAGTTATACTCGTTGCTAAGTGATGTAAAGTGTCACATGACACATTGAAACATGTACCTACTAGTAAATAGAATGATAAAAGTGGTTAATGTGTTTTTAGTCCCCAGTTTCTCATAAGTTGAATATCCTGCTCCCAATTCACCCCTACAGCTCCACCTACTTCTGATAACCTCTACCGCTTTTAGGGGACAGTTTGAGACTCTAGTGTATTGGTTGATACGACCGGCACTACCACCCACAACTCATGCTATTTTGTGTTTGAAGAACAACAGCTCTAATGAATGTGTATTATATAAAAAGCTCAGAGACAAGCTGCTTTGGGAAGTTGACAAAGCATAAAAGGTTATCACATGAGCACAAACTGTGACCCATCCCATTCAACAGTTTTCTTTACTATGTAAAAATGGGTCTATGATCCCATTATTGTTTGTCTTCCTTTATCCACACTCTAGGGCAGTGATCCCCAACCAGTAGATTGCGAGCAACATGTTGCTCTACAATCCCTTGGATGTTGCTCCCAGTGGCCTCAAAGCAGGAGCTTATTTTTTAATTCCAGGCTTGGAGGAAAGTTTTGGTTGCATAAAAACCAGGTGCACTGCCAAACAGAGCCTCAATGTAGGTAGGCAATCTACATAGGGGCTACTAAATGGCCCTTATTTTGCACAGCAGGAACAGTTTTCATGCTAGTATTGCTCCCCAACTCCTGTTACTTCTGAATGTTGCTCACGGGTTCTAAAGGTTGGGGATCCCTGCTCTAGGGAGTGATCCAAACATGGGTTGCTATATCTAACACTAAATTAGTCACAATAGAGCAGCTCCTAGGGAACCTGATTGTGTTTTCTGCTTCCAGTACTTATCATAAGGCATCGTAATACCTACAGTATAAATCCTTGCTGCAGATTTACTAAACGGTGGCAGTCGCTAGTGAAAATTTGCCAGAAATCCCATCTGCAGGGACATCGCCAATTTAATTACAGACGTAGAGGACAATTCACTAGCGAAAGAGACCGTCGCTAGTGCAGTTTCGAGCCCTATTGGCAGGTGAATTTTCGATCAGGCAAATGATCATTACTCCACAAATTTACTTTATACTATTATTTATTGAACATGTTAGAAATTCCTGTTGGTGAATGACTGCTTTAGCCCCAATTCATGCAGTCATCTCCAGATTAAAGGTGGCCATAGACATAACAATTACGATCTTTCTTGGAAAAGATCTTTCCAAGAAAGATCGTTCGTTTCAATACACACGTGTAGAGCTGAATGGTCAGATATACAGGTAGAAACAATAGAATTCTACCCTTGTCTGACGATTCAGCACTAACACTGGCCGATGTTTGGGTGACTTCAAAGGCACCCGATCAAAATTTTCCGTTCAGCCCGATCAACGAGCCGACCGATATCCAAGTCTTCTGCCGATATCGGTTGGCTCTTGTCCCACCATACACACACCTAGTTTTGTACGATATTATCTGTGCGTCTATGGCCACCTTAAGCCTCATAGGCCCACAGTATAAACCAATTATTTGCCCAATGGCTAAATAATGGATGAACCAGATTGGCAGATATCTGCTTAGTGGATTTTTACCTATTTTGAAAAACCTATAGATTTAGCCTGGGAACAAGAATGCCAAGCATTTAATTTGCCATCGTTCTATTAACTGGTGTTCCTTGAGTGATACCTTTAAACAATTCTATCAAGTTTATGAAGAACAAGCTTTGGCATTGAGAAACCAGTTCTCTTGTCAGTTTAGTAGGATATTTATTTGAATATTGGCACTTATGATAGGGTTTCACATGACATTTCTTGGAATCACACCTGTATTTATTTTCATCTGCCATCATTCCCAAATGGAAAATACTGGTCACAAACCCACAACCAAAGCTTAACTCTTTGCTAGTAAGCTCTACTTCTTTTGTATAACAACACTTGGAACCAAAAATGGGAAAAAAGAACAGATGACAAGTACAGCTATGAGATCTGTTATCCAGAATCCCATTATCTAGAATGCCCTGAGTTACAGAAAGTTTGTCTCCCATAAACTCCATTGTAATCCAAATTTTTAAAAACAATGTCCTTAATGTTACTTAATGTGGTTATCTGGAAAACCACAGATTCTGAGTATTCTGGTTAACAGGTCCCATACCTGTGCCATAATTGGCTGTATGAACCTATTTTCTAATATATAGTGGAAACCTTGTATTATTTTGTCCTATTGGAGTTGAGAGTTGACTGTGAACATTTGAAAATACTGAGGCTACAATGAATTTTGTTTCTCAATATACAGCTATGACTGGTTGCAGGTTGGCTCTAGCTTTAGCAAAATCAACAAGGTCTCAGCAGAAAAAATAGGTAATGCATTGTAATATTAACAAAGCTACTTACTCCCAGCTGCTGATTCTTTATTCCAGACGTTCCAGAGCTGAGCAATAAAAAATGGGGCCCAGCATATAACATATACCAGCACGATGACAAGAGTCATGCGAACAGTCTTTGCCATAGCACTGGTCACCCCAGAGTCCGATGCTGAACGGGTAACATTTCTCCCGCCCATCAGCTTCGATTTTCTCCTTGGTCCTGGGGAATGTTCTGGGCCCGTATTGACACTACGGTGAATCTCTCTAAAGATCAGCACTTGACATGTGGCAATAAACAAAGCTGGCAGAATGAAGACCGCCAATGTAATCCATGTAACATAAGCTTGAAGACCCCATGGTTCTATAAATGTAGCCCAGCAGTCAAATACACCTGGGTGGACCTCTTTCTTGGAAAAAATGAATCCCTGAGGAAGACTAAAGACAGCAGAAGCCAACCATGCCAAGGACACTGGAATATTCCATCTCGCCGACCCTTTCTTGAAGGTCATCAATGGCCGACAGATCGCCTGGTGTCTGTCAAAGGTCATGGCCACAATCATGTATGATGAAGCAAACATGCCTACCACTTGAAGGTACCGAACTCCTCTACAGAGCACATCTGGTCCCCTAAAACGGTCAGTGATGTCCCAGACAAGTTGTGGAAGGACCTGAAAGAAAGAGACCACCAAATCCGCAAGGCACAAATGGATCATGAAGGTGTGCATGAGGGCATTGTGCTTTCGCCGCCTCAGTAAGGTGACCAGTACCAGGCAGTTTCCAAATGTGGCAAAGCCAAATATTGCTGCCAGCATTGCAATGTTCCATTGTGCTACAATAGGGTCCCGTTTTGCGTCTGCTGGTTCTGTGATATTGGGTGTTTCAAAGGGTGGCTGTGTCCCAGACATCTGTATAAAGAACAGGTAACATATTAATATAATATAAACAACAGTGTCCACTATGATTTATTTACACAAGTGCAGGTAATGCTGGTCATCATATACAGTGCTGCCTTGGGAGTGGATCAATTAGGCACATTTGATTTGCAGTGGGGCCCTACTGAGCAGTAGAGCAGCAATTTCAACTGTTATACTAGACTCTGGAAAGCAGTTACAGTAGTATGGGATGTAGTTGCGTAATATCTCCTAGGTAGGAACAATGTTGGATATCAAATATTGTATATGAGGGGAAGATGGAACCTATGGTAGCAGTGGGATAATAGCCACTGGGAAGGGACTGTGGCTGTGGGATAGCAGCTATAGTAGGGCGAGATTGTGCCTATAGTAACAGTGGGATAATAGTCTCCGGGAAAGGAGTGTGACTGTGTGATAGCAGGTATAGTAGGGAGAGATGGTTCCTATAGTAGCAGTGGATAATATCTGGGAAGGGAGTGTGACTGTGGGATAGCAGGTATAGTAGGGAGAGATGGTGTCTATAGTAACAGTGGATAATATCTGGGAAGGGAGTGTGACTGTGGGATAGCAGGTATAGTAGGGAGAGATGGTGCCTATAGTAACAGTGGATAATATCTGGGAAGGGAGTGTGACTGGGATAGCAGGTATAGTAGGGAGAGATGGTGTCTATAGTAACATTGGGATAATAGTCTCTGGGAAGGGAGTGTGACTGTGGGATAGCAGGTATAGTAGGGAGAGATGGTGTCTATAGTAACATTGGGATAATAGTCTCTGGGAAGGGAGTGTGACTGTGGGATAGCAGGTATAGTAGGGAGAGATGGTGTCTATGGTAACAGTGGGATAGTAGTCTCTAGGAAGGGAGTGTGACCAGGCCCGGACTGGCAATCTGTGAGTTCTGGCAAATGCCAGATGGGCTACCATAAGATGCCATAGAAAGTCATTATTTAGTGGGCTGGTGGTGAGATGATTGTTCCTCTGTGTACCTGAAATGCCAGGGCCTATTTTGACTCCCTGTGGGATAGCAGGTATAGTAGGGAGAGATGGTTCCTATAGTAGCTCCCTTCCTATAGTAGCAGTAGGGATAATATCTGGGAAGGGACTGTGGCTGTGGGATAGCAGCTATAGTAGGGCGAGATGGTGAATATAGTAACAGTGGGATAATAGTCTCTGGGAAGGGAGTGTGACTGTAGGATAGCAGGTATAGTAGGGAGAGATGGTGCCTATAGTAACAGTGGGATAATAACCTCTGGGAAGGGACTGTGACTGTGGGATAGCAGGTATAGTAGGGAGAGATGGTGTCTATAGTAACAGTGGATAATAGTCTCTGGGAAGGGAGTGTGACTGTGGGATAGCAGGTATAGTAGGGAGAGATGGTGTCTATAGTAACAGTGGGATAATAGTCTCTGGGAAGGGAGTGTGACTGTGGGATAGCAGGTATAGTAGGGAGAGATTGTGCCTATAGTAAGAGTGGGATAATAGTCTCTGGGAAGGGAGTGTGACTGTGGGATAGCAGGTATAGTAGGGAGAGATGGTGCCTATAGTAACAGTGGATAATAGTCTCTGGGAAGGGAGTGTGACTGTGGGATAGCAGGTATAGTAGGGAGAGATGGCGCCTATAGTAACAGTGGATAATAGTCTCTGGGAAGGGAGGGAGTGTGACTGTGGGATAGCAGGTATAGTAGGGAGAGATGGTGTCTATAGTAACAGTGGGATAATAGTCTCTGTGAAGGGAGTGTGACTGTGGGATAGCAGGTATAGTAGGGTGAGGTAGTACCTATCAACATTTGTTATAAAAGCATCTGAAAATTTAACTTTGGCTGTTGGGTAAGGTAGATAGGAAGGTAAGATGGTAGCAGTAACAGTTAATACTGTATAAGCATTGCCTAACATCAGCCCTGCACAGACAGCCAAAGACTGTATAGCAATGTTTAATTGAAATTTAGTTGAACAACTAAATGTAGCCATGCTCCTTTATGAGTATGAGTTATAAGAATTACTGTAAGTAAGTAAAGAACTGCACAATCATTGTACTTGGAAAGAGAAACTATGTGGACTTCATTAGACCAAGAACAGATCTAATTAGTATGTGTGAAGACGGAGACTTGCACAGTGTCGGACTGGAATACCAGGGGCCCACCAGTAAACCGTGATCATGTGCCCAGTTTCCAAACTATTATTCCTCCTCTCTGCATTCAACCTCTTTATTCTCCTAGTCTTTTATATCTACTTACTATACTTTATTCTTCCATTATTAAGCCTCTTTTTACCATAAAGAAATAGGGAATGACCATAAAATAGGCTAAATGTTTAGAAGCAAAAGGGCCCACTGACACATGGGCCCACCGGGAGTTTTGACACTGGGCTTGCCAATAATGTAACTTGGTGGGGGCGGCCCTGGTGCGAGCCGTGCAGACAGGCCCGCCCCCACCCTCGTGTGCCGTTTTTTCGGTGCCGCTGCAGCCGGCTGCAGCGCGCACGATCTTCCGGGGGGGCCCTGCGGGGGTGCGGGCCCTGACCCATTTGCACCCGCTGCTCCCCCGGTAGTTACGCCCCTGGGGCTTGCAGTTGCTGAGTAAAACCTCAGAGAATGTAGAATCAGCGACTCTGCTCTCATTTATATTCCTTTATATATTTCAGACATTTGCAGTGACCATCATACCTAGAATTATTGCTCAACGTATATACTGTAAGACTGCATAGCTGTACTTAATAAATGCTGTAGTGAAGTAAATGATTTCAAAATCCTATGTTCATAACATTAAGCCTACAAACCTGCTGTGGAGTTCCCCTTTAACAGCTAAAGCAATACATGGATCTCAAATATCTTCAGCTTTTTTGTACCATCTGATGCCAATGCCGCCCCCAGTAATGGAATGCATGTTCCGAAAATCGCCACTCCCATTTAGAGACGATAAAAATCAGTAAGATATCTCTAATTGCATGAGAAGTACAAAATGTATCTTGTTTGAGTTTCACCGGAGAGACACGGTAATTAATAATTTTATAGGATGGTTGAGAATAGTTCAGGGATGCTGTTCAATGAGAAGCAGCATTTATAGGAGATGTATAATTAGCCAATCAGGATTCCCGTCTTGATGCATCATCGCCTCTGTGTATTCATTAGCTGTTAATATGTATAGATGGGGCACCGTGCCCATACACAGCAGTATGAATGGTTCACTTGTGCTGTTAAACCTATCGTTTTCCAGATAACGATTTTTCCATAATTGGGATCTTAACACCTTATGGGTCAGGGCACTCAGATCGATTCGTTTTCCGAAGTCGCCCGAAGTTTCCTTGTGAGGCAACTTCGGAAAATGAAGCGCTCCTAGTGCCATCCCGCCAGCGATTCACATTCTAGCAGGCGGGAGGCAGTTCGGGGAGATTGGTCGCCCCAAAGAAGAGGAGATTTGTCACCGGGGGACTAATCTCCCCGAATCTGAGCATGTGCCCTGACCCTTATCTGATGCCCTAGATATTCTTCCTAGATTCCTAGAACTATGACTGAATGACTATTGCAGGAAGATTTTTGTATATTTATAAAGGCAGTCCTATTGCGCCAGAGTCAGAGTTATGTTCTAAGCAATGCCTGTTAATTTCAGGCTTCAGTAGTAATTTTCAATGTTCCTATATATACAGCTCTCCAATACACAAGCATTCAGATGATATAATACTAAAGACTCTTTGCTTTAAAAAGAAACAGAAAATCTGAGATTTGCACACACATGCCATTCCACCCTTGGCCCTAAATCATGTCGAAACCTATTTAGTGCACCCCACTCCTCGAGCAAGGCTGCTATTAGTTTTCCTGTACGCCCACATTTACAGAACATACCTGGGGAGAGTAAGTAGTACTGGTTGCTTGGGTGAATTAGGCTAGTTATGCAATCAGTAAATACAAACACAGCACTGGGCGCTTTCTAGAAGAACTCTCAAATTCTATGTCTTTTTTTATTTAGGCCCTTCTGTAAAATGAAACAAACACCTTATAATATTTCCAGGGGTGGTACAATTGTATTACCATAGATCAGCAGCTAAAAATACAAAAAAAATATATATATACAGGGTCGGACTAGTGGTCCAAAGCCTATTGGGGCTGCCAACTCAGGGGCCCCCACACCCCCTCAGGGACCCCTGGCAGTCCCCAATGCTGCAACCCTCCCCATTTCCCCCCACACACACATGTACCTTTAACTTCTGTTCTTTGTGGCCTTGATCGGGGGGGAGGTTGGTCAGTGGAGTGGTACAGGGAGGCTTCATAAAGACTATACTAAAAGTCTCTATATTGAACCATGTCTTCCTAGTTCCATGTGTTTTTATTGTACCATATGTACAGTATAATAATGTAGGGTCTATGAAAGGGGAGATTTTTGGGGAGGAGGTTCAGTAAGGGTTGATCATGGATCGGTTTATTGTATAATTGTATATATATATATATACATAAATGAAACCAAACCTTTTGCTTATTACACCTTTGGAATATGGGGAGATTGAAGTAGATGCCCTGATTTATCCAGGCAAAACTGGAACTCTAGTCTATAAATAGGGACATCTGAGAGGCTTGAAATATTCATTGAAGTGGTTAATGGAACTATTTACATAACTTTGCCAATTTGCCGTCGTGACCTTTTCTCTGAGAAGCAAAGTGCTAGAGCTGATTTGGCAGTTTGTGAATATTTTAATCTGGAACTTCAGGGGGTTGCAGGGTTTTTCACTGGAGGGGGATTGGAGCAGTTATGTAACACTTGCATCTTGTGTTTGATGTGATAAATATATGCATAGCACTGGGGTACTTATCCTTGGGAATATATGCTAACAACTTCCTTCCACATGCACATATGAAAGGTACAGAAAGAATAGACACTAGAATGAAATAGCTAATAATATGGCATAGAAATGGGGTTCCCTTGTCAAAAGAGCTTACACACCTTAAAACCTTCACCAGCCCCAAATTCAGTACATTAATATAAAGGAAAACTAAACCCCCTAGGTTCAAATGCCCCCCCAGTTTTAAAACCCCAGCTAAAAAGCACAGAGCAGTGCAGCAGAGTTCCAGGTACCATCTTCTGTCCATTCATTTAATCTTTGGGTCTCTTCTGCAACATGGATCCTGCGGGCGCTTGCGCAGTTGAAGCGGATTCTTTACTATCTCCAACTGTGCATGTGCCTGCATGTGCCTGCAGTCCGCAGTGAGACACCAAGGGGCAGATTTATTAAGGGTCAAATTTTTAATTCATGTATTAATCATAAAATGTATTAATAGAATCAAATATTCTCAGCTCGGACAAATTGAATCAACCAGAAAACTAGAATCAAATTCGATTAGAACTCTAATCGAATTTAAAAAAACTCGATTCGAGTTTTTTTTTGTCAGGAAGGCTGCAAACATCACCAAATTCATCCCTGGACCTCTCCCATTGAGTTATATAGTAATTCAGATGGATTAAGGTGGCAAATAGTCAAATTCGAGTTCGTAAAGGGCCAGAGTATGATAAATCTCGAAATTCGAATTTGAATCGAGTTTGGATAATTCACAATTCAAATCTGAGAGTTTTGACCAAAAAAATGTTGAAAATTCGAACCCGAATTTTCATTTTGACCCTTAATAAAGCTGTTACTATGAGTGTTGTAATGTACAGAAGATGGGCCTGGAAACTCTGCTGCGCTGATTTGCTTTTTTTATCTCAAGGGCACTTTATATAACGTAATAGACTGTGTGGGAAGGGGGAGTTGTTGTACCTAATCCCTGATCTGTGGAGCCCTGATTAAGGGTCAGGTCAAACAGGCAGATTCGGGGAGATTAGTCGGCCAGACGCTGGCAGGATGGCACTCAGATCAATTTGTTTTTCGAAGTTTCCTTGTGAGACAATTTGAGGCGACTTCGGAAAACGAATTGAGTGCCATCCTGCCAGCGATTTTCATTTTAGCCGACGGGAAGGCAGGGGAGGCAGTTCAGGGAGATTAGTCGCCCCGAAGAAGAGGAGATTTGTTGCCGGGCGACTAATATCCCTGAATCTGCCTGTGTGCCCTGACCCTTATGGCCTCCAGACTGCTCAAGAGCTCTACTGATCATAATTGGACCATGATATATAAAACAGTTGCACAGCACTCATCTAGACAATACGCGGGTCAGAAGGGTTTCCACCTTCTGAAGAGGATCATACCAGTGGGGGGTTAATGGTTTGAGTAAACGGGCAGGTTGATGGTGTGAGGGTTGAGCAATGACATAGTGGGTGGACCGTGGGGTGACTCCTGCAAGGAACAGCAAAGAGTAAAATAAACGTATATAAATATTGGGCAGACTTGGGCTTACATGGACAGGGTATTACAAATTTGCCAGCGAGTATATAGCCAGTAAATTTGTAATTCTGTCCCGAGCCTAGACCGGTCATATTCTAGCTATATGGTTCCATCACAATCAGCCCCTTAAGCATTGTAAAGAATTTGGGGCTAAATGTGTAGCTCTTGCTTCAAAGACAATTCCTATAGGAAAGAGAGCAGCCAAGCCAGGACACGGAATACAAAAAATCAGTGTTCTGCAGGTCTGGACTGAAACTCAAAATAGGCATTGGCATTTTTGGCTGAAACAGTCCACAGAGAGGTCCAAACAGCCCCCACCAGCCCAATAAATAGTGACTGACTATGGCGTCTTACAGAAGCCCGCCTGGCATTTGGCAGAACACCCAGTTTGGGCCTGTTACCCTGTCTTGGCATAAATACTGTTTGACCCAGATTTGGTTCTGCTCAAGATGATAAAGAATTTTCCATTTTTCAAAGAAATGATGTAGTAATCTTGGCTCATTATTGGTGGGAGGAAATTGGCTTCAGATAACTTTCCTCTCTTGCCACTCAGTCAGTTCATGACAATTCTCATTTTACAGAAGCAATATCATCAGTTCCAGGTTTTCACAGTTAATCAACAGTGAGAGGGGAAGTGACAAAGGACAGGGCACTAAAGAGATTGCAGGCTGTGCATAGCAGCGTGAGAGCTCATTCTCACCCCTCAGATATACTGTTGAAGTCATTGTAATACAGAGAGGTTAGGAGCTAGCAATTGCCAGCAATTTTCTGCATCCCAGGGATATGGCAGTAAGATTATCAGCAATACTGTATGTATATATATATATATATATATATATATATATATACACACACACACACACACACACACACACACACACACACACACACACACACACACACACACACACACACACATATATATGGATCTTTCCGTAATTTTGGTCTTCATGACTTAAGTCTACTAGAAATTCATTTAAACATCAAATAAACCCAATAGGCTGGTTTTGCTTCCAATAAGGATTAATTATATCTTAGTTGGGATCAAGTACAAGCTACTGTTTTATTATTACAGAGAAAAGGGGAATTATTTTTAAAAATTTGGATTATTTGGATAAAATGGAGTCTATGGGAGACAGCCATTCCGTAATCTGGAGCGTTCTGGATATCGGGTTTCCGGATAAGGTATCCTATATCTGTACATTGTACAAATTTGGTTCTTTTTCATTTTTTCATTGCGTATGTTGCTCTGTTTATTTGATCTCATTAAGTGAAGGTTAAGAAACCCTGCAGTTAAATAAGCCGTAATAAATATGTAATATAAATAAATAAATAAGAATAAAGATTATTTTCGCTTCGGAAAACCCAGCAGCCAAAAAAGTGCACCCAGTTCCATGTTCCTCTGGGGACTACTGCTTGGCATCCTAAACTAGTGGGTATCAGTTCTGGGTATGTAAAGATCTGCCATCAAAGTTGGCCATCTTTCACTGATATGCCCACCCTGTGGTGGGCGATATTGGGCTGATCTGATCATTTGACCATTGGACCAGTGATCGCATAATAATTGCTGCTACGCAGCCTGTAGGCACAGTGCGGATGTATTCCGCAATCCAACGGCAACCTCAAACCTTTATGGTTGCCGACTTGGTCAAAAGTGACTGAATCAGGAGCTTAAAGGAGAAGGAAAGCTACCGAAGCAGTTTATTGCCAACAGATTAGCCACAAAGGTGCAATCTATAACACTATTTATTCTGTAGAATGCTTAACCATACCTAAGTAAACATCTCTGGAAGCTCTCTTGGTTTGTTTAGGATAGCAGCTGCCATATAAGCTCGGTGTGACATCCCTTCCTGCTTGAGTCTCTCCCTGCTCACTCATAGCTCTGAGCTCAGATTACAGCAGGGAGGGGAGGAGGGAGGGGGGAGAGGGAGAAAGTAGCAAACTGAGCATGCTCAAGCCCAAGCCCTGGAGGTCTAAGCTGAAAGAAGGAAGTCTGATACAGAAGTCCATGAGTACACAATAGAAGGAAAGAAATGTGGTGTTTCTTTTGACAGAGGACTTTGACAGAGGGCTTTGATGGTGTACTGGTGTATTTATATAGACTTTTAACGCTTACTTAGTTTTAGCCTTTTTGTCTCCTTTAAATGTATGACCACCTTAACACCCATTATATGTCCTTGGCGGATTTCTTCTATACTGCAAATGAGGGAGGTCCCCTGACACTAACATCGTTAGGAGGGATGTCTGGAGTTCTCCCCCTCAATCCACCCCATTGAAACACTCATCCTCTAAGGTAGATTCTTCCTCCCATAAATTCTATAGGAAACTAATCTGGCTACATACAAAGAGACCTTTCATTGTAAATCCCATTTGATAAATATGTCTTTCACTGCAAAATAAGCATATGGTTTACTGGACATTCATAAATAAATATCATGGAAAAATAACTTTAGAATGACAGAACATATTCCCTTGGAGCATTTATGCTGTGACCACAGCTTGTTGCTGTTCCAGGTATTACCCAATTTCTTTATAGGGTCAGGAATGAATCAAGGCAACAATGATTCAGTCTCAGGTTTAGAACTGTTTGTGTAACCTTTCAACAGCCTATACATTACACTGCAGACTTGCAGCTATTGCTGGCTACTCCGGAACACTGTGGATGTTTACCTATAAAATGTGTATCCATGTTAGTAGATTAAGGCTGCACACACTGGGCATGAAGTGCAAAGATCAGGTTGTATAAACAGTGTGCTCAGAGCACAATTACAGGCTGGAATAGGAATAGAAATATGCAGTGATAACAATAAAAATCTAGTTTCTTGACCACCTCATATTAATTGAAAAAGTGTCACTAACTATAAAATCAGCAAAAATGGTAACCTCAGGCCTTTCCTATTCCCAGCTCCCATGCACTTCAGGTAATAGGCAAAAGTGTAATATCTTAGCACAACAGGAAACATGTTTCTTAACCTTGGGTCCAAAAATGTTGCAGAACTACCCCCGAAAGCCTCGATTTATAGGTGTGTGCCTGCCCTGTCCCCGTTTTGTGATATCAGAGATGAGCGCAGTACCAGTTGGGTTGGTTTCTGGTATGGGTTGGGAGTGGGTGGGTTCGAGTTGGGTGCGCACCAGCTTTTTGCTTTATACATCTAAATGATTTGTAAATTAGTCGTACAGGATAAAGATTTAGTGTATCTGGTTTAAAGGTTGGGTGACAGCCCTAGTTACTAGCCTGTTAACTGGGAAAACCTTGGTGTTACCTAAGTGGAACAAAAATAAGCTCAAGCATATCAGAACAAAGCAGTGTTTACCAAACTTTGGGGATGTCACCCGAGATCAGTGTCATGAAGGGTGAATGCCTATTTGCTTTCACAGATACACCTAAGGGCAGAGACACGCTCAGATTTGGGGAGATTTAGTTGCCCGACGATTAATCACCTCTTCTACGGGCAACTAATCTCCCTGAACTGCCTTCTCCCGAACTGAACTTGCAAAGCAAAAATGGAGAAACAATAATAATAAAGCCAGGGTTTCGGGGTAGGGCAAAAAGGGTATTCCCCCCCCCCCCAGTAACCAGAGATATAACCCCCATGCCTCTGAATGCAGTAGAATAATAATAATAATAATAATATCCCATAAAAGGAAATGACATGCATTCGTATTGTGCATATGAATAGGGTACACTGCATGTAAAGCACTTTATGTGGCCACCAGACATCAGAGAAAATAGGACACTTTACATTAGAGTGATCCTCTTCTGGATTAAAGGGTATTTTCAGTGCACTTTGTCAGCCATGAGAGACAAATGCTTTTCCATAGGCAATAAAACACCCTGTCTCCCATCACCCTAGAACAGCAAACTGCTTGTAGCCTATGGCACTGCTTTCTGGTAGTCCTGCAAAGAATAATTTAATTTCCAGTTAAGAATAATGTCTCTTTATCTCTCATCTAGTCTTTACAGCTAATGATGACTGCTTTGCTATGGCATATGTTCTATTTAGAAAGTGTCCATTTACTACCGATGACTGCAGCTTGTATGCACAGTTCTGACACTACAATTAGTGTAAGGGAAGACTCAAAGATTCGGAGAGCTTTAATCACCCGGCGATAAATCTTATCTTCTTCGGGGCAACTAATCTTCCCGAACTGCCTCCCTCCGGCTAGAATGTAATCGCCGGCGGGATGGCACTCGGAGCACTTCATTTTCCGAAGTCGCCCAAATTTTCCTCGTGAGGCAGCGTCGGGCAACATCGGAAAATTAAGTGCACCAATTGCCATTGCTCTAACAATTTACATTCTAGCAGGCGGGAGGCAGTTCGGGGAGATTAGTCTAAGAGACTAATCTCCACAAATCTGAGTGTGTATCTCTGCTCTTAGTTCCAATAATAATACAAGCTTTGAGTTGTGTGAAATCTGGGTGCCACCCTTTGCCCTGCGGCTTCAGGGACCATAAACTCAGATCCAGATTTCTGTGGACACCACAACACAGTGACAGATTAATGGAGACCTCTCCGAAGGGTCCAACTAAAATGGGCATTTCCTCCATAGCTGTATTATAAGCCCTCTGGGTGGAAGAAAGGTTTATCTACTCCTTGCAGAAAGAGCCAACAGGCTTCTAAAGTGAAGTGCAGATATCTGTTTCATTAACTTGTCCAACAAAGGAAGTACGATTCACAAAACACAGATAGGTTTGCACATTAAAAGGGGAACTCCATCCAAAAACATCCTTGTATAACAAAAAAATGCATTTATTATGAGCTGCCAAAGTGCTTGGTCTATCAAGATAAAATGTAATCTACAGGCTCCAAAGAATCTGTGACCTTTGGTAGAGATGTAACTGGCCTACTGGGTCTAATGGTGAAACATTTTTTTAGGGCCCAAAAGCATGGGGCAAAAAAAGTAGAAATCTGTGTGTGCATTGAACCACTTGTTTAAAGTACTGTAAGTGACAGAAAGCAGCAGTGGGTGCACTTGAGTATAATTCTGTTTTCCAGGCAATGGAGACAGTTGAGATGCCCCACAGGCATTCCTTTGCTGGCTTTGATAAGGAGGCCTTATGGAGAGAACCTAACAAGCTTGTCCAGGGATAAAAATGCATTCCTTCAAATAGATGCTGGGTTGGAAGATGGTCAACCTTCTGTTACATAAGAACACCCACTAGTACTATGACACACATGCACAAGTGACTACAGCTGTAGATGGCACAAAGGCAAACATTTAGCATCTTTAGCATGGCTGAGTTAAAAGTTATGCTCGAGCAGCACCAATCTCCAACCAGTGCCTCTCGAGCAACATGTCACCAACCCCTTTGCTGTTGTTCTCAGTGGCCTAAAATCAGGTGTTTATTTTTTAATTCTTGGCTTGGATGCAAGTTTTGTTTGCATAAAACCAGATATGTTACCAAATAGAGCCCCCTTTAGGCTGTCAGCCAATCACAGCCCTTATTTGGGACTTTTTTCATGCTTGTGCCACACCCCAACTCTTTTTACAATTGAATGTGGCTCAGGGATAAAATAAAAGTTGGGGACCCCTGTTGTACAGGGTATTAGAAAAAGAGATGGCTCTGGGTTACTTAGTAGGGGCACAGGAACTTGATGGAACTGAAGCTGGAAACTCAACCAGGCCTCAGCACTGGATAGGACCCCAGAGGAGATACAATAAGTGCATTGTGAATGAGTCAATATCCAGTATGCAGAGGTTAAGTCATAGAAGTGAGGTGGCAATGCCTGGAAGCATGGGTGCTTGAGTGTCACCAGAACCAATGTTATACTGACTCGTGAATCTCTAGTTTATACTTTTCTGTCTTTCCTGGTACAGTCCAGTATATCAGGGAGCAAAAGGGCAATGGGTGAGGGCAAGTGGCTGTCTCCATGTTGGCAGGAACCATAGTTATGCCTCTGTCAAGGACTGGAACAAGGGGTAGGCAGAAGATGCACGCGCCTAGAATGCAATTTTGGGCGGGCACATAAAGGTCACCACCACTCCAAGAATGTACTGTATTCAGTGGCATAACTAGATGGGCCCCACAGCAAATTCATTTTAGGGCCCCAAAATATACAGAGGTTGCACTGTCTCATGGGCCCTCCTATACATCTTGGGCCCCCTGCTTCCTCTGTAGTTACGCCCCTAACTGTGTCCCATAGTAAAATATTTTTATGGCCCAGAAGCATGGAACAAAAAAAAAGCAATTCTGCTTATGCCAGAGAACGAGATGGATTGACGATGACACCTTAGAATAACCCACTCTAATCTCCCTCTCACGCAATGTTACATCACTATTCACATCCAAGATTGACTTGTTATGGTTTCATACAGTGCCACCATCACAATTGTACTGGGGCCCAGTTGTTTTTAAAGCTAAGGTGGTCCTGTCACATTCTATATGGAATTGAACTGGGGACCTGCTATCTTCTGTGCTGCCTTCTTGACACTGCTCTATCTGAGCAGGCAGGAGGTTGCTTAGTTCATGCTTTGGTTGCCTTTATTTTCCAGGCAGGCATTGTGAATTCACCTGTGGTCAATTGGCCACAGGTGCTCTGAGTTTGCCATCAGCGTGGCTACAAGAACCCCTGCTCTGCACTCTCACATTGTCCGTTGTAGGTCAAGCTTGCTTGTTCCTCTGTGATGATTACCAATTCAAGCTCCTGAATTCTGATTTGCTGGTTCTGACCCCGGGCCTGTTCCTGACCCAGCATTTGCCTCACTCCTCAGTGGTTGATTTTCTGGTTCTGAAATGGCCTGCCTGACTATGATTATTCTGTCTCTATTGGCTCCTTTCCTGCTGTATGTTTGGCTCCATTGCTTGCTCCTGTGGAAGTTGCTGGATTCTTGTGAGGTAAGACCTGGCGCTGAGGGCCAGGTGGCTATTATAGGCAGAAGATCATGCCTAGACCAGAATCCAGTGACTTCCTCAGGAGTTTGGGTTCACCATACGTGACAGGGCCATGCTGTACTTCCTGAATTAGCTGAGCCCTCCTTGAGTTGCAGAAGCCACTGAAAACTGTGAAAGGAGCTGGAAGCCACCAAATGAAGTCAAAAGCCACAGAATGGAACTGAAAGCCATTGGAAAAGAGTCAAAGTTGACCTTTAAAGGTAGGTTCAACTGAACTCCAATGGTCTTTATTTTATTTTTATAGCACCCGGCAATCATTTCTTTGTTACTTTTATGGGGGACCCTGGCCACCAATGTTTTACAAAAACTTTTATGGGGACCCTGACCCATAAAAGATACAGTATTCAGTAGGTGATGTTACTGAATGAACATTGTTGAGTATTTAGGGCATGCATGTATGTATGTAACTCAGTAAGATATGCATCATGACTAATCCTGAAAAACAAGGTAGACATACTGTCACTATTTGCCTCCAATGGCCAGGAGCCACGAGAGAGCCGCAGGCACCTGAGAAACAGGTTACTACCATGTGTAAATCGCAAGTGACAGTTATGGTAAACAGTTAATGCTAAAAGGGTCAAAAGTCTTAGGCCTGCAGGCCGGCTTGTTATTGTGACTAGTAATACATATGTATTTCTTTTAGTAATCTGGCAGAGTTTGAAAGAGTAATATAAGGAACAAAATGGTTGACTGGACACAGGCCAATACCCAGAGGAAAACATTTACAGCAACACGGTGACATATTCACAAATGGCCCTTTGCACCTGCATAGACAGCTTCCTGGATGGGGCATTGGAGAAGGGCGTTCTACTGGGATATACACATAGCAGCCTAAATCTGGTCTGGATGGCAGTCGACTGAGAGAATGTAGACTGGAAGAACTTTCATAAATTCTAGGTGGTATTTAGGGAGCGTGGCCATAAAATGGGCATGGGCATCTGTTCGTTGATGCGGTCCCGCGCTCCGACAGCCCGTTACCCTTCGCTATGATCTGTTCTTTGGGCCCTAGGGCCCACGTTTGGATCAGCCCGGTATCGCCCACCTCAAGGTTGGCATATCGGGTAGAGAGGTGTATGGCCACCATAAGACCTAACTTAAACTCTTAACTTGTAATTTTGATGGGATTGGGAGAATCTCTATATCCCGTCTCTCTTTCCTTTTGTATCCATGCAATCTTGGCCTGGAGGCACCACTGTGTCAATGACTATTTCTGTTGATGTGTATTATCATAACCCTGGATACAACAACAAATACACCATTCACAGAGCCCAGAGTTTTGTGTGGTCAAGGAGAATCAATGCTGGGAATTCTCCTGCACTATATTTTTTTTTGTAAGTTCCAGGAATATATATATATATATATATATATATATATATATATATATATATATATATATATATATATATATATTACGATCAAGGGCTAAAACAGTTTTTTATGTAAGGATCGTGGGATTAAAAAAGTTCTTATATAAGGAATACAACATGTGTTTATTATACTTATGAAATGGGAGAAGGGAAGTGCAAGGGTTTAAAACCACATTGAGCTAATCTACCAAAACAGTGGCGTAACTATAGAGGAAGCAGACCCCCACAGTCACAGGGGACCCAGGGACCTGGGGGGCTCCCACTATAGCTAATTAAAAAAAACTCTCCTCCCCAGCCGCTTTCTTACCTGCGGCAGGGAAGGGGGACACAAGTCGGGCAGGTCTAGGTGCGGAGTTGGCGGGGCGAAGGTGGGACAAGGACCGGGGTTGAGGTAGGATGGGAAGTGGCCCGGAGGATGGGGATCGGAGTACACTGGGCCTCTCTGAAGATTTTTTTTTCAGGGTGGCCCTGCACACTCTAGTTACACCACTGTACCAAAATCTGCATTTATTTCACCAGGACAGAAGAACATTTCACAGGAAGGGAAAGACAGCATAATCCTTCTTGTTCTTTCGCTGGATTGTGGCAGGCTCAGGGGAAATAAAGGGAAATTCTAATTTACAGGGCAAGGGTAGTTGATTAATGAAAAAGTATCCATGTCAAGATGGTAAGATCACAAAAAGATGACACAAGAGCCAAGGATCGGTCAAAGTTCTGAATAAATTTGTTCCTAAAAGAAGATCCTGGAGGTTACAAGGAGGGCTCTTGGTGTCAGAGCCCCAGTGGGCCCCCAATTCTCCAGTTCGACGTTGGTAGGGGGTTGTAGGTTTGATTACAACCGTGGCACTATCTGCAGGTAGTATGTATGTGTTGTATGGTTTCAAATATAAGTTTTCCAGCTCAGAAATGATGGATTGATTCATTGAAACAGTGGCAGGCAGATGACAACATTTTGCTTGCTGCCTTCCTCCTCCTAATGGTGGTGATCAAAATCCTCCAGATGCCATTAACTTACTAGAACATGTGATAAATTGGGACCACTATTAGAAATTCCAGCTACGTGGGCTGCTCTGATTACATTCCATTGAAAGTAATGAGTTTGCAATCAGTGCGGAACCGAAAAGTACATGCATGGATCTACACATACATCTTGTATGCCCCATGAAACAATCCACTGGATCAATGCATTTATCCTTGAATAAGGCCTGATTGTTGTTGGTCTTAATGGGTTATATATCCAGCAATTCTTGGTAAAGAACCAACAAAAAAAACATAGCACGGACAATACAGAATGCAGCACCTGACGTTTAGTCCCGATTCCTTTCTTCCCTACAGCCCCAACTATCCCTCATCAATATTACATGAAAGGAAGACCTATTCTGACAATGGATAAAATGTACTATTCTGTACAAATCCATCTTCTGTGTTGTGTTTGCATTATGAAAGGTTGCCGACTTAGAGAGAATTTTTCTTCGATCCTTAAATTCCCTGCACCAAGGAGAACATTTTGGTGGGAAAAGTCAGAATAAGCCATAAATCAATGATGCCTTCTGTTTGTTACATTCAACCCTAAAATAAGCTCAGAACGTTTCTTAGAATCTGTACATCCTTTTCGGGAAAAATAACAAACTTTGTTCAGTCTGATTTTGATTGAGTCCTGTGCAGTTAAATTGTAGCTGAGATTGCCCCTTACATTCAGCAATTTGATAAATAAATCCTACCTAGCTTGCAGGTTGATGGACAGGTAGCTGACAATACCCCTATCGTAAATGCCACCAATTTGCCTAAGAAGGGCGTTAAACTTCTCTTCCAGACTCCAGGACTTGTCGCTGGACCTGTCTTATACTCTAAAGGCAGCCATAGACGTAGAGATCCGCTCGTTTGGCAATGTCGTCAAACGAGTGGATCTCTCCGCAATATGCTCACATTGAGGTGGGCGATATTGGGCTGATCCGATCATGGGCCCTAGGGCCCAATGATCAGATCATAATGCTGCCAATACGGGCTGGCGGATAAACGCACAGACGGGATTTTTTAACCTACCCGATCAAGATCTGCCCGGCCAAATATCGATCGGGGAAGGCCGTTGGATGGCCCCACACATGGGTCAATAAGCTGCTGACTTGGTCTGTCTGGCAAGGACACACTTTTCCCCCGCCCACAAGCTGTGGCAAAACAACTGTACTCTGCTGAAAACATGACAATGGAAACCCCCTTTTTTTGGAAAAACTGTGAAAAATTGACATACACTACAGAATATAAAACATCAATTAACCACTGGAACTGACAGAAGGGTGGGTGGGGCAGCTCCACCAGCGCTCTAGGATGTGGAGGGAACAGGAAGAAGGTGAGGCGTTGCACTTCTTTAAATAACAGCCCTGTTGCCCTTCAATCCCGTTGTGGACTACCAGCCCCAGAAATCCGTTCCCCAGCCGACCAACCCTCCCTCCAGTCTCTGGCACCTTCGCTAGCCTCTTTGGTGCCCTACCATACCAAAGTAACTAAGACAGCACCCCAAATATCAAATATTTGCTTTCATAGTTCAACCTGCAGCTGTCAGAAAAAAAAAGCCACTCAATGGTTGGTGACTGCCCATGGGCAAATTTGCCCAGTGTTTACTAATGAACCATTGTAATGTTTTTATCCAAGGCTTCTGCTATGTTCTCGGGGGGAAAGGAATGAATGAAAGAGAGACACTGTGGATCAATTACCTCCCATGAGATTTGTTTCTCTAAACTGGTATTTATTCCCTTGTCCCCATGCCAGTTTTGTTTTTTACAGGACTGGGAAACGGGAAGGGATTTTCCTCGTATGAAAATATGAAGACAAAAGGCAACGGTGAATTAAAGCAATACCTCATAAATAATAAAAATGGAGCAGGCAAAGTCTGTTGGGCCCCAGGCCTACATCTACAATGTCCCTTGCCCAGTACAATGTTGAAAATAAAATTCACAGAGCTGCATGTGTCTGTTAAAACCAACGTAGTGCAGGTATGGGACCTTTTATCCAGAATGCTTGTGACCTGGGGCTTTCCGGATTACGGATCTTTCCATAATTTGGATCTATATACCTTAAAGGAGAAGGAAACCTACCAAGGCAGTTTATTGCCAATAGATTTGCCACAATAGTGCAAGCTAGAACGCTATATTTATTCTGCAGAATGCTTTACCATACCAGAGTAAACGGCTCTAGAGTCTCTCTCTGTTTGTTTAGGATAGCAGCTGCCATATTAGCTTGGTGTGATATCACTTCCTGCCTGCGTCTCTCCCTGCTCACTCATAGCTCTGGGCTCAGATTACAGCAGGAAGGGGATTTTGCTTCCAATAAGGATACATTATACCTTAGTTGGGATCAAGTACAAGGTACTGTTTTATTATTACAGAGAAAATGAAACTCATTTTCAAACATTTGGATTATTTGGATAAAATAGAGTCTATGGGAGACGGCCTTTCTGTAATTCAGAACTTTCTGGATAAGGGTTTCTGGATAATGGATCCTATACCTGTAGTGTTTTTTGCCACCTACATAATATTCCAATCACATTGAAGCAACTGGGATTTTGAAGTTTAAGAGATCCTGGGTGACGTAGAATTGATGGGATTATATTCCCGGAAAATGATTTACTTAGACGACGTGTGGGAAGACAGTGTGATTTACTCACCATATAGGGGGATAATAAAAAATAAAGCATCTTGCATTGTACATTTTAAATCACCTGTTGCAACTGACTGGACATTCCAGTGTAACCTTAAGTCAAGGGTCCATTCCCACATAGGGTTGCCACCTTACTGACCTGTGGTGGAAGGGGCGATGACATGATATAGAGACATCATGAAAAAGTGGGAGTGAGGATCAAGGGATTAAAAAGTTGGTGACAGGTAGCAGACTGATGGGTGGCAGCCATATACAGAGATAGGGCTTGTGCATGATCGCTTCCCACAAGGAAGCGATCAGGTCATTCAGACCTTTATTTTAGACCCCCCCCCCCACTGGACAGGGTTCCGTTGGACACTCTATAATCTTGGACCCAATGTTTAATGTCAGCAAAACAACCAGTTCTGTCTACAACAGAGATCCCCAACCTTAAGAACCTGTGAGCAACATTCAGAAATAAAAGGAGTTGGGGAGCAACACAAGCATGAAAAATGTTCCTGGGTGCCAAATAAGGGCTGTGATTGGCCATTTGTGGATCGACAACCTACATTGCGGCTCTGTTTGGCAGTACACCTGGTTTTTATACAACCAAAACTTGTCTCCAAGCCAGGAATTTGAAAATAATCAGCTGCTTTGAGGCCACTGGGAGCAACATCCAAGGGGTTGGAGAGCAACACGTGGCTCAGGAGTTACTGGTTGGGGATCACTGCTCCAGAGCCTAATTAACCATGCAATATATACATGTCCTCTTTTAAGGTAATAGGAACATCTCTTTACCATGGCTGTCTATTGCCCACATTCTATAGGTGTTTTTTTTAAGCCACTCGGGAAAGTGAAAGAAGTGTCAGCAACTAGAATTTGGAATTGCTGATGAGGCTGGTTGTGTGTGTTATTGATTTTCTGCCATTATTGTCGTATTGAGTGCCTAGCTATGCGCACAATAAAATAAACCTGGGGTGTGAGTAATGAGGTGCACTACATTAAGTTATTGATTGGCATTTGCAAGCTATTTCCAGTTTATTCCGGACCCCCACCCTGCAGCATTTAATCCTTTTCAAGTTGCTTCAGCAGGTGGAACCATACAATGAATGTATAATAGAGATAGTTAGACACAGACATGGCAACAAAGGACTTAATGCTTGTGGCATATATTGCCTGTTTCAGCTCTTGAGTCCTGTGCGGAACCAATTTCTAAGACCTGGACCCGACTTCATCAAAAATGGGTGGGGACAAAAGCAAGTTTTGTAAAATATAAACATTAATAGACAAATAAAAAATAAGATAAGAAATTTAGATGAGACCCGCAACCCGAAGACCTGCGAGTGCGGGTGACCCACGGGTACCCGACCCTCTGCAGGATTCTATCTTGAGCAAGTGAGCAAGTATCATTACTTAACCCCAAAAAATTATTATTTGTCTAATAAAATCAAACATAATTCTAAGTTTAATAAATATATATTGGGAAGTTGCTTAGAATTATGTTTTCTGCGTATCGAAAAAGTCGGTGTAGGAAAAATCTCGACAAAACTGTGAAACATTTTTCGAATCATACAAATTTTTCAAGTTTGATGCCGGAATCATACAATTCTTTCGAGTTGTCGCCTGAAAACTATTGGATGAAAACCAGAGCAGATCATGACATCTTCGGATTGCAAAAGGGACATCTGCCATTGACTACATGACCTTGACATGTTTAAGCTGGAGTATTTTTGGATTCAGATTTTTAGCAGTTACAATAAATCTATAAAAAAATTTTAGTTTTCTTCCCTCTAAAAAATTTAGTTTTTCCCTTTAAAAACTCGACCTGAAAAAATGGAGGTTTAATTAATAGGCCCCTATGTGCCCTAGCACCTTACCCATGTTGTCTGCCCACTCCTGCTCCTTCAAGCTCTCTCTTTACTTCTTCTCTTGCTGTTAAATAAACTATTTAGTTGCAGTTCCAGCATGGAAAGAGACTGTGAGAGTACCTGGCGGTCTAGCGGTGGTGCGGCGGGGACACCCTTCGTGCGTCGAATAGTAATGGCACATGCGCATGTGCATCTTCCAGGTTTGACATGGAGCTGCGTCTGACATCATCACACATTGGTGAGAAATGTAAATATTTAGAGGCCCACGCTCGGCAACTCATTGCCCAATGTAGGTCTATTTTCAATAGTTCCTGGGTGCGATTTCTAGTGTTTCTGATCTATTTTTGACCCTGCTTGTCCCTGAACAAGTCTAGTTTGCTGTCTGTCCTGACCTTTGCCTATGTACTGACTATTGTCTTGGATTACAGTGAAATTGGTGTATTGACCTGGCTTGTGACTTTGACTACACTCCTGTCTCATCATTGTGTACTGTGCAGCCTGTCCCTTGACCACTCTTTGTTCCCCGTTCCTGCTGCAAACATTCGGTTCCCTTGTCGCAAACATTCGGTTCCCTTGTCTGCCCAGAACTCTCTCCTTGGTCCACTTGCATTAAAACAAAAGGCGGCTGCTATAGGCAGAAGAATGAGCTGTGCCTGGGTTTGGGATACCGAACGTAACAGAGGCAGATTAGAAATGTTTATAATTCTAAAATCCTACTGAATTCAATTCTACTAGCTACTAAATACCATTCTACTAACCTACTACCTAACTGGTATCTGGTTGTTAGGTTTACTGAAAATTAATTAGCCCTTTAACAGCATTACTAAATATGCTCATCCATAATCCATAAATGTATGTTTCTGTTTGAACGTCAAAGGCAAGCAGCCCTGACCGGTAATTCCATTAACATATACATTGACTGCTACATGTCAGCTAGATTTACGTACATTTCCAAGAGCCAACGTCTCTGAAATGCACTTGCAGTTGTATTTATAATCAGGCCACAGAGACTCTCTAAAACCAACACATCTACCAAAAGACTTTGTGCTGATCTTTCCCCAATGTGCCCACCAACGGCAGGGCTATATTTGGTTATAATCCGAATGTTTGGCCCTAGGAGGAGCAATGGGCTCAGACAGGTCATTCCCTGGAAAATTAAACCTTCCAGATCTATATGGTGGCCAGATATCGATCGGGAAGACCTGTCGGAAGACCCAAACACAGGCAGATAAATTAGTCTAAAGGACCAATATCGGCATCTTTAATCTGCCCGTGTATGCAACAGAACAGTTACATTGCAATGAATCCGTCAACTACAGGCTACAAAATAAAAGCTGAGATCTCACTTATTGAATTGAATAAAAGTAACCATTCATGGGCCAATAAATTGCTCTAAGTTGCCAGCTTATTGACCCATGTATGTATGAGTCTTTCAAATGGCATACCTGACTGATATCTGGCCAAAAATTGGGCAGATTTGAAAATAGCCACCTTCTAACCACCTTCTAAAAAAAATTCCAGCTGCACTGATGTCCGTAAAAAAAACAAAACAACGCAAATGTTTTACCACCAGCAATTGACTTTACCGCCGGTGGGAAAGCATTTGGAGGAGGCTAGCTGCCCGCAGGAGTGGAGATTTAATATGTGTGACTGATCTCCTCATGCATCATTGCCAATGAAAGAAGGGATTGGGGGACAACAGGCAGGTTTACCTGCAAATACATTCAAATTAAATTATAATACTGGCCCGATAATTGGCTGGTAATATACCGGTTGCCAGCCAGATGAGAACCTTAGCTGTGACGTTTCTCCATATGCTTAAATCATTGTCCTAAGCTAAATTAGGCAAAGATCCTAATGACTTGGTTTTGCATTGACTGCCGTTTATCATCTATGTTAGTCAATCAGCCCCACAAATTGATACCAAATTCCCTCCTTTGTGTCTCTTCAATCATTCAGTCCCAGAAGGTTCAAGCTCGGATGAATTATGACCTGTGTCAGAAAGAGGCTTAATCGCCACAAAGCACCAAATGTAACATACCTTGCCACTTCTGTAAGCAATCAGCAGCCAATCAAAAACAGCCGTGAAAGTCAGAAATGGTACCCTTGGGGATCACTGGCTGCAGATTATTTAGCTACTGTATATCCCACTGACAGAACTGGTACCTACTAATGGTATATAATGGTACCTGGCACAACCATTAATAACTATTAAGGTGCCTCTGTTGGAATATGTATCCATTTATTAAGACTAATATGTTCCATTTGACTTTATCTTTGCTCAGTGAGCTTATAAAACTTGATTGATTGATGTTTCCTTCTAACACTGCGGGAGAATCATTTGCACTACATTCCTTTTCTGATATAGAGCTAGGAGTATAGTAGGGTGAGACATTCAGACCCCCACACTGCTCAGGATACACAACCTGTCTACTCTGAATCTTTTACATAATATACGCAATGCCCCAATATGCTCCTTTACAGATAAGCAAGTGTGATTGGACTTTAAAATGTTCCCTTAAATTATCATATCCCCTAGCCTTAGGCTGCTACTCACTTCAGACTTTGTAGCAGTGGATATTTTTATTACACATGACAGCCGTCTCTTTGGTTATATTCGCAGTAGTAAAATCAAAGCAAGTGGAGTTTCAGGTTCTTTGACTTGAAAGCTTTTCCAGCCGCACACATCACCCTGCGGAACGTAATTCACTAGTGTGAACAGGTCCATACAGAATAATGAACCATAAACATGATTAACTCTATAATCTGCACTGTGTAAAAAGAAAAAGGGATTTAGGTGTTCCACCTTTAAGGGCACTGGTAAAAAGGATGGGGATTTTTAAGGGTGTGGCACCCTCATCATAACCCAAATATTAAGAAACCCCCGAGGGAAAATTGCCCTTTAGAGCTATTTTAAGGAGAAGTTTACATGAAACTAATTTACAAGGCGTAGTTACTTTGTATGATTCATATTTGTTTCCTTATGTGCACACCACATATTCACCAAAAATTGTGGAAAATCGTCAGAAGCACGGTTTCTTTGGCTTCGGGAGTAGTTGTGCACATCCTTTCCGCTGACATCACATACCCAGAAATTTCTTACCTTGTTATTCTTTAATGATATACAGTAGCACTGACATATTCTGCTTTCACAGTCCCTTCCCAGAGGCTATTATCCCCCCTGTTACTATAGGCACCATCACTCCCTACTAATACTATACTTAATACGATACTATACCGGCTATCCCACAGTCACACTCCCTTACCAGAGACTATTATCCACTGTTACTATAGACACCATCTCTCCCTACTATACCTGCTATTCCACAGTCACACTCCCTTCCCAGAGACTATTATCCCACATTTACTATAGGCACCATCTCTCCCTACAATACCTGCTATCCCACAGTCACACTCCCTTCCCAGAGACTATTATCCCACTGTTACTATAGGCACCATCTCTCCCTACTATACCTGCTATCCCACAGTCACACTCCCTTCCCGGAGACTATTATCCAACTGTTACTATAGGCACCATCTCTCCCTACTATATCTGCTATCCACAGTCACACTCCCTTCCCATAGGCTATTATCCCAATGTTACTATAGGCACCATCTCTCCCTACTATATCTGCTATCCCACAGTCACACTCCCTTCCCAGAGACTATTATCCCTCTGTTACTATAGGCACCATCTCTCCCTACTATACCTGCTATCCCATAGTCATACTCCCTTCCCAGAGACTATTATCCACTGTTACTATAGGCACCATCTCTCCCTACTATACCTGCTATCCCACAGTCACACTCCCTTCCCAGAGACTTTTATCCCACTCTTACTATAGGCACAATCTCTCCCTACTATACCTGCTATCCCACAGCCACAGTCCCTTCCCAGATATTATCCCTACTGCTACTATAGGAACCATCTCTCCCTACTATACCTGTTATCCCACAGTCACACTCCCTTCCCAGAGACTATTATCCACTGTTACTATAGACACCATCTCTCCCTACTATACCTGCTATCCCACAGTCACACTCCCTTCCCAGAGACTATTATCCCACTGTTACTATAGGTACCATCTCTCCCTACTATACCTGCTATCCCACAGCCACACTCCCTTCCCAGAGACTATTATCCACTGTTACTATAGGCACCATCTCTCCCTACTATACCTGCTATCCCACAGTCACACTCCCTTCCCAGAGACTATTATCCACTGTTACTATAGGCACCATCTCTCCCTACTATACCTGCTATCCCACAGTCACACTCCCTTCCCAGAGACTATTATCCACTGTTACTATAGGCACCATCTCTCCCTACTATACCTGCTATCCCACAGCCACACTCCCTTCCCAGAGACTATTATCCACTGTTACTATAGGCACCATCTCTCCCTACTATACCTGCTATCCCACAGTCACACTACCTTCCGATAGACTATTATCCCACTGTTACTATAGGCACCATCTCTCCCTACTATACCTGCTATCCCACAGTCACAGAAGCTATTATCCCCATTACTATGCATATACAGTCACACACAATGTTTTAAAGTTTAAAGCTGCCCAGTTATGATGAGAAATTAAACTTCTCAATCCATCTATACTTATTGTAAACGGCATTAGTATTGTGTAATTTATCTACTTACAACATTTGATTATTTTATCTTTAAAATGTTAAAATGAACAAAAGATGTTATATTCTTTAATGAACACTTGAATAGATTTCTCTCTTTATTACTGGATGTATTGATTTGTTTATGTGCAGAGAATAGTTTTTTTGGAATGATTGAGTGCGCTGACAAAATCTGTCTCCCACATGCACATTATCGGGGGCTCTTAGCAGATTTCTACCATTCACTTGTATTGTATCAGAGGTAAAACATTTCAAAAGGTAACGCGTGAGCCAGACGATTACAATAAAAACCTGTTTAATGAATTAAACCGGGTTAGGAAATTAGTGTCACAATATTCCTGCTTTGCTTCCTAATTTCGCCAGAGCTCAAGCTGTTTTTTTTAGACAGAAAATCCCTGACCTTTAGCTGATAAGTCTATTTTCTGCTAAAAACTGCACATGTGGCTTAATGGGCACAGATCTATGTCTTTGAAACCCTTTATACAAATGAATGAATTCTACAGAAATCAAATACAATAAAACCATTAGCCAACTTACCTTGCTAGAGAAATCTGTACAGTTCCTTCCTATTTATCAAGGCATCTGGTTTAGTATTATTAGGATTTTTCTTTAAGGAAATCCAAAACGTCAAGTGTAGGAGTAGAGGGTTGACATGTCAGTGTTACATTCTCATGGCTCTACAGCCCCTAGAATCCCATCGGGAAAAGGACAATGTACAGTAGGAAGGAATTGAGGACCCAGCCATCAGCCTGGACTGTTGGAGTTTTATGTTTGGCAGGAGAGTGAGACTGATAGTTATACACTCGCAGGGAGGAGGAGAAGGGAAGGGTGGGTGGGTGTTTCACACAAACACACTCACATCCAGGGGTTGGCAAACATCTCAAAAGAAACTCAGCACTTGATTCAAGCTCCAGTTCATAGCCTTTGCCACTTCGTTTAGTAAAAAAAAGAGATGAAGACACTTATGTAGCTGGGAAATAGGACATATTCATTGATCTTTTTTTTGTGTGCTGGCCCTTTAAAAGCAGAGGCAAACGCTGCAATTCGGGGAGATTAGTTGCCCCGAAGAAGAGGAGACTTGTCGACGGGCGACTAATCTCCCTGAATTGCAGCGTTTTATCTCCCCGAACTGCCTCCCCTGCCTTCCCGCCGGCTAGAATGTAAATCTCCGGCGGGACGGCACTTGGAGCATTTCGTTTTCCGAAGTTGCCTCCCGAGGAAACTTCAGACGACTTCGGAAAACAAAGCGATCTGAGCGCCGGTTAGAATGTAAATCTCCGGCGGGATGGCACTCGGAGCACTTCGTTTTCCAAAGTTGCCTCCCAAAAAAGATTTCTGCAAACAAAGCGTTCTTAGTGCCATCACCCCGCCAATTTACATTCTAGCCAGCAGGAGGCAGTTCTGGCAGATTAGTTGCCCCGGCCCCCGAAGAAGAGGAGATTTGTCGCTGAGCAACTAATCTCCCGGAATTGCAGCGTGTGTTTCTGCCCTAAATGTTCCATCATCAGTCCTGTCTACAGCCACATGAAGAGTTACATAATTATGGCCGGACTCGATGATGAGTTTTGACCCGACACTAAACGCAGCTGCGATTTCATCCGACAGTCGGATCAATGTATTTGTAACATGCGATTTCTCCTTCACTTCCGTTTTCAGTAAACCATCCGACGCGTCCCATGCATTTAGTCGCATTGCATTGGGTCAAAACGCATCATCGAGTCCTGCCCTAAGGGAACCTACGTAAACAGATTGGGATTTCAGCAGGTCGGCAGATGGCATATGAATGCCATTATAGCAGCAGGGTATCTCCCTGGTATATCCTTAGTCATTAATTAGCCTGTTAATAAATTCCAGAGAAAAAGGAACAAATGCCAAAAATAAACTGAGTAAATGTTTTTCTGTGGCTGGATGTGGAACATGTCAGGGGCAATTTAATAAATAGGCTACCTTAGGCTATAGACTAGGGGCCAATCATTTTCCGTTATTCTTTTTTATTTTCTTTAAAAAGTTTGTTTTTATCTGCTGGCCGTGGGTCCGGGTTGAGACGGGTGCACAGTCAGTACCTGCTGGGAAAAGATTAATCTAATCTTCTCCCAGCACATACAGACCATGCACCCGTCTCAACCAGACCCAGCAGCACAGATAAAAATATTTATTTTAAAGAAAATAAAATAAAAATAATAGCTGAAAGAAAGCTAGATCATTGACCACTTGGGAGTAGGAGTAGTCCAGAAGGGGACCTTGTGGCAAATGTAGCGAGGGGCCTCACATCTCATTAATCCGCCACTGAATTTGGGTATGTGCAATTAATTATGGTCATAAGCAACTGAGAAAGGACTAGGTGCACAGGACATTTTGAAATGCTAAAATGCTCTTGTGCATCAGTCACCGACCCCCTTACAACTGTCCGACAACCTGCTGAAGCCATATCTGCCCAACTGCATTTTATAACCTGCCCAGTAAGAAATTTTCAATAAAATATCAGTGATACTGTCTCATGTCTGGCAAATATAACTACAAGGGCCCATGCTTCAAGACTGCACGAGATCCAATCAAAAGGTCCGAGGCTGCCGCTATCCCATACCTTCCAAAGGTCCCGTTTTTAGAGGGACAGTCCCTCTTTTGACAGCTCAACCCGCAGTCCCTTTTTTGAACTGGAAAATCCTGTTTTTCTCTGCACTGAACAGCCAGAAAAACAAACAAATATTCTAACTTAATTGGCTTTTGGCAGAGAGCCCAGAACAGCCACAGCAGATAAGATGCTTTTGTAACAATTTCGAGATAAGCAAATAAGTAATTGTAACAGTATAAGATAACGGGTCCCTTGGGAAAAGTCAGACTCACAGCTTAAAGGGCAATTCACCTTCATTAGCAAAACTGTAATAACTGGAAAAAAACAGAAATATGTTCAAACTTTCATAACCTGCCAAATTTTGTAAAATGAACATGATAATTAGGGGGTGTGGCCACAAAAATGGGTGTCGTCAAAAAAAACTTTGCGCTGCAACTTTTTTGGTCCTTTTTATTTTCAAAATGTTGGGAGGTATGCTATGCCATTATCTTTAATATGGGACATTACAGCAATTGTTCTCTATAAATGAGCCCCTTTATTCTTGGGTGTGTGCATTGGAGCTGATGTTTAATCACATGCCATGCGATACTGCTCAATAATGCAGCCAGGCAAGTTTTTCTCTTATAAACTGTACACATAATGGAATGCCTTGCTGCTTTACTGCCTTTGCGCTCTCTCTCTCTCTCTCTCTATACTGATCAGCTAAAGCCTGCACGGTTTTTTTTGGCAGGGTTTTCTCTATAAATTTCTCTTCTAATACCAGAATTCCACTAAGATCTTCCAGTGCAGAGTCATGCAGGATGCAGAGCATTGCAGCTCCATATTGTGTAACCCAATCCTGCAGCAATTCACAGTAAGGGCCCAATCTGTGACCCCTTAAAGGAGAACCAAACCCTAAGAATGAATGCCATATTTTATACACTGAACGTATTGCACCAGCCTAAAGTTTCGGCTTGTCAATAGCAGCAATGATCCAGGGCTTCAAACTTGTCACAGGGGGTCACCATCTTGGAAAGTGTCTGTGACACTCACATGCTCAGTGGGCTCTGAGCAGCTGTTGAGAAGCTAAGCTTAGGGGTCGTCACTAATTATCCAGCAGAAAATGTGCTTCCCCTGTAATATAAGCTGATGCTACAGGGCTGATTATTAAATTCTGAAGCTAATTGCACTGGTTTCTGTGCTGCCCTGTAGTAATTATCTGTATTAATTACTAATCAGCCTTATATTGTGACATTTCTATTCTATGTGTACTGTATATTGTGAGTGGGTCCCTAAGCTCAGTAAGTGACAGCAACACAGAGCATGTGCAGTGAATCAGCAGAAAAGAAGATGGGGAGCTACTGGGGCATCTTTACTGCTAAAGGGAATTGCCCTGCGAGTCTAACTTTTCCCAAGGGACCTTCTTATCTAAATTGTTACAATTACTTATTTGCTTATCTCAAAATTGTTACAAAGTATCTTATTTGCACTTGGTGGCTGTTCTGGGCTCTCTGCCAAAAGCGAATTAAGTTAGAAACTTTATTTCTTTTTCTGGCTGTACAGTGCAGAGAAAGTCGGGACTTTTTAGTACAAACGCAGAACTGCAGGTTGAGCTGTCATAAGCGGGACTGTCCTACTTAAAACGGGACAGTTGGGAGATATGTAATAGAGGAAGCAGACCCCCATGATCCCACCCCCCCCGCAACCACTTTGGTCAGGAGGTACTTTTTCCAGGATAATGCAGCCATGCACAGTGATGCCAGTCTGAAGGGCTATCATACGGGATCAACCTTGATGTTGTATATTATCATATTATCATAACCTTGTAACTACAAATCTCTAATTTTGCGCACAAAAAAACCCAAAAAACGATGTTTGCCGTTTTTGAGTTTTTTAAACAATTATGGACAGATCAGTTGCAATAATATTCTTTTTAATTACCCTTGGAATGCTCCCACACCCTACCCTTTGTATTTTCGCTCTATAATAGAATATGATGACATGAGTCACTTTTACTTATCCCATAAGAGGGCCACTACATACCTCTCAAATGTCCAATTTTTCGCGGGACAGTCCTGATTTTGACAGCTCAGCCCGCAGTCCCGGGTTTGTTACTGAAATGTCCCAACTTTCTCTTTGATCTCCTGTACTGAACAGCCAGAAAAGGATAATATGTCTAATTGGCTTTTGGCAGAGAGCCCAGAATAGATTCTTAGGTACTTTTGTAACAATTTAAGATAAGGAGGTCTCTTGGGAGAACAAGGTGGCCATACACGTAGAGATCCGTTCATTTGGCGATTTCGCCAAACAAGTCGATCTCTCCCCGTTATGCCCTAGGGCCCAACGATCAGATCATAATGCTACTAATACGGGATGGTCAGATTGCGGGTCCGCATATACAAAGAGATGCAACGGGATTTTTAACATCTGGCCGAATTTCAACCAGTTATCGGGGAAGCCTGTCAGAGGGCTGCAGATAAGCTGCCGGCTCGGTCAACTGCCAACTGGCCCGTGTATGGCAATCTTATAACTCACATCTTAAAGGGCAAGTCACCTTCATTAGTAAAACTGTAATAGCACATAAAACCCACAGAAATGTGTTCAAACTTTGCAAAATGTTGTAAAACTAACATGGTAATAAGGGGGTGTGGCCAAAAATGTTTGCAGAAAATTAGCAGAATAAAATCTCACAGTCATTACACATAGCAGCTTCTAAAAGGAACTTTTTGTCCCTAGGAAATGTGAACCAATTATACAAATGTCATCCCACCAGAGTTTCACATTGTAGGGAAGGCATTTCGGGAAGATTAGTCGGCCGAAGAAGAGGTCACTGGCCGACTAATCTCCCCGGAACGCTACGTGTGCCACCACCCTTAAGGGCCCCCTGCCTGCCCATGGGCACTAATGTGTATAACCTCATCATTTGATATAATCCAGCCCATGAACATACAGTGTGACAATTAATTAGTCCTCTACAATAGAATAGCTGGACATCACTGCACTAGGAGTTGCCCCTATTGTACTGCTTAGATCACATAAGGGCATGTAAGTTCCACTGTTACCCATTAAACATTTATTCCAAAATACTTTGTTTTATTAGGAACAAAGTTATGCAACGGAGATAAGCCCAGTGTTCTCAGTGTTGGCTTTGGGCCAAGCAAAGCTATCCACACATAACACGCAGGGTCCGTTTTTCAACAATTAGAGCCCTGTATTAGACCTCCCACTTTCAACACGGTCTGCATCTAATGGGCATTTTCCTCGAATGGGGCCCACAAGGACCCTCTAATGTGAAAAATAACAGACCTGTCTTGCTTTATGTTAACAAAATGCAGAGCAAAGCATAATCCACCGATACTCTATCTCAGGGGTGCCCAAAAGGTAGATCGGGATCTACCAGTAGACCTTTAGCTGGTGATCAGTAGATATTAAGACACTGTCAACAAACAGTTTGTCTAAATCATCCTCCTATTTCATGATTTTCATTCAGATATTTTTTATTCTAAGGTTAAATAAGAAATAGTTGTTTGTTAAACATTGAAATATAAATTCTTTCATCAATCAATATAATATTTAAGTAATATTTCAATGAACAGAATGCTAACAATGCTTTTATGGATGTAGATCATAATGGGACAACATCACTAAAAGTAGACCCCGCATTAGTAAAGTATGGGCACCCCTGCTCTATCTGATAGAACATTTGTTTTTTCTTCTCTACATGCAGAGATATTATCGGCAGCCGACAGAAATCTTTTAACCTGTCCGATCGACCAAACAACTGATCTCCGTGGGATGAAAAATGTTGGGTCTCGCCACACATGGTCCAAAAATCGTACAAATCGAGGATTCGTATGATCAGACAGGGTCGGACTGGGGGGCCCGGGGCCCACCAGGACTTGCTTTCCAGGGCCCCCCTCCGGACCCTGGCCCCCCTATTGCAATGCCGCACAAAGCTGCACAAGAATTGCATGGAGTTGTGCAGCGCCCCAAATTGGTTTTGATTTTAGGATCAGGAGAGGGGGCGGGGGGGCGGGGGGCCCACCGGAGCTTTTCCCAGTATCCCGCCGGGCCAGTCCGACCCTGCAGTCGGATCTTTGTGACTATGGCCAGCTTTAGAAGTGACAATTACGACATTCGAATTGTGAATTATCCAAACTTGATTCGAATTTTAATTCGAATTTTGAGATTTATCAAACCTATACCCTTGAAATAATTCAACTATTCGCCACCTTAAACCTGCTGAGTATGTATAGAAGTCAGCGGGAGAGGTCCAGTGACCAATTTGAAGATGTTAATAGCCTTCCTGACATTCGAGTTTTTTTCGGAGGAAAAAATTTGATTAGAGTTTAGTCGAATTCGATTCGTTCCAGTTTTAGATATTCTATTTATTTCTTAAATAACCTCCCAATTAAATTCGAAGTATATTCGAATTTATTAGAGTTTAAAGAAACTCTGAGAGTGAATGGTATTGTTCTATGTTGCCTCAAAACTACATTTCCAACAAGTAAACAAATTCAGTCTAAGCATTGGTTCTCTCAGGGCTTATGATTGGTTGCTTTAGGTATAGTTCTCCGATTTAGCCTTCTAAACACACCACCACTCCATGCAGATTTTGCTAGTCACCCTGGCTCACTGATTGGCCAGTTAATAGAAAATATGGAAGCCTCCAGGGGAACAGAAAACCACTGTATGTATTAGGGTGGTGACACACGCTAAGATTCCGGAGAGATTAGTGGCCCAGCTACAAATCTCATCTTCTTGGCTGACTAATCTCCCCGAAAAGCCTTCCCACCGGCTAGAATGTAAATCGCCAGCGTGATGGCACTCGGAGCACTTTTCCAAAGTCGCCCGAAGTTGCCTCAAGGAAAAACGAGAAGCGCTCTGAGTGCCATCCCGTTGGCGATTTGCTTATCTAAGAAGACAGAGATCAGGTTTTAGTTCTACACTTTTCACTTGGGAATGCAGTAATTTGCTGATGGATGAAGCTTGTATCATTTCCTTTGTTCTGGATCTTTCAATCTCTCCCAGATCTTTGTTTGTCTTTTCTGTAAGTTGCTTGGTTACCGTTATGTACAGTATTAGAATGGCGCCTAATAAACGGTGCGGAGGTGCAGAACGTAGATGACTTATAAATGTAAATACCTCGGATTCTAGTATAGAATTTTTATTAAGGTTTACTTTTCCCTTTAATGTCAATCAGAATAGAAAGAGGATATTGCTGTATTTACTGAAGACCTGGAGTCAGATATATTCATCGGAATTTGGTTTAGCGTTATTTATTCATCACTTGAGTTAATATTCGCCACTAATTAAATATATTACATTGTTGCAGGAGCAATCTCCCCGAATCTGAGTGTGTGCCCTGACCTTTATGGCAGGACCAAAAAAATGGGTACCTATAGATCACCATAATCCCCTTTAAATTTGCTCCTACAAAATGTAATATATTTAATTAACTTGGGGTTCCTTACCTTTAGGGTCAGGACACACGCTCAGATTCGGGGAGATTAGTCGCCCGGCGACTAATCGCCTGTTCTTCAGGGCGACTAATCTCCCCGAACTGCCTTCCCGTCTGGTGCACCTATTTAATTACAAGATTAAACCACACTAACAGGTCTTCTTCCATGATTATAGAGTGATTTATTCAACGTTCCAGGCCTTGCAGTCGGGCGCTCTTCAGGAAGTGCAAAACTATACACCACACGTATCCGGCTGATACATTGGACCATATCTTTACTAAAGGGTTACAATGGTGTAAGTGCGATAGAGCCGATGTTACCCCCTGCTGGAGGGTTTGAGGGTTTTTACGCTATTTCATTCAAGGGATAAATTGGACTGATTAGAAAGGGTGTTTTGCCCTATGATATTTCTAATTTACACAGAATCAATTCTGGGGGTTTATATAAGATTCACTATATTCCTTATAACTTATGTATATACTTGATGTATACAGGGTCGGACTTGGCCTGGCAGAACACCGGGTGTAATACCGGTCGGCCCTGGCCCTCACGGGTCCCGCCGACCTAGACACACACCCGTTTGCTGCCGGCACTGGCCTGTGCTGTCTCCCGATCTTCTCCTCTGCTCCCAATCAGGGCCGCAACTAGAGACGGGTACATGCGGGGGGCCAAGAGGGGGGTTGCACCTGGGGCAGGGGGTCTGGAGAGGGGTTGCGCCTAGCAGAGATAGGCCAGTCCAGCCAGGCACCCTAGGCAACCTGGCTGGTCCTAGTGCCGGCTGGAAATGTGCATGTACGAATTACCGTTGTGCACGCATGCGCAAATTGCCGCTCGACTTGCATGCGCGAATCGCTGTGCACATGTGCAGAAGCACAAGTAGACCATACAGCTAGAATAGAGTCCGGGAGAGGGGACCGGACATGGGGTAGGCCTGGTGCCCCCCAGCTTTGCGCCCTAGGCACATGCCTACTCTGCCTACCCCTGGAGACCCCTGTGTCAGAAGCTCTGGGGGGCCTCGGAACCGCAGTCCGACACTGGATGCATATATTTAATAGGATAATAACGTCACAGGGTGAAATTACGCCCACAGACCACGTCATCACTTTGCTTTTTTGGCATTTTTAAAAGCACTTGTTGTGTATAGTTTTGCACTTCCTGAAAATGGCCTGAGTGTAAGGGCTGAATTGTTGACTTAATCACTCTTTAATCATGGATGAAGAGCTGTGAGTGCAGTTTAATCTATATACATAATATGTAATATCTATATATATATATATATATCTATATATATATATATATATATATATATATATATATATATTTTGTAGCAGAATGGCTGATAGGATACCTGGGAAAGTCCTGGAAACAGTTTATGTTTGTCCCAGGTTTCTGTTAGAATGGTTCCAGGCCATGTAGCCGGTTCAGGTTTTTCTTGCACTCAGGTGGGCTAATTAAAACTGTTTACCCAGTGTGGGAGTAGCTGAGAAACAGACTGGGTTTTCCATGCTGAGTTGCAACTGGAATATCATCAAGTGACTAGAGGAAGGAACTGGAAAGGACTTTGGGACTCAATTCTGCTAATGCTGTAAGTGCTGAACATTTTTGTTTCTGTATACACCAACGTGGGTGTGTGAGGGGGACTGCTATCTTTGTGTTGAAGCAAGTGTGCTGAACCTGTTCATTTTTGTTTATAATAAAAGCCAGCCAAGCTGCATAAAACTGTAAAAGGTGGCCTTTGACTCACTTGAGAAATTATTAAAATCAGATACATGATGTTATGTCAGTAGCTCAATATATTCAAAATATTATGGGTATAATTGGCTTGGAAAAAGTGTTGATAAAATGGCCAAAACCACCAAAGATCTTGTGAACTGGGATTATTATAGTACTATTATTATAGTTCATGGAAGCATTGCTGAGTCATCACATGGGAAGAGATATGCAGTGGTTTTGGCAGGAGCCAACAGAACACCCCCTAATGTGCCTTTTCCTTCCAAAGTCCATATTTCCCATCTGCAGTATTCTCAAGTCACTTGAATTACTATACCATATGTTCCTGTCCTTTATTGTAGGAGGGTCCCATAAGGCTATCCCTATTTGTATTATTTATGTGGATATACAGGCCCAGACTGAGCCGTTTAGCCAGCAGTGGTTGCCTATATTAAATCAGTCTGCCATTCATTTCTATTTCAGCATTGTGTAGAGTGACCATCGTCATCTTGTCCCTCGTAAAATCAAAAAACTTTTATACTAAACAGAAATTCAGTAATTGTCTGTAGTACGAGCAGAACAGATCTTGCAGGCCTAGTCAGTCCAATATATCCAGGTGATTTTAAACTACAACTCAAAACACACAAGCTTTCAGCCTTCAGTTTGTAGGGTAGAACTGCACAATGCGCTTACCTCTGTTCCGACATGACGCGAGGAAGCACAGGCGGCACATCGGATGCGCCGAATCTAATGTAATAGGAATGTCGCACGTAGAAACTGATTTCATAAATGAAATCTAAAGGTGGCCATGCATGCACCGATATAATCGTACGAAACAAATTTAGCCGACCAATATCAGCAGAATACTTGGATATCGGTCGGCTCATCAATTGGCCAAGGTGGAAATTTTTGATAGGGCGCCTTTGAAGGCATCTGAATATCGGCCATTGTTAATCTGGGTTGGACTGGGGGGCCCGGGGCCCACCGGGACTGCTGTCCAGGGCCCCCCTCTGGCCTCCCTGCCCTCCCCCTACTGTGAGGCGCCGCTCGGTGCGCACACATGTGGGATCGCTCAGCACAACACGCACATGCCGAAGGTGCCTAAATCTTTTTTATTTTGTGGAATCCCATGAGGGTCAGAGTTGTTTAGAATAATTTTTTGGGTTTACACTTCCTTTAATTAGTCTATGCTACTGGTGTTTTCTATATTGAAGACCTGTAAATATAAAAAGACGAATCTGTATCACAGACACTTTGTTAAACTTCAGAAGTCATTTAGTCCATCAGGGGTTGAATTATTACATTTTGTAATCCATTTACTTTTAATTTTCAGTAATGTTTTCTGCTTGTGCTACCTCTCCTATCAAATGCTGCTTCCAGTTATGTTTGCATTCGGCAAAATTGCCTGGAAATCTGAGTATCTGTTTATTTCATTAAAAATGTACAGTGTTTTTTTAGTTATTTGTAAGGGTCTGGCCACACGGGCAGATTCTGGGAGATTAGTCGCCAGACGACAAATCTCCTCTTCTTCGCGGCGACTAATCGCCCCGATCTGTCTTCCAATGTAAAATGTAAATAGCCAGTAGAAGGCAGATCGGGGAGTTTAGTTGCCGCGAAGAAGAGGAGATTTGTCGCCTGGCGAATAATCTCCCCGAATCTGCCCATGTGGCCAGACTGCTGTTGAAGCTGAAGAAGGAACAGGCAGGTACTGCTTTCAACAGCAATTCTATTTACAAATAACGTTCAAACCACTGAGAATGATTAATGAATCAGGTTGTTTGAATGACATTTTCTTTTATTATGCAGAAAAACTTTATTTTTTTTTGGATGATGATGCCTTTTAGGGCCCTGTAGCTTGGGGAGATTAGTCAGCCTGCTATTAAAGGAGAACTAAAGCTTAAATAAGTAGCTAGAAATGTTGTACAGCTTAGCTTCTCAACAGTTGCTCAGATCCCACTGAGCATGTGAGTGTCACAGACTCTTTCCAAGATGGTGACCCCCTGTGACAAGTTTGAAGTCCTGATCATTGCTGCTATTGACAAGCTGAAACTTTAGGCTGGTGCCAGTGGCGGAACTACCGGAGGAGCAGGGGGTGCGAGCGGGCCAGGGCCCGCACCCCCTCAGGGCCCCCCAGCAGCCCGCGCGCCACTGAAAATGTGGGCGGTACAGAGAGGGCGGGGCCCGGCTGCGCATCACGCACCAGGGCCTGCCCCCTCTAGTTACGCTACTGGCTGGTGCAATAAGTTCAGTATATAAAATATGCCATTTTTAACCATATTCATTTTTATGGTTTAGTCCTCTTTTAAACTCCTCTAGCACAGGCGACTAATCTTCTCCCAATTCGTTCCCACCGGCAATAATATGAATCTCCGGTGAAAAAATATACAAGTTACATTGGCTTTTCCGAAGCCGCTTGAAGTTGCCTTGCAAGGAAACTTGAAAACACAAATAAAAAGAAGAGCATTGAAGAAAAAAAACTTTAAATGCCTTTATAGAAAAGGAAAACACTATTTCTTTTGCTGTTTATTTGTATTTTAGTAGCCCCTCTACTAAGCTGTTTGAATGCCTAACTGTGTCTTCCTTGGTACGTTTCACATGATGCTATAAATGTACTAGTATGTGCCCTCTACTTTGACTTCCAGTTCATTACAGTATCACCATTGAATCCATGTATTTCCTCTCTGCTGTCCATAGGGACCGTGTGAGATTGAAGTTCTTGGGATTTCCTCTGGAGTATATAGCTCTCCTGAGAGTATCATGTTACCTGATTCTTAAACTAAACATAAATACCATTTACGAGGGGGCCTGGCCCATTATTTGTGCAAGGGATTCCTTTGCAGCATTTTTTCATCTATTGTATATGAGTGGGAACTGGCAGCCTTGGCTGCAGTGTACTCAGTTGTCCAAGTTTTTCCATTTCTTGAATTTCATAGGCCCTAAGGAAAAATACGGATTCTTTGAGGATCATTTGCTCTTTAACACCTAATGCCAGACTTGGTGCTTCTCGGCTAGTGGATAAATACCGCCCCTATGCCAATTATCAGTCCCTGCTTTGCCTGCACCTGGAACCATTACATTGGCCGAGGTGCAGGCACATGCACCAGATTACTCAACAAAACCCAACAGTTTGCATTTCAACATACCTGGCAAATAAGGGGCTAATTCCTGGCATGGGGTGGAATTTATCTGCTACTCAAGAAGCACCATGTCTGGCATTAGCCTTAAGATGAAAAGACCTGCTCTATACACCTAAATAAAAAGCACCATCTGTGTGGCCTCTAGGGGATTTGTTGTCACTTTTGCCAGTAACTTAGTAATTCTACACTATATTAATTTGCCTTAGTAGACAAGAAAGATAGTTATGCAGTTTGTGATTCATACCATTAACATTTGGCATAAATTGGAATAGGGTGTTAAAATTCCATTGTCTCACCCTGAACTAGGTGTTATTTGATGATTTAGTGGTTTGGTTACTAAGCATTTTCCTTGGCAATTATTTAGGAATAAAAATGACTTAGAACACCGCAGATGAAGTACAACTCTGGACATACTTTACATATTTTATAGGCGCTTTCTAAAGCTTGATCTGTTCCCCCAGTTGCTCGATTCAGTAAAAGAGAGTCACTGCCCATTGGTTTAGACTAGTGGTTTTTGGACTTCTTCAGTTCAAGCTCCCCTTTGAGGTCCAACATTTGGCCAGACCCCTATTTGATAAATGTAAAGATGTATCAGCCATTCAGCTGCAATTCCAATGTTGTTTTTAAACTATGTGTCAGGGCCCAAAACTAGACCATGAAGCTGTTTTGGGACGGGTTCCCCTGTTCCACCATTGATTCCTAGATTTAATTAGGGAATCCTTTAAATAAGGTCTAGGACAGTGATTCCCAACCAGTGGTTTGTGAGCAACATGTTGCTCACCAACCGCATGGATGTTGCTCCCAGTGGCCTCAAAGCAGGTGCTTATATTAGAATGTCAGGCTTGGAGACAAATTTTAGTTGCATAAAAACTAGGTGTAGTCATTTAGAGCATGCTGTAGAGTGCCATTCCACATAGGAGCTACCAAATAGCCAATCACAGCCCTTAATTGTCATCTCCAGAGACTTTTGCCATGCTTGTGTTGCTCCCCAACTCTTGTTACATTTGAATTTGGCTCACGGTAAAAAAACATTGGGGACCCCTGGTCTAGGATATCAAATTCCCAAATCATAATCTACTAGACTTTCTACAGCGCTTCCAAAAGTATCTAGGAGATTCTTAGGAATTCTTTCAACATCTCACTCCAATTGGCCTTCAGGCTGGGGACAACTTGTTAGACAATCATATTTAGCACCACTACTGTCCAGTCTCCCAGTTCTCAGAGTATGCCAGGAGTAGTATGTCGGTATTTCAATGTCACTACTACTGTGTTACTACTACTGTGTTAAACTGCAGTATGTGGATACAAATATAATGTACATTAGTGCCTGTAACAGTGACCATACAGCTCTGAAATGCAATTATACTACACAGAATTATTAAGCATCAGGCTGTGGACATTTCATGATCCAGCCCCGATGAATCATACTTGTCTTTATATCGGCATCACACTGCCTAACATTTTGATTATCAGCTTCAGACGATCAGACAGATAAAAATTGAGGTGTGAGAAACCTCTGAAAGTAGACATTTTTCAGATTCCTGTGTTGCTTTATGCCATGTGCTATATTGCACAGACTTCACTAAACAAATTAACAGGGTCTACTGTGATTGAAAGAATCTTATCTTGTCACAGGCCTCCATCTGTTTGACACTATGGCTCCCATTATCCTCAGCCAGATTCTGGAAACTACAGCTGGAGTGGGTTGAACATGCTTTGCTGTCTTCGTGGTGCCATAGATCATATTCTGTGCTCCAGCTGTTCTGGATCTACTTTTCTTAGAATTCCCAGGACAGTTGGCCATGTTTGAAGTTAATGTTTTTCAAGAACCAGAGCATCAAAAGCCATCTGTCCTGGTACTGCGTTTTTAAAGTGCTCCTTTACATTAGTGTTTATATTTCTTCTCCAGATGTCCCTTTTGAACCAGGTTTGTAGGGCCACTGTAAAACAGATTTGTGCCTACTTTGAGACTACTGTGGTTGCATGGTTTATATGCACACAAATGGGGGACACAAACTGGCCACTTCCCCCACACTGTGCCCGGCCACTACTTTTCATCATAGTGGGCTACTGGGCAAATCATTTGTGAATGTGAACAGGTGTTCAGCACAGGAGCACTTATGACAAAACGTGACCCCTTTAACAAATGGATGAATTTTCTAAAAAATCATGGTCCAATTCTAGTCCGTTATCTTGAAGGACCTGGGCACAGCATGCCACCAACTTTTCACGTACAAAAGGGGTTGTTGCAGCTAATATCTAACAGCAGTTATGATCTTAGATCATTGTGGTAAAATTATTATGAAGATAGCTGGAATCTCAGCCATGACGTGACAAAGGTTCTATGTCATGGATTGCTCTAAAGACCATCACCTGTCTTTCTCATGCATTGCTCTGAAGACCATCAACTATCCTTCTCTTCTCATGGATTCATCTGTAGACCTTAACTTAACCTTCTCCAATTAGATTTGCAAATTCAAAGTCTTTTGTGGAACTAAACACTCTGTCAAATAATGATCAAGCTTCAAACAGGTTAAACAAGTTACCAGTAACCTAATAACCATTTAGATTGTTCAATGGATTCTGTCATGATTTTTATGATGTCGTTTTTTATTTCTAAATGACGTGGTTTACACGGCAAATAATTCACTCTACAATATACATTTTCATTCATGAACCAGCAAGTGTTTTATTTTAGTTGTAATATTGGTGTGTAGGTGCATCTCGGGTCATTTTGCCTGGTCATGTGCTTTCAGAAAGAGTCATCACTTTAGGATGGAACTGCTTTCTGGCAGACTGTTGTTTCTTCTACTCAATGCAACTGTTGTTAGGCTGCTGGGGGGGAGGGAGGGGGTGATAACACTCCAACTTGCAGAACAGCAGTAAAGAGTGATTGAAGTTTATCAGAGCACATGACTTGGGGCAGCTGGGAAACTGACAATATGTCTAGCCCGATGTCAGATTTCAAAATTACGTATAAAAAAAATCAGTTTGCTCCTTTGGGAAACTGATTTCAGTGCTGAATTCTGCTGGAGCAGCACTATTAAATGATGTGTTTTGAAAAAATATGTTTTCCCATGACAGTATCCCTTTAAGCAGGTGATGAACTATTGTTGAAGAACAGGTAACACTAAACTAAAACAATCAACCCGCAAGGAACATATTGTATCAAAGTTTAAGCAAACTGTAGACTAACAATACTATGCATACTCTTCCGTTCCTACAACAGGTTACCTCTCGCCCTAATCTATCGGCACATGCAGATATCACATTTGTGCTCTACCCAATTCCCCACACCACTGCTGGTACAGAGTCCTGACATAGAGAACCTGATATCTCAACCTACTAAGAGCAAACGCCTATCAAAAACTTACAAACTGCTACTTACTAGGAGATATGACCCACAACCTAGGGTAAAATATGGGGACGTTAGTGGGATCCAACTGGATCCATATGACTGGGAAGAAGTTATTGAATCTTTGTACAAACCTCTTGTTAGCACTAGGGATAAACTTATTGAGTTTAAAATTATACATCAGACATATCTTACCCCACAAAAATTGCATGTCATGGGTAAGCAGGATTTACCACACAGCCCGAGATGTAGTGAACAGGTAGCTGACTTCATACGATATGATGTGGAGCTGCCCCACAGTGCAGAGGTTCTGGCAACAAGTCACTCAATTCATGGGAGCAGAACTAGCCCTACCGCAGGTACTCAACCCTGCCACATGTTTGCTGGGATTAGTAGATTTCATGGTACCCAGAGTAAGAACCAGACACTTCATGAAACTGCTCTTGTTGGGAAAAAAACCATAGCTCTTCACTGGATGGGACCATCACCGCCAACCTTGCGGAAATGGATTGCTCTTGTTAATTCCCAACTGGAACTTTACAAACTCACTTATATGGCAAGAGGTTGTCCGGGAAAATTCGAAGAATTATGGTCTCCATGGTCTGAATCACCTGCAACCTCGTTGTGTTTGACTTTCATTCCTCCAGCCTCCTTAATGCTGTCTATTGTTTACTTTCCTTTCTTCTCTTCCTCTATACCCTTTTTTGTTGTTGTTGAAAATCAATAAAAAGCATTCTTTAAAAAAAAAAAAAAGTTTAAGCAAACTAGCAAACCAACCATCTAGCATCCTTTTTATTTAACTGAATTGTTCACCTATGCTATTTAATGTCTCCCCCAAAGTGATAATTCTGTTTGAGTTGATGGTAAACCATCAAAATGTTGGCAAAAAAGTGATACCTACAGGAGAAGCACCAAAAAGCATGATTTGAATAACAGAGATGTCATTTTTATACAATACTTAAAGGGATCCTGTCATCGGAAAACATGTTTTTTTTTTTCAAAACACATCAGTTAATAGTGCTCCAGCAGACTACTGCACTGAAATCTATTTCTCAAAAGAGCAAACAGATTTTTTTATATTCAATTTTGAAATCTGACATGGGGCTAGACATTTTGTCAGTTTCCCAGCTGCCCACAGTCATGTGACTTGTGCCTTTCTGGCAGGCTGCTGTTTTTCCTTCTCAATGTAACTGAATGTGTCTCAGTGGGACATGGGTTTTTCCTTTTGAGTGTTGTTCTAATCTTAGATCTACCAGGCAGCTGTTATCTTGTGTTAGGGAGCTGCTATCTGGTTACCTTCCCATTGTTCTTTTGTTTGGCTGCTGGGGGGAAAAAGGGAGGGGGTGATATCACTCCAATTTGCAGTACAGCAGTAAAGAGTGATTGAAGTTTATCATAGCACAAGTCACATGACTTGGAGCAGCTGGGAAATTGACAAATTTTTTTTCCCATGACAGTATCCCTTTAAGAAAACAATACAAGGTTTATCATCACTTTAATCAAAAGAAACAAATTTAGATTCAACTCCTAATATTCCATTGTACAAATACAATGCTCTAAGCTTCTACGTGAGTGACATATCTGTGCCATGCCATCACTCTTACACAAAAAAGAAAGGCAGGGCTGGAATAAAGAGCTGAAGTGGGTCCAAGGTCCAACATATCATCAGGCACTGTACAACAGAAGGATTTATACAAACATAAAAAATGCATACAAAACCGAGTCAGACTGGGATGCCAGGGACCCTCCAGAAAACCTCAAAACCTTAAATCATGGGCCCACACTCCAAACTATATTTCCTCTACCTCTCATTATTCAACCTCTTTATTCTCCAAGTCTTTTTTCTTTATATAATATAATCTGTTATTCTATCTGTTTAGCCTCTTTGTTCTCATACAGAAATTGGTAATGACCATGAAATAGGCAAAAATTTTAGAAGCAGGAGGTCCCACTTACACTTGGACCCAACGGGAATTTTCCTGGTATCCCAGTGGGCCCAAATACTTAATAGAGCTTACAATCTAATTTTAACAGGTGTGCAATGTATCAGTGACACTAACTATGATTTTTCTGTATCACCTTTCAATTACTTCCTTACATAATCTAAATAAACCAGAGCTTGTGAACAAAGGTTTATCGCAACATTCCAGATACATTACCTTGTAATAATTACAGTTCTGCAGGAACATATAAGGGTCCTTTTAAGGGAATTCTTCCACATTCTTAAATACATAAGATAAATACGTCTTCTGCACAATTCTTGAACAATTCCTTTTCAATTTCACTCCATTAGCCGTTTGTGAATTGTCATGGTTTTTGGTACTTTACCCCTACGACAAAATCTTATGTTATCTGAAAGAGACCGGTTTTACTGTGAAAGAGACCGGCTTTACTGTGAAAGAGACCGGTTTTACTGTGAAACGTGCACCTGTCAGCAGGAGATGTATGAATATTAAAAGCACCATCAAACGAAAGAGAGAAAGCAGCCAATTAATGATTGAAATGTATTTTGCGGTTTGTTCTTTTTAATGCTGGAAGTTGCAATTTCCTTGATCTGGCAGAGAAATGTATTTTTATTGTGGCATAGTTAGTGGTAACTATTAACTTTTTTTTTTTTTTTATCTGACCCAGTTATTCAAGGCTAGGCACACTACCAGCAACTTCAGAGGAAAAAAAAATATATACTGTATATACACTGTACATATATAATAACAAGGAGGAGTACTCCATGTGCAAATGTATCCGCTTGCCTGGATGCAGGTGAAGCAAAAATTTACAGGAACACAGCACCACATTCAACTGGAATTTGTCCAAACTGATTTATTTCAAACAAAAATGTCTAAAAATTAAGTATTTATACCGGCACTCACCTTTGAAAAATATCATCCAGGTACAAATAAATACATATTATTATGGGTTTTTTTTCCACAATGCATTCACGGACATAGTGGATAATTAAATATCTTCTTGGATTTTCATGGATGACTATCCATGCATGGATGGATGCAGGGGGTATGGGACCTGTTGTATTCCAGATAAGGGCTCTTTCCATACCTTAAGTCTACTAGAAAATCATAGGAACATTAAATAAACCCAAAAACATAGTTTTGCTTCCAATAAGGATTAATGATATCTTAGTTGGGATCAAGTACAAGCTACTGTTTTATTATTACAGAGAAAAAAGGAAATAATTTTAAAAATATTGGATTATTTGGATAAAATGGAGTTTATGGGAGACAGCCTTTCAGTAATTTGGAGCTTCCTGGATAACGGGTTTCTGGATAACGGATCCCATACCTGTAATATAAGCTGTAAATAAAGGTTAATGTCCATCAGGTTCAAATGAAAAAAAGAAACCACTGTGGTTAATATAATGGATACCCTTTCAACCCCATAGGTAACTTATGATTAAGTGGGGGGGTGATATTTGGAAGAATGACCATTTGCTTTCCACGGTTAGTAATGGGGATTTTTGTCACTGAATCTACAAATAATGGTGACCTAAAACACACAATCAAGACTATCTAGTCTGCTTAGCTGTATATCTGTGTGTAAAAGACATCCATTGTTTGTTCACCTAGATTTTATTAGTTCATAGGATGCCTGCATAGAATCCCGAGCATACTTTAATTCTCTTATGGTTTTGCATCTATTACATATAGATAAAGCGCTTTCCGTGAGACCTTCAAAAGTGTCAACAGAAAAACTAAGGTGTAGTGTAGGGATTCTGTCAGGAAAAGCATGTTTTTTAGCATCAGTTAACACTCCTACAGCAGAATCCTGCTTCGAGATCAGTTTTTCAAAAGAGAAAACAGATTTTTTTTTGATTTTTTTAAATCTGACATGGGGCTAGACATGTTAGTTTCTCAGGTGTTCCCAGTCATGTGATTTGTGCTTTGATAAACTTCAGTCATTCTCTAGTGCTGCATTGCAAGTTGAAGTTGCCCTCGATAGTAAAAAATCAATGTCCAGTTAACCTAAGTTATGACTCCTTCAGTTACGTTGAATAGGAAAAACAATAGCCTATCTGAAAGCAGTTCCAATGTGAAGTACTGGCTCTTTCTGAAAGCACATGACCAGGTAAAATGACCGGATATGGTTGCCTACACACCAATATTACCAATAAAAAAATACACTGGTTCAAGATTAACATTTTACATGGTAGAATAAATTGCATGCAATGTACCCAGTGTAATTTAGAGATAAAAACTGTACCATAAAAATCATGACAATCCCTTTAAGGTCACATCCATAACCGGTCTCTTAAATTTTAAGTTTTTGTGCAAAACATATAATCTTTCCAAATATTTTGTGGATGGAAGAATCCATAAAAAAAATATGCTCTGGTGCTCAGAACCATCTAATGGCTGTAAACTGTAATAATGCGGCTATAATCCAGCCACCATCTGTGAGTTTATTGGACCCTTGTTCATGAAATGATTAATGTCAAACTTGCAATTTCAGGAATTCACTATACTTTATATGTGGCGCTTACATACTCTTAAACTTGGTAGCTGTTATCTTCTAAATTTATAAGAAGATATGATCCCTGAGTGAGAACTTGTAGAACCCTACGTTTACCTCCAGCTCCAAACAAGCATAAAGGGGTTGTTGGGTTGATTAGTACTGAAAAAAACAACTTTTTTGATATTTTAAAATATCAATTTAAAAATGAGAGAAAACAAGACCTTGCTAAAGCTATTCTCATTAAACCAGGCGTGGACTTTTATATTTGACGATAACTTCCCTTTCACAGCTTGGTGTACATATTGAGAGACAAAAATAACCGGTTAATGTTTGGCACAAATAAGCAAATATCATTGTTCAAGCCGGTTCAGGTGCACTAAGACTGGAGATAGATATTCTATGGATGTTTCTGTGAGAATATAGAACCAAACGACATGCCTACATTGTTCATTTTTCATTGCACTGATACAAAATTCTACTTTTCAGAGAGGAGCCTCTAAACTGCTCAGTCATTTCTACAGCAAATCCATGTTTAGCAAATAGCTCTACAGTTTCTGGGAGTAGGGTTCTTTTTTCTCAATTATTATGTTGGGCTTATTATATGTTTGAATCCTGCTAAATTTCAAAAGTAGAAGTTGTAGTTTTAAATAAAATATTGAAGTACTTTGATTGTAAAGTAAACTATATGAAGCTGGTCTTAAAATTTTTTGGTGGAAAATTCCTGCTAATCTTCCCCCACAGTGGAGGAAAATAAGAAGAGGTGTCCAGAAGAGTGGCAGAGAGAGGTTAGGGACGTATAAGGGCAACGGATTATAATGTTTCTAGTATACAAGATTCCAGGCTTTGCTAGATAAAACCCTTTTAGGGTTTCTTTACCAGTTTAAGGAGAGTGGGACATTCACTAAGATTCCTAGTTGCGCCAGCGTCCGCTTCGCCGTGCTTCACTGCACTTCACCAGGCGTATTTTCACAAGCGCTTCGCAAATTCACTAAAATCCAAAGTTGCGCTCAGGGGAAGCGTAAGGTTGGGAAGTTGCGCTAGCGTTAATTCGCCAAGCAAAGCGAAGTTACGCTAGCGATGCTTAATTTGAATACGGCACAAAATTGAAGTTACAATGGAGGTATATGTAGCCTGAAACCTTCAAAACAGCAAATAAAATTTTTATTTTGCCCTACACATGTGCCCACTGTATAGTTAAGGTGCCTTGAGTTAGGAAATATATATAGGGGGGGAGGAGGGGAGCCCCAAAAAAAGTCACTTTTTCAGCCTATCACCCATAAAAAAAGAAAAAACGCCAGCGTTTTTTGAAGCAATCCCTATCTACTCTATTGCAATTCGCCTGGTGTGAGGTGGCGAAGGCAGTCTGGCGTAAAAGGTAGCGTTCAGAATAATTCGCGCGTCAGTGAATTTGCATAGTTCTGACGCCGGAGACAGTTCTGACGCCGGAGACAGTTCTGACGCCGGTGACAATTCTGATGCTGACGACAATTCTGACGCCCATTAAAGTCAAAAATATTTTGATGCCGGCGAATTTTCGTTGCAGTTTTGCTAATTTATTCGCTGGCGGTGAAACTCGGAAATTCCCCGCGAATTCGACCCATCACTACTTCTCAGCTGAATTACAACATTTCAAAGAAAGAAGGGGTCTAATCTAGTATTAGGCTGTAGCATTGCCATTGACCAGTACTTGGAAGAGCAACACAATGTCATGTCAGGGAAAAAAGATGAGATTGACCATGGAAATAGGCATTGAGAGTTTTGGGACTACAAATACCCTACTCATTTTCAGAATTGTCTTCATCTCAGAAAACGGGTAAGAAGAGCTCACTGGAGGAAACTTTTAAGTGAAAATTGCTTGGCACTAGAAGAGGAAAGCAGAATGCAGAATTTAAGAATAACTTTAGCAGAGAAATGAAGACCTATTGGAGCAGTAAGTTCTTTTGAAGAGGAAAGCAATAAACAAAGCAATAACAGTGTGTGAATTTATAATATATCATTGGGTGTCTCCTCTTCTCCCTAACTGAATCCTGATGTAGGTCATAAAGTAGTTATTCTTGGCTACTGGTTACTTCAAGGAAAACAAGATAGAGAACAGATTGCCAAAGCATTTCAAGATGTGTTTGAAGTTTTTAGATTTCATTAAATAGGTTACCATTTAATCCTCTTTTAAAAAGAGGCATGTATTTTGTTTTAAGCAGGAAACTCCACAATATATAGTTTGTTTGATTTCATCGGTTAAATTGTCCAGTAGTACAACACCATAATAAAGACTCCATCAATGGTGTCCATCATTGTCAACTTTTTACTGAACATTCCTATTAAGCTTCTTTTTTTGTTTATTCAGAGGAATGTTAGATACCGTATGAAAATGTTTCTAATTTGTAACAGGTGAAATGGTCTCCCTTGTTTTACCACCTCTCAGCTTTCTTCTGCTGCAATACAATTCTCAACTTTTATATACCATATATGAGGAGCACATCAAGCACCAGTGATTCTTGGTCTAACAGCTATTAACCCACAGTAACTTCCCAACAGAGAGGCAATTTGCGAGGAGTATTATTTCAAGAGTATGCTGTTTACAGATGAACGTGATAGATGATATCAAGGAATCTCAACAGTACATCTCAGAGAGTCTGTAATCCCAACATTTTAAAGGGTATCATCTAGGGAGTGCTTACTCCACACTACAATTCCTACTGGAGAAGCGGATGCTCTTTGTAAGATGCCTTTACAAAAAGATCCTAGGAGTGGACAATGACAGAACTGAGCACTACTACCCTTACATTTTTCACAGGGTCCTCAGTCTCTAAGGTTGTTGGCCATCTCAATGCTTAATACTGGGGCTCCCTGCTCCAGGTTAACAGCACATCCAGCCCTGGTATGGAGTGGAAACCAATGAAGACTCTCTCCCCCTATATTAACTAAGGACGAGAATGGGTCACACTAAACCAGTTTGGAAAAATCAGATTCCAACTTCCCCTGACTCTAGATATGTTTTGTGGAACATATAATTACCCCTAGGAATACTAGAATTCCTTCAAGTCTACTACTTTAACTGTTTCATTTTTGAAAATAATATGTATGTTGGGTAAGCAGGAGACAGTTGTGTGTGTGTGTGTGTATATATATATATATATATATATATATATATATATATATATATATATTCATAGTGATTGTATTACCAGGAATTGTACAAGATAAAATGTTTAATCTTAAGATATGGAAATCAAGGGCAAATAGCAGAATACCTGCTAATCTGTGCCTTATTGTGCTTCCACACGACATGTTTTGGGCAGAAAAGGCCCTTCATTCTCAAAAGGTTTAACAATGAAGACAAGTGGCTGCTTGAGGCCAAAGAGAATATAGGGCCCAATGGGAGAAAGGCAATATCTGTTCCGTTCATTGTCACTGTCTAATAGTCAGTTCTACTGACATATTTTTAACTTTGTCTTTGTATGAAGGAAATATTAAGAGATAAATGTTATTTTTTCTTTATCCCCTTGGTTTTAATGAAGGTGCTTCTGACTTATTTATTGACATTGACAGTGTTGTATATATGTTGTGGAAAAATGATCACAGAGAAGTGTAAAAAGGTGTCTTGCCTTTAAAGGAAAACTATACCCCCAAACTGAATACTTAAGCAACAGTTTATATCGAACTGAATGACATATTAAAGAATCTTACCAAACCGGAATATATATTTACATAAATATTGCCCTTTTACATCTCTTGCCTTGAACCACCATTTCGTGACTCTATCTGTGCTGCCTCAGAGATCACCTGACCAGAAATACTACAACACTAACTGTAACAGGAAGAAGTGAGGAAGCAAAAGGCAGAACTCTGTCTGTTAATTGGCTCATGTGACCTGACATGTGGTTTGTATGTGTGCACAGTGAATCTTACGATCTCAGGGGGCGGCCCTTATTTTTTAAAATGGCAATTTTCTATTTATGATTACCCAATGGCACATACTAATAAAGAAGTATATTATTATGATAATGGTTCATTTACATGAAGCAGGGTTTTACACATGAGCTGTTTTACTCAGTATCTTTTAATAGAGACCTACATTGTTTGGGGGGTATAGTTTTCCTTTAATTTCTCCCATGTAGGAGTTGAAAGTAGCAAGGGACGTGTCTAAACAGGGAATCGTTTTTCTGTTTAAAGGATATTGATTTTTTAACCCTGGAAGCTACAGTGTTCTGGAAGCTACAGTGTCCTGGAAGCTACAGTGTCCTGGAAGCTACAGTGTCCTGGAAGCTACAGTGTCCTGGAAGCTACAGTGTCCTGGAAGCTACAGTGTCCTGGAAGCTACAGTGTCCTGGAAGCTACAGTGTTCTGGAAGCTACAGTGTCCTGGAAGCTACAGTGTCCTGGAAGCTACAGTGTCCTGGAAGCTACAGTGTCCTGGAAGCTACAGTGTCCTGGAAGCTACAGTGTTCCGGAAGCTACAGTGTCCTGGAAGCTACAGTGTCCTGGAAGCTACAGTGTCCTGGAAGCTACAGTGTTCTGGAAGCTACAGTGTTCTGGAAGCTACAGTGTTCTGGAAGCTACAGTGTTCCGGAAGCTACAGTGTTCTGGAAGCTACAGTGTTCCGGAAGCTACAGTGTTCTGGAAGCTACAGTGTTCCGGAAGGAACAGGCAATCTATTCCAGTGGTAGAGTTTGCATCTTGGAGTTCAAGGCTGTCCTGTGGAAAGGTATATAATTGTAGTGAGAGTGTCAGGAAGGTCTCTCTGAGCAGGGCACAGAATAGGAAGGTTACCTGTCCGTGTTAATGATTCCCAGTGGGGCTGGGGTGCTGCCTGCCACTGCAAGGAGCAGAGGGAGATGTGACCAGGTGATTGAGGTGCTGCCAGAAGGGGAGACAGGCCAGAAGCTGGTGAATTTGATGGGAAAGTCAGGAGGGCTTAGTGAAAAGGCACCTGGTATGGAGAGAACCCCTAGAGTGGGGAAATGTTTGAATGCAGCCAGTTTGTCACACTGTATGTATATGTGTGTGTGTGTGTGTATATATATATATATATATATATATATATATATATATATATATATATATATATATATATATATATGTGTGAAGGATCAGCACTCTCCCATTAGTTTAGTGAATGAAGTGTTGTTTTATTGAATACACAACATTAGATCCGACATTTCGGTCCCACTTGGGGACCTTTTTCAAGGATGGATTTTTCATCCTTGAAAAAGGTCCCCAAGTGGGACCAAAACGTCGGATCTAATGTTGTGTATTCAATAAAACAACACTTCATTCACTAAACTAATAGGAGAGTGCTCATCCTTCACACCATTATCTACAATATTGATCGTGCACCCCTGCTCTAACAAGAAAAGAGTACGGACACCAGCAACCATTTTGTATATATATTCTGTGATGACTTGCTGATGAGTTGTGCGTTCTTGGTATGAGACTCACCCATGCAAACAAATGTTATCTAATGAGAAAATATTAAATTGTTGAGAATAATGAGACTGCCGAGGTTGCTGCCTCAGTTTCTCATGAGAGCGTTTGTTCAGTTCATTTCACATTTTCTTTTACCAAGTAGCAATGATAGAAACATCATAAAGATGATTGTAACAAAACAGAACATGGCCAGAATTTTTTTTTCAGTACTTTATTAACTTCATTCTGTACAACACAATATCAGATACTGATTAGCTGTCACAATAAATATGAAATACAGACAGCAGTATGACAAATGCAGGAGGAGAAACTTGAAATTTAATATTCCTAACCAGTTATGCAACCATGAATATTGATGATCACATCTTAGCCCACACGTATATTACTTGGGTGAGAGTAGCTGCATTTATCTGCCAATGTGTGGTGTATTACCCCGCTGTTTGTTTTTTTTTTTTACACAGCATAATAAATATGCCCATAGTGTACCTGCTCTCTACAGTAGCGGAGACACAGGACTCCTGTAGAAAAATCAGTGCTATATTTCCTGCAGTAGCATAACAGGGCTTAATAATCCAGTCATTGACTTTTATAAACTCTTGTAGGCTGTGACTTCCTGTATCTCGCTGTGTGTTGCAGGGTTGCTGGGTCTAAATTTCAAAACCAGCCCAAAACTAGCCAAGAGGCACTCCAAAAGTAGCCCAAAAATAGCACAGTGAAGTGTACAAAAATAAATGAATATTATTAAAATATGCCTTTTTCTTATTTTTCTATGAAGCAAAATGTGACGGATTCGTCCGTCACCAGGGGTGTAACAACAGAGGGCGGCCCAAGAGGTATAGGTGCCCCATAAGGCCCTAATACGTATACAATTTCAATAATTATTGGTAAAACAGCTCAGCCTCTAGACATTTTGGTGGCCAGTAGATTTTTGCCCGGAAATTGTCTGAAATTGAGGAAAGTCACAGGAAAATGAGTGAATGCTTAAGAGTGACGGGAGACTGGGGTACAGAGCCCAATATCTGGTAACTCCCGACTTCTACACAAGTCAGTCCCATTGCATGCTGGGTATTGTAGTCTTACATTAAACTTGGCAGTCAGAAAGCCAAAGGGAGTCTTCAGGACTCTGAAGAAACTGCCACTAAAGTGGGGAACCCTCAGCAGCTCAGAGACCAAACTAGTTGCCTTATTAAGTGAAGTTGCTCATGGCTGATAGGCTAGATTTATCAAAGTTAGTTAAAGATACGCTGCCCTGCAAATAAATCAACCCTATATACTGACACATATACTGACCATACAAAACATTCAGATCCCTAAGTGGGGTCTCCTAGCAGTCACTGGGTCTGTTTTTCCTATTGTATCTGAGAATATCAGCCACATTTTATTTTACATAAACTCCCTGCCTTCAAATACACATTCCCCTGCCTAACTCCTGCTCTATGTAAGACTTTGATAAATTCCAGATTAATGCTGGATGACTGAAAGTGCGTCACAATACAGCTCACACCTAACTCTTTTCATTTTTCACCATAGATTTTATTGATTAGTCCGTTCTTTAATGCATTTGTTTTGCTAAAAGAAGTGTGAGTTTTATATATTACATATCTGTCCTGCTGAAAAGGACAGAACATTGTTCTGTAAATGATTATTTGCTCAACTTCCATCTAGGATTATCATGTTTTTTGCTTTGTACCTGTTTCCAGACATTCAGTTGAAGTTGCCCATGAGAAAAAGTTCTCAAAAAAAAAAAGTTTTTACCCAACAAGCAATATGCTTTTTGCAGATCTCCAGCATAATTTGCATCTAGCCATGTGCCTACAGAGATGAAAACAGAAAAACACCCTATTCTTTTGTCATGATACCATTATCCTTAAGTCCTCCAGGTCCCTGCATGACAGCCCAAGGGTTTAAGCTCCTTTGGGTGTTCTTAGCTCTTTAATCTTGCACATGCCATACATTCTAAACAATGAGGTTTCAATTATGAAAAGAATGACAAGCCGACTGCCATTACATTGAAGGGTTTTCTACCTTCACTTCTATGTTTTGCTTAGAGTGGAGGACAATGTAAGGATCTGCTTGGGCTAAAATGGCAACTGCTTTAAATCAATATGTAATACACAAATCTCATCGATAACCTGTAACAAGTAGTGTAAATGTAAGGGTATTACAAGCTACTATAGAGATCCCTGATCATATAAAGGCACAAGATCATGAAACTCCAAGGCGACTACTAAATATCCTCAAGGGTGTTTTATGAAACAGGGAGCTGACATTTTTGCCATTAGATATATTTTATTCTCTGTGTAGAGGTGGCCATAGAAATAACAATTACGATCTTTCTTGGAGAAGATGTTTCCATGAAAGATCGTTCATTTCAATACACACGTGTAGAGCTGAATGGCCAGATATACAAGTAGAAACAATAGAATTCTCCCTGTATCTGAAGATTCAGCACTAACAATGGCAGATGTTTAGGTGCCTTCAAAGGCACCCAATCAAAATTTTTCGTCCAGCCTGATCAACGAGCCGACCAATATCTAAGTCTACTGCCGATATCGGTCGGCTCTTTTCCCACCATACATGCACTGAGTATTGTACGAAAATGAGTTTCGGACGATATTATCTGTGTGTCTATGGCCACCTTTAGACCTACTGCATTTAACTAACAACTCCTGCTTGTAAGAGATAAGCCCACAGGTCTAGTACAAAACACAGCCACTAGTGACCATGCTAGCTCTATGGGCCGGCATCAGATTTGCGTTGAGCCAAATATGACCACTAGGAATGAAAGAGAGAGATAGTTTTGTATGTTTCTGTTGTTGGTGAACGCTATAAGACTGATAATAATTTAAGTGCCTGAATTTGGAACAGGATATATTTCTGCTGCATATGTTATTCCTTTCCCCTCAAACAATATTGAAATGATTGAAACTTTGGAGATAAAAGATACTTCTCAACCTCCAATATTTATCATAGAGGCACCGTTTCTTTGATTAAAAACATGGATGAATTGTAAGATAAAATTTGAAGGCCTGGTGACTGCAAAACAGCCTTTCTATTAACAAATGCCTCTACTTTTTTCCAGATTGTTTCCATGTGGGGAGGGAAGGTTCCCACCATGACCAGCTCTGCTTGTTGTAAGGGTAAGGACAATGCAACTTATGATAACATGATATATGTTCTTTAGTGTCCTGTTACTAATGTTACATACTTTAGTTACTGCAGAAGTCCATCTATTTTTTGTTTGAAGGGGACTTAATGGTCCTGGATGATCACTGCAACTTTTTAACTACAGTAGAGATGCTGTTGCATGTGGTTTCACTATATGTTCAATCATGAGAGTGGTGGGCTAAATCATACTTGTGCAATCATACCGTACACTCAATGATTGCAACACTCTAAAGCATGCCACCAAAGCGCCCCATAAAAAAAAAAAGCTTATTTTATTATATCTAATGCATGGAGATCCTCATATATATTCTACATATAATGACCAGTTTAGGCAATGGCCACAACTGAAATGCACAAATACCCAGAAAGAAGGAGAAGTCGACCCTGCCTCACGTGTGAGAGAATAAGTGTCTTATGCCAGAAAAAAAGGGTGTGCTGGCTGCACAGAAAATATATGAACAACAAACAATATAAATTGTGTCTTATATACCCACAATGGGCTCCCATACTTAAAGGAAAAGTAACATCAAAAAATTAAAGTGTTTTTAAGTAATATAAATATAATAGAGTGTTACCCTGCACTGGTAAAACTGCTGTTTGATTCAGAAACACTACTATTGTTTATTTCAGGGCTGTCCAAGACCCCCCCCCTTATGTGGCCCTCCACATCAAAGTCTGCCTGCTGTCTTTGCTTACTATTTGTAAGATTTAAAGGGTATCACTACAGAGATTAACTGGCCCCTGCATAGTTTAAACCTCAAATTCACACATGTAATCACACTTGTGACACCTCTATTGTTCACACCCTAAAGGCCTATACTGTTCACACCTGAGACCCAGACTGAAACTGCCCACATTGTTCACCTGTTCACACTTTATTCAAAATTCTACTGGGGCACCAGCACTGTGCCACTGTATGTTGTACATATTAGACTGGTCCTGATTTTCCTGTCTCCTGCTCTGTTCTGTTTTCCCTATGCTCCCTGTGTGTGTCATACTTTGCCTGCTCTTTGCACCCTGTGTTTGCCATACTCTGCCTGACCTATGATCCCTATGGAACATAAATCTGGTATTTGTTCTGGGGGTTTGTTGGCATTTGAAAATTATTGTGGCACAGGAGAAAGGACTGCCACACATGGCTGTTTCTTTGCTATTTAATAGATCACTGGAGATAATCTGGAGGTCCCCACGAGGCTAGAGATATCAAGGATAACATGATACCAGATTATTTGAGTTCCATACATTTTATGGGTCACTATTTCATATTTTTTCCACGCTCAACTTATAACAAAGGTACAGATATAAACCCACACAATGGGGTGAAAGTGCTAGAGCACTAAGGGGCATGCATGCACACTCCTTAACACTCACTAATCTATTCTTAAATTTCTATATAAAGGAAATAAGCATTCACCCAAATCTCATCCTTGTTGACCTTCATGATGAACATATAATTTGGGACGTGTAGCGGGTCCAGCCTGACAATTTAAAAACCTATAGGTTAAGTGCATTTACAGGTATCCTTTACATTATTAGTCTTTCCTTATTTTAATTTATACTTGGCCGTTATTACCTCTTATAGTTGCTTTCAAAGTAATTGTATGCCAAGGCGACTTGGAGGCTGCACCTATCACTTTATAACCTGGGGCAAGCAATGTCTTATGGAGACAGGCTATTATCTTCCAAAGGCTAAAGCTGTAGGCAACGTGCTTGTACATTACAACCTATTGTCTTTATGGTCTAAAAAGGTGATTTGTGGGGGGACTGTAGGTAGGTAGGTTTGTAAATGTATCCAGAGGGCATGTGAGTTAAGTGGTTTGCAATTCAGTGGAGGCTCCAGAAATATGTGTTCAAATGCATTGTCCATGGTAAATCACACAAAGAGCTAGTATATGCATTAAGTATCAGATGGATGCTTCTTCTAGTTATTAAATAGCCATAAGCAACTAGAGCATAAGTGTCACGACCGGCACCCGATACCAGAACAAATGACAAGCACCCTGGTCTCGGCTCGGCTTCACCAGTAGTGTGACCACTGTTGGGCTTCGGGAGGAGCCCTCAGCTTACTTGGGTGCCATCTGGACTTAACGAGGGGTGCAAGACAAGATGTTCTGGCTGGCGAAGGTGCACGGCAGTTAGCAGAGTCTTTTGGGCCGAAGGTCACGGTACAAATGGAGCAGGCAAGAGAATTGTCAGACAAGCAGAGTCGAGGCAGGCGGATATCAGAATCGTCAGGCAGGCAAGGGTCAAACCGGGTTGTCAATCAAGGGGTTAAGCAGGAAGAATTGTCGTCGGCAGGCAAGGGTCAGGATACAGATTTCAGAATAGTCAGGATACAGGCAAGGTCAAACATGGATAATCAGATAGACGAGATTCAGATCAGATGCACAAGGCTCAGGAAACCACTAGAAACAAGTTCTATCACGGGCACTGGCTGGGGATCAGAATGGGCCTTAAATACAGTCAAATTTCGCGGCAAAACGTGCGCAAATGCACGCTCGCGTAATCACGCCAGCGCGCCTGTACCTTTAAGAGGCGCACCCTAAGGATCAAGATGGCGCCGGCGCCAGAGAGGAAGAACCACGCGGCGAAGAACCATGTGGCGGGCGTCCCTGCCGCACAGGTAACTTTCTTACATTACCCCCCTCTCCAGGGGGGGCCACCGGACCCCCAGGTTTACCAGGAAATTTTAGATGGAATTGCTTCCTGAGGCGGTCAGCCCTGATGTCATCAACTGAGACCCAGGAGTTCTCCTCAGGGCCAAAGCCCTTCCACCTGGTAAGATACTGCAACTTACCACACACAAGGCGGGAATCTAGAAACTCCTGGATCTCAAATTCAGGCTGACCTTCAACTAACACTGGGGGAGGAGCAGAGACAAAACGAACATTGTTAGTAGGTTTTAACAAAGAAACGTGAAATGAGTCTGAAATCTTAAAATTAACAGGTAATTTAAGACGAACACAAGAAGGGTTGATAATAGCGGTGATGGGATATGGACCAATGAATTTAGGGCCCAGTTTGAGAGAGGGCACTTTCAACTTGATATTCTTGGTAGCTAACCAGACTAAATCCCCCACTTTATACTGGGGTGCCTCTCTACGAGATTTGTCAGCAGCTTTTTTTTTTAGCTGAAGTAGCTGCACATAGAGAATCATGCACTTGAGACCAAACTTTAGAAAATAACTCAACGGAGGAGTTGGCAGATGGTACAGAGACCCAGAGAACGAAAAAGCTTTGGGGTGCAACCCATTGACAATAAAGAAAGGGGACTCCCCAGAGGAAGAATGGGTAGCATTATTGTATGCAAATTCTGCCCAGGGTAACAGTTCCGCCCACGTGGACTGGTTGTCAGACACATAACACCTGAGATACTGTTCCAGGGACAGGAACCCTCTCAGTTTGACCGTTGGTTTGGGGGTGATAAGCAGAGGAAAAGGATAACTCAATCCCAACCAAAGAACAGAAAGCACGCCAAAACTTAGAAACAAATTGAACCCCCCTGTCGGAAACTATATTTTCAGGAAAACCATGAAGCTTAAAAATGTGGGTAACAAATAGGTCAGCCAAAGTCTTAGCAGAAGGGAGGTGTGGAAGGGGAACAAAATGGCTCATCTTGCTAAACCTATCCACCACCACCCAGATCACAGTTTTCCCCTGTGAAGGAGGCAAATCAACAATAAAGTCCATCGAAAGATGGGTCCAAGGTCTTTCTGGAATTGGTAAGGAAAGTAGCAACCCCTGGGAAGACTTCCGAGAGGATTTAGACCTTTGGCAGACTGGACAAGAATTTACAAAGGCCTTAGTATCTTGTTTGAATGAAGGCCACCAAACATGACGGGATAACAGAGACACCGTTTTAGCAATAGCTGGATGTCCTGCCATTTTAGAATCATGAACCTCCCTCAATACTTGCTCCCTTAACTCCTGAGGTACAAACCATCTCCCCGAAGGGGTATCAGTAGGAGCAGAAGATTGAAGAGGAAGCAATAAAGAGGAAAGGTCAGATTCAAGGGTTGCTATGATCATTTCTCTGGGAGTACACTCACTAGAGTCAGAAGAAATGGATTCAAAACTCCTAGAGAGTTGACTTTCAGGCCTTGGTGTTTTTAGTCCCAGGCCTGAAAGTCAAAGAAAAATTAAACCTTGTGAAAAATAGAGCCCACCTAGCCTGCCTCGGATTAAGGCGTTTAGCAGACTCTATATATAGTAGATTTTTGTGGTCAGTATAGACCGTCACCAGATGTTTTGCACCCTCCAGGAGATGCCGCCATTCCTCAAAGGCCCATTTGACTGCCAACAATTCCCTGTTACCTATATCATAATTCACCTCTGCGGGTGAAAACTTCCTGGAGAAGAAAGCACAGGGATGTAACTTGTTGGTAGTCGGGTGCCTTTGAGAAAGGACTGCCCCCGCTCTCCCACCTCAGAGGCTTCAACCTCCACAATAAAAGGTAGTGCAGTATCGGGGTGTCTGAGAATGGGGGCTGAACTGAATTCCTTCTTTAGGAAATCAAATGCTTGAATGGCCTCGGGAGGCCACATGCTGGGGTCAGCGCCCTTTTTAGTCAGATTAGTGATGGGGGCCACAATGAGGGAAAAAATGTTGATAAACTGACGATAATAATTAGCAAAACCAAGAAATCTTTGGGTTGCCTGTAACGAAAGGGGTTGGGTCCAAACCAGGACTGCTCTCACCTTGCCTGGATCCATTTCTAGACCCTTGCTGGAAATGTTAAACCCCAAAAACTGAACAGAAAAAACCCCAAAAGTACATTTCTCTAGTTTCGCATAAAGATTATTTCCCCTTAGCCTTTGTAAGACTTCACAAACATGATTTTGATGTTCCTTCATGTTGGAGGAAAAAATAAGAATATCGTCTAGGTAGACCACTACGAAGATCCCCAGCAGGTCCCGGAAGATGTCATTGACAAACTCCTGGAACACTGCGGGGGTGTTACAGAGCCCAAAAGGCATAACTAAATACTCGTAGTGGCCATGCCTGGTGTTAAATGCAGTCTTCCACTTATCACCCTCCCTGATTCGAATCAAGTTATAAGCCCCCCTAAGATCAAGCTTGGAAAAGACTTTTGCATTTTTAACCTGATCAAAAAGTTCAGAAATTAAAGGGAGAGGATAGCGTTTTTATATGGTAATCTTATTGAGCCCCCTATAATCAATACAGGGGCGAAGACCACCATCCTTTTTCCCAACAAAAAAGAAGCCCGCCCCCGCAGGGGAACTAGAAGGTCTGATGAAACCCCTTTCTTAATTTTCTTTAATATACTCTCTCATTGCCTGGGCTTCGGGCAAAGAAAGAGGGTAGGTTCTACCACGAGGAGGAGTGGAACCAGGAATAAGGTCAATTGGGCAGTCATACTGCCGGTGTGGGGGTAGAGTTTCAGCAGCTTTTTTTGAAAAAACATCAGCATACTCTGCATATGCGGCAGGTAACCCTTCAAGAGAAGTAGTTGCCACCACTGAAGGAAAGCAAACCCCACCACACTTGGGACCCCATTGAACAACTCCCTTTGAGACCCAATCTAATAGAGGGTTATGCCTCTGGAGCCAGGGTAATCCTAAAATTAGGGGAGAGGAAGCACCCTCAATGAGGTATAAAGCTATCTCCTCACAATGCAGATTGTCAGTACACATAGAAAGAGAAATAGTCTGTTTTGAAACCACACCTGACCCTAAAGGTCTTTTATCCACAGCCCATATTCTCATGGGGGTAGTTAGAGAAACCAAGGGAATTTTGTATTTGGCTGCAAAAGCAGCATCTAGAAAGTTTCCCTCCGCCCCAGGATCCACAAATGCGGACACCTTGACAGAGCCCGTAGACCAGGTTAGTTTAACCGGAATCAAAACCTTGGAGGCAGATTGGGGAGAGGAAACTCCTGCACCCAAATGGAGCTCCCCTTCTCCATTTAGGCTTTGGAGTTTCCCGGCCTCTTAGAACATTGGTTCAGAAAATGTCCCTTTTCACCACAGTATATGCAAAGACCCAGGGAACGCCTGCGTGCCTTTTCCTCAGGAGTCAGGTGAGATACGCCTAATTGCATAGGCTCCTCCTGAGGTAGAGGCACAGAGGGGTTAGAAGATTTGACATTGGTTACCACATTAGATCTTAAATTAGTAACCCCCGAGAAGCTTGTACTCCTCTCACCCCTTCTCTCCCTTTGCCTTCTATCTACCTGGATGGCGAAGGACATGAGGTCGTCCAGGTTAGAAGGTAGGGGAAAATTAACCAAACTATCTTTTACAGAATCAGATAACCCCAAATGAAATTGACTCCTTAGAGCCAAATCATTCCACCCAGTTTCCACTGCCCACCGGCGGAATTCGGTGCAATACACCTCCGCATCCCTTTTCCCTTGGCGTAATTTACGAATCGCGGTATCGGCAGACGATGCAGGGTCTGAGAAAGGCAGCCTGAGGGCTCAAATTTGGGGGTCACCCAAAAGCAGGGTCATAATGAACCTTACTTTCTCCTCATCAGTTTGAAAAGAATGAGGAAAGAAACTAAGGTACAGCTTACATGCCTCTTTGAAAACAAAAAATTTAGTGCGATCCCCACTGAACCTTTCGGGAACACAATTTTTGGTTCATGGGGTTTAGATGAGTTACCCCAATTGGCAGAGGAACCCACAGAAGGTGCAGGAACAGCAACAGATTGCTGCTGCGAAGCTTGCGTACCCTCCAGCTGTCGGGTTAGATTGTGGAAACCCTGTAGGAGGTAATTTTGCTTCTGTTCGTGATCCTCCAAGTGCTGTAATAGAGTGGTAAGAAGCGCTTCAGTGCTAGTTGGAGGAGCAGCAGCTTCATCGTGACTTTCATCCTCCATGGCCCGTGATAAAGTCACGACCGGCACCCGATTCCAGAACAAATGCCAAGCACCCTGGTCTCGGCTCGGCTTCACCAGTAGTGTGACCACTGTTGGGCTTCGGGAGGAGCCCTCAGCTTACTTGGGTGCCATCTGGACTTAACGAGGGGTGCAAGGCAAGATGTTCTGGCTGGCGAAGGGGCACGGCAGTTAGCAGAGTCTTTTGGGCCGAAGGTCACGGTACAAATGGAGCAGGCAAGAGAATCGTCAGACAAGCAGAGTCGAGGCAGGCGGATATCAGAATCGTCAGGCAGGCAAGGGTCAAACCGGGTTGTGAATCAAGGGGTTAAGCAGGAAGAGTTGTCGTAGGTAGGCAAGGGTCAGGATACAGATTTCAGAATAGTCAGGATACAGGCAAGGTCAAACACAGATAATCAGATAGACGAGATTCAGATCAGATGCAGAAGGCTCAGGAAACCACTAGAAACAAGTTCTATCACGGGCACTGGCTGGGGATCAGAATGGGCCTTAAATACAGTCAAATTTTGCGCCAAAACGTGCGCAAATGTGCGCTGGCGTAATTACGCCAGCGCGCCTGTACCTTTAAGAGGCACGCCACGCGCGCCCGAAGAATCAAGATGTCGCCGGAGAGGAAGAACCACATGGCGAAGAACCATGCGGCGGGCGTCCCCGCCGCACAGGTAACTTTCTTACAATAAGATTGGATGGAAGCCTGTTAGGGACTATAAGCCTGCTGCCATCATTGTTCTCTGCTCAGACCTGGCAGGTGCCAAAGTGGATGCCCACTGCTTCCAAAGAAAATCTGCAGATTATGGCACCAAAATGGAAACCGAAAGGAAATAAAAAGCAGCAATCCAGAGCTTGGGCACCAATAAAGAACATGTATAGTCTCACTAAGGCCTCCTCACCTTTAGTAATGCATTAATTAAACATGCCGGTCATTTAAATTCACCAAATACCACACCCATGTGCCTCTTCCCAGTAAAGCAAATATTTATTCACACTTAGGGAAATTAAAACACTGTCACAGTCAGATCTCTTTTTGCACTGGGCTCCATTAATGCAATGTGTACTTGGGGAAATTCTGATATTGTTAGTCTGGGCGTTCCACTACTCAGCCGTCTGTATAATTAAAAGATTGTTATTCCTGGGGGGGGGGAGAGAGATGGGAACTGAAGTTTACATAAAACTGCTTAATACTTTGCTTTCCAAGGCCAAGATGGTTAATGTTACAGTGAGTGGATTTATGTTGGTGGGGAAACCACTGATCTGCTGTCCATTTCTGTTGGTGCCTACATCTAAGTGTGTTGGACCCACAAAGAGATCCGCTTGTCTGGCGACATACCTAATTTTTTTATTTTAGCCCGTGGGAAGGCAAGGGAAGGCAGTTAAGGGAGATTAGTTGCCCCTAAGAAGAGGAGATTTGTCGCTGGGCGACTAATCTCCCGAATCTGACCGTGTGTCTCTGCCCTTAATTAGATGGGATGCTATGACAATTTTCTGTGTTTAAATGGGATAAGTGGGTTAAATGGGTTTAGATATTCTGTGTTAAACACACTAACCAAAGTGGCTTCATCTGTAGTTTCATCAGCGATGTGGGCATCACACGTGTCCGATTTAGGGGCAAAGTGCACCATTCAGAGCTCTCTACTTGTGAGCGGCCTGGATTGACTTTGTGTTTGGCTGGTAGGTGCCTTGGCAAGAATAGCAATTGAGTGTGCCAGGGTGAGCGGAACATCATTTGGCAGAAAATAAGCCTCACACATATCACAGGCTTTACAGACATCTGCTCCGGGTTTTCAATACTTATATAGCCATGGAAATGCTGCAGTTATGAGCTCAATCTGGTTGAAGTTTATGTTCTTCAGACGAAACAATTTGTAAAATTCCGTTCCATCTCTAAACACATTGTTGATGCATGAGTACAAATGGTACCCAAGCTCTCTGATAGGCTGTGAAGATTCCCCTTTCTACTATGACTTTAAAAGGAACAGCTGCTGAAAGAAAAGGAACATATTAATTGTCCCCAAAAATAGATTGCAACGGGCTTCAATCTGCAAGAAGTTTGTATGTTTTTTTTCTGTGCTTTGTGTGAGTTTCCTTCTTCCAGAAACATAAAGGCAGGTTTATTGGCTCCTGATAAAACTGAGCTTCGACTGTAAGCTCTGCTGGGGCATGGACCAGGGTCGGACTGGCCCGGCAGGACACCAGGAAAAAACCTGGTGGTTCCCGACCTTCATGGGCCCCCGCCGGGCCAGACCCCCTCTCCTGATATTTGGATTCTACCCAAAAAAAATTGCCGTTCGTGCATGCGCGTGGCGCCTTCATGCATGCACGCAGAGCGTCACAGTATGGGGGGTGAGGGGGCTGGAGGGGGGGCCCTGGACAGCAGTCCTGGTGGGCCCCGGGCCCCCCAATTTCGACCCTGGCCGAGACAGATGTGAATGATGTATTATCGCTGTAAAGCACTATGGAATATTTTAGTGCTATATAAATGTAATCATAATTTAAATTCAAGTGTTTTGGGCATAAACCTAAAATTTTGGGTGGTTTCGCAAAAATCCGATTTCGAGTTATTTTTTTCGATAAGATCAAATCGTGGATTCTAGTTTGGTGGAGTTTTTTTTTCGGACAAAACGGATTTTTTTAAATAACCCCCCCTTAGAGTCAGATAACACAGATGTTTCCTAGGATTAGCAACTTCTGCTGAGGCCTACCTCCACTTCAGGCTCTCAATTGCGGTTGTGCAAAAATGAACGTAAGCTTTTTTGCACATATAGGCCATTTATTAAAGGAGTAGACTCTCCTTGCACTTCTCTCTAGTTGCATTCAGCACCAGGGCATCTGTCCTGTCTACACTATTGCCACAAGAAAACCCTGCAACTGCCACCTCCAAGCTGGTAGGAATTCCAAGGCCCCCTTTGCACACTGCATCAATAGACACAGCAAAGTTGCACCCAATGGATGATGCACAAACATTATTTTGACACAGAGCACCAACAGTTATCTTTGTTTTTCATGTATAGACTTCACATACTGTATTATAAAATTATATCTATAAAACGAAATTGTTACAGGACCCCTCAACAACATTTTCTCATGCCCCAGAATTTATATGAAAAGATGATTGTACAGAAATGGCATGTCATCTTCTCATGGCCTAACTCCTTTTTATATGCCTTTGATGTAAAAAAACAGAAGTTCTCTCATGGATTAAAGAGAAAGTTTGCTCTTTCTTCAGAGTTAAGCCCTCCAGCCATGCTGTGCAAAAGCTTACTTCTTACTTCATTCATTGTGCACACAGGAGTCTCTAATGAGAATGGGACTGAAAAGTCACATTAGGTTTATGACAATTTGTATCAGAATCAAAAAATATTGCTGTAATAATATCTGGGATGCTGCAGGGATGCCCACTGCCTTTCATGCGAGGATGCCTGCGGCCTCCTATTCTGCGCGACTTCCAGGTTCCAGGACTCCCCATTGGTTAGACCCCGGCCTATGTCGTTGACTATGCTTCTGGTTCCTGATTCCGTACTTCATTGGGTTTGACCCGGACTGTTTTACAACTATGCTTTGCTCTAGCACCAATCATACCGTTGCTCGTTGCCGTTCCCTTGTCTGTAGTGAGCCGGCTAGGAGCCCTAGGCAACATCACCGGGCGCAGCACTCAATAGGCGCGCTCATGCCTGCAGAAATGGATGCACAACACGCAAGTAGACTCCAGCCAGAGCATAGAGAGGGGAACCGACTGGGGGTAGGAGGCTGAGAAGGTATGTGCCTGAGGCCTCCCAGTTTTGAGCCCTAGACACGTGCCTACTCTGCCTACTAGTGATTGGTCGAATCAATCCTTTTTCACAGAAAAACTTGCGAAACAGTGAGAAATTTTGACATGTGACAATTTTTATGTAATTTTTTTTTGCAAATTTTTGGCGCAAAAAGGCAGGCAGCAAAATTCGCTGTGAATCCATGTCTACCGAATAAATTCGCCCATCACTACTGCCTGTAACTAGTCCCAGCCCTGCTTGTCTGCCCATAACTCTCACTTTGGTCCTCTTACTTTAAGACCTGGCGGCATCCGAGTAGCAGAGGACCCGTGACCGGAACCTTGGGGTCTGTTCTGGGTTTCAGGAAACCATACATGACAACTGCTAAAGGCAAGAACTAATCATTTAAATATATACTGTATGTACAGTAGCCAAAATAATTATTAATAATAAAAAATCTTTATTGGGAATTACTTTTAGTTTGGCTACTGCATTACTATTACTGGGCCTCTTCTAATTTATATTGCAATTTTTGAACTTTGGTTACCCTTGGACTGGGAGTTTTTGATGAGACCAAATTATTATTATTATTATTATTATTATTATTATTATTCTTTAAAACAATGCTTTTTCGCTTAATTTCAGGCACAGGGCCACACACCACCATTTTCTTTATTTAATTATATACTGTATGTGTACAAGATTCTCCAATTAGAATGTACCTAATAAGGTATATTATATTTAGCATAGCAGCAGTGTGTATTTGTATTTTGTTATTATGTTTATGTACTCAAGATGTATCATTATTTGTGTATCATTGTTTTTTATTATCTTTGTTATACTCCTCTTAAATTCAGGATGTTTGTCCCCAACAACTGGGCCACCTGACCCCACATACTGCCCCAAACTTACCTACCTACAACCCCCCTTAGGGTCAGGGCACACAGGTAGATTCAGGGAGATTAGTTGCGCGGCGACAAATCTCCTCTTCTTCGGGGCGACTAATCTCCCCGAACTGCCTCCCCTTGCCTTCCCGCCGGCACTTGGAGCGAATTTGTTTTCCGAAGTCGCCCGAAGTTTCCTCGTGAGGCAACTTCGGGCGACTTCGGAAAACAAATCGCTCCCACTGCTAAAATGTAAATAACACCGGCGATTTACATTATAGCCAGTGGGAAGGCAGTTCGGAGAGATTAATCGCCCCGAAGAAGAGGAGATTTGTCGCCGGGCAACTAATCTACCCGTGTGCTCTGACCCTTAGCTGTCTAACCTGGTAATGAATTGCAAGATCCCTTCTGATACATATGGCAAACACATGCCTTGTTTACTGTTCTGCCAGGGACGAATTAGCAATATGTGTAGCACATCGGAAAATATGCGTGTGAATGAAGAACAGCAAAGTATCTATAGCAGGGCCATTAGTTGTCCTTAGCGCTTATATATGTATTTAATTTTTTTGCCAAGTCACAAAAATGTAAAATATGTCTGTAAATATTTTTCCACGTTTGTTTTATTTGTGAGCATATCTTGCATCTCATAGCAACCCTCTATCCCAGCCATTTATTAACAATATTCTCTGACAGTATAAAAGTATAACTGTAACTTTACTTTTCCTGTCTGAATTTATTTTATGTTTGGACACCTTGGGATTGTAAGCCATGGCCCCTGTTGTTTTTGGAAAAAGAATCATAATAATGCAGGATCGCTTTCTATAATCAAGCACCTGCCTTTCCTCAAGGTTGCCTGTGTTTTAGGCTTACAGATAAAGAGGCGTTCATTATACTGAGGTACTGAGTGTTAACTGTCTTCTCCTCCTTCTCCTCCTCCCAGTGGTGGTGATGTTTGTTGCCCCCTGTGGTCAGTCCACTCAGTCCTTTGTAAGGATCATTGTGGCTGAGATATTTCCTTATTTGCCCAGGGGGTCAGATTCACTAAAGGGCAAAGTGGCTAACGCTAGCGACTTTTCGCCAGCGTTGCCACCCACAGGGACATCTCCAATTCACTAACAGGCGCAGGCGGGACCGTCGCTAGTGTTCATTCACACTCTATCGCCAGGTGACTTTTCGATCTGGCGAACGATCGTTACTCTGCAAATTCACTTAAGTGCGGATTTTACTAAAACTTTCGCCAGAGTTGACTTCAGAAGTGCTAAAAAGAAGCCAGATCTTCCTCAATCTTCTGTCACTTACATCATATCCTGTGTGCCGAAAATGCATTAAAAGTTTCAAAAACGCTGGCGACTTTTCCTTTTTTTAAGCGGGATTGTCGGCAAAAGTCCTAACAAACTTTTTGTGGGGAACCGTTTTTTTCCAGACATTTCATAACATATATGGAACATTCATTTTACAGTGGGCTCATGTGTAGGGCATTATATTAACTCTCTTGTCTTTATTAAGGTTCCCTGGACATTTGTAAGAAATGGTGGTAACTTCAAGGATATGCACCAACATTTATAATAGAGACCTCCATACAACTTTAAATTACCCGCCATATGCAAATTGACCTAAGCGCAAGATCACTAGCCAATAGGTCATGGTACTCCAGGGTGACTTCTAATATCCCCATATTTTGCAACTGGGGTACTTTATTTATTATAATACACAAATTTCATGTCATGTGACAGAAATGACATCAGAACTCACCATTTATAACTGATGACATCAGAACTCACCGTTTATGAGGATATAATTTACAAGAAATTCATGGCTTTTGTGTATTATTTATATAGATATAGATATATAGATATAGATATATAGATATATAGATATAGATATATAGATATAGATAGATAGATATAGATAGATATAGATAGATATAGATAGATATAGATATATATAGATATATATATATATATGCGTTGTTTCATGCTTTCCTAATCAATTGGTTGGTTGCATCCCTTACCTAGTGACAGAATCCAGTTACCAGTGCACACAGTGGAAAAACATTATTGCGTGATTCCCCTGCTAACAATTGCCCTTTTCTTTCTGTTTTTGTGCCGGAGGCTCTGATATATAAAACAGCTAATTGCAAATCAGATGCCATTCTGGAGATTATTACACTACACCCACTGTAAAAATAATGTTGAATGAATCTACTGTAAAATAAATCCAACTGAATAATTTGGCTTTGTTTTATTGCAAACAAAGATCAAAAGGAAATATATATATATAGATATATATAATATATAGATATATATATATATAGATAGATAGATTAGAACCCCCATTTTACGTTTTTCAGGGGACCATAAAAAAATGATGTAAAATCCAGGAAAATGTAAAATCAGGGAAATGTATTGTGCATAACATATACGTGGGACCACAGAACAACAATGTAAAATGAAAGAAAACTTCAATTCAGGGGATGTAAAATAGGGGGGGTTTTACTGTGTATATTTGGGTGCATTTTAGGTAGGGGTGCACAAAACCCTGTTTTTCAGGGGTACAGTTTCAGCCAAAACTGAGCAAATCCAAATGCTTCTTCTGCAGCTGGTGAATGGGCAGAAATGCCTGATGCACGAGTGCTTACATTTTTCAGTTACATAGGGTTTGAATTCGGTTCGGCAAGGATCTTGGATGTGGCCAAATCAGAATTCTGCTAAAAATAGCTGAGAATCAAATTTGGGATTCGTTGCTCCTCCCAGCACTACATTCAGAGTTCGGCTTTTTGCACTTTATTCTAGAAGGAAGGAGGCAATTGTTGCATGTAATGCTGCAATTCATTTAATGGGATTCAGACGTATTTTTATGGTGTCGTTTTTAATTCTAAATTACACTGTTACACTGCGAATAATTCACTCTACAGTATAAAATGTCATTCCTGAACCAGCAAGTGTATTTATTTAGTTGTAATATTGGTGTGTAGGTGCATCTCGGCTCATTTTGCCTGGTCATGTGCTTTCAGAAAGAGCCAGCACTTTAGGATGGAACTGCTTTCTGGCAGGCTGTTGTTTCTCCTACTCAATGTAACTGAATGTGTCGCAGTGGGACCTGGATTTTACTATTGAGTTCTGTTATTAGATCTACCAGGCAGCTGTTATCTTGTGTTAGGGAGCTGTTATCTGGTTACCTTCCCATTGTTCTATTGTTAGGCTGCTGGGGGGGAAGGGGTGATATCACTCCAACTTGCAGTAAAGAGAGACTGAAGTTTATCAGAACACAAGTCACCTGGGGCACCTGGGAAACTGACAATATGTCTAGCCCCTTGTCAGATTTCAGAATTAAATATAAAAAAATCTGCTTGCTCTTTTGAGAAATTTATTTCAGTGCAGAATTCTGTTGGAGCAGCACTATTAACTGATTAAAAAAAAAAACATGTTTTCCCATGACAGTATACAGTACTTTTAAGGTATTTGCATCCAAGCACACTGCTTGCACTTCTTTATAGTTGTGCCAAGCACTACTGCATCAATCCTTTCTTTTCTGTGCTTATTGATGTAAGGGAGCCCTGAACATACTGTTAATTCCAGGGTTCCAACACCATCCTGCATCAATGGGCCCAAAGAATCATGCACAAATGCTACCACACGCACATGCAATTGCATTCCTTTTGACGCACTGGGCAACTTTAATTATGCTGGAATTATGGGGGAAAATGAATGAAGGCTCATTTAAAGGAGGCTGTGTTACTAATTCATCAGCATTCTCCACCTATTAGCTTCTTGACAGCAGCCAGGAGCAAATTGAACATGTAAAGTGCCGCTGACACTCCAAAGGTCTAAAAGATTCCAAGACTGGGAGATTCTTTTGAGCTGCTGAACCTCAGTGAATAGAATAATTTTATTTAGGCTCTTTTTCAAATGCATTGAATCCCAGTGAATTGCCATGGAGTTCAAATCTGCTCATAGAGTGCATGTGTTTTCTATCTGGAGATAATACTTTACAGTATGCTTCTTTTTTTCTTTAATACATTTAGGGTTATTTATAGGCGCAATATATTCTTAGATGCTGTGGGATAGTCACAGGATTTATTTACCCAGGCAGTGTGCTCTGTATATACAGTATTATAGAGATTGATAATACGGAATTTGTTCTTCGTATTGATGCTTCCTTTTATAATACAGGTCATTTTTCTTAGAATCCTACTCATAGATTCACCATGCTTGTAGCTCAAATCAATAGATGGAGATTCTAGCTATCTAACAGACCACAGAGATTTTATATTCCAAATTTATATTTTATAAACCATTGTTTTCATCACAGCAGGAATCCATACTCTGGACAACAGGGTCGGAACTGGGAGGGGGGGGGGTTGAATTGTATCCCTATTTGTGTTGGCCAGGCTCTGCCTAGGGCTCTTGGAGGAGCATAATAGTTACATATATTTGACCCATTTGCAGGAGGTTGAAAACCGTTCAGCATTAAAAATAATACAAACCCCCAGTAAGTAGTTGTCAGAATTTTTGGGTTCCAGTCTCACCAAAGCAGCACTTGAAGCAGCTCATATGCAATAAACCTTATGTTCATGGCACATGAAGCCCCTTTCAGTTGTCTGAAAAGTGCAAGAAACCTGCATCCCATTAATTTGAATAGTAAATGCCTATTAGATCCATTTCTATTGGTTTACAGCCTAAAAACACTCAAATTGTATGAAAATTCGAATAGTCCAAACTTCCCACCCAAATGCTTAAATTTTTTTCGGATTTTTGCCAGAAAACCATGAAATATTACGATTTTTGCATGAAACCCAGCGCAGATCAGGATATCTTCAGGACTTCTCCCATTGACTTATTTACAACCTCGTAGAATATAAATACCAATAAGTCCCAAACCTAGTGTACCCCAGTCCAAACACACTCACAAGCGATTCTCATATAATCGTCTTTTCTAAAAACAAAGAGGATCTCCGCAGCAGCAATGTAAGTCTCTCTGCGTCTTCCAGACCTCACTGCGAATGTCCCAGCTTCGTGCTTGCACACTTTCGCAATGCTTCATCGCCGCTGATGTCCATTTAAAATATCCTCCATATCTTCCGGCTTTCCCGATCGATATCTGGTCAAAAGTCGGGCAGATGCTGATCGGGCAGGTTAGAAAGTCCCGTCGGATCACGGCCGCATCTTTTCGTTGATGCGGTCCCGTGATCTGACCACCCGTTTGGCCTCGGTTCTGATCCGATCATTGGGCCCTAGGGCCCATGATCAGATCAGCCCGATATCGCTCACTTCAATGTACGTTTATGGCCACCTTTATTCTAAAAAGGCTCTAAGATTAAAGTCCACAATAAGTGGTCATGCCGCTTTTATTGTCCACAAGGGAAAAAGAACGTTGAAAGCTGGTCAGATCTGGCCTTGATTTTGAGATATGCAGAAATAATTCCTGTGTTTGTGAGTATAATGCAATCCCCTTTTGGAATTAGATTATATACAACCTCAGTAGGTGTGAGATTTTCAGAATCTGACTTTTTCCATCCTTGGGGTATAATGAATCAGGAAAAATTCTAGGTTTTTTTTTTTCACAAAAAATTCTGAGTTTTTGGCATTCAGACTTTAATAAATAACCCCTTACATGTCATGGTACTAGTGCTGTTAGGTGTTTCTTCTCCAAGTCATTGAATGGTGGCAGGAGGTGACAACAAGAGCTTGTTCAGTTGAATAATTATCTGTGTGCCATCTGCTTTATGGGCTAAGAGCAGAATTCAGTGCTGAGTGTTGAATAGGTAACTGAGCCCTGGGCACACTATATTTATTTGAATCCACTGTGTCCTTAGAGACAAGGTCAACCCAATGTTCCTCTAACAGGGAAATCCTTTTTACAGTGAGGATCAACCCAGTTCCCATACGATTACTTTCCGTAGATCTCACCAGGGCATAATTTGTCATATGACTCAAAGTCCACATCTTGTATTATCATTTGTGCACTGTTTTCCTGGTGATCTATGGGAACCTAATAGGAAAATTACACAAAAATTTGGCAGAGACACAAAACTGAAGCCAGCATAAGGTAAAAGGGGAACTGACATTGCACAATCCAGATAATAATAAACCGGTCTCGTAATCCAAAGCAGTTGCTAAAATGAATAACGACAGCAAATATCTAATTAACTGACATGGGTTATTGGATTATTCTTTTATACAGCATGAGCTTTGGGCATGTCAAATTAATAAAGGTCTCATTGGCTAGAAACAGCAGCCAAACCACAGTCAGGACTCGCCATGTATTTACTCTGCACTATAACAGTAGCCGCAAAGACAAATATTAGATCATTGGTCACCAGCCAACAAGTAGAATGGGGCTCCAATAAAAACAAAAACAAAATGGGTAATGCATGCACAACCACAACCCTGATGCACCTCAATCATACTCCATTAACCGGAGACCCCACCCAAGGGTGAGTGTCAGTTCCATGTCGGGGGGATTTTCTGATGGTCTAGTTATATTAAAACCATCGTACAACTGTTTCCTTTTCCTAAAAATGTTCTCTATGCTTTGCTAAAATATTTATTCAAGTTCTCGACCCCTCTTATACTACCTTCTCCAAACTGGCCTCCAAGATGCCCACTCGCTCCCATTCAGTCTATGGTAACTTAAAGGAGAAAAAATCGCAAAGTCTTTATTAAGAAAAAACTTACCGAAACTCTGCTTGTGCTCCTCTTCAGAATGGGTGATCCATTGTGCGGTGCTCGATTTCTCCTCCCTGCTTTCCTTATATGAGATAGCCAGGGAGGAGAAATCGAGCGCCACATAATGATTTGTCGCCCTGCCGCCTTTTCTGAAGAGGAGCAGAAGCAGAGATGTAGTTTTGACCCAGCACTCAGAATGACGCGGCCACAAATGATGAGAATTGTTGGGAGGGAAATGCTGTATTCAGAGTAAAAATTTCCCCACATTTATAAATCAGCCCTTACATCTCTTGACTTGCATATCTTTATGTTCCTGGACATCATCTCCTTTCTGTACTCCATCTTTTCACATTGCTCACTTCCCACTGCTGCCTCTTTCCAGTGTCAAACTGGGGTGTCCTGGGTCCACCGGGGCTGCTGCCTGGGGGCACCCACCCCAGTCAAAAGCTCCAGCTCCTCCAAAACGCACTCCACTTTTGGCAGGGAGGAGAGCACTGGCACCCACAGTTCCTGGTGGAGGGGACCTTTTTTGAATAATGCAGGTCTTTTTTCCCGGTGTCCCGTTGGCCCAGTCCAACCCTTCCTCCTGCTTGAAACCTCTTTTCTTGACTCCTGTTATTCCTGGAATTCCATGTCCTTTTTCCCTAAAGAACCCTCCCTCACTCTCTTCAAAACTAGTGCTGAAGCATGGTGCAACCATAGCATCTGATGCAGTATTGCCACTGTGGAGGGCAGCATTCCTATAAACTCCTACATGTATCTGTAAGCTACCCACTTGCTTCTTAGTCTAGGCTATAACTGTATATGTTTAATAAATTATTGTCTGTTTATTGGCAACAGAAAATAACATTATGGTCTGAAATTTATATGTATGGGTCTTTGAAGTGAGTAATAAAATCTTGCCTGCCAGTCACTTTAATTGGAGTCATGTGAGCTGGTCTCAGTATCTGGTAGAAAGGGACAAACAATCAATGAACTAAATACCAGCACTGCTAACTGGGGCTTGGAATCGTGTCTGCAGGCTGTGAAGGCCGTGCGTATGTAGAGAGAACCTTTTCTTTAAGGGACATTTACAAGAGGGGGCTGGGGTAGTTATATAATCGACATTAAAAGCTGCAACAAATAGAAACTGTTGATGATTATGGGGCAATTTACTGGAAAGGCCATCATCATAAGATCGACTTATAGATAAATTGATTTTATTTTCACTGTTCCCATTGCAGGGCTGTTGTTAGTCATGGACACTCATTCTAGACTCCCTCTTGATTTTTCCCCAGGGGGTCCAGGCATTAAACAAGTCCTAAGGTGTCTATTTCCATACCTACACTCGGATGACACGTAAGTAGTCAAGGGTGCAACTCAGTGTCAGACTGGGGTGTCCTGGGTCCACCAGGTCTGCCATCTCAGGACCCCTTAACCCTAATCGCTGGCTTCTCCAATCTTTAAACCAGATGCCCCACAGTTGCACATACCACAATTATGTAAAGATTTATATTAAGTATTTTTCCTGGAATACATACAGACCAATGTTTTATGCATTGCGTAGGCCACAAGGGACTGGAACTATGTAATTCCATACCATGAATTTCATGTTGAAACCACAATAACTGACATGTGAATGCAATTAGGGCTCCCTGAAATTGAATAGTTGTAACGGCAAACGATTTAGTAATTCCAATATTCCAAAATAGGAACCTATATATTATGCATAACACATTTCCCTGATTTTACATTTTCCTGGATTTTACACAATTCTTTCCAGGCCCCTGAAAAATGTTAAATGGTGGTTCTACTGTATATGGTATAAGCATTATATATATATATATATATATATATATATATATATATATATATATATATATATATATATATATACAATATCAAAACAGGGGGGTTGTGGGGGCACTCTAAAGGCTTTAAAGTATATATATAAGTATAATAAATGCTATTGCATATGTACCCAAATAGGGGTTATTTTGTTACAAAGTTATGATCATAAAATCGATAAGCCACCATACCACGTCAAGGTAAACCCCGAATGGCGGTCCCTAACTTGTTTTATTTTTTATGTGCATTCTAGCATTACCTGTAATCAATGTCCATTGAACGCTGTTTTTTCACTGAGGGCTAAATCCTCCCCAGCCAGCAATCAGGCTTTTAAAGGAGAGATATTCCCAAAACAAACGCCCAATTTTAAAAGCATAGGATCACCACTAGTCTAAAGGGGGGGTATGGGGTGCTACAACCACTGAAGCTATGCCACAGCTTCCGGCTAAATATACAATATCAAAACAGGGGGGTTGTGGGAGCACTCTAAAGGCTTTAAAGTATATATATAAGTATAATAAATGCTATTGCATATGTACCCAAATAGGGGTTATTTTGTTACAAAGTTATGATCATAAAATCGATAAGCCACCATACCACGTCAAGGTAAACCCCAAAATAACCCCTATTTGGGTACATATGCAATAGCATTTATTATACTTATATATATATATACTTTAAAGCCTTTAGAGTGCTCCCACAACCCCCCTGTTTTGATATTATATATATATATATATATATATATAATATAACTTACCTGATAACATGGTTAAATAAACTAATTATTATGACAAATTGTGTCATATGTGTCCTGTGCTAAAAGGAAGGAATTTAGGCCCCAAATCTATAGAATGCCAATGCTATAACAGGATACTCATTCAAGTTCATTAAAGGTTTAAAAACCATCACATAGCTCTAAAATTCAACCTTTGATAAATAACCCCCTTAGATTTGTCCATACACAATACATGTATGAGATCTATGGTTTTTCAAAAAAGGGGTCTTTCTATAATTTGTATCTTCATATTTTTCTGCAAAAAATAAACAATGCCTCCAGTAGGAATCCAATATATTATAGCTGGGTGTAGCTGGGAACAAGTGCAATGTATTGTCTTATCATAATCGAGACAAAGGACAGAGGAGTCTACTTCCTCTACCATTGAGAAATGTAAGAACTTAGTATAGAAATCCCCCTCTCTAGCCTTTAATTATAAACACATGTGATGTCTTCTTTAATACAACAGGGACACTAACTCATTAGGCTCAGATTCTTGTCGTCCATCTTTATATGATCTTATGGGGCTAAAAGTCTGCATTCTTTCTATCCATTTGCACATGAATAAAATGGAATAAGTTAGAGGGTTGTATGGACCCATTGACCAACAGGCGGGGTGTATTTCCTCGGTAAATCAAGTTTATAATGTTATTGCTTCATGCCCAAGGTAATAAGAGGGGAGGTGCATACGCTACATTCTTTGCATTAATACAGTACTGCTGCACAGAGAAAAATATGAGTTGATGTAAATATATATGGAGAAGCTAAATATTAGCCAGCCAGCCTCCACAGCTCCATAAGGCAAAGTATGAACTGTATGACAGGCCCAACTGTCAGACCTATAAAGGGGAAAGGCTGAAGATGAAAAGATAATTTGCAGGTCAACAAAAAAAATTAGGGCTTGATAAAACTAAAGCTTTCACGCCAAATGTCACTATGGTTTCAGATGATCAATTAGTTAAAATACAGTGAAAATACTTAGGCAGTATCCTTTTTTGGGACATTCCACCTTCTCTAGCAATCTTGCACTTTCCTTGCAAAGAAAGTTGTAGGGGTCAGATAGTTTAAAACTTTTTTTAAAAGTTTTTTTGGTTAATACCATTGTGCAGGGTAATTTTTATCGCTGTCAGCTTAAAACTTTATTTTTAGCATTTCTGTTCTAGAAATTTGCCATGGTGTCTGTTTAAAGAGAGAGTACCCGCTGGTTGAATCCTAAGCAGAACCAATTTGTTGAACCACAACCCGCATACTTACCGGCTAACTGACCTTATCCGCAACCCGATCCACAACCCGCTGACCATCAAGAAACAGGAAGTAATGTCATTGTAAACAGAAAGTGACTTAATTAGAAGTAGGCGTGACCAGAAAAAAAGGAGTTAAACTCTCTATCGAGAAAACCCGCAATCCGGAAGAACCACGACCCGCGTCTATGCTCCTGAAACTTTTGCAACCCGCAGGATACCGCATGTTTATACGGGTAACCCACGGGTACACGACCCACTGCAGGACTCTACCTGCTGGGCAGGAAGCCAAGGTATTCAAAGGAAAATCACACGAGTTTAGGAACTCTTGTATGGTTTAGGCACCAAGGCCCGAAGGCTCCAGCATTCTTAAATCAGGCCCTAAATATTCTGTTAATCTTGAAGTTGTCCATTTGACTGGCACCTGTTGTCAAAAAATGTCCTCCCCCCAGTGGAAGTAAGGGCTAATAGAGCCCTCACTAAAGTTTTAAATATGCCCCCGCAAGAGCTAAGCTACCCACACTGGGAGAGAACTCAGACAAGGGGCCATGCACAAAATATGTCGTTCTCATAGCTTATTCATTGAGATCAAGAGCCGTGATTCTTTGCTTGTTGATAATTATTTTTTATTCTGGGTAAAACTTGTAAAATGAACCCACAAGGTTATTAGTCAACCATAATAGGCTCGACCATTTGAATGATGGATACTGGCCGCCCTTCCCTAACCAGGGAGAATGGGGTCAATCATGGATGGGTGTGCCTTTCTCTTGGATTACGTACTAGCCTATTAACCCTCTCTAGTATATCTGACTCATCACTCAGTGCCCTACTCCAGTCTGTTCTGCTTCTTTGCCCACTCCTTCCCACTTGAGTCTATCTGTCTGCTTCTTCACCTGCTTCAGTATGTTCTCCTTTCTTTTCTACTCTGTCCAGTCCCAGATCTTCATCCTCTCCATCTTGTCTAGTTTCTTATTGTTTCCCTCTTGGTCTTGAACTGCTCCTTGCCTGAAGGACTATTAGCATATCAGAGATTTCTCCTTAGTTTATCCCTTACAAACCCATTCTATAATATTGCACAGGCCTTAAAAATATTTTGCTGTTAAGACCAGCAGCTTAGTATTATTCCACTTCTGGAGGCAACTGAAATTCAGCATTACAGCATTACAGTATTATAGCCCTCAGCTCCTGGCCTCATGCATCTTCCTGAGATCATGTCTATAGGAAATCTATAAGGACAGATTATATCTCACAGATTATAGAAAAAGATCACTTCCTCCCTTTCATTGGTTTGCTGCTGAGAAAACGTATACAGTTTCAACTGTAAAGGTGCTAAGGGAAGTAACGAGATGTGTTTATTATTTCTATTAAAGTCTTTGCATGTGGACCAAATTAAGGACCCATGGGATCAAAGAAATAACACTGCGCCACATAGAGTCTATATAGTGAAAATGGTGATGAGGGATTGGGTTAACCAAACAAAGAATGCTGCTGAGTTCAATCCTTTAAGTGGGGTAGTTCCTGAGGGAAATACAACCAATCTGCTAAATGTTTATAGACATTTTCCACAACAATATGTAATATATTACAAAGTACTTTTGCACTGGAAAAAGAAATGTTGCTTTGCTGCTTGAGAAGTCCTATTGCTCAGTTTTATTATAGAGGTTTTCATTCCATAATTCTGTAAAGAGCCAGAGATTGGATCAATGTTTATCCTGTCCTAAAATCATTGTATTCTGCAGAGCTTCTCTGTTATCTGCTATGGGAATCTGTGCCCAATAGTCCATGTACAACTTAAATGGCTGCCCCACGGCTGCACAGCATCTCATTTGTAGAAACAGTCCTGGTGTTCCTGAAGCAAACACACAATTTCTACCAGTGGATGGTAACAGTAAATTATATTTAACATACAAAATTCATATGCAGATGGAATGGTGTAAATGTTGCCACTATTTAACTTTATAGCGGTGGTACTACCGGCCTAAATGCATAATTAGGGTTGTCACCTGGCCGGTAAAAATGATGGTTGATCCCAAGTGGTCCCCAACCAGTGGCTCATAAGCAGCATCCCCTTGAATGTTGCGCCCAGTGGCCTCAAAGCAGATGTTTATTTTTGAATTCCAGGCTTGGAGGCAAGTTTTGATTGCATGAAAACCATGTTTATGGCTAAACAGAGCCTCCTGTAGTCTGCCAGCCCACAAATTTTGTATCTAGTTAAAACAGAAGTAGGTTCCACAAACCTAGTTGTAATATCTAGTGCAGGTCTTCCAAGCAGAGCAGAGACTATTACAGCAAAGGAAGGGGTAACTTCATATTAAAAAATCGGTTTGGGAATGAGATGGACAGGCAGGTGTCCGTATACATTTGACCATTTCATCAACAGGGTGGGACTGGGCTGGCGGGACACTGGGGAAAAAATCTGCTGACCCAAACCTGCTCCCGGTTAAGGGGGGTTGGTCAAGAAGCAACTCCAAGTGCCTTGACAGGGAGCAGGTCTGGGTCAGCGGATTTGTTTTCCCATGTCCTGGTGGCCCAGTCTGACCCTGTTGATGACTAAATGGTCAAATGTATCCGAACACCTGCCTGTCCAACAGCTCCTTCTCCCTCCCAAAAAAATCCGCTGACCCAGACCTGTTCCCCATTAAGACATTGGGAGTTGCTTCTTGACTGTGTTGGCATAAAGAAAAAACACGGTGAGTGTGGGTGTAAACTTTAGCAACTGGCAAAGAAAGAACCCACAAGTAGATGTTCTCCCCATATTATTCCTTGAGCAGGGGTGTAACTATAGAGGAAGCAGACCCTGCGGCTGCAGGAGGGCCCAGGATGCCCAAATAATGAGCAATTTCAACATTTATTAGGAAAACAGGACAATCTCTGGATATGTTGGGGCCCTAAAATAAATTTGCTGTGGGGCCCAGTAATATCAGTTACTCCACTGAACCTTGAGATAAATATAAGGGATCAATAAGCTCAAAGGCATAGCAACACTTTAAGGGTTAGTTGTAGTGGCAGCTAAGTCTTTAACAGAAGTTTTAAAAGGGATTAACCTCCTCACTAGAACACGACTTAGTGTAATGATAAACCATGCACTGTATTATACGTGAAGCTTTGGCTTAGAATAACAGTTGAGGAGACCAAACTCTTCTGGTTGCCTGGTCTGTACTATAGATACTTCTTCAGTATGTCTGATCTGTAATGTTAACTGCCAAGAGTTTAAGAGGAATTTCTGCCTCTGGGATATAAAGACCAAAATTATGAGAATGAATGCGTTGCATGCGTGATGTTGTTCCACATCTGCACACACCAGTAGCGTAGTTACCAAATGTTTCTCATTTACTGGTCTAAATCTGCCCAAAGGAATGTTTGTTTTTTTAATGTGTCCCAAACTGTTCAGTAGCACTTGGAACAGTACCAGAATATAATGAAAGCAGAGCTAATGGTTTATCCTTTAAAAGTCAAAGATTAGAATCATTTAGTATCATAAACCCCAAAGAATGTTGCTTATGATCTGAGGTCTTTAATTATTTGAGGAGTTGAGGTTTGTCTTTTTTAGGTAAACCACAATTCCACACAAGTGATTTTTAGATGGGTTCTAGGCATCCACTGCAGCTCTTTCTCCTAAACTGTCTTTCCCAACTTTGCCATGTCAGGCTTTGTTTTTCAAACAGAGGAGGACAGACTTCTGCATGGTGGTTGGTCAATTTTAGGGCTATGGTTAAGACTCCCTAAACCTTTATTTTTCTCGGCTTATGTTTTGAGACATGACAAATGGCCAGTTTTTCCAAGGGCAGTCAGGAATCCCCCCCCTCCCAGTATGTGGCCTACTGGAACATTGATGGAGTTGTGGACATATTGTGCTATGAGTTGGGCGGATTAAGGCGTGTTCAGAAAGGTCTAAATTTGCCATTTGGTAATGTTAAGTGGACATAAATGAGAGACTTTGTTCCAATTGTCAGTGTTGCTCCTATAAGAGACTGGATGGCACTGCACAAATATTTTAAGGCCTCTAAAAATTGGGTATCTGCATCACCCTCTTTAACCTTGGTTATTGAAGACTTGGTGTGTTTTACTGACCAGGTATGATTTACAACTTTAAAGTTCTTCCCCTTTAAAGTCATATACACTAACGACCCTTAGATCACATTAGGGCTCGTTTACAACATGGAAGACAACGTGTAAAAAAAAAAACAAGCACAATCTGCCATTTTTTTGCACCCTGCCTTCCAGTCTAAACACATTTTATTTGAACAACGTCCCCAGTTCGTCCAAATCTTATTGTGATGCAGATGGGCCGAATGCCACCCCTAAATTTCCCTCTGTGATGTAAATACAAGAGTTGACAGTCACCATGCTCATAATAACTATTTTCAAGAGGTTGTTACCCTGGCAAGGTATCACAGTCTACAAGACAATCGGTAGATTCTATAGATTAACAGATCCTGCAGTGATTGGCTGGATGTTTTTTGTTTTTCGTCAGATTTGCTAAAGCTCCTCATTTCACCTTGCAACTTAAGGTGGTCATATACTGAGAGATCCGCTAGTTTGGCGATGTCGTCAAACGAGCAGATCTCTCCCCGATATACTCACCTCAAGGTGAGCGATATTGGGCTGATCCGATCGTGGGCCATAGGGCCCAACGATTGGATAATAACGAAGGATAATGGGCGGTCAGATTGCGGGACCGCATCAACGTACAGATGCGGCTGCGATTCAACGTGATTTTTAGTCTTGTCCGATCGACATCTGGTCGACTTTCGACCAGATATAGATCGGGGAAGCTTGTCGGAGGGCCCCATACACGGGCCAATAAGCTGCCGACTCAGTCTGTCTGCAGCTTTTATTGGCCCATGTATGACCACCTTTAGGGGTGGCCATACACAGGCTGATAAAAGCTGCCAATATCAGTCCTTTAGACCGATTCTTCATCTTATCTACCCATGTATGGGGGCTTCCGACGGGTGTCCCTGATCGATATCAGGCCAAAAATCGTCCAGATATCGATCAGTCAGTTTTGATTTTTCCTGCAATTGAGGACTGAATCGGCTAGTTGATGCAGTCCTACGACCCGTCGGTGCCCATTCTCTTCTATCTAATCTGATCGTCTGGCCCTGGGCCCAAATGTTTGGATTAACCTGATATCGCCCTGCCGTTAGTGGGCAAATCAGGGAAACATTTTATTGTGTATGGCCACTTTAAGGCTCGGAGAAATTTTGTGCAAAATGACTATGACCATACCTAGGACTCTATATAAAATGTGGAGCAAGTGTATAGCCACCTCACATCATCATCCTCATCAGGAGGCAATTTAAGTGAATTACAGTAATTGACAATAGTTATAAGGCGATACAAAGCTAGGTTATACCCCCTCTGCAAAGCAATACATTTAAATGCCTTAGCCTTTAAATGTTAAAAGCAAACAAGTTGTAGGTAAAGCTTGGTCCCTAAATGTAATATTGTAATATATGGACAAATAATTCCTGGAGGGAGTTTAATAGCTCAATCCATAAAATGTCTTAATGTCCTTAATATACTTAATGGGTTGAGTGCAGAGGACTAGTGATGTGTGGGCTTCGGCACAATGTCTTCGGGCCACTGGTGGGTTTGGGCTGAACTTTAGCCTCTGTTTGTCCGCAGTCTTCTTCTGCCCCACTTCCACCTCTTCATGCCTCGATTTATATACTTGTGCAGGCCCCGCCCCCTTGCAAGACTTTACAGCATGGCGGGGTGGGCGTGGGTATATAAAGATTGGATTGCATTGGGTTAGGGTTGGGTGCGGGTGGAGGTGCAGCTGGTTAGAGTCGGGTGCAGGAGGTGGAGCAGCCGATAAGGGTCGGGTGCAGGAGGTGGAGCAGCCGGTTAGAGTCGGGTGCGGGTGGGGGAGCAGCCGATGAGGGTCGGGTACAGGAGGTGGAGCAGCCGGTTAGGGTCGGGTGCTGGTGGATGAGCAGCCGGTTAGGGCCGGGAGTAGGTGGTGGAGCAGCCGGTTAGGGTCGGGTGCAGGAGGCGGAGCAGCCGGTTAGGGTTGTGTGCGGGTCGAGTTTTGCTCGACCCGCACATTACTACAGAATACCTCTTGTCTTTGCCTGTATGATTTTTGTAGGTACTCCCACCTAATGGTTTAAAATTTTAGTGGTGAGCACTAGTGATAGGCGAATAAATTCACCAGGCAACAATTCGCATAGAATTTGCGAAACTCCCACACAAGGTCACTTACGTCAAAACCGTGGTGCGTCAACACTATTCAGACGCCCACACTGGAGTTTCGCTAATTTATCTACATATCGAGAATTTTAAAAAATTTTCGGCGAACCGAAAAACAGGAGAAATCCGCCCATCACTACTGAGCACAGATTTCCCTTTTTTGCTGTATAATCCCATACCCCCATCCAACTTTTTCCTTGGAATAGTTGTACAGGTGTGGCATCTGTTCTCTGGAAACCCGTTGTCCAGCAAGCTGAGAATTATGGCAATGTAGCTGCCGGTAATTTGTAATACCATTTACAAAATCCATTGCCCGCCGATGAAAACGTACATTTTCTTTGGCTTCTGCCGGTGGCCCACCCCTTTTGTGACGCTACCATGTGGCTCTGCCGCCTTTTGCGTCGCGCCCTGTCGGCTCCACCCCTTTTTGCGTCGTCCGCCCCTTTATTTTCTGCCCCCACCACTGGCTGGTATTTTTTTTTTTTTAAAAGATGGCAACCCTAGTGCCATGCCGCAGGCGACTTTTCATTTTAGCCGGCGCAAGACAGAGGTAAGGCATTCGGGGAGATTGGTCGCTGCAAAGACGAAGCGATTAGTTAAATCTCCCCGAATCGCCCAGTGTGACCTTAACCTTAGTGTGTTTATTTAATGTTTAAATTATTATTTTAGCAGACCTAAAGTGTTCAGATTACGGAAAGATCCCTTAAACTCCAGGTCTTGAGCATTCTGGATAACGGGTCCCAGGAGGTACAAAGGTAATCACCCCCCTAATGAAATCTGTGCAATAAAACAAGTTCAGCGCTTGTTTACATTTTGTTTCCTGTAAGACCATATTTGCCAGGAACACTTCCTGCTCTGCTACTGCAGAGGGAACTAACGTGCACAGCTGAGGTAGGAACTTTTACATGATGCACCAGTTTCCATGTGCAGGATTTAGAAAATGTTCCAGTTGTTTTTCAGGTAGTCTCATGTTTTACAAAACTGTTTATATGTCACTGCAAACTAGTTCTATATTGTCTCCGGCACCTACAGCCTGCAGTGAGCTACAGCAGACAGTTATACCTGCAAATCAGTGCATATGTTGCACAGTAATTAATGCTCATTACAGATCCTTTATGTTGCCTGATATAAAGTCTACTATTTTATTAAAGCTGCACTCGTATATGTATATGATTTAGGGTTGCCACCAGGGTTGCCTTGCTAATTTTCAAAAACAGCCCAAACCAGCTACAAAACCAGCCAAGAGGCACTTCAAAAATAGCCCAAAAATAGCACAATAAGTTCAGTGAAAAAAATAATCTAAAAAAAATAAAAACAGGCCTTTTTAAAATTTTCACTGATTCGCAAAATTTTCCTTGAAGCAAAATGGGACAGATTCGCCCGTCACCAGGGACGTAACTACAGAGAGGGGCCCCAGGAGGTATAGGGGTCCCATAATAAATATACAATTTCAATAAATATTGGTAAAACAGCTCAACCTCTAGACATTTTGGTGGCAGGCAGATTTTACCCCCAAAATTGTCTGAAATTTAGAAAAGTCTCCAGAAAACACGTGAATGCTTAAGAGTGATAGGATATTGGGGGAGCCCAAAATATGTTAACTCCTGACTTCTACACAAGTCAGTCCCATTGCATGCTGGGTATTAAACTTGGCAGTCGCAAATTGTTAAACAGAAACGACATTACCCAACATGCATTGGGAGGCGCAGGCTTGGCACATTAGAGCAAGTACAAACCAGCCAAAGGCCCAAAAAGTAGCCCAAATCTGTACCGTGGCTTGTGTATACATTCAAAACCCGCCAGGGCTTTAAATTTGCAATTGGTTTTAATGTTTTATTTGTGGTTTTTGAGTTATTTAGCTTTTTATTCAGCAGCGCCCCGGTTTGCAATTTCAGCAATCTGGTTGCTAGGCTTCAAATTCCCCTAGCAACCATGCATTGATTTGAATAAGAGACTGGACTATGAATAGGAGAGAGTCTGAATGGAAAGTTGAGTAATAAAAATAGCAATATCAATACATTTGAAGCCTTATAGAATATTTGTTTTTAGATGGGGGTCAGTGACCCCCTTTTTGAAAGCTGGGAAGGATCAGAAGAAAAGTTATCAAATATGGCCGTAGCAAGGAAGCTCTCGCTGCTGAATTAAATAACAATATGGCGGGGCGCTGCCAAACTGCAACACCCCCTGAAGGATCAGGCCACAAACGCTGACAGTTGGCTAAATATATGCTTGCCCACATTGCATGCAATGTCTCCTCTTTCCATTCATTTTTATGCTCTTTGGAGACAGTCCACTGTGTGCCAACAGCCTGTCTGTCTCTTCAGTTATTTCTGATAATTAAGCAATTGAACCATATCCGTCTGACTGGAAGCAAATTCCTAATTCGTTCAGACTTACATAAACAAGTTGCTTGGCAGCCCCCTTCTCCCTCATTCTCTGCAAGCTGAGCCAATGCATGTCGTGACACTAGGGAATTATGTGTCATAAGCTATTAAATGTGGCCCTTGTACAGGTATGGGATCCGTTATCCAAAAACCCATTATCCAGAAAGCTCTGAATTACGGAAAGGCCGTCTCCCATAGACTCCCTATTATCCAAATAATGCAAATTTTTAAAAATTATTTCCTTTGTCTCTGTAATAATAAAACAGTAGCTTGTACAGGTATGGGATTCCGTTATCCGGAAACCTGTTATCCATAAAGTTCCAATTTACGGAAAGGCTGTCTCCCATAGACTATTGATTATAATCAAATAATCCAAATTTTTAAAAATGATTTCCTTTTTCTCTGTAATAATAAAACAGTAGTTTGTACTTGATCCAAACTAAGATATAATTAATCCTTATTGGAAGCAAAACCAGCCTATTGTTTTTTTTTAATGTTTACATGATTTTCTAGTAGACTTAAAGTCTGAAGATCCAAATTACGGAAAGCCCCAGGTCCTGAGCACGCTGGATAATAGGTCCCATACGTGTACTTGATCTCAACTAAGATATAATTAATCCTTATTGGAGGCAAAACCAGCCTATTGGGTTTATTTCATGTTTACATGATTTTCTAGTAGACATAAGGTATGAAGATTGAATGAATTATAGAAAGTTCCGTTATCTGGAAAACCTCAGGTCCCAAGCGTTCTGGATAGCAGGTCCCATTTATCACCAGATCCCACATTTATGAATGAAACTCAATTTCCCAAGAATGCTGCAATTTGTGTAAAATTGAAAACAATACCCTGGAAAGTGTATCTTGATTACCGTATATACTCGTGTATAAGCCGACCCGTGTATAAGCCGAGGTACCTAATTTTACCTACAAAAACTGGGAAAACTTATTGACTCGCGTATAAGCCTAGACACAACTACAGCCCTGTCTCCCAGCAGTGCACATTCTGCCAAAGCGACCCCCCCAGCGATCAACCGGACTTCTTTGCAAAGCTGATGGTGACAGAGAATTGCCAAATGGATTACTGTGTGCATTGTCCCACTGTCCCACTACCATGTGCAGAGGGTGCTGTTTGATATTGCCATCACTGTTAATCTTTTGTATAACCAACAGAGGGCGCTGTGTGATATTGCAGTCACTGTTATTCTTTCATATAACCAACAGAGGGCGCTGTGTGATATTGCAGTCCCGGTTATTCTTTTATACAACCAACAGATGGCACTGTGTGATATTGCAGTCCCTGTTATTCTTTCATACAACCAACAGATGGTGCTGTGTGATATTGCAGTCCCTGTTATTCTTTCATACAACCAACAGATGGTGCTGTGTGATATTGCAGTCTCTGTTATTCTTTCATACAACCAACACATGGCACTGTGTGATATTGCAGTCCCTGTTATTCTTTCATACAACCAACAGATGGCGCTGTGTGATATTGCAGTCATTGTTAATCTTTCATATAACCAACAGAGGGCGCACTGTTATTCTTTCATATAACCAACAGAGGGCATTGTGGGATATTGCAGTCTCTCCCCAAGTGAACTGTTGGTATAGGAATGATTAAAAGTGACTGCAATCTCAGCTACTCCGCTGACCCGCGTATAAGCCGAGGTAGACTTTTTCAGCACATTTTGGATGCTGAAAAACTCGGCTTATACGCGGGTATATACTGTACATGCTGCAAATGCAGTTTTAATTCATCAATGCATGGATTTCCCCAGCTTTAAATGGTTCACCTTTGTGTCAACTGTTTGAGTTATTTAGCTTTTTATTCAGCAGCTCTCCAGTTTGTAATTTCAGTAGTCTGGTTGCTAGGAACCAAATTACCCTAACAACCATGCACTGATTTGAATAAGAGACTGGAATAAGAATAGGAGAGGCCTGAATAGAAAGAGGAGTAATAAAAAGTAGCAATAACAATACATTTATATCCTTACAGAGCATTTGTTTTTAGATGGGGTCAGTGACCCCCTTTTGAAAGCTGCAACGGGTCAGAAGAAAAATGCAAATAATTCAAAAACTATATATTAAAAAAAAATAAATAACAGGCCAATTGAAAAGTTGCTTAGAATTAACAATTCTATAACATTCGAAAAGTTGACTTAAAGGTGAACTGCCCCTTTAAAAGTTCACTTTTCAGTATATCGTAGACTGGTTCATTCTAAGAAACTTTTAAACTGGCCTTCATTTTTTTTGTTTAGTGTAGTTTTAAGTATTTGCCTTCTTCTTCTGACTCTTTCCAAATGGGGGGTCACTGACCCCATCTAAAAAACAAATGCTCTGTAAGACTACAAATGTATTGTTATTGCTGCTTTTTATTACTAACGTTTCTATTCAGGGTCTTTCATATTCCAGTCTCTTATTCAAATCAAGGCATCATTGCTAGGGTAATTTCAACCCTAGCAACCAGATGGCTGAAATTGTAAACTGGACTGCTGCTGAATCAAAAGCTAAGTACCTGAAAAACCACAACCTTTGGGAATAGTATCAGCACCCTCAGTTTAACACTTTCTTTACTTGTGGAGCGGAAACTCTGGTTCTTAAATGTGACATTTTGATTTTGTCCAGGTATGGGATCTGTTATCCAGAATGCTCGAGACCTGGGGTTTTCTGGATAATGGATCTTCATACCTTAAGTCTACTAGAAAATCATGAAAACATGAAATAAACCCAATAGGCTGGTTTTGCTTCCAATAAGGATTAATTATATCTTAGTTGGGATCAAGTACAAGTGACTGTTTAATTATTACAGAGAAAAAGGAAATCATTTTTAAAATTTGGATTAGTTGGATAAAATGGAGTCTATGGGAGACAGCATTTTCCTTTATTTGGAGCTTTCTGGATAATGGGTTTGCGGATAACGGATACCATACCTGTATCAGCATATGAACATTTGTAGGGAATGTGTTAGGAAAGAAGGTTACTGGTCGGTGATAGAGACCTATCTACCTGCACATATCCTGCAGCAGCTTGACTGAGTTCCATGACTCTTTTTGAAACAGGAAAGTAACCTCATTAGAGCGTCCGATAAAAAGGCAGGAAGGGAGTGGAACTGTGGAGGAGTTGCTTTTACAAATATAGAGCAAAATGTTCTGGCAGACCCAAATCTCAAGTATTTCATCCTAGCCACATCCTCATTCAGCTTCTCTTAAATATCCACCACCTATTAGCCCTCCATGTGTCATCCTCAGACTGATAAACAGATTCAGTTATATAAACTCAGCTTGACGAGGTCTGGGGAGATCTAAAAAAAAAAATGTGGCGCCCACTGCCAGGTTGGGTGTATAGGGATATGCTTTAAAACTTAGAAAATGATTTTAATTTTTTTGTAATAAATTGTGACTTAATTTATGTTGTTCAGGTTAAAAGAATGCTTTTTTGGGGTACATGTAAGGGACAGAGCTCAGTAGATGCAATTAAAGTTCTAGTCTCTATTTACAATCCTTTAGTGTATTGGGTTTTAAGGCAACACTTTTTATACCCTTAAAGAACAAGAAATGGCTTAATCATTGGGGGTTGCTAGTTATATGTTATATTAGCTTGCTTCCGACCACTGCAATCCTTACTACAGCCCTCGCTGTTGTGTATGTGGAACCAGCTGCCCGTGCATACCTTAGTTTATCTTGTTGCGTCCATGATATGGGGGTGGTTAGAGTCCTGCAGCGGGTCGGGTACCCGTGAAAACCTGCAGTACTCTTCGGGTTGCATGTAGAAGTTTCGGGAGCGGGTATAGATGCGGGTCGGCAGTTCTCTGAGATTTCGGGTCGCAGGTCTTCTCAATAGCGAGTTTTACTCCTTTTTTTCTGATCACGCCTACTTCTAATGATGTCACTTATGGTTTACAATGACAGCACTTCCTGTTTTACTTCTTTTTTCTGATCACGCCTACTTCTAATGATGTCACTTCTGGTTTACAATGACAGCACTTCCTGCTTTCTTGATGGTCAGCGGATCAGGTTGCGGATAAGGTACTTGCGGGTCGGGTCAAGTAGCGGGTTCAAGCGGATCGGGTTCGGTTTAACAAATTGGAACCGTGCAGGACTCTATAGTCTGGGTTGCTGGGCCCCCCTGGGTTTTTTCCAATGTTCCGCAAGGCCAGTACGACCCTGTGCACAACAGAGCAAAACCAGAAGTGAGCTGAAGACTTTGTTCTACTTCTATGTCAACCCTCCTGCAATTACACCTAGCCCTCTGTATCCCAAAAGAAGTCATGTTTATATACACCCTCACCTTGCATGGTGTTCCTCTCAGGCCAAAGATCTTGTTTTATAGACCAAATTGTCTAAAATCTTGGCTAATTTAGGATTTAAGGATAACAATAATTCTCTATGTAACTCATATTTATTAGCTCAAATTCCCATAGTAACAGTAAGTTAGGTTGAAAAAAGACACACGTCCATCAAGTTTAACATTTTAAGTCTATATATAACCTGCCTAACTGCTAGTTGATCCAGAGGAAGGAAAAAAACCCATCTGAAGCCTCTCCAATTTGTCTCAGAGGGGGAAAATTCCTTCCTGACTCCGAAAATGGCAATGGGACCCGTCCCTGGATCAACTTGTACAATGAGCTATCCCCCATAACCCTTTATTATTCCCTCACTTGCTAAACACCATCCAACCCCTTCTTAAAGCTATCTAATGTATCAGCCTGTACCACTGATTCAGGGAGACAATTCCACATCTTCACAGCTCTCACTGTAAAAAAAACCCTTCCGAATATTTAGCCGCAACCTCTTTTCTTCTAATCAGAATGGGTGCCCTCGTGTCAGCTGGAAAGACCTACTGGTAAATAAATCATTAGAGAGATTATTATATGATATAATGGTTATCATATCACCCCTTAAGCACCTCTTCTCCAGAGTTTAAATCCCCAATTTGGCCAGTCTTTCCTTATAGTTAAGATTTCCCATACCAGCTTAGTTGCCCTTCTCTTACCCTCTCTAATTCAATAATGTCCTGTTTGAGCGCTGGAGACCAAACCTGTACGGCATATTCTAGATGTGACCTTACCCACAATGCACTTAAATCAAAATGGTGACATCAACCTTTGCCACTGCCTGTAGAGCTATGCCTTAACATACTTGCCTTTGCCATTTTCAATGACTTCTTCTATTACTCTGTATTTGATCTGGAATGTAAATAGCCGTTCATGACCGGCAATAGAATCCAGAGATTCTGAATAAAACATGGCCTTAGGACTATTTTTGTACTTGGAGTAACATTTAACAGATATCAAAAGAACAGGGATATGCACACATGGCTTTTTTTTTTTATACAAGAAAAGCAGTTAAAGATACCCCATATAATCATAGAAGCTTGTTAGGCCAAAGTGGAAACAGTGCTTCCTGGTTTTATTTATTCGTTGTTAAATAAATAACTTGCAGACTCTGATACCTTTTTTTAAAGGTACATATACTTATAGAGAGAATATAAAATGACTCCCAATTTTGTGCGTTTTGCCTCTTCTCTTGCACCTAGAAAGTTATCCCTATATCCTACAACTTGATGGGTGTTTTCATGGAGGAGAAGTAGGTTTCCCACCTGGCCGGTAGAAATGTTGTTTGATGCCAATGTTATTTATAGGGCAAAAACATTAAAATATAGGAAGGCCGGTATTTTTTTCCCAGAAAAGGTGGCGACCCTAGGGAGAAGTAATAGGAGATATAGGCAAAGTCATTTGCCTGTACAGGGCTTTCCAACTGGTGGACATTGTATCCATTGCACATGTATGTCTTTGCTGGCCCATAGCTCTATTCATTGTCTTTATGTAATCAGCGGTTGCATTGTTAAACAGAATATGCATGCACGTATGGGTTCCATTATCTGGAAGCCAGCTATCTAGAAAGCTCTGAATTATGGAAAGGCTGTCTTACATAGACTGCATTTTATCCAAATCTTTTTCTTTTCTCTGTAATAATAAAACCGTACCTTCTACTTGATCCAAACTAAGGTATAGTATATAGTCAACAATATAATGTTGAAAGACTTAACTTATGAAGATCAAAATTACGGAATGATCTGTTATGCAGAAAATCCCAGGTCCCGAGCATTCTGGATAACAGGCAGCATCGGACTGGGGGATGATGGAGGGCCCCTTAGGCTGTGGGTCCTGGGCCCCCAGTACGACACTGCCTGTTATCCAGAATGCTCGGGACCTAGGGTTTTCTGCATAACAGATCAGAGCTGAAAAACCCCTTCTGGCCCCTCAGGTCGTTTTAAAAAAGTCGTGAAAGGAAACCACAAAAAAATTGGGTGGGAATTTTGTGAGGGCACAAGAGAAAGAGGAATAGACAAAAATTAAGAGTAAAAGCTAAACTGAGGGGTAGGAAAAAGCATGAGGCAAAGGGCTGGGGGCATTTAGAAAAATGAAAGAACTAAATGTTGCAGTGGATAGAAGGGAAGGTCTCGAGATATTAGGGCAAAGAAAAAGAGGGCAACATAAAAATATAAGGACAGAAAATGGATCAGAGGGGAAATTCAAAGCATAATAAAAAGTGGGAGTAGAAAGGGGAAGGGAAATAAAATAGAGTTGACAATAGAAGAAGAGAATGACAGGGGGTGAGAGGATTATTATATAGCACTATCATTTCCCGAAGCACTGCTTGTGATAGCTTACATTCTAAAATACTGTATATGGTGAAAGTATAGAGAGTGGAGAAGAAAATGAGAGGCAAACAGAATAAAGTAGAGGAATTCCTTGGCGTGAGTGTTACCACACTATTGGGTATTCGAATGAGAGGATTTTAGTAGCCCCTGCACATATGTTTGTTTCAAGCCATGGTAATATCTCCATGGGGTTTGTATGTTCCCCTTGTGTATCTATAGGTGTTCTTAGCTAGCGTATGTCATGCTTCTATATTATATATTTATATTAGAAAAGGTTTTGAATGTTTTGGTAAAATATAAATTCACCATAAAAGAAATCTTTGTAGACAGCAATATTCTGAGGCAATCTGGAAGGAGACAGTAGGAGCCAACCTCATTCTCCTCACTCTGAGAACTCTCTTTAAAAATACATATCTTTAAAGGCTCAGTTTTTTGTTAATTGATTCCTATTGCCAAGATGTTTATTTTGGCAAGAGGGTCAGTATAGTGTAATCGCAATGGAAGTGATCCCAGTGGAAACACAGTCTTGGGGCAGATTTACTAAATTACCAAGTTCACTTCGCTCCAGCAGAATTCTGCACTGAAATCCATTTCTCAAACGAGCAAACTGATTTTTTTATATTTAAGTTTGAAATCTGACATGGGGCTAGACATTTTGTCAATTTCCCAGCTGCCCCTGGTCATGTGACTTGTGCCTGCACTTTAGGAGAGAAATGCTTTCTGGCAGGCTGTTGTTTTTCCTTCTCAATGTAACTGAATGTGTCTCAGTGAGACATGGGTTTTTACTATTGAGTGCTGCTCTTAGATCTACCAGGCAGCTGTTATCTTGTGTTAGGGAGCTGCTATCTGGTTATCTTCCCATAGTTCTTTTGTTTGGCTGCTGGGGAGGAAAAGGGAAGGGGGGTGATATCACTCCAACTTGCAGTACAGCAGTAAAGAGTGATTGAAGTTTATCAGAGCACAAGTCACATGACTTTGGGCAGCTGGGAAATTGACAAAATGTCTAGCCCCATGTCAGATTTCAAAATTGAATATAAAAAAAACTGTTTGCTCTTTTGAGAAATGGATTTCAGTGCAGAATTCTGCTGGATCAGCACTATTAACTGATTCATTTTGAAATTTTTTTTTTCCCCATGACCGTATCCCTTTAATAATAAGTGGCCACTTCAAGCATTTGCACCAACATCCTCTAATAAAGACATATATATATATGACCTATATGAACCCACCCTATTCTAATTGACCTAAGCATAAGAGTACTAAAGAAGTTTCTCTAGGCAGAAATGAATGTTAGAGAAAGTTTATGAAATGCTCGCGCTGACGAATTACCGTTAGCGAGACGTTCAGCTGCAGAGACGCAACTTTGGATTTTAGTGAATTAGCATAGTGGTAGCGAATTTGCGCCTGGAGAAGTGGCTAAAAGTGTGTCGCAGCCTTCTCAGGCGAATTTTTTTTTTTTTTCTTTAGTGAATTTACCCCTTGGACGGAGGCTACACATCAAGTTGTTGTAAATGAAACATTTATGGAGCCAAATCTTTTTTTTAATGGTCCCTCACTGTATGTACACTAACCTTGAGGGAAAATGATCTGTTTTGCATCAGGCAGCAACCACCCATTTTCTGGCATAGTGCATTGTTAGTAGTCTTTGTTGTTATGCCCATGCCAAAGCTGTATTTCAATTCAAACACTATTTGGATTTGCTGCTAAACAGTTGCCACTAGATATTACCAATATATTGGTGGCATCAGACATCACGCTCAGTAATAAATCTACTGGTGCCCCACAAGTCTTGTTGCACCCAGATAAATGGCAGGACATATTTGTAGGATTTGGAAGGAGTGGGTAGTGTTGAGGGTCAGCTGCATCCGTGCCCACAGCAATAACTAATGTTTAGAAAAATACACACTTATGTGCAGATATATGTATCCCATCTGGGATAAACAAAGTTATATCATTTCTTGCTGTCTCTTAGAAAACGTGCTAAATAATAAACATCCTGAATGCCAACACTCCGTTAGTACTTTCCAGGGTTTACATAGTTAAATCAGGTTGAAAAAAGACAAAGTCCATCAAGTTCAACCCCTCCAAATAAAAACCCAGCACCCATACACACACCCCTCCCTACCTGCACATAAATTCTATATACCCACATCTATACTAACTATAGAGTTTAGTATCACAATAGCCTTTGATATTATGTCTGTCCAAAAAATCATCCAAGTCCCTCTTATAGTCATTAACTGAATCAGCATCACAACATCACCCGGCAGTGCATTCCACAACCTCACTGTCCTGACTGTGAAGAACCCCCTACGTTGCTTCAAATGAAAGTTCTTTTCTTCTAGTCTAAAGGGGTGGCCTCTGGTACGGTAATCCACATGTAACGTAACTGTTTGTACTACAAACTTTAAACGGCAATAAAGCAGTGCCACAGTCCTCTGAGGGAGACCAGGGCCGCCATAAAAAATCACGGGGCCCTGTACAACAAAATTTTCTGGGCCACGCCCACCCCGGTCACCAAGCCCCACCCCAGATCCCACCCGCATCACAGTTAAAAGACCACAGAGACATCAGTGCTTAAAATGGTTATATTGGTGACCAGGGCCCCCCTATAAGTTAAAAAAAAAAAAAAAACATTGGCACCAGGGCCCGCAATAAGAGTTTTTAAAAAATCATTGGTGGTAAGGGCCCTCTATATGTAAAAAAAAAATGTTGATGCCCGGGCCACCATAATTTTTTTTTTTTTTAAAACACATTGGTGGCAGGGGCCTATAGATTAAAATAATGCATTAGTGGTCAAGGGGTTAATACAATAAAAGACACACACTGGCGTTCCGTAGAACTGAACTCGTGGCGTTCGGCTCTTTTCGCAGCTTCAGGACTTAAACTTCGGCTCCTTTCTTGACTTTGGCTCAATTTCTGCTCCTTTCATGGCTTCAGGTCTTTTCGTGGCTTCGGGTCTTTTCACGGCTTTAGAACTTCAAGGTCGGCTCCTTTCGGGACTTTGGGTCATTTTGTGTCTTTGGGACTTCTGCTGTTCAGAACTTTGGCTGTTTGGGACTTCGGCTCTTCAGCGGTTCAGGACTATGGAAGATGCAGCACCAGGCTAAGGCCGGTGTCTTGCCTACTATAGACTACTACTATGTATGATACACAGCTGTCTATAATTTATATTCATAGCTCCTATATCCCTTCAGTACAAGATCATCTTTGGGCAGGAGCCCTTCTAGGCAGTCTTGAAAAACCTCAACATCCTAATTATGGGCTGTTTGCTACCATCATCTTCCACCCAATTATTTCTGTTGTAACAAAAGAAATCGGTCAAACATGGCACTTTATAATCCTTAATTCTTTCAAAAAACCTTAACAGATTCTTTTGGTACTTTCAGATCCTTGGAAATTAGAAATACAGGTTCTTCTCTGTGTTCACGATTCTGGGCGCTAGATGTTTCTATAAGACCAATGAGAACCAGAACAAAGTGAAGCCACTAACTAAATCCCTTACATCAACCACCATCATCTGCTACTGCTGACTAAGCTAATAATGGGTACGGAATATCTGTTATGAAGCGAAGTTGGTCAAGTTGGGATCGTGGGTGAGTGCTCAGGTTAGTCTCCATAAAATCTTCAAATTTATAGATTGAAGTCTGCAGGTTAGATGTGCAGTATATGTACATAGCAGTCTCAAAGTGACTTCAGTCTATAGATGCGTACGTAAGAGAGAACTGTGTCTCAAAAGTCGCCCAGTAAATCTGCACATTAAAACTTTTAACTGGCAAAGACATTTACTCCTGTGATTGGGTCCTCCTTAATTCTTGGTGCCATAGCAGCTACTGGGTCTACAGGATCCATGTTTCTTGCACAAATTCTCTGCCATTCTTTTGCTATACATAGAGGTGTAGCTTTATCTATGGCTCAGAAGCTAAAAACGAGTCCTGTGCTATTCAGCTTGGGTATTTAAATTAAATATAGTAATTTAAACAAGAGGCCTCAAAGCAAATCTGCAACATAATTTGGGTCTTCAAAATATTGGGAGAAACAATCTGGATTAGGGCCCAAGGCTGAGTTGCCTTTGAGGCGACAGTGGACACAGGACTCACTGGGGGTGGTGGTAAAAAGCTTTAACTAAAGTAGCCGTTGTGGAATTGTGTTCCATTGTTGTAGCTTCGTAGCACCTCTCCTCTTTGTCCTTTTAAACCCTCACCTTTCCTTTTTTCACAGACCCGTTTTTACCGGCTAGTTCCACGTAGTTTGTGACAAATGAAAATCCAGGCACTAGGCTACTTTAGGGTGATTTTCTACTGGGTAATCAGGGCACTCACTATAATTAAAATTATATTTTATTGTTTTTAAAGAGGTTGTTCCCTTTTAAATAAACATGTAGTATGATGTAGAGAGTGATATTCTGAGACCATTTGCAACTGGTTTTCACTTTTTTGATTTTTGAATTATTCAGCTTTTTATTCAGCAGCTCCCCAGTTTGAAATTTCAGCACTCTTATTGCTAGGGTCCAAATTACCCTAGCAACCATGCGTTGATTTGAACATGAGATTGGAATATGAAAAGGAGAGGCCTGAATAAAAAGATGAATGATAAAGTAGCAATAACAATATGTGTAACCTAATACAGCATGTGGTTGTTTTTTTTTCAATGGGGTCGGTGATCCCTATTTAGAAAGTTGAAAAGAATCACAAAAAGAAGGCAAATATTTTAAAAACTATAAAAAAAGAAACAACAAAGACCAATTGATTGCTTAGAATTACTTAAAGATGAGCCATCCCTTTAAGAGTAAGTTTTTTTTTATTTGTTACTAATTATTTTTTTCCCCACCCTATCAAAACAATTAAAGGGACAATGCTATGTCTTCCGCCAATAAATGAATAGTTGTGCTTGTGCCCAGTCCAAATCCTCATCTGTATTGTCTTGAGCCATTGATGGCTTTGATAGTGTAGAGAACATCTCATTTTGCCCAAAATAAATGTGTGTGAGCATTTAGTAGTGGTGCTCATTGTGTATACGGGTATGGGATCCGCTATACGGAAACCCGTTATCCAGAAAGCTCCGAATTACAGAAAGGCCCTCTCCCATAGGCGCAAACTCACTAAGCGCCAAAGCGCCGAACGCTAGCGTTAATTCACTAGCGTTTGGCCTTTTTTCGTTACTGCGCAAATTCACTAACGAACGCTGGCGTAATTTCGCTAGTGTTACTTCGCACCCTTACGCCAGACGAATTTTCGCTAGTGACGTAACTACGCAAATTCACTAACTTGCGCAGTGTACTGAACGCTACCTTTTACGCTAGACTTCCTTCGCCTCAGACCTGGCGAAGCGCAATAGAGTAGATAGGGATTGTTTCAAAAAAAGTCAAATTTTTTTCTAAGTCCCAAAAAACGCTGGCGTGTTTTCTACATGATGGGTGATAGGCTGAAAAAGATCGAAAATATTTTTGGGGCTCCCCTCCTTCCCCCCTACATTTCCTGACTCATGGCAACTTACCTAGACAGTGGGCACATGTGTAGGGCAAAATAAAATTTTTATTTGCTGATTTGAAGGTTTTCTAGGCATTTGTAGTGCTGATACGTGTTCCTCCATTGAAAATTTGGCTCCGTATGCAAATGAACCATCGCTAGTGAAACTTCGCTTCGCCTGGCGAATTAACGCTAGCGCAACTTCGAAAACTTACGCTACCCCTGTGCGCAACTTCGGATTTTAGTGAATTTGCGGAGCGCTGGCGAAAATACGCCTGGCGAAGTGTGGCGAAGTTGCGCCTGGCGCACCTTCGAATCTTAATGAATTTGCCCCAAAGTCTCAATTTTATTCAAATAATCCATATTTTAAAAATGATTTATTTTTTCTCTGTAATAATAAAACACTCCCTTGGATTTGATCCAAACTAGGATATAATCTTATTGAAAGCAGAACCAACCTATTGGGTTTATTTAATGTTTACATGATTTTCTAGTTTTAATGTATAAAGTTCCCAATTATGGAAAGATACGTTATCCAGAAGCCCCAGGTCCCGATAGGGTTGCCACCTTTCCTACATTCAGAATCCGGGCGGGGGGGCGGTACCCGTGACGTCAGAGGCGGGACAGTGATGCAAAGTGGTGGGCCTGTGACGCAAAGGGGCAGGACTGTGACATGGCAGCCTGTGATTGGCCATAACACCCGGAAAGTGGGTAACAGGCTTGCCCAGTTTTCTAACTTCTGGACAGGTGGCAACCCTAGGTCCCAAGCATTCTGGATAACTGGTCCCATACCTGTACTGCACTGGACTTGATCATAAAAAACAACTTATTAGAATGGTTAACTAAGGTAAAACAAAAAAAAAGAAGCTAAATATAAAATAAACCTCTTACTTGACAGGAAGGCTCTGATGAAAGGAGAGTCCGTCTGGCAAGGAAAGAACAGCTGATGGGTTTAAATTCTGCATCCTGAAACAATCCAAGCATTTAAGGTCAATGACGCTTGGTAAGTGTGTGACTAATATACTAACACGAATACTTTAATCTCGTTCAATAGTGATTATTCAATGTGCCCACCCTGGGGCAAATATAACCGCTGACTGGAGACACTGAGTCTAAAAGGCACATGGTACTGATTTAATAGAGTTGCAAAGCTTTATTTGTAACACTAAAGCAAATCTGGCTGTATTTCAGGATATATATTTGAGTTTTACCATCCGCAAACTAACGTTTTTGTACAGTAGGAATGGCTGCAATGTAACGAGACATTAAAGGAGAAGGTAAGGCTTGCAGCACTTGGGGTGCCAAATGTTAGGCACCCCCAAGTGATTGTATTGACTTACCTGAAACCCCGGGCCGGTGCTCCTATCAGCAGAAAACTGCACTGGCCCGGGGTTATACCAGTGAGTACAGGAGCATAACAGGGGTATCTCTCTAAAAACTATGGGACAGTTATTACAAACCTGTAATATTTTGGGCCTTTTTCATTTTCTCTTACCAGCCGTAACATTTAAGCTTTCTCTGGCTTTTTTATTAATGGTGACAAATTAGTCTACTGTGACTATTCCACCAAGCACTGGGTAAGAAAACCAAGGGAAGACCAAAAACCTTGTGGACAAAGCATAAAGTGACCCCGGCTGCTTATCTTGCATCTTGGGCTGGTGCCCCCTTCTTTAATAAATGTTCAGGTTTAGATGCTGTCCTTTTACAGGTGCATCTTACCTGCACTCCTGAGTATACCAGTATTCCATCACTAGTGGGAACCGGTCGTTATCAGGTCCTACAATTTTGCAGGTTAGGGTTGGGTTCTGGTAATACAAATATCAGCCACCACTTGGCTGCAAAGACTGCACACACACAACTTGATATGTTTAAGTTGCATTTAAGCATAAGACCTTATTTCTAAAGTCTTGGGCAAGGTGTAAAGATTAGAAGTATATTAACAGGCCAATCCCTGAGACACAATTCATTTGGCTCTTATAAAGGAGCCCTTAGAGTTGCTCCGTTCTCTGAATGCAGTACTTGTTACATACAGCACAGGACCTAAATAATATTTAATTGGCTCTACAGCAAAGTCATGTTGGGTCCCTGCAGGAGCATAACTATACAGGAAGCAGCCCCTGCACTTGCAGGGGCCCAGGAGGTATAGGGGCCCCATAAGGGCTTAATTCATATACTATTTCAATAAATATTTATTACAGTGTCTCTACCTAGACAGGTTACCACTGGGAAATGGTACATAGGTAGGTGTGCAGTTGAAATACTTGAAAGCTGAAAGTAAAAGTAAAGGTATTTGTGCTGGGTAGATATTCCAACTGTCCATGTTTTGGTGGTATAAATTCTTCATTTTTAGTTTGGGAATGATGGGAGGTTAGATATGTCAACTAACCCCACTTCCTTGGGGAGATAATGATCCATACTCTGGATGTTTGGAGACTTTAGTTCATGTTACCATTTAGAGTGAGGAGCAGGGGTCCTCGACCTTTTTTGAGCCACATACAAGTCTAAAGCTGGCCATAGACGCAAAGATCTGATCGTACGAATCGAGGATTCGTACGATTTTCGGAACGTGTGTGGAGAGTCCCGACATTTTTCGTCCGGCGGAGATCGGTCGTTTGGTCGATCGGACAGAAAATTTCTGTCGGCTGCCGATAATATCTCTGCGTGTATTGCCAATCGTACGATTTTCAGTGGGAGACTGTCACTAGCTTTGGTTGGACATAGATATCGTACGATTGCTGTCAGGGGCAGAACATTGCTGATCTGTTCTTTAACTAATCTGACTGGTAAGACTTTGATCTGAATGGTTAGTGGCGGGTCGGGAGATGGGAATGTCCGATCGTACGATCGGATCTTTGCATCTATGGCCAGCTTAAGTTGGGAAAGAACACAAGCATGAAGCCCTGGGGATGCCAAATAAGTAGTGAGATTGGCTATTTGGTAGCTCCTATGTGGACTGGCGACCTACAGGAGCCTCTGTTTGGCAGTACACCCGTTTTAAAAGTTACCAAAATTTGTCTCCAAGCCAGGAATTAAATAAAGAGTACCTGCTCTGAGGCCACTGAGAACAGCATCCAAGAGGTTGGTGGGCAACATGTTGGTCATGATCTACTGGTTGGGGATCACTGGTGAAGAGGATCCAGTGACTGGATCATTATCACCCAAATGACATGGAAATAGGAGCTTCTCAACCATTACTGAGTAGGGATGGGCGAATTTTTTCGCCTCGTTTCGCCGAAAAAATGACGCCCATAGACTTGTATGGAGACGTGCGTCAAAAAAAAAAAATAATAATTTCGCCGCGCGACAAATTTTTTTTGATGCCCATAGACTTTAATGGGCATCTGCGACATTTCGCCGGCGGCAAATTTTTAACGAAACGGGTCAAATTCGCCCATCCCTGTTACTGAGTGCTTGGTGTTATTCGGCAAAGAAAGTCACTTTTGGTGCTAATTCTAATCTCTTACATCTTACCCCAAGCCACCACTCCTCTATCATGAACAATGCAGTAGCATGGGAAAGTTTTTGGCAGGGCAGGCCACCGTTGTTATTTGCCTTGTTATGCCCCTACGCCCAGGGTCCCCCAACCTTTTATACCCATGAGCCATATTTAAATATAAAAAAGTTGGGGAGCAACACAAGCATGAAAAAAGCCTGGGATCACTGCCCTACACTGGAGGCAAACATGAAATACAAAATGTTTCCCTACGAGTTCTGTACTGCCCATGTGCAAGTTTTACAGGATTGCTGGCCCTGGGTAATAAGTTAAAGATTAGAGTTACTAACAAAATGACCCTTTGCTCCTCTAGATCACTCTGGATGGGCAATGTAATAAAAGATACATGGTTTTCCATATTACTATAGCAATTGCGTAAAAACCAAGTTTATGACCAAATAAAATCTCCTGTAGGCTGCCAGTCCGCATAAGGACTACCAAATAGCCAATCACAACCTTTATTTGGCACCCCAAGAACTATTTATGCATATGAATATGACTCATGGGTAAAAAACAAGTTGGGGACCCCCACTCTATATAAATATATAGCGGTGCAAAATGCATGCTATCAGCTGTCAGGGACTGCAAGAAGTTGGCACCAAATGAATTACTGTGATATAACTGCAGCATTGAATTGAAATTGGTGAAATGAGGATAAACAGAACCCCACTCCTGTACCTGCAGTTATATTCATGTAATAAACAAGGCTATAAATACCTGATTTCACTGCTGGATACCGGCTCTGATGAGTGAGTGACATGCCCTCCTGTGTCAGCTGTTCTTGAATAGGTATTTTAGGAACAAGGCAGTAGAGAGCCTCTAGGGGTAACTATCTGGGATTCCTACTGATAGATGATTGCTGTTGATGCACTAGTTATAAGAAGGGGAAGTGTTACACAGCTGCTATACTGCAGAACAAATTTTTTTTTACTAAAAGAATACGTTCCCCCCCCCCCACCATAATTCCAATATTACTGTGCCCTGTTAAAACTAGTGCAAAATTTGGCTGTTACAATCTGGGTACAAAATTGCCAAATGAATTGGGTACCATCACAACCAGTAAAACCCAATCACGTGACCAGCAGACGAATAGAGTTAAAGTACATTTACGGGCATCAAACATAATAGATCATTTAATAGATAAATTGTTAGGCAAGCGGTCCAGGCGCCCCCAGACCAGTTGGCCAAAACAGTTTTACCACCAATTGAGATATAAAGTTTGGCTTCACCAAACGATCAAATAATTGGATAACAGGGGTGATAACGTGTCCATTCCTAAGTGTTTCAATCCTTCTGATAAATGGTACATAACTGAGTAACTACTCCATGCAATAACAACTCCCAGTGTACGCCAGGCCGATCCTGCTCATTTTGCCGCCTGAGGCAGGCTTAGTTTTGCCGCCCCCCCACCCCACGGCACTCACTTTTCCAGACTGGGGTAGGGGGGGTTTGCGTCGCTAGTGCAGAGTGCACAGTTGTGCGTTCTGCAATAGAAGAGACTAATTTCCTGGTTGAAAACTGGAAATTTGGCTCTTAGTTACCAGGAGCGGCATTTTTTGCCGCCCCAGGTAACCAGGGGGGGTGCTGCCGCCTGAGGCGAGTGCCTCAACTCGCCTCATTGGCGGAGCGCCTCTGAGTGTATGGTAGCTCCTTTCTGGGCCCGGCTTGTGACCCCTGCTCCCTTCCTGCTGGTGACAGGTAATGAAAGAAAGCAGCTGGGGAGGGGGGATTTCTAAGACTATAGAGAAAGCAGACCCTTCAGTCTGGGCCTTCCTGATAGCCAGGCCTCCCTGTGTAGGAAGTAGGGTTGCCACATTTTTGTTTGGTCGAAAATAGACAGGAGTTGGGCCGTGACATTGGGGGGGCAGGTGATGTGGGGAGGTGGGCAAGTGATGCCAGGGGCGGGACTGATGATCACCATGACTGGCTGATCGCCATTTCTTATTCACTTCGATGTCCTGTCCGGATTTTCCTTTTCACCAGTCAGCCCTTCCAAAAGCCGGGCTGTCCAGACAGGTAACAACCCTAGTAGGAAGCAGTTGGTTGCACTCTGCACAGCTTCTTTTTCAGTTTTAAATGTATTAACTTACATTAGCCTGAAAGGAGAACTAAGCCCCCTTCGGCCCACCTCTCCATCCCCACACAGTCTATTATGTAGAATGATGCCCCTATTTGAAAACCTAAGATAAAAAAGCAGATCAGTACAGCAGAGAACACAGGTGCCATCATCTTTAGCTCAGGTTTCCAAACAGGGGCACTTTTTAACTCAATAGAGGGAGGGGAGAGATGAGGGGGACTCTTGTAGGGGGGTTTAGTTCTCCTTTAATGATTGGTAGCATAAACCGCAGTAGAACCAACTATAACTACATCTCTCTTCTTGGTCCTGTAGATGGAGACTGACTGTTTGTGAGCATGAAACACGTAAGGCTGAGGACACAATCAACTTTTTCTTCTCTTTGTTGAACAACCTGGTGGAAGATTATCTTTAATCTGAGTGTATGCTCCATTGATATTTTCTGTAGATGGAGACTGCCGTAGAGCCTGGTAAAACTCACCCATTTTGCCAGAGCAGAATTCACCAGCAGGACCTGGCTCAGGAATTCAGCCACCGTCTAGCTTGGGAGCCTCCACCGGGGTCAACTACAGCTCATTTGGAGATGTGTCAATACCACCCATGCCCATTGCTTCAGTTGCACCATCTGCCTCCATGCCAGGTACACATTTCATTTCCTTTCACACCTGCAGGCTCAAGCTCAGCTGGGTTTGTGAGGAGGCCTCCCTGTCTCCCAGTCGCAAGAAATTTACAGCTCAATGCAGCCGTTTAGGAAAATGCAGCAAATCTTTCATGGCAACCATCATTTATGCAGAGAAGTTTGGAGACCTTTCCTAATTAAGCACTGCAGGTTTCACATGGGACTATGGCAGTTAGACGTTTCTTCATATGACTTAGCAAAACAGTGAAAGGGTTAAGGTTTTGCCTTACATTTCAGATCACATGTAGTCCTGAATGAAGAATCTGTTTTTATTTGCAGGTTCCATGTGTACATGCAGCCGAGTCTTTCTCAGCCCAGTGCCAAGGTACTGACCAGTGATACAGGCCTCCAGCCTCCATATAACCCTTTCCCTGGCATGCAAACACTGGAAATGGTCACAACATAGGCCACGTCCCCTTATCAGTCCCTGAATGGAAACCAGCAGCTGGTGTATGAAAGCCAACTTAATCAGGCCTCCCAGATGATGGGCTCCCAGCTCACACAGGTAAACAAACAAGATCATCATACTTGGGCTTTGTAAGGCTTGGAAATTTGGCTTTGAATTGCTTAACCTATTGTTTATCACTTTCTGCAGTTAACCAGGCCAATGCCAGGCTCCCAACTTCAGATCCCCCGATACAGTTCAGGACAGCAAACCATGATCTTGCCACAGTCCATTCAGCTTCCTCAAGCACAAAACCTGCCTGTAGGGGCTCCTCAGAGAATGCAGACTCCCGTGCTGATGTTGCTGAATGTGGCCTTGGGCAAGTCAGAGGTGTGAATTTGTGTGCTGCTGTCACCCTTCCATACTGTACCCCCTTCCTTCCAAACTGTACCCCCTTCTTTCCCTCTCCCCTTCTGCTTCCAGCAACACGCGAGAGAGTCTGTCTGATGGTCAAGTAAGGGTTATAAAGGCAAAGTTAACTAGTGTTTACTAGTCTGCTGCCATTTGAATATAGAAAGCAGGCAGATTATTGGTTGCTGTGTGTAAGGTCAAACCTTGTCAACATTTGTGCATAACCCTGTAAGAGCTAGTTTTAGCTCTATGACATGGAACCTGCTGAGCAATCAACCTAGAGGCAACATGCTGTGTAGGTAAGGATAAATAATGCTTCCTTTCCCCATCTTTCCTTATAAGAATCCAGACCTGCCTCTCTCATTCCATGCAGTGACTTGGCCATTTCATTGGCTGCTGCCTCAGCGCCGCCTTTCAGCATGTGCCTGGCTATGATGGCCGCCTGCTTGCTTGTGTGCTTTAGGTTATTGCAGGTAGCTAGACTGGCAACAGACAGGCCAATAGTTAATTCTTATATTTTCTTGTATTCACTATAGACTTGTCTCCCAGGACAAAGCAGTGGTACTTACCCTTTAACTGCTGCAAAAAACTATGGGATAATGATCAGTATGTGTAAAGTAGTGCCTGGTGGTACTGTCCTCATTGCTTTATCTTTAGAAGCAGAACGAGGGTGTAGATGGTGTTGTAACATTTGGAAGACATACGAGCAGAATTGAGGTGTTGATTGATGACACACACTGTTAATAATGGCGCCACGTGTCTGTGGTTTGTCCAGTGGCAAAGCAAGTGGTCTTTATTTATTCCATTACTCTCTGCACCTGGGCCACTTAGTTAAGGTTTTGCACTTTGCCTCTTCTTCAATGGTTGCCTTTCATCTTAAGGCTGAGTTCAGCTAGTCCCAGTGGAAAGTCACTGCATAAGTCAGACTGGTGTGAAGCGACGGTGGCCAAAAAATTGTCTTGTGTTAAGCTTGTTACTGACCCACATAAGCACGGCCTATTCTGTAAGGCAGATTGACATCTGTAGGCAACACTGCTTTAATTGTGTCTTTGTATGGGGCAGACGATCCAGTGTGTCTAGTGCCAGCGCTCACCCATTATGTTTGTGACCTGTACACAAGCTGACTATCCGGCTGCAGAGGGGTCTGTTCACTAACCAATCAAAAGTGTCAATATAGGCAGTAGCAGTTACATCTGTAGCAGTTATGACTAACCGTAGAATATGTACCCCGCTGTGGCTTGGGGCTTCTGATCAGTGACAATCTAAAGGTGGTATGGGGGGGGTCGCAAGCTCACACTGTTGCTGTATAGAGAGACCATTATATATATATATATATATATATATATATATATATATATATATATATATATATATATATATATATATGAGTTTCCCTCATTTATTTCTTAACCAAATGATAAGATTCCACTTATTAAACTACTTATCATATCAGTAGTCGCAGGCAGATAGACAAATGGCTGTCCCCTTCAAACCCGGGCTGATGGGAGTCATAGCTCAGTCACAGCATTAGCGACACTCTTTTCCAGCAACCCTTACCCAACCCTTCTCACTGTCCTCATTTCTCGTTATTGCTGCTGTAATAGACAGATAAATAAGGACGATGCAAAGGTCACCTCCAACCAGCAGATGGCAGTGTTAAACAGCAGGGCTGATGCCATGTGACTGTGTGAGGGATTCTGGGAAATAGGAAGAGGAGGCAACAAGGCAGGAGAGAGCATGCTGGGAAAGGTGTATATAGGAATATACTGAGGGGGCTGCATGTCTCCGGTCCCTTATTAGGGCCACACATATTTATCCCTCATCCTGTTCTGTACAAGGTCAGTGCAGAATATAAAACCAAGCTGATTAGTAGTTGAGCCCTGTGTGCAGGACAGTGGGCATTATAGGGAAGTGATAAAGCCATTTTGTTGCCAGAGCTGCCATGTGGGCGAGACCTTAATTCTGCACGTATGAGAGAGAGAGTGTGAGTGAGCATTACAGTGCAGTAAGTGTGCCCGTGGCTACCTGTGGCTGCTGCACCGAGTTAACCCACCAGATTGCCACTGTCGGGCTGAATACAGAACTTATTCTGATTTCCCGGTGCCTTCCACCTCTCTCATTCTGCACAGGGCCACCAGCATGTGGGCACAGTTCCTGCTGCTATCGCTGACTCTGCTGCTGCTGGAGAAGGATGAAGGATCCGCCGGATAAGAAGCCACCGGAGGGGGGTGAAAAAGTATCTGCTGCTGAATTTTAGAGGTAAGTTTCACTAAACCCCAATGTTTTTGTTTCCCTTGGCCACCAATGTCTTCACCTTTCAGTAGGGGTCCTGTTCACTAATGTATGTATGCAGATGTGGTTATATCTCTTTCACCTTTTGAGTACATATGGTCTGGCCTACATAGTACATACATGTGTCAGTAAGACCCAGGGTGCATTTATTAAGTGGAAGGCAAAGTGCAAAGAATAAGTGCAAGCCACCATTATTGCACACTGTCGTCATTATATCACTATTCATTATTTAAATTGGTACAGGTCACCTCTCCCCACACGGAGCAGTTGCTTCATGAATTCAGATCTGCTTGCTTCTCCTTGCACCCCTTATCCATCTCCTACCTTGTACCCCATGGACTTTGGTCAGTTTGGGAATCAGATAGGTGTATAAATATAATCTGCCAGTACATCATGTTTCTCAGTTCAGGGGGTTTTGGCAGATAAGTAAATAGAGAAGCTGCTGTTTGAACAAAAGATCAGCACAACAGAAAGCCGGCCCTCATACGTGTTCCTTCTGTTTGACCTGAAAATACACCTGAATGGCTCGTCTATGGCTGACTTTAGTCAAGAGGGGGGTAAAATCCTAACTAGGCCTAATGCACAACATCATATGGAGGTGGGACGGCCGGCAATGGAAGACAAGCGCTGTGGGTAGATCACAGGACTCAGTACAGGAGATATAGTGTTAGGTGCAGCAACCTTGTACATTAATACTCATTTTTATTAGCATCTGTGTATCTGGGGCTTTACATGTATCCACTGAAATCTCTGTATATCCATAAAGATACCAATCCACTTCTAAGTAGGGTTCTACATTCATTATTGTATGGACACTGCCACCATTCTAATAAATCTTTCAGTTGGCAGATCTTGCAGTGCACCCCAATGGCACACTGTACCCTGCCCATTATATGTTAATAGAGGGGAGATCATTGAATCACTTTCCTCTTGTGTTTCCCCTGTTTCTAGCCTGGAATATCTGGAAAAAGAAGTATTTACTAACAACCTCACCACCCACTGCCCAGTTCAACACTACCAGCCGCCGACTGATTGGACCTCACCACTGTGCTACTTCCTGTCTCCATTCAGACCTCGGTGATGCACACACCTGGGACATGTCTATACTTTTCTGGGTTTGTGCCTTTAACAGACCAATTAAAGGGCGGTTTACTTTTAAGTTAACTTTAAGCATGTTAGAGAATGACTAATTCTAAGAAACTTTTTAATTGGCCTTCATTTATTCTTTTTTTATAGTTTTTGAATCATTTGTCTTCTTCATCTGACCCTTTTCAGCTTTCCAATGGGGGGTCACTGACCCCCATCTCAAAACAAATGCTCTGTAAGGCTACACATTTACTGTTATTGCTACTTTGTATTATTCCTCTTTCTATTCATTCCTCTCCTATTCATATTCCTTTCTCTAATTCAAATCAAAGCATGGTTGCTAGTGTAATTTGGACCCTAGTAACCAGATTGCTGAAATTCTAAACCGAAGAGCTGCTGAATAAAAAGCCAAATAATTAAAAAAACACACATAATAAAAAAATAAAAACCAATTGCAAATTATCTCAGAATATTACTCTCTATATCATACTAAATATTAACTCAAAGGTGAACAAACCCTTTATAGAGTGGCATTTGGGAAAATTTCACTTTCTTTGCAAAATTTGGGATGTTTTACTGCCTTGATCATCTGAGCCATAACCCATCATCCATCTTCTTGTTCTCTTTAGAATATTGCAGTGAGACATGTTAAAATACCAATCGTAATGTAAGATTTGTAACTCGACATTCTATCAATTGTAAACTAGACCATACGAGGCCCCACAGCAACATCATTTTAGCGCCCACTGACTTTAGGGAATAAAATATTTGTTGTGATATTGCTGATCAGTCATTACCCCCCCCCCCCCAACAGTGACAGGGTCTACTTTCTATATAGTTACACCCCCTCATTCTGCCCTAACCAAGATCTATTCTTAAAATAAAATTCTGGGGGGAGCAAATGTAACAGCAGGACACGGGATCCATAGAATTGGAAAAGGGAATGGATCTCATAGAAAATAGTTACCTGTGTGTCACAAATCATAAATAATTTCCCTTAGTATGGGGGTTCTATAACATGGATGGATTCTGTACATTATTGTACTTTTGCTTTGCTTTCTGAGTACACGGGGGCAATGACTGCACAAGTATCCCTACAGAGACAGGTTTAGGCTTTGTTCCCACAGGCAACTTCTTATCTGCCCAATGAATATTGTGTTGTGCACTTTAACCTTCACCCCTATGGCGATAGCACCAGATATGTCTGACTATGAAAGGGAGAATGGGATCGTACCTGCTGAATTGTGCCTTATGGATAATATCCCTGTGCACTGAAATACAATAAATATGTGTCTTGTGTTTTTACTTCCCTTTTAGAAGGATTTGTTCTTACTGCAATACATTTGAGAGTCTGTATCACTTCAAACTCAATTATATATATTTTTATCTTTCCCTCCAGCTTTGTTATGTCTGTATATGCCAGTGGGTACATGAGTATACAGACTACATTCAATGATGGGGAATGGAGGGAGATTCCCAGGAATGACCATTAGTAACAGAATCTGTAACCCGTTAATCCAGTGTGAGAATGCTTGGTGGAGCAGCTGTACCCACAGGAGGACTGGCACGTGTCACTCACAGGTACTGAAGTGCTGGGTGGGGTGTAAGGAATCACACTGACATATACCATGGAAAGCAGGGTTTCTTATAAAACAAGAACATGAGTAAATTTCATGTTCATTCTTCTTTAACTTTTCTGTGTTTCTTCTCAGCTTATTCGTTCTATTTTCATACACCCCGCCCCATCTATATGTTACCCCTCCCAAATGGGACCAGTACCCAGAATAAAGACACACACACAACAGCTTGATGTTAAATCTGTGTAAATCACAGTTTTATTGATAATAATTAGATAAACTGTGCTATTTGATCCTGAGGAAGGCAAAAACCTCTAGCAAGATCTGCTTCACTAGAGGAAAAAATTCCTTCCTGACCCCTTAACGGCGATCGGATTTTCTCCCAGGATCAATGCACCAAATTAAAGCAAGGGAAGCAGGGTGAGGGAAAGAGAAGGGAATAGGGTAGCATACGCATTAGCACCATTAAGCTGCTAGGTGAACACTGCATTCCTTTCATTCCGTTGGACCCCAGGCAGCCTACAGACCCGGCTTTGCAGACTGTGGGATGGAGTGAAAAGAAATGCAGGGTCTACCGAGCAGCTTAAGGGTGCTACTGTCTGTGAAACCATATTTCAGGTGTAAGTGGGGGGCACCGCTGGTGGAATTACAGTGGAGGGAATTGAAATAGAGGGGAATATGGTAGCATACACATGAGCGCCATTAAGCTGCTAGGTGAACACTGCATTCCTTTCATTCCGTTGGACCCCAAGCAGCCTGTAGACCCGGCTTTGCAGACTGTGGGATGGAGTGAAAAGAAATGCAGGGTCTACCGAGCAGCTTAAGGGTGCTCCTGTCTATGAAACCATATTTCAGGTGTAAGTGGGGGCACCGCTGTTGGAATTACGGTGGAGGGAATAGAAACAGAGGGGAATATGGCAGCATACACATGAGCGCCATTAAGCTGCTAGGTGAACACTGCATTCCATTCCATTCCATTCCATTGGACCCTAGTTAGACTATAGACCCGGCTTCTAAAGTCTGAGGGATGGAGTGGAAAGGAATGCATGTCTACCAAGTGGCTTAAGGGTGCTCCTGTCTATGGGACCATATTTTAGTTCTAAGGGGGGTGCACCATGTGTGGAATTATGGTGGATTAGAGTGGAGGCAGCACTGGTGGAATTGTGAATGGCTCACCTACCTCTGTGTCATGAAGATGACTTACACAGAGGTGCATCGGTACTTGGTAGTGCTGGTGGTGTTGGTGGCCGTTTGGTGGTTGCGAGGGCTGTCTGCAAAAACAAACAAAATAACGTAAACTTATACCACAGGTTTTTACATTAGCAAGTGATATCTCTGTAGAAATTCCATTTTGGGGCATTTTAATCAGAAATATGGCAGGTACGCAAATTAACATTACTAAATGCTTTTGCACCATTTCCCTCGACTTTCTGTGATTATGGGACAAGTTGCAAATCGCAGGTTTCTCTTTATTTTCAAGCCTTTTGATCAATCCGAATTCCTTGCCAAAATGATGAAGATACACTTCCCATTGGTTTCTATGGCATCTCAATGGGTTTCAGTTGCGCAGGAGTTATATGTTCTTTTTGTAGTTGTTTTTCACAAAATCGCAGCATTGCAATGGATTTCAATAAAGATTCAAGGAAGCAGACGGCACTTCTGAAAATGGGGTTTATTGGAGTACCTGCTGGTAACACCAGCAGGTACTCCAATAAACCCCATTTTCAGAAGTGCCGTCTGCTTCCTTGAATCTTTGCTGTATCCACAGTGGGGACACTGTGAGACTGTGCACCTGAACCGAGGGGAAAAACGGTGAGCTTGTGCGGTCCCTATTCTGCTTTCTCATTCAATGGATTTCAATACATCAGCCCCTTATACTTTCCATTACAAAATAGTGATATTTTAAGAAATATATTTATTAGATGCTGTACCTGGATATCTCTCCATGTTCTTCGGAGAATTGCCAAGTTTATAGCCTCTAGTATTTTGTAGAGGTATCTCAGTTGGGCTTTGGCCTTCCTCTTGTCCTGCTGGAACTCGGACATCAATCTGATCTTCCACCACCTGGTGTTTCCCATGTTGTCTTTGGCCATCCAATAATCATACAGTGCCCATTTCATTTGGCATATGATGTCCTGCCTCATGCACTTCAAATAAAGGGCCGCCAGTGGTCCCTCAAACTCCATGATCTCACAGATCCCCTCCTCCTCCTTGTAGATCCATTCTAAGCCCTAGAGAAATGTTAGAAACAAGAAGACATTAAGGTTTCCAGCAGTTTGTGTTTAATCCCCAGTAATAATGAGAGTAACAATTTCTTCCCTTAGGCACAATAAGCAAAGCAATATGTATTTATTACCACTAGGGGAGCTGTTACATTGATCTCTATAGACAGAGCAAATAACATGCAATCTCTCACTAGTAAGTTCTAACACTAAATATGGGAATTGTAACAGTCGGGGCAAACACTAAGCTAAACCCTGTTATATTTCTATTCAATCACATTTACATGGAAGATACACAATGTTTATCATTGGGTTAGTATTCCCTTTAACCCCTCGGGTACCTGTGAGAGCAGACTTACCTTCTGATTGCCTTTTATGTAAAGGTCCATGATGGCACGCAGGCCCATCTCCGACGCCCCTGTAATATAAAATAGAGATTTGGGAAGGTTAGAGTTAATGTGGAGAGGTGCCATATGTATAGGGACAGCACATAAGAACAAGCACATTTACTAATAGGATTTATTTGCCATGATATTATGCCCAGCGCAATAGTAAATGAGCCCTATTTTATTGTGCTTTTCATGAACCTGTTGAACTGGAACTCTTCTAATGCTCTGATTGGCTCCCCATCTGCTCTAAATTGCATAAAACATAATTTGCCCCACCCTTGAAATTTTCCTACGGAGCCCCATGTTAGGGGTGCCCTGGAATTGGAAAACATACAGTCTAGTTTTTAGAAGTGGAATAAAGTGCGTTGCTGGGGTGGGGCTGTACAGTCAATTTCAGGGACAATAGTGGGTTTGGACCAACCGGGGAGGGACTGCCATGTACAGGGACAGATAAAAGATGAATCCCCAGACTCACAAATCTACAGGTGAGAATAAAGAACAGCTATAGCTACATCTATAATGAGCAGCATGGCAACTCCTACAGCCAAGGGATAAGCTAATCTTACTGTTCCAAGCACATGTTATAGAGGGGGAAATACAGGAGCAGTACCTTTGTCCAGAGGATCCCAAATGGGAAGATGTTATCTCTGGCAGGGGGTCACTGAAGTCTTCTTTCTTCTTTGTCTTCTTTGCTTTGCTGCTCTCTCTCTTCTTCTTTCACTGTCTCTCTGTCAAATCTCTGTCTCTCTCTCAAATCGATATCTCTCTCTCAAATCGCCGTCTCTCTGTCAAATCGCTATCTCTCTCAAATCTCTCGGGATATTTCACTTTTTGGGGAGAAATAAGAGACTGTTAGAAGCAGCAAATTAATGCCAATGCATAAACTACAGATCCCATAATGCACTGTGAGGTCTTTACCCACTATAAGGCTATTACTGGAAGTGAGGGAGCCTGACTGCTGTTGTGTGTGCTATTTAGTTGACAAAAATGTTTGGGCAAAAAAATGTTGCTGTAGACTTTTATCACTGGCATGTGGAAAGGGCCTTCATCTCCCATGATGCACTATAAGGGTTGACCATAAGAGGTAGGTAGCATTTGTATTGCTTATAATGTCATGATGAGGGCTGGCTTGTAACAGGACTACAGATCCCATCATGCTCTATGATTCCTTGGTTATATCAATACAGGGGTCATATTCCTATTGAATCCATTTCCCCCTGCATGTACCCAGTGTGGCTGCTTCCCATAACCAGCTCTGCTCTGATCAGTGCCCCCTGCACCCATAATGGCAGGAATCCTAAGGGCAGACATTTATTCTTCTGATTTGTGCTACTTGTCTTTCTACTTAAACCTCTCTGAACTGTCCCCCGCTCTAGTGCTGAGGCCACTGACTGTTGCTACGATGCAGGCCCGGACTGGCAATCTGTGGGTTCTGGCAAATGCCAGAGGGGCTGCTATAAGGTCCCATAGAAAGTCAGTATTTAGTGGGCTGGTGGGGGCTGTTTGAGCCTCTATGTGGGCTGATTGGGCTTCTGTGTATCTGAAATGCCAGGGCCTATTTTAATTCTCAGTCCAGACCTGCTACGATGAGTGTGACCGTTGGCAAATGACCGTTGGCAAATGACCGTTGGCAAATGACCGTTGGCATTTACATAGAGGTAGAGAAAATTGTCTAATGGTTCAGAAAAAAACAATAAAAACAAGTAAACCAAACACCCATTGCCTTAGAACTATAAGTTTTTCTGCTCTCACTCCCATTAGAGAGGCAGATGGGGAGATTTTAGGCACTTTGACACCCACATGTGTTAGTAGATTGGGGGGCAGGGCTGCCATCAGAAGCCCATTTTCAGCTGATTCCCTGTATAAGTGTAATATGTAGGTGTCTGTATCCAAATAAAAAGACAAGTCAGTATTAATTGAATATATGTTCAGTGCCTCTCAACAGGCTGCAGTCCCCGTGTACAATTACAGACATGTCACATGTAAATAAAGTAATAGCCAGAGAGCACAATGGATCTTATACCATCATAGTGTATTTATTGCAGGAAAGTCATGCCAAGTTGCCTTAAATGACTCCCCCCTTTCCTGCTTGTCACACACATGTCATTTGGAACAGTTTCATGACAAGCAGCTCCCCAAGCAATTAGAGTGCTAGGCAATGGGACAATTTTGGCAGCGATGGCCCCACTACCCAAGCTGCTATAAATGATGGGTGACAAAACACCTGAAATTGCCCTTTGTATCATCTAAATATGCCCCCCCTGCTCCCCGTAAATGGATCAGCTGCACTTACCTCTGTATCCAGAAATGAAATAACGGTCATCTGTACCTGAGCCGTTACATCACCTTCCTTGCAGCTTTCGGCCAATCAGAGCTGAGCTGGAAGTGATGTCACGGAGATAAGGCATGATATCCCAGTAACTGACAGCCAATCACATGCTCAGGTACAGATCAAACTTGCACAGTCTAAAACAACACTAATAAAGTCCAAACATAAGCAGCTTTAGAACCAGCGCCCCCATCAGATCTCCTGGGACCCCTGACTGGACTCCCCCTGTCCCCAATAGATCTGTGTCTGTCACTGAACTACAGCTCAGCTACTAGTTATCACAGGGACTGCTGGGTAGTTTAGCAATGGCTAGAGACATACACAGATCAGTGAGACAGGGATGGGGGCAACCACTGAGGGGGTACAGGGGGTTCTGCATTCAGCGTAGGAAGTGTAACTTTAGTACCAAATGTCACATATAGAACAAAAAGTTTGATCCTGTTGTGCCACATATTCCTGTATGTTGCACTAGCAGGGAGGATGCTGGGAGTTGTATGCCCCAGTATCTAAAATAACATCTTTTCTATCGCTGCCGGCCCAGTCCGACCCTGTATGTTGTTGATCCACATCTTGGCTTTTGGGCTGGAAGCTGTAGCCCTGATCCAATGGACTGTTAATTGCCTATGACAAAGCTGTAGCTACAATGGTGCATTATAATTGTATAATTATATGATGTTTTATATTCAGGAATGTGCGTTTGTCCCTCTTTTGAGTGAACCATAGATACAGAGGTTTTTCTGCTCACAGTGAAAGCTGCAGGGTCTGTTGTGAAGCACTCACTGAAGCACTTAGTTACTCATGTAACCCAGCACCTAATCATTTCTGCAATATGTTTCCTTCTCAAGTGATGACAGATTCGCTTTAAGTAGAAAGAGATACAAAAGCAATAAAACCTCAATAACCCTCAAACTGACTTTTATACAAAGGGAAGTATTCTTAGAAACTGTGGAATTATGGGAGATAAGCGTATGAGCTCACACTCTGGGTTGCTTCCCCTTTATCCATAGCTAAGCATGGTGTAACTCTGTCCCATTTTCTCCACAGATGAAGGAGTATCACAGAAGGCGACCACTCCAGCACCAACGAGAGGAAAGAAAAAGTCCAGAGAATGTGAGTGAGTTTGAGTCAAACTGCTCATTCATTGATCATCCTGCCCAGTGTATTTATAACTATGTCTCCTATTCCTATTCCAGTCTCTTATTCAAATCAATACAATACAGATTGCTGAAATTGAAAACTAGGCAGTAACCCTTCCATTACTTTCACATTGTCTCTGTCCAAAAATATTAGGTGCCTACATAGTACTATCAATCCCTATTTCTGCAGGGTAATTAGAACAGAGCAGGCAGTAACCCTCAATTCCCTGTATAACTCAGCCTGCAGCCTTGTCTCTTTATATGGTCACATAACCCCCTTAGTGACTTCTCATATCCTTAACATTTACAGTAGGGGGTACATTATCCCTTATAATACACAAGTGATACTCAGAGTTCCCTGTATAACTCAGCCTGCAGCCTTGTGCCTTTATATGGTCACATAACCCCCTTAGTGACTTCTCATATCCTTAACATTTACAGTAGGGGTTACATTAACCCTTATAATAAATGAGTGATACTCAGAGTTCCCTGTATAACTCAGCCTGCAGCCTTGTGCCTTTATATGGTTACAGAACCCCTTAGTGACTTCTAAAATCCTTATAATTTACAGTAGGGGGTACATTATACCTTATTATACAAAAGTGATACTCAGAGTTCCCTGTATTACTCAGCCTGCAGTATTGTTCCTTTATATGGTCAGAGAACCCCCTTTATGACTTATCATATCCTTATCATTTACAGTAGGGGGTACATTATACCTTATTATACAAAAGTGATACTTAGAGTTCCCTGTATAACTCAGCCTGCAGCCTTGTGCCTTTATATGGTTACAGAACCCCTTAGTGACTTCTAATATCCTTATCATTTACAGTAGGGGGTACATTATCCCTTATAATACACAGGTGATACACAGAGTTCCCTGTATAACTCAGCCTTGTGCCTTTATATGGTCAAATAACACCCCTTTGTGACTTCTCATATCCTTATCATTTACAGTAGGGGGTACATTATCCTTTATAATACACAAGTGATACTCAGAGTTCCCTGTATAACTCAGCCTGTAGCCTTGTGCCTTTATATGGTCACAGAACAACCCCTCAGTGACTTCTAATATCCTCATCATTTACAGTAGGGGGTACATTATCCCTTATAATACGTGAGTGATACTCATGGGAAGGTAGACACTACATGCATTGAACTCAATATCCCAATAAAGACCACATACACTAGAAACATCAATGGAGAAAAACAAGCGCAGGGACTTTATTACAGAACATCAGCACTAATAACAATGCTGCCACATAGACACGAGCAGCCCAATTTAAGCTGTATAAACCAATACATGAACAAAGACCAGGCCCACCTCTGGTAACAACCCAGTCGGTGGCCATTATGTACACCAAAGCTCTGCCTTTACCCCCAGGCCCCAGAGCTTCACTTATTCCTCCACTTACACTTAAGTCACTGCGACAGTTATATAAATATATTTATTTATTCATTTATTTCTTTTTAACAAATAAAAGTAACATAAACAATATATTAGGGTGGGAGGGGAGCTCTTCTCCTTCCACCTCCCGCGGTTGCTGCTGCAGGAGATAATGAGCCGAGCCGCACTTATATACAGATCAAAAGCCAATCGAGAGCAAAGGGGGAGGAGTCGACAATGCCATCAGATCCATTCCCTGATTGGCTGCCGACCTTCCCATGCCAGATTCAATGCTAAACGCATCTTGGCCTCCCAGAGTTTACAGTGCGGGGGTACATTATTCCTTGTAATACATGAGTGATACTCAGATTTCCCTGTATAACTCAGCCTGCAGCCTTGTGCCTTTATATGGTCACAGAACAACCCCTCAGTGACTTCTAATATCCTTATCATTTATAGTAGGGGGTACAATATCCCTTATAATACATGAGTGATACTCCGAGTTCCTGTATAACTCAGCCTGCAGCCTTGTGCCTTTATATGGTCAAATAGCCCCCTTGTGTGATTTCTCATATCCTTGTCATTTACAGTGGGGGTTACATTATTCCTTGTAATACATGAGTGATACTGAGATTTCCCTGTATAACTAAACCTGCAGCCTTGTGCCTTTATATGGTCACATAACCCCACTTAGTGACTTCTAATATCCTTATCATTTACAGTAGGGGGTACATTATCCCTTGTAATATACAAGTGATGCTTAGAGTTCCCTGTATAACTCAGCCTGCAGACTTGTGCCTTTATATGGCCACATAACCCTTCAGTGACTTCTAATATCCTTATCATTAACAGTAGGGGGTACATTATACCTTATGATACACGAGTGATACTCAGAATTCCCTGTATAACTCTGCCTGCAGCCTTGTGCCTTTATATGGTCAGAGAACCCCCTCAGTGACTTCTAATATCCTTATAATTTACAGTAGGGGGTACATTATCCCTTATAATACACAAGTGATGCTTAGAGTTCCCTGTATAACTCAGCCTGCAGCTATGTGCATTTATATGGTCACAGAACCCCTCAGTGACTTCAAATATCCTTATCATTTACAGTAGGGGGTACATAATCCTTCATAATACACAAATGATACTCGGAGTTCCTTGTGTAACTCAGCCTGCAGCCTTGTGCTTTTATATGGTCACAGAACCCTTCAGTGATTTCTCATATCCTTATCATTCACAGTGGGGGTACATTATCCCTTATAATACACAATTGATACTCGGAGTTCCCTGTATAGCCCAGCCTGCAGCCTTGTGCCTTTATATGGTCACAGAACCCTTCAGTGATTTCTCATATATCATTCACAGTGGGGGTATATTATCCCTAATAATACATGAGTGATACTCAGAGTTCCCTGTACAACTCAGCCTGCAGACTTCTGCCTTTATATGGTCACAGAACCCTTCAGTGACTTCTAATATCCTTATCATTAACAGTAGGGGGTACATTATCCCTTATGATACATGAGTGATACTCTGAGTTCCTTGTATAACTCAGCCTGCAGTATTGTGCCTTTATATGGTCACAGAACAACCCCTCAGTGACTTCTAATATCCTTATCATTTACAGTAGGGGGTACATTATCCCTTATAATACATGAGTGATACCCAGAGTTCCCTGTATAACTCAGCCTGCAGCCTTGTGTCTTTATATGGTCACAGAACAAGCCCTCAGTGACTTCTAATATCCTTATCATTTACAGTAGGGGGTACATTATCCTTTATAATACATGAGTGATACTCCGAGTTCCTGTATAATTCAGCCTGCAGCCTTGTGCCTTCATGTGGTCATAGAACCCCCCAGCGACTTCTAATATCCTTATCATTTTTAGAAGGGGGTACATTATCCCTTATAATACACAAGTGATACTCGGAGTTCCCTGTATAACTCAGCCTGCAGCCTTGTGCCTTCATGTGGTCATAGAACCCCCCAGCGACTTCTATTATCCTTATCATTTTTAGAAGGGGGTAAATTATCCCTTATAATACTCAAGTGATACTCGGAGTTCCCTGTATAACTCGGCCTGCAGCCTTGTGACTTCATATGGTCACATAACCCCTCAGTGACTTCTAACATCCTTATCATTTACAGTAGGGGTACATTATCCCTTATAATACACAAGTGATACTCAGAATTCCCTGTATAACTCTGCCTACAGCCATGTGCCTTCATATGGTCACAGAACCCCTCAGTGACTTCAAATATCCTTATCATTAACTGTAGGGGGTACATTATTCCTTGTAATACACAAGTGATACTCAGAGTTCCCTTTTTAACTCAGCCTGCAGCCTTGTGCCTTTATATGGTCACAGAACCCCTCAGTGACTTCAAATATCCTTATCGTTTACAGTAGGGGGTACATTATCCTTAATAATACATGAGTGATACTCAGAGTTCCCTGTACAACTCAGCCTGCAGTATTGTGCCTTTATATGGTCACAGAACCCTTCAGTGACTTCTAATATCCTTATCATTAACAGTAGGGGGTACATTATACCTCATGATACACGAGTGATACTCTGAGTTCCCTGTAAAACTCAGCCGGCAGCCTTGTGCCTTTATATGGACAGAGAACCCCATCAGTGACTTCTAATATCCTTATCATTTACAGTAGGGGGTACATTATCCCTTATAATACATGAGTGATACTCAGAATTCCCTGTATAACTCTGCCTGCAGCATTGTGCCTTGATATGGTCACAGAACAACCCCTCAGTGACTTCTAATATCCTTATAATTTACAGTAGGGTGTACATTATCCCTTATAATACACAAGTGATACTCAGAACTCCCTGTATAACTCTGCCTGCAGCATTGTGCCTTTATATGGTCACAGAACCGCTCTGTGGCTTCTAATATCCTTATCATTTACAGTAGGGGGTACATTATCCCTTATAATACATGAGTGATACTCTGAGTTCCCTGTATAACTCAGCCTGCAGCCTTGTGCCATTATATGGTCAGAGTACCCCCTCAGTGACTTCTAATATCCTTATCATTTACAGTAGTGGGTTCATTATCCCTTATAATACATGAGTGATACTCCGAGTTCCCTGTATAATTCAGCCTGCAGCCTTGTGCCTTTATATGGTCAAATAGCCCCCTTTTGTGATCTCTCATATCCTTGTCATTTACAGTGGGGGTTACATTATTCCTTGTAATACATGAGTGATACTGAGATTTCCCTGTATAACTCAACCTGCAGCCTTGTGCCTTTGTATGGTCACATAACCCCCCTTAGTGACTTCTAATATCCTTATCATTTACAGTGGGGGTACATAATCCCTTATAATACAGAAGTGATACTCAGAGCTCCCTGTATAACTCAGCCTGCAGCCTTGTGCCCTTATATGGTTACAGAACCCCTCAGTGACTTCATTTATATTAGGGGGTACGTTAACCCTTATAATACATGAGTGATACTCAGATTTCCCTGTATAACTCAGCCTGCAGTCTTGTTCCTTTATATGGTCACATAACCCCCCTTAGTGACTTCTAATATCCTTATCATTTACAGTAGGGGGTACATTATCCCTTATAATATACAAGTGATGCTTAGAGTTCCCTGTATAACTCAGCCTGCAGACTTGTGCCTTTTTATGGTCACATAACCCTTCAGTGACTTCTAATATCCTTATCATTAACAGTAGGGGGTACATTATACCTCATGATACACGAGTGATACTCTGAGTTCCCTGTAAAACTCGGCCTGCAGCCTTGTGCCTTTATATGGACAGAGAACCCCATCAGTGACTTCTAATATCCTTATCATTTACAGTAGGGGGTACATTATCCCTTATAATACACAAGTGATACTCAGAACTCCCTGTATAACTCTGCCTGCAGCATTGTGCCTTTATATGGTCACAGAACCGCTCTGTGGCTTCTAATATCCTTATCATTTACATTAGGGGGTACATTATCCCTTGTAATACACGAGTGATGATGAGTTTCCTGTATAACTCAGCCTGCAACCTTGTGCCTTTATATGGTCACATAACCCCTCAGTGACTTCTAATATCCTTATCATTTACAGTAGGGGGTACATTATCCCTTTTAATACACTACTGATACTCAGAGATCCCTGTATATCTCAGCCTGCAGTCTTGTGCCTTTATATGGTCACATAACCCCTCCGTGGCTTCTAATATCCTTATCATTTATAGTAGGGGGTACATTATCCCTTATAATACACAAGTGATACTCAGAGTTCCCTGTATAACTCAGCATGCAGCCTTGTGCCTTTATATGGTCACAGAACCCCCTCAGTGACTTCTAATATCCTTATCATTTACAGTAGGGGGTACATTATCCCTTATAATACACAAGTGATACTTAGCGTTCCCTGTATTACTCAGCCTGCAGCATTGTGCCTTTCTATAGTCACATAACGCCCTTATTGACTTTTAATATCATTATCATTTCCAGAGGGGGTACATTATCCCTTATAATATATGAGTGATGCTAAGAGTTCCCTGTAGAACTCAGCCTGCAGCCTTGTGCCTTTATAAGGTGACAGACCCCCTCTAAGTGACTTCTAATATCTTTATAATTTCCAGTAGGGGGTAAATTATCCCTTATAATACATGAGTGATATTCAGAGTTCCCTGTAGAACTCAGCCTGCAACCTTGTTCCTTTATATGGACACAGACCCCCTCTTAGTGACTTCTAATATCCTTATCATTTACAGTAGGGGGTACAATATCCCTTATAATACACAAGTGATACTTAGTGTTCCCTGTATTACTCAGCCTGCAGCCTTGTGCCTTTATATGTTCATTGAACCCTTCATCAAAGTCTAATATCCTGATATGGCCACATAACCCGCTCAGTGACTTTTTATCCTTTATAATACATTAGTGATACTCGGAGTTCCTTGTATAACTCAGCCTTGTTCCTTTATGTGGTCTGAGAACCCTTTGTTGACTTCTAATATCCTTATCATTTACAGTAGGGGGTACATTATCCCTTATAATACACAAGTGATACTTAACGTTCCCTGTATTACTCAGCCTGCAGCCTTGTGCCTTTATATGGTCACAGAACACCTCAGTGACTTCTAATATCCTTATCGTTTCAGTCAGAGGAGGTGAAATCTCATGTAAAGCAATTGGCTCTCCAGGAAAATGTATCCCAGATTCACCCAGATTTTTGTTTTTCATTGTCCACGGAAAATGCTAGAAAATAATTTAGAAGAAAATATTTTTTTTTCTCTGACAAAGTTATTTTTATTAAAAAAAAAGAGAAATGTGTTTTTTGTGTCTGTGTTCTCACAATGTGTTGTGTTGTTCTAGGTGTGCCTACTCTTCCATCTGCTGGCACGGTGCATAGCCTTGCTTGTGATGCTGCCACTGTTGTACCTCCACCTGTCACTACTAACACATTCCAGGCCCCACAACCACATCATGAGCAGTGCCTTTCTAGGCAGCCTGGAGCTAAAGAGTAACACAAATGCTCTCACTTGCTGCACTTGAGTTGTGTTGTCATGGAAACAGATCACCCATTGGAAGTGGTGTTGGGCTCTCAGATCACTCTCAGGAACACATTCGTGGCAAACCTGTCCCTTTTTGGCTTCACTCGCACAAACACACGTACCCTGTGAGGTGACTATTTACCCAGCAGCCCAATTTCCAGAACCCACCAGCACACCCGCAGGTTTGACGAAGGGGCCCGCCCCCGAAAATTTACATTGGAATAAACACGCAGGGCTTTGCCTGCATGCATCGAGCTCTGAGTGCCAGTTTTGCTTTTATTACGCTATTTACCCAGCAGCCTCATTTGAGATCACATTGAAAATCTATTCTGCCATCAGTTTGAAACTCAATGAGAATCCTCATTGTCTCCTCCTGTTCTCACTTGCAGGGCAGTATAAATGACCCAGATTTGCTGAACCACTGTAATGTTGGTAATACTTTCCCTTTAAATGTGACAGGACTGCAGGCTTACATAGATCTTCTCTTTGTGCAGATATGAAGGGGGCGTGGGAGCTCCCACCAGCAACAGCTCACCTGCTCCCCATACAATGATGTCAATAACTGGAGGATTGAGAAGGACCTTGCACAGTAAAGTGAGAGTGGGGATGTATTTCATTCAGAGTTTAACTCGAGAAGGAGAATCTGATTACATTTCTACAAGCTGGATGTGGTTGGAGAGAAAGCTTTGAACAGTTACCACCAAAGCCTGGTGTGGAACATGGAGGAGCACAGAGGGGAGTCAGTACCACTTATCTTTTCCCACCTCTCCACCAGACTCAGATTCAGCTCTTGGACAACCCAGTGATATGATATTCTGCCAACCTCAGTGCCCTGACTTACTCTGCTTTACTGATTTTCTACCTACTGCATCAGCGGAGAAGGATCTACTACATCCCACAAGGTCTGATCAGAGCAGGGGGTTATGGGAGATTATACTCAAGTAATATGTTGGCATGTATGTATGGAAGCAACTACCTGCCCACCAATATGATGATGCTGCTGCTGCCATGTGGATGAGACCTTAATTCTGCTTGTTTGTCTGCGCGTCAGAGAGAGAGTGTGAGTGAGCATTACAGTGCAGTAAGTGTGCCCGTGGCTACCTGTGGCTGCTGCACCGAGTTAACCCACCAGATTGCCACTGTCGGGCTGAATACAGAACTTATTCTGATTTCCCGGTGCCTCCCACCTCTCTCATTCTGCACAGGGCCACCAGCATGTGGGCACAGTTCCTGCTGCTATCGCTGACTCTGCTGCTGCTGGAGAAGGATGAAGGATCCGCCGGATAAGAAGCCACCGGAGGGGGGTGAAAAAGTATCTGCTGCTGAATTTTAGAGGTAAGTTTCACTAAACCCCAATGTTTCTGTTTCCCTTGGCCACCAATGTCTTCACCTTTCAGTAGAGGTCCTGTTCACTAATGTATGTATGCAGATGTGGTTATATCTCTTTCACCTTTTGAGTACATATGGTCTGGCCTACATAGTACATACATGTGTCAGTAAGACCCAGGGTGCATTTATTAAGTGGAAGGCAAAGTGCAAAGAATAAGTGCAAGCCACCATTATTGCACACTGTCGTCATTATATCACTATTCATTATTTAAATTGGTACAGGTCACCTCTCCCCACACGGAGCAGTTGCTTCATGAATTCAGATCTGCTTGCTTCTCCTTGCACCCCTTATCCATCTCCTACCTTGTACCCCATGGACTTTGGTCAGTTTGGGAATCAGATAGGTGTATAAATATAATCTGCCAGTACATCATGTTGCTCAGTTCAGGGGGTTTTGGCAGATAAGTAAATAGAGAAGCTGCTGTTTGAACAAAAGATCAGCACAACAGAAAGCCGGCCCTCATACGTGTTCCTTCTGTTTGACCTGAAAATACACCTGAATGGCTCGTCTATGGCTGACTTTAGTCAAGAGGGGGGTAAAATCCTAACTAGGCCTAATGCACAACATCATATGGAGGTGGGACGGCCGGCAATGGAAGACAAGCGCTGTGGGTAGATCACAGGACTCAGTACAGGAAATATAGTGTTAGGTGCAGCAACCTTGTACATTAATACTCATTTTTATTAACATCTGTGTATCTGGGGCTTTACATGTATCCACTGAAATCTCTGTATATCCATAAAGATACCAATCCACTTCTAAGTAGGGTTCTACATTCATTATTGTATGGACACTGCCACCATTCTAATAAATCTTTCAGTTGGCAGATCTTGCAGTGCACCCCAATGGCACACTGTACCCTGCCCATTATATGTTAATAGAGGGGAGATCATTGAATCACTTTCCCCTTGTGTTTCCCCTGTTTCTAGCCTGGAATATCTGGAAAAAGAAGTATTTACTAACAACCTCACCACCCACTGCCCAGTTCAACACTACCAGCCGCCGACTGATTGGACCTCACCACTGTGCTACTTCCTGTCTCCATTCAGACCTCGGTGATGCACACACCTGGGACATGTCTATACTTTTTTGGGTTTGTGCCTTTAACAGACCAATTAAAGGGCGGTTTACTTTTAAGTTAACTTTAAGCATGTTAGAGAATGGCTAATTCTAAGTAACTTTTTAATTGGCCTTCATTTATTCTTTTTTTATAGTTTTTGAATCATTTGTCTTCTTCTTCTGACCCTTTTCAGCTTTCCAATGGGGGGGTCACTGACCCCCATCTCAAAACAAATGCTCTGTAAGGCTACACATTTACTGTTATTGCTACTTTGTATTATTCCTCTTTCTATTCATTCCTCTCCTATTCATATTCCTTTCTCTAATTCAAATCAAAGCATGGTTGCTAGTGTAATTTGGACCCTAGTAACCAGATTGCTGAAATTCTAAACCAGAGAGCTGCTGAATAAAAAGCCAAATAATTAAAAAAACACACATAATAAAAAAATAAAAATCAATTGCAAATTATCTCAGAATATTACTCTCTATATCATACTAAATATTAACTCAAAGGTGAACAAACCCTTTATAGAGTGGCATTTGGGAAAATTTCACTTTCTTTGCAAAATTTGGGATGTTTTACTGCCTTGATCATCTGAGCCATAACCCATCATCCATCTACTTGTTCTCTTTAGAATATTGCAGTGAGACATGTTAAAATACCAATCGTAATGTAAGATTTGTAACTCGACATTCTATCAATTGTAAACTAGACCATACGAGGCCCCACAGCAACATCATTTTAGCGCCCACTGACTTTAGGGAATAAAATATTTGTTGTGATATTGCTGATCAGTCATTACCCCCCCCAACAGTGACAGGGTCTACTTTCTATATAGTTACACCCCCTCATTCTGCCCTAACCAAGATCTATTCTTAAAATAAAATTCTGGGGGGAGCAAATGTAACAGCAGGACACGGGATCCATAGAATTGGAAAAGGGAATGGATCTCATAGAAAATAGTTACCTGTGTGTCACAAATCAGAAATAATTTCCCTTAGTATGGGGGTTCTATAACATGGATGGATTCTGTACATTATTGTTCTTTTGCTTTGCTTTCTGAGTACACGGGTGCAATGACTGCACAAGTATCCCTACAGAGACAGGTTTAGGCTTTGTACCTACAGGCAACATCTTATCTGCCCAATGAATATTGTGTTGTGCACTTTAACCTTCACCCCTATGGCGATAGCACCAGATATGTCTGACTATTAAAGGGAGAATGGGATCGTACCTGCTGAATTGTGCCTTATGGATAATATCCCTGTGCACTGAAATACAGTAAATATGTGTCTTGTGTTTTTACTTCCCTTTTAGAAGGATTTGTTCTTACTGCAATACATTTGAGAGTCTGTATCACTTCAAACTCAATTATATATATTTTTATCTTTCCCTCCAGCTTTATGTCTGTATATGCCAGTGGGTACATGAGTATACAGACTACATTCAATGATGGGGAATGGAGGGAGATTCCCAGGAATGACCATTAGAAACAGAATCTCTAACCCGTTAATCCAGTGTGAGAATGCTTGGTGGAGCAGCTGTACCCACAGGAGGACTGGCACGTGTCACTCACAGGTACTGAAGTGCTGGGTGGGGTGTAAGGAATCACACTGACATATACCATGGAAAGCAGGGTTTCTTATAAAACAAGAAAATGAGTAAATTTCACGTTCATTCTTCTTTAACTTTTCTGTGTTTCTTCTCAGCTTATTCGTTCTATTTTCATACACCCCGCCCCATCTATATGTTACCCCTCCCAAATGGGACCAGTACCCAGAATAAAGACACACACACAACAGCTTGATGTTAAATCTGTGTAAATCACAGTTTTATTGATAATAATTAGATTAACTGCGCTATTTGATCCTGAGGAAGGCAAAAACCTCTAGCAAGATCTGCTTCACTAGAGGAAAAAATTCCTTCCTGACCCCTTAACGGCGATCGGATTTTCTCCCAGGATCAATGCACCAAATTAAAGCAAGGGAAGCAGGGTGAGGGAAAGAGAAGGGAATAGGGTAGCATACGCATTAGCACCATTAAGCTGCTAGGTGAGCACTGCATTCCTTTCATTCCGTTGGACCCCAGGCAGCCTACAGACCCGGCTTTGCAGACTGCGGGATGGAGTGAAACGAAATGCAGGGTCTACCGAGCAGCTTAAGGGTGCTACTGTCTGTGAAACCATATTTCAGGTGTAAGTGGGGGGCACCGCTGGTGGAATTACAGTGGAGGGAATTGAAATAGAGGGGAATATGGTAGCATACACATGAGCGCCATTAAGCTGCTAGGTGAACACTGCATTCCTTTCATTCCGTTGGACCCCAAGCAGCCTGTAGACCCGGCTTTGCAGACTGTGGGATGGAGTGAAAAGAAATGCAGGGTCTACCGAGCAGCTTAAGGGTGCTCCTGTCTATGAAACCATATTTCAGGTGTAAGTGGGGGCACCGCTGTTGGAATTACGGTGGAGGGAATTGAAACAGAGGGGAATATGGCAGCATACACATGAGCGCCATTAAGCTGCTAGGTGAACACTGCATTCCATTCCATTCCATTGGACCCTAGTTAGACTATAGACCCGGCTTCTAAAGTCTGAGGGATGGAGTGGAAAGGAATGCATGTCTACCAAGTGGCTTAAGGGTGCTCCTGTCTATGGGACCATATTTTAGTTCTAAGGGGGGTGCACCATGTGTGGAATTATGGTGGATTAGAGTGGAGGCAGCACTGGTGGAATTGTGAATGGCTCACCTACCTCTGTGTCATGAAGATGACTTACACAGAGGTGCATCGGTACTTGGTAGTGCTGGTGGTGTTGGTGGCCGTTTGGTGGTTGCGAGGGCTGTCTGCAAAAACAAACAAAATAACGTAAACTTATACCACAGGTTTTTACGTTAGCAAGTGATATCTCTGTAGAAATTCCATTTTGGGGCATTTTAATCAGAAATATGGCAGGTACGCAAATTAACATTACTAAATGCTTTTGCATCATTTCCCTCGACTTTCTGTGATTATGGGACAAGTTGCAAATCGCAGGTTTCTCTTTATTTTCAAGCCTTTTGATCAATCCGAATTCCTTGCCAAAATGATGAAGATACACTTCCCATTGGTTTCTATGGCATCTCAATGGGTTTCAGTTGCGCAGGAGTTATATGTTCTTTTTGTAGTTGTTTTTCACAAAATCGCAGCATTGCAATGGGTTTCAATACATCAGCCCCTTATACTTTCCATTACAAAATAGTGATATTTTAAGAAATATATTTATCAGATGCTGTACCTGGATATCTCTCCATGTTCTTCGGAGAATTGCCAAGTTTATAGCCTCTAGTATTTTGTAGAGGTATCTCAGTTGGGCTTTGGCCTTCCTCTTGTCCTGCTGGAACTCGGACATCAACCTCATCTTCCACCACCTGGTGTTTCTCATGTTGTCTTTGGCCATCCAGTAATCATAGAGTGCCCATTTCATTTGGCATATGATGTCCTGCCTCATGCACTTCAAATAAAGGGCTGCCAGTGGTCCCTCAAACTCCATGATCTCACAGATCCCCTCCTCCTCCGTGTAGATCCACTCTAAGCCCTAGAGAAATGTTAGAAACAAGAAGACATTAAGGTTTCCAGCAGTTTGTGTTTAATCCCCAGTAATAATGAGAGTAACAATTTCTTCCCTTAGGCACAATAAGCAAAGCAATATGTATTTATTACCACTAGGGGAGCTGTTACATTGATCTCTATAGACAGAGCAAATAACATGCAATCTCTCACTAGTAAGTTCTAACACTTAATATGGGAATTGTAACAGTCGGGGCAAACACTAAGCTAAACCCTGTTATATTTCTATTTAATCACATTTACATGGAAGATACACAATGTTTATCATTGGGTTAGTATCCCCTTTAATCCCTCGGGTACCTGTGAGAGCAGACTTACCTTCTGATTGCCTTTTATGTAAAGGTCCATGATGGCACGCAGGCCCATCTCCGACGCCCCTGTAATATAAAATAGAGATTTGGGAAGGTTAGAGTTAATGTGGAGAGGTGCCATATGTATAGGGACAGCACATAAGAACAAGCACATTTACTAATAGGATTTATTTGCCATGATATTATGCCCAGCGCAATAGTAAATGAGCCCTATTTTATTGTGCTTTTCATGAACCTGTTGAACTGGAACTCTTCTAATGCTCTGATTGGCTCCCCATCTGCTCTAAATTGCATAATACATTATTTGCCCCACCCTGGAAATTTTCCAGCGAAGCCCCATGTAAGGGTTGCCCTGGAATTGGAAAACATACAGTCCAGTTTTTACTAGTGGAATAAAGTGCATTGCTGGGGTGGGGCTGTACAGTCAGTTTCAGGGACAATATTGGGTTGGGACCAACCTGGGGGGACTGCCATGTACAGGGACAGATAAAAGATGAATCCCCAGACTCACAAATCTACAGGTGAGAATAAAGAAGAACAGTTATAGCTACATCTATAATGAGCAGCATGGCAACTCCTACAGCCAAGGGATAAGCTAATCTTACTGTTCCAAGCACATGTTATAGAGGGGGAAATACAGGAGCAGTACCTTTGTCCAGAGGATCCCAAATGGGAAGATGTTATCTCTGGCAGGGGGTCACTGAAGTCTTCTTTCTTCTTTGTCTTCTTCTCTTCGCTTTGCTGCTCTCTCTCTTCTTCTTTCACTGTCTCTCTGTCAAATCTCTGTCTCTCTCTCAAATCGCCGTCTCTCTCTCAAATCGCCGTCTCTCTCAAATCTCTCGGGATATTTCACTTTTTGGGGAGAAATAAGAGACCGTTAGAAGCAGCAAATTAATGCCAATGCATAAACTACAGATCCCATAATGCACTGTGAGGTCTTTACCCACTTTAAGGCTATTACTGGAAGTGAGGGAGCCTGACTGCTGTTGTGTGTGCTATTTAGTTGACAAATGTTTGGGCAAAAAATGTTGCTGTAGACTTTTATCACTGGCATGTGGAAAGGGCCTTCATCTCCCATGATGCACTATAAGGGTTGACCATAAGAGGTAGGTAGCATTTGTATTGCTTATAATGTCATGATGAGGGCTGGCTTGTAACAGGACTACAGATCCCATCATGCTCTATGATTCCTTGGTTATATCAATACAGGGGTCATCTCCATATTCTTATTGAATCCATTTCCCCCTGCATGTACCCAGTGTGCCTGCTTCCCATAACCAGCTCTGCTCTGATCAGTGCCCCCTGCACCCATAATGCCAGGAATCCTAAGGGCAGACATTTATTATTCTGATTTGTGCTACTTGTCTTTCTACTTAAGCCTCTCTGAACTGTCCCCCACTCTAGTGCTGAGGCCACTGACTGTTGCTACGATGAGTGTGACCATTGGCAAATGACCGTTGGCAAATGACCGTTGGCAAATGACTGTTGGCAAATGACAGTTGGAAAATGACCGTTGGCATTTACAGAGAGGCAGAGAAAATTGTCTAATGGTTCAGAAAAAAACAATAAAAACAAGTAAAGCAAACACCAAACACCCATTGCCTTAGAACTAGAAGTTTTTCTGCTCTCACTCCCATTAGAGAGGCAGATGGGGAGATTTTAGGCACTTTGACACCCACATGTGTTAGTAGATTGGGGGGCAGGGCTGCCATCAGAAGCCCATTTTCAGCTGATTCCCTGTATAAGTGTAATATGTAGGTGTCTGTATCCAAATAAAAAGACAAGTCAGTATTAATGGAATATATGTTCAGTGCCTCTCAACAGGCTGCAGTCCCCGTGTACAATTACAGACATGTCACATGTAAATAAAGTAATAGCCAGAGAGCACAATGGATCTTATACCATCATAGTGTATTTATTGCAGGAAAGTCATGGCAAGTTGCCTTAAATGACTCCCCCCTTTCCTGCTTGTCACACACATGTCATTTGGAACAGTTTCATGACAAGCAGCTCCCCAAGCAATTAGAGTGCTAGGCAATGGGACAATTTTGGCAGCGATGGCCCCACTACCCAAGCTGCTATAAATGATGGATGACAAAACACCCGAAATTGCCCTTTGTATCATCTAAATATGCCCCCCCTGCTCCCCGTAAATGGATCAGCTGCACTTACCTCTGTATCCAGAAATGAAATAACGGTCATCTGTACCTGAGCCGTTACATCACCTTCCTTGCAGCTTTCAGCCAATCAGAGCTGAGCTGGAAGTGATGTCACGGAGATAAGGCATAATATCCCAGTAACTGACAGCCAATCACATGCTCAGGTACAGATCAAACTTGCACAGTCTAAAACAACACTAATAAAGTCCAAACATAAGCAGCTTTAGAACCAGCGCCCCCATCAGATCTCCTGGGACCCCTGACTGGACTCCCCCTGTCCCCATTTAGATCTGTGTCTGTCACTGAACTACAGCTCAGCTACTAGTTATCACAGGGACTGCTGGGTAGTTTAGCAATGGCTAGAGACATACACAGATCAGTGAGACAGGGATGGGGGCAACCACTGAGGGGGTACAGGGGGTTCTGCATTCAGCGTAGGAAGTGTAACTTTAGTACCAAATGTCACATATAGAACAAAAAGTTTGATCCTGTTGTGCCACATATTCCTGTATGTTGCACTAGCAGGGAGGATGCTGGGAGTTGTATGCCCCAGTATCTAAAATAACATCTTTTCTATCACTGCCGGCCCAGTCCGACCCTGTATGTTGTTGATCCACGTCTTGGCTTTTGGGCTGGAAGCTGTAGCCCTGATCCAATGGACTGTTAATTGCCTATGACAAAGCTGTAGCTACAATGGTGCATTATAATTGTATAATTATATGATGTTTTATATTCAGGAATGTGCGTTTGTCCCTCTTTTGAGTGAACCATAGATACAGAGGTTTTTCTGCTCACAGTGAAAGCTGCAGGGTCTGTTGTGAAGCACTCACTGAAGCACTTAGTTACTCATGTAACCCAGCACCTAATCATTTGCCACTTCTGCAATATGTTTCCTTCTCAAGTGATGTCAGATTCTCTTTAAGTAGAAAGAGATACAAAAGCAACAAAACCTCAATAACCCTCAAACTGACTTTTATACAAAGGGAAGTATTCTTAGAAAGTGTGGAATTATGGGAGATAAGCGTATGAGCTCACACTCTGGTTTGCTTCCCCTTTATCCATAGCTAAGCATGGTGTAACTCTGTCCCATTTTCTCCACAGATGAAGGTGTATCACAGAAGGCGACCACTCCAGCACCAATGGGAGGAAAGAAAAAAGAATGAGATCCTGATAACCCGGCACAGCTCTCTCCAGAGCCAGTGAGTCAAACTGCTCATTCATTGATCATCCTGCCCTGTGTAACACTCTTCTGTATTTATAACAATTTCTCCCCATTCATATTCCAGTCTATTATTCAAATCAGTGCATGGTTGCTATGGTAATTTGGATCCTAGCAACCAGATTGCTGAAATTACAAACTGGAGAGCTGCTGTATAAAAAACTAACTCAAAAACCATAAATAATAAAAACAAAGTGCAAATTATTTCAGAATATTACTCTCTACATCATACTGAAGGTTATGTTAAGGTGAACAACCCCTTTAAAGGAGAACTAAACTCCCTTTAGCCAAAAGTCCCCACTGCCCCCCCTCCACTGTGTTACCCCTGAATTGTTTCCCCCCTAGAAATAGTGACGCACATGCAGAGTCAGTGCAGCGGAGCTCAAGTCGCCATCTTCTGGTGCTTCGGTAATAATCTGGTCCCTTCAGCAATTTCCTTTACTTTTGCCCCATGCGCAGTTCTTCAACTCTGCATGAGCCAATATGGTGCTCACATTATGGAGGTTAAGTATCATTTCCACTGTCTTCTCTTAATGTATTATTGTGATAGGGCCATAATGGGGGGCTGTTCCTGCTGAATTGTGCTTAGTACAGGGGATACCTGTGCTGCTATAGTTTTATGGGATGTCTTGGTGCTGGTGTCTTTATGATATTTAGGGGCTGTTGCTGTTACATTGTGCTTAGTACAGACGAGTATTACAGACTATGAGAGAACAGGGAGATGCCAGTGATATCAGGGGTGTAATTGTTGCCTTGACAAAAGTGCAAATGGAATATCTGCTTTACATTCACTATGTCCCATATAATGTCAGGCCATTCCCCCTTTTCCCTGCAGGTAAGAGACGTAACACATAAGACAAGGGGAGAAATCAGAATACATTTCCCTCTTACTATTTCCATTAGACAAAGGGACAATAAAAAGTGAATGTGAAAATCAGATGTTATTAAGTGCGGGTGCAACTGGAGTTCTGCAGAAGTTCATTTCAGTCCATTTAGCAGATTTGCTGCTTTGTAACAACTCTCTCCTGTTCCGCCATATTGGAGAATGAAAGGGATCTAGGCCTTAACTCCCACCTGTTCTCTGTTACTTTCTTTTTAGACTGAGAATCACTGCAGACAGATTTCCAGCATGAGATGCTCCAGCTACTGTTGAACTACAAATCCCACAATCCCTGGATGTTGTTGGCAGATAAGAATCCCAGGCAGCATAAAAGAAGAAGAAGATGATTGGTTGAAGAATGGGATGGTATATTCCACTGTGTCTCACAGCAGGGGGTCATTGATGGTAATGTTCCAGCCATGAGACGTCTATTCCATTTATGAAACAGAAAGGTAAAATTCAACCATTATTCATTATTTTCTCCTAAAATCCCAGCTTGAAGGTCAGTTAAAGGGTGATTTGGGTAAAAGCTAATAGTTACATACGACTGTAACCTTGTTATGAGCAAAGGGGGCAGGTCAAATGTTGGGTCTCAAAGAGGGGCTTGAAGTCTGAACTCCACTGATCTAGAGATATTGCTCCTTATTTCTGTAGGTAAATGAGAGCAGAGCAGGCAGTAACCCTTCCAATACTTTCACATTGTCTCTGTCCATATATATAAGGCACTTTCTTAGTGCTACCAACCCCTATTTAAGCAGGGTAATTAGAGCAGAGCAGGCAGTAACCCTCAGTTCCCTGTATAACTCAGCCTGCAGCCTTGTGCCTTTATATGGTCACATAACCTCTCAGTGACTTCTAATATCCTTACCAACTTCACCAATCATTGGTTACTTCTCACCATTGCCTGCCGAATTCCGTAAGATCTTTGGAATACATTCTTTCTGTGGAGTGTGGAGTTAAGACATGAATTAAACCGGAAAGATCTTACGGAATTCGGCAGGCAATGGTGAGCAGTAACCAATGATTGGTGAAGTTTCCGTGGTTATCGGAGAGTCCTGAAGAGCAGAACTTCCAAACAGTTATGCGTGTGAAGTAAAGACCCTGCGGAATAAAAGGACAGACCTCGCCAATGTGAAAACTGCGCAGCAAGATGCGGTAAAGTAAATCTTTCCACTTACTACACTGATGTGTCTTAATGTTACTTGTCACTGAACTACCACAAGCGCTCACTGCCAGAGCCAGTCACTAATGATCAGAAGTTTTATTTTTCTACCGCTTCTACTTTTCAATGTGATTGACCTGTATACTGCTATCACAAACAGGCGGCTAATTGAAAGAGATCCACACAGGGATCTGGACTTTAAACCACACGGATCACTATCTCTCCCAAGATTTATATGAGGCGATTGGCTGCGGTTACTGACTGACACTTTAGGAAACAGTTGTGGCTGCTGAAGGCTCCTTTTTACTCAACCTCCCACTTCCATTCCTTAGGAATTTTATCAGAAATTGGCTCATAAATTGAATGGAGAACATGGTTAATAACTTTATTGGATTAAGTTAGATTTATAATTAATTCGTTTTTGTATTTGGGTTTTGCACATGAATTCAGGTATATACAAATGTGACTAATTCATGAGGTTAAATGGATGATGGATTCATTTGGGAGTTCAGAATAATAAAATTTAATGAATTGAGATACTATTCACAGAGTGCGTGCTTTGAGATCCCTTTTTCATAAATTCGATTCGATCAAAACATCCCAACAACATGTCTTTCCCTCCCTGCCGAACCCCCAACTTGGGTGGGCTTCCTATCCTTAACTATGAAACCAAGAGGTTGATGTGGGAGTGTGACAGGCACCCACAGCATGTTCAGCTTTTTAATAATCCGTGTTTAGTGTCTGGGTGCTACTGCCATAGTTCTAGAGTTCTCTCCTCCTGCCAAACCATCTGCCTATGGCCTTCAGTTAATTATATGTTACCATTTGTCTGTGATGTTGTGGGTCGTAGGTTCTCTCGGGGGCTGCCATGTGGGGTCCCAGTAGAAGGTGCTGGTTGCCATTAGTCACGTGTTGAACTGGGTTGCCGTTTGTAGGTCACGTGGTGTTCGTTTTGCCGGGCTGGTGGTCTGGGGCCTTCCTGGTGTCAGATGAGATGATCTCTGCCTTCCAGCCACTGCTCCGCATCAGTCGGGGGGTTAAGGAATACGTTGCTGTCTCCATCGTGGATTCTCCGACGGAAAGGATAAGCCATACTGTATGGGATGTTGGCCTCCTGCAGAGTTCACTTTACAGTTGTGAATGAAGCCTGCAGTTTCTGAAGTGTTGGTGAATAGTCCGGGTATATGGAGAGCTACAGCTGTGAGCCATTCTCTAGCTATTTTACTGGGTTGTGGCCTTCTTTTTTCTTTTTTTTTAGGTTAGGCCCACTAACTGTATATTAGACCTGAGCAGGCAGTTTTCCGGGTCGTCACTTTTGGAGAGGACTTGGGTGATTTGTTATTGAAGCTGTCCTACTGTGCGTTGCAGGGGTTGTGTCCTCCACCTCTGATACTCGCCTCTCCAGGGAGCCGTTCCCGTATGGTCTGCGGGTCTTGCCTGAGTAGTGACAGGTCAATGCGCAGAGTTTCATTTGTGTGGTTAGCGATGCCCGGGTTTCCTGTATTGCGCCGAGCACTTCACTGAGAGATGGTTGTTGCTCCTCAGTCTGCTGTGTTTGTGGATCAGGAGAGGCAGATCAAGCGAGTCTTCATTTCTGAGCGGTGACTGTGGTTGTGGTGTGAAAGGTCTTGAAGCGGGAGGACTGGCCGTGTTTTGGCTTGTGGGTATCTGCAGGGATCTGTTTTTTTTTTTTTTATGTCCACCCATACTACCCATCCTAGGTTCAGGATTTTGTGCAGGATTGCTGATGGCGGGAGAGAGTTCTCAACCCACGTCTGCTCAGAGCACCATCTTGGACATGCCCCTGACTTTCTTGAACTCTGAAACCTTTCCAGATGTCCCAGAATCCTCCACTCTGTGCCGCTCAATAGCTTATGAAGGTTGATAGTGTTAAATATGTCATTGTTGGTTTGACTGTGTGTTCCTACGCTGTCATTATTGGGATTTATTCAGGGGCTGCTACGAGACACTTTGCTTTTATTGAACTATAAACAACCTGGATTAGATAATGAAATATCTTGCTGTCCGGGGTGCTATTAATGAGGGGGATTGAAACTTACTAATATGCTCTAATTTTGTTTCTTCTCCCCACAGAACATTCTGCTCGAAGGACTTGGACATGTGATGTGTTTAGCGTGCTCCAACTGGGATTTCTCTAAGAGATGAGTCCCCTACAACGGAACCATTGAGTTGGCAGTGGATGGAGCATGTGTCTTAATGCCAGCTTGACTCTGTGTGCCAGTTGAATAAGATTCTTCCATCCAAAATGGGACCATCTTTATCTGCAATCAGTGATTAATATTTGTCTCATGTTCACATCCAGGGAGAGGGGTCTCACACTAAATCTTGTATATGCTGGACACGGGAGTGTTCAGGTCTCTGCTAGTCTATAGTAACATGGTAAGTTTGGGTGAAAAGGAGGATTTTTAACTTACCGGGAAATTCCTTTCTCTAGAACGGCCCTTCCTGTCAGTACGGACCACTATAGGGATGTCCTAAATCTGTCCCCCCTCTAGGGCTGGGTCAGATTATATATGCGTTAATGCCTCACTGTAACTTGTACCACTTTCCTAGGGGGTGTTGGATCCCTGTATGGTGGTCTGACCTTTCCTACCCCTTGCAAAAATTGTATCAGATCTGATTCTTTCGCCCACTGATGTTCGAGTTGTAAAGAAAGTGCTGAAATTTGTCCTTTCAAAGGGGCTAATGTCCCAAGTGAAACCCTTGCGCGAGGAACTCAACCACTGTTTGAATTGACGCGTGCTGCCAGGGTACATTTGTGGAATCGCACCACTCTATAAATGTCTTCCATGTCCTATGGTTTCTTAAGAATGGCAATGGCCCTTTTCGAGAACCCTTTTGAGCACCACAGTTTGTATTCAACAGCCAGGCCATCAAATGTAGACATGGCAAGTTGTCGTGTCTGATTGGTCCTTGTGTCAGCAAGTCTGGTCTGAGAGGTAGTCGCCATGGTGGAGCTGCCTATATATTGACAAGTTCCAAGTACCATGCACTCCTCAGCCAATCCGGGGCAATTAGAATGGTATTGTGGGGATAAAGCGTAGACCTTGTTGAAAATCCATGCTATGACTAAGGCGTCTACATACTGTATGCTGCCCTCGGGTCCTGTGACTTGGCGCAGTATGTAGCAACTTTGAGATAATCCGCTTCCTAGTTTAGTACTCCTGGTATGAAGACTACTGAGATGGTTGTGACGTGTGACTCTGCCCAGTTGAGTATTTGGGCTACCTCCCACATTGTTGTTGCGTGTACCCCCTTGTTTGTTTAGGTAGGCCACCACTGTGGCATTGTTGAACTAAATTCTGAGGGGGTTGATTCTTCAATTTCTTTGAGTATGGGATTCCTTATTGCCCTGATTTCTAGTACATTTATGGGAAAACAAGACCAGACATCCGGTGATCAGATCCCCAGGCACATCCGGGGTGGTAGTGTGGCCCCCCCTCTGTGTTAGGCTGCCATTCATGGTCACTATAGTCCACTGGGGTAAGGAACAGGACACACCGGCACAGCATGGGTAAGTTCAGCAGGTTAAACCTTGCTCATTTATTGCGGATGCAACGTTTCGGGGCGTGACCCCTTTCTCAAGCGTCTCAAGCTTGAGAAAGGGGTCACGCCCCGAAACGTTGCATCCGCAATAAATGAGCAAGGTTTAACCTGCTGAACTTACCCATGCTGTGCCGGTGTGTCCTGTTCCTACGTTGTTTTTGAGGTTGCCCATTCCCTCTGACATCGAGCACCTGGGAGTCGCTGAAGTCTGGACGGCCAGGGTGTGCGAGTGTAAGTCTTTCTTTTTACCACTGGGGTAAGGCCCATGTCTTGCTTTTGGCCAGGTTGTGAGGTAGGTTCCACCACTGCAGTGACCTCCTGACCTGTACGGTGACCTGAATTTGTTGGGTCAGGTTGCCATGGTTCTTGTTCCAATGGCTGAGGAAATAGTTCAGGAAATCTCTCATATGGAACCTGCAGAATGGTAGGGCCTCTAGCGGTGCTACCATGTAGCCCAGCAGTCGGAGACACAGCTCCGCTTATATTGTGGTCTGGTGGCAGACTTGTTGTGCTGTGTGCATAATTCTCTGTTGTAAGATATATTCTCTGGTGGGAGGTGTCGAACCACATTCCTAAGAATTGGATGCAATGTGGTGGTGTGAGTTAACTTTTCTTGTGGTTCACATTCCACCCGGGTTGTGACGCAGATCTGCGTATCTCTCTGGTTCTCCTCATGTGACTGGGATCAGATTAGCAGGTCATCTAGATAAGGAGTGATTGCAATCCCTATACATCTGAGATAGGCAATGAGCAGGCTGAGTATCTTTGTAAAGACTCTGGGCACTGTGCAGAGGCAGAACAGAAGGGCTCTGAATTGATAATGTTCGTTAAAAACTGAACCGTAGGTACTTTTGGAAGTCTCTTCTTATGGGCACGTGTAAGTATGCATCCTTTTGTCAAGGGCATCACCGAGCGAATTGATTCCGTGTGGAATTTTTGTTTGGACACAAATGGGTTTAGGGGCTTCAAATTGAGCACTGGTCTAGAGGTACCTTCCTTCTTTGATAGCAGGAAAAGGTTTGAGTAGAATCCATTGTAGTGTTCCTGAGACGGAACTGGTGTCATGAAGTTGTTGTTGTGCAAGTCGTCGATAATGGCTAGGAGGGCTCGTCTTTTGGTTAGGTTTTTTGGAGTGGATGAGTGTCTGAATGTGTGAGGTGGTATGTTGTGAAATGGGATTCTGTAGCCTTAGTTGATGGAGAGTACCTAATTTTCCTGTTTGTGAGTCTGCAATATTTGAAGAAATCCTGAAGACGACCGCCTACCCCTTTTAAACATGGTCTGTGAGAGTCAGGCCAAAGTGGTCTTTGAGGGCCCTGTATTTCTGGTTTGTCTAGATCAGGGGTGCCCAGGACGTCAATCACGGTCTACTGGTAGATCCTGGTAATGTTCCTGGTAGACCGCGACCTGCCAGTAGTTTCCTGGCTGTGAGGTCATTGCTTGCTACAGCCAAGTTTATCATCTACAAGGACTCCAAGGTCCTTTTCCATAATGGATTTGCCTAGTGCAGTGCCATTAAGGGTATAAGTGGATATTTTTACATCCCAGGTGCATGACTTTACATTTATCAACATTGAATCTCATTTGCCACTTAGCTGCCCAGATTGCCAGTTTGTCAAGATCGTGTTGCAAGGAAGCCACATCCTGGATGGAATTAATTGGGCTGCATAGTTTTGTGTCACCTACAAACACTGATACATTACTTACCCTCCCCTAAGTCATTAATAAACAAGGTAAATAAAAGTGGACCCAATACAGAGCCCTGAGGGACCCCACTAGGAACCTTACTCCAAGTAGAGAATGTCCCATTAACAACCACCCTCTGTACCCGATCCTGTAGCCAGTTTCCTATCCATGTGCAAACGACTTGTTTAAGCCCAACAGACTTTAGTTTATAAAGCAGTCATTTGTGGGGCATGGTATCAAACGCTTTGATCAAACGCATCTTGCTTACCTCATCATAAAAAGCAATAAAATGTGTCTGACATGTCCTATCCTTCATAAAGCCATGCTGATTGTTGCTCATAATGCCATTCATTAGGACAAAATTTTGAATGTGATCCCTTAACAACCCTTCAAATAATTTGCCCACCAAGATTTACTGGCCTATAATTGCCAGGCTGAGATCGTAATCCCTATTTAAATATTGGAATGACATCAGCTTTCCTGCAGGCCATAGGTACCATACCCATCTAATCTGAGAAAATCAGAAATAGGGGTTGGTCTAAAACCGAACTAAGCTCTCTTAGAACCCGGGGGTGTATGACATCTGGCCCTGGTGCCTTGTTTACATTAATTTGTATTAATGCTTTATGAATCATGTCCTGAGTCAGCCACTGACTAGATTAGCCGAACCAACAGTGCAGCTATGTTTTGAGTCTGGAAACTCTATTGTATATGCTCCCTTTAATTGTAAGGAGGGAACGATTTATCCAAAAAAAAGTGGCAGGAATGAGGCTGGAGATGAATGTTACACATTTTAAGATTAAAATGGAAAGTTCATTAGTTCCATGAAAAGAAGCTATTATTACATTTTTATTTTCACACTGGTTTCAACGTTGAGTCTGCGTTCCCTCTTGTCCCTCTCCCCCTAATAACTGGACACCAGGCAGCGGCTAGAGAAGGACAAAGTGATTTATGAACCATAAAACTTAACACAAATGAACATATTATAAAAGAAGCAAAAGTTTTATTGTATCAGTTTGTACTACAAGCAGTAAAAGAAGATAAAAGAATGGCACATGTCCTCCAGGAAGGAGAACCCTAACCCCTGCCTCCTATCCAAGTCCCCATCAAAGTCTGTCCAACTCCCCCAGGAGCCCAGGCCAAATGAATGAGGTGCAAGTGAGGGGGAGACACTGCTCCTGTGTCGCACTTGTGCCAAATACACACTTCTTGCCGTCTATAATCTCAAAGAGTCACAAGAAGTGGTAAAGTGCAAAGGATGTGGCAGTTACAAGTGGTCTTTGCTCATCTCACCTGCATAAGGGCAGCGCATCATAGAGAAATAGTCAATTGAGTATATGATATGAGCCATTAATCATCCTATTTACCTGTTTTATTACCTCCTCAGTGACAGTTTCTCTGCTAATGGCTCTTGATTGACTCAGCTTCACCTCTTATTTTCTTGTATAACAAATGGGAAACTTCAGTGATCAGCTTGGAGACTCGGTGGTGGGGGTGTTTGACTCTTCCTCCATTTGCTATGGAGTATTAATAAGGGAGCAGATATCAGAGACCTGACCTGGTAGCCTAATGGTAAGTGGGTTAGCCTTGGCTCACTGTGGACATGAGTTCAAATCCAGCCTTAGCTACTTCTAAAAAGTGTTTTGTCTTCTCTCTAAGTGCTGAATACAAATGTCCATGATATAATTACCAAAGACAAGACTTATTCTTGTGCAGTGAGGTGGCTCGATGGGTAGTACTCCTGCATAGCAGAACTCGAGGGCCTGAGTTCAAATCCCGTCTGTGACTGTGTGTAGCAATGGGGGTGTGGTCCGTCCCACACCCAAGAGAAGCACAGGCAGATGGGGGAAGGTGGCGAATTGGGCCGTGTGGCTGCACAGCAGCACTCATAAACAAGTTCAAATCTCATATGTAGATTGTAAAGTGGGCAATAATAACATGGTTGGAACACATGGCCTTGCAGCTCTGGGGCCCCAGCTCTGGCTGGTCAAAGGGCGGCTCCTGATGATGGTTGGGTTCCAAGACCCAAGGGCGATTCGTAATGAAGGTCGGAGACTAAGCTCTGACTGGGGCCCTATCTGCAAGGCGTTTGTGTGTTCCTCTCCATGTAATTAACCACTTCAACTGAGCCCCACTGGGGCAACCCCCGCCCCAGTGGTGCTCTCCCTCTCCTGGTTAAGGCCAAGGAGGGAGAGTACTGGGCCAAGGTGAGAGAGAGCCAGGCCAAAGGGGGAGTTGAGCCAGGGGGTTATCCAGAAGGAATGGCTGAAAAAAGTGGGACTTGGTAATGTTTACATTACTTATCCCATATAGGTTAAAGGGGCTGCCACCAACAAGATGCATAACCCCCTCTTTTTCTGGAATGGAACTTGAACACAGCCTTAGGGAAGAGTGTCTTGGAACCTAGTCATCCTTTTGAGTTGAGACTCAGGACCCAACCTTCAGGAGAAGTTGACACCCAGCTATCATGGGGAATCAGACTCAGCCTTCAGGAGAAGTCATCTTTTTGAGTTGACACCCAGCAATCATGGGGAATCAGACTCAGGACCCAACCTTCAGGAGGAGTCACCATTTTGAGTTGACACCCAGCAATCATGGGGAATCAGACTCAGGACCCAACCTTCAGGAGGAGTCACCATTTTGAGTTGACACCCAGCAATCATGGGGAATCAGACTCAGGACCCAACCTTCAGGAGAAGTCACCCTTTTGAGTTGAAACCCAGCTATCATGGGGAATCAGACTCAGGACCCAACCTTCAGGAGGAGTCATCCTTCTGAGTTGACACCCAGCAATCATGGGGAATCAGACTCAGGACCCAGCCTTGAGGAGAAGTCATCCTTTTGAGTTGAAACCCTGCTATCATGGGGAATCGAACTCAGAACCTTTGCTTTACAAGGGCAACCAACAACCACCAAGCTATTGCATCCCTTGATACAAACCATTGATTTTTCGTAAATACAAAGCATATACAAGTTCAGACAACACTTTAAACTCAGAACTCCCATGCACAAGGGAAACCAACAACCTCTGAGCTATTGCATCCCTTGGTACAAACCACTGTTTTTTTGTAAGTATATAGCACATACAAGTAAAGCCAACACTTTAAAGAGATCACTTGAGTCAGTGCTACAAGAGGAATTGAACTCAGAACTCTTGCATGAAAGGTAAATCAACAACCACTGAGCCACCAGATCCCTTGCTACAAACTATTGTTGTCAGTAAATACATAGCTCATACAAGTTCCAGCAGCACATTAAAGGGATTGCTTTCTCTATATATATTTAGGTAAACAGGATGTTTAACGGCTAATATATGTTTAACGACATAATATACTCAACTGACTTTATTTCTCTATAATTGAACAAGACAGAGGGAGAAGTTTCTTTATTGAAATTCACTTTGGAATTAGAAAGAAAAGATGGAGCTGCCCTTATGGTAGGTGTAGGTGAGATGCCCAAAAACCACTTGTAACTGCCACATCCTCTGCACTTTACCACTTCTTGTGACTCTTTGAGATTATAGACGGCAATAAGTGTGTATTTGGCACAAGTGCGACACAGGAGCAGTGTCTCCCCCTCACTTGCACCTCATTCATTTGGCCTGGGCTCCTGGGGGAGTTGGACAGACTTTGATGGGGACTTGGATAGGAGGCAGGGGTTAGGGTTCTCCTTCCTGGAGGACATGTGCCATTCTTTTATTTTCTTTTAGTGCTTGTAGTACAAACTGATATTATAAAAGAAGCACAAGTTTTATTGTATGTTCATTTGTGTTGTTTTATGGTTCATAAATCACTTTGTCCTTCTCTAGCCGCTGCCTGGTGTCCAGTTATTGGGGGAGAGGGACAAGAGGGAACGCAGACTCAACGCTGTATTTGTTGTAAAGGGAACCAGTGTGAGAATAAAATGTAATAAAAGCTTCTTCTCATGGAACTTTTTATATATAATCTTAAAGGGGTGCTTCTCCTTTACGTTAACTTTTAGTATGATAGAATGGCTGATTCTAAGCAACATTTCAGTTGGTCATTTATTTATCAGTTTTTTTTTTTTTTTTTAATTAATTGTCTTCTAACTCTTTCCAGCTCCAAAATGGGGGGGGGTCACTAACCCCCATCTACAAAAGCTCCGTAAGGGCTCTTACTGACGAGCGTTTTTACCTGCGCTCCCCTGCGCATTACATTTTTTCCAATGGGCCTGTGGGCGCCGAACGCAGGTTGAGACTTAACATGCTGCATTTTTCCTGCGCCTACACGCGCCTGTGTGAGTACAGGCCCATTGGAAAAAATGTAATGCCTCTATTCCTGCGCTCCCCTGCGGCTGAACGCAGAACACGGAACGCAGAAAAACGGAACGCAGGTAAAGCCGCTCGTCAGTAAGAGCCCTAAGGCAACAGATTTATTTTTTCTATTCAGGCCTCTCAGTCCAATCAGTGCAGGGTTGCTAGGGAGAATTTGGAACTTAACAAGCAAATTCCTGTAATTGCAAACTAAAGAGATGCTGAATAAAAAGTCAAACCCCACAAATAACAGCAAATTATCTCAGAATATCAGTCTCTACCTCATACTGAAAGTTAACAGAAAGGTGAACAAGCATTTTACAGTTGCACAACATTCATTCCCTGCCTCATTCCTGCAGTTTTGTGTCGGAGTCGGTTGCTATGAAACAATTCTATTCCAGAGCCTGGGGAAAGGGACTTCTGCCAATGTACTTGTCCTGTCAATCAAAATCTGTCCCACTTCCCTGTACTTCTTGCTGTGCATTGTATTGTATGTAGAGTTGCACCTCACCCCTTTACAACCGGGGAATCCACAGCCTGTATGGCTAATTAGCAATTCATTTACATGCTGCAGACTCAACTGATTTATGTGCAGCCATGCATCTATATGAATTGCTAATTAACCATGCCGGCTGTGGATTCATTACGTATTCAGTTTTAGAGCTTTTACACACTGGTTTTCCTGCGCATGTAAGCACCAAACACAGGTAAAATGCAACATGCTGCGTCCCACCTGTGTCTGGCTCTTACATACGTCTGTGTAAATACAGCCCCCTTAACAATAATTGAGTGTGTCTACTCCTGCGGCTGAACAGAAGAAAGCGCAACGTAGGAAAAACCGCCCGTGTGTAAGAGCCCTAAGGCTGGCAGCAGACGGGGAGATTAGTTGGCAAGAAACAAATATTCACTAATTGGGGCAACTAATCTGCACAAAATGCCTTCCCACTGGCAAGAATACGAATCACAGACGGGATGGAATGTGAATCGCTTCAGTTGCCTCACGAGTAAACTTCTGGCGACTTTTGAAACCCAAAGTGATTCACATTCCATCCTGTCTGTGATTCGCATTCTTGCCGGTGGGAAGGCATTTTGGGCAGATTAGTTGCCCCCATTAGTGAATATTTGTCACTGGGCAACTAATCTCCCCTTAAAGGGGTGAGGTACAACCCTACTCTGGTAGCCACACTGACAAGCTCCACCAACTCACGGCTCTGCTCACCTTCTGCAGCTGCAGCACCCCAGCTCCTCACACTCTCCCACCTGCTGACACTCCAATTCACTTTCCTTTTCCACCTGTGAGCTCCAATCTGTGGCCTGGAGCTGGGAATGGAGTGTGTGGCTACCAATAGAGAAGGGATTAACAACTCCTGGAGCCAATCTCAGTCCTAGGGACAAACTAAAGGCTACACTGACCTTCTGCAGCTTTTCTTGGTCCCACACACAATTCACACAGCACAACAAGCACAGGAGACACAGGAGACACATTCCTTTATTCTATTCATTCTTCACATAGAATTGAAGCAGCGCCATATTAGCAACACCTTTTACTTGGTACTTTTTATTAAACACCCGAAACCCCTCAGTCCCCCCATTTCTCTTGCTTCCTCTGACTTCTCAGCAGATATTCTTCCACAGCGGAATATACCATCCCATTCTTCAACCAATCATCTTCTTCTTTTATGCTGCCTGGGATTCTTATCTGCCAACAACATCCAGGGATTGTGGGATTTGTAGTTCAACAGTAGCTGGAGCATCTCATGCTGGAAATCTGTCTGCAGTGATTCTCAGTCTAAAAAAACCAAAAACTCAGCAGTGATCAGGTGGGAGTTGAGGACCAGTAACAGTTATTACCAGTGTAAGCAAAGGGCAGAGATTACACATCATTGGTTTCAGTCCTTGCCTTATTGTTGCTGACAATTACACTTATAGACACTACAGTAAATGTGCTCCCTACAAAACCATATATGGCAATTACCCTTTTTTTTTTTATCAAAATAAGATTTTCATGGCTACTGCCAAATCAATGCACTGGCAGATTTTATGTGAGCTATTGTAAATGCCCCAAAAAGAAAGCTGACCCCCAGAAAAAGTATTTTTAAAAATTGACTTGTTCTATCAAATTCAAAATATGTTTTTACTCCAAAGCCATGGCATATTAATTACAACCTCTCTGGTACCGGCCATAATATCCAGCTGCTGATTCAAACCTGTGTTTGCTTCTGTGGAGGAGACCTTACACTCTGATACAGCTGATGTAGGTTTGGGTACAGACATTGTTTTTTATGCAAATGTTGTTACCACCTTGATTCAAACAATATCAAAAACTGATCATCTTTGTATAGTTACAAATATGCAGCCCTCAAGCTGTTTGTGGGCTGAACCTTTTGGGCAGGATTACTGACCAACTCCTGAGCAATTTGCAGGTATTCCGTGGGTACCCAACCCAATGCAGGACTCTAACCCAGGGCAATGTTCAACATGCTGCCCCAGCAGTTAATTGTTTTATTATGGAGATTTATGTACTCACTGTTAAATCCTTCTCTCTACAGTCGTAAGGGGGACGGGAGGGACCATGGGGTAAAGGGTCCCTCCCATCAAGAAGAAGACGACGACCCTCCTAATCGCCTACATCCCGTGCTAACCCCAAAGGGTAACAGTTTGTAACCAAGACAAAACGGTAACTCTTAACTTAACTGTAGAACAACTCTCACAATGTCAGTGCCCTGTGTCCCCCCTTATGACTGGAGAGAAAAGGATTTAACAACAAGATGTACCAAAGCGACCCCACAGTAGGAAAGGAAGAACGGTTTAGGAAACCACATCCAGGAGAACTTTCCGCCCGAAGGCTGCCTCTGCAGACAAGCAAGGATTGAATTGATAAACTTTGTAAAGGTATGTAGGGAGGACCAAGTAGCAGCCCTACTAACTTGCTTGGCTGAAGTAGAGTTTCTGTAAGCCCAGGAAGCTCAGAGGGCTCTAGTAGAATGGGCCCTAATGGGGGCACCTTCTTCCACGCCAGGTAGGTCTGTCTCTCCCTAATCCAACAAGCAATGGTGGTTTTGTGGCAGGAAGGCCTCTTCAGGCCCCTGAAGGCACAATGAACAGAGTATCTGTCTTCAGACTGGATTTTGTACAAGTAACATTGGTCTTAAGGGTTCTGACCACATCCAAACGATGCAAAGCGACCTCCTTGGCATTCTTAGTGTTGTTGCAAAATGATGCTAGAGTAATGTCTGCTTTGATGTGGAAGACAGAGACCACCTTGGGTAAGAACCCCAGGGCTGCATGTAGTATTGCCCTATCCTCATGAAATACCAGAAAGGGTTCAGAACAGGACAGAGCCCCAGCTCCAAAACACGTCTAGCTGATGATATGGCAACCAGAAAAATGGTCTTCCATGTGAGGAATTCCAACCCCACTTTGTTCAGTGGTTCGAAAGGAGGATCCAGAAGAGCGGTCAGGACCAAATTTAGATCCCAAAGAGGAACCGGATATTGGAACTGTGGGGAAATGTGAGCAACTCCCTGCAGAAACGTATGCAAGTAGTCCAAAAGAGCTATCCTCTCGTAAAAGAATGGATAGTGCCAAAATCTGAGCCTTCAGAGAGCCCAGACTTAGACCCTTGACAAGGCCTGCTTGGAGAAATCTCAATGTCCACGGCAAACTGAATTCCCCCCAAAGAGAATCTCCTCTAGGCTACACCAGTTCTGATACTTCTCCCACACCACTGTGATAAACCTTGGCTGTAGTGGGTTTGCGTGCCTTGATCATGGTTAGAATGACGTCTTCTGAAAAACGTTTCCGCCTTAGCACTGCCGCCTCAAGAGCCATTCCATTAAGGCAAAGAGTCAAGGATTGTCATGAAATACTGCGCCTTGAAAAAGCAGCTGAGGAGACAAGGTTAGTGTTACTGGGGGTCTCCAATGACAGATCAAGAAGACTGGAATACCAGGATCTCATGGGCCAGCATGGAGCTACTAGAATTGCCATGACCAGTTCTATGGAGATCTTTTGTAGTACATAAGGCAACATGGTAAGAGGAGGGAACACGTATGCCAGTCGAAATTGCCAGGGCCTTGTCATGGCGTCCATGCCATATTCCATTGGATCTCTGTACCTTGCAAAAAATCTGGTTACATTCCGATTGTGTCTGGTCACTATTAGGTTAATCTCTAGCTCTCCCCACCGTTGGACTAAAGTTTGAAAAGCATCCTGGTGTAGTTTCCACTCCACTGGGTCCAACTGATGACTGCTTAGAAAGTCAGCCTCCACGTTGTCCACTCGGGAATGTGTATGGTGGATATCTGAGTGACAACCCTTTCTGCCCACTCCAGAATCAGACACGCTTCTCGTTTGTCTGTGTGCTTCTTCTGCCACCCTGCCGGTGGATGTATGCCAATGCCGTGGCATTGTCTAATTCAAACTGCCTGATTTCTCAGCAGCTGTTCCCATGATTGAAGGGCTATGAGTATGGATCGAAGTTCCAGTATGTTTATCAGCAATTCTGTCTCATCCAATGACCCTGATCCGAGAGGCGTTGGAATGTGGCTGCCCATCCTGTGACTGGCGTCCGTGGTCACGATCTGCCATGTTGGTTCCTGGAAAGTCCGGCCCTGACCTAGACGGCCTGGTGTCAACCACCATTGCAGTGATCTTCGTACTGTGTCTGGAATGGCTATTCTCTGGTGGAGCGATGTCCTGTTCCCCCGCTTTATAGTACCACCGTCTGGAGTGGACAGAGGTGAAATTGGGCAAACAGGACTGCTTCCATCAAAGAGACCATCAGTTCCAATACCCTCATGCACTATTGAACTGTCAGAAGTCTTGACACCTTCAGAGATCTGACGGCTTTCTGGATCTTGAGCTGCTTGTCCCATGGAAGGAGAACCTTCTGACTGGCAGTGTTGAACTGCAACCCCAGGCAGTTGGCATGGTCTGACTGGGTATCAGCGAGTATTTCTGACTGTTCATTGAGCAACTGATCAACTGAAGGGTCTGAACTGTCAGAAGCACATTTCCTTTAGCCAAATGCCTGAACCATGCCTTGATGAGGAGGTTGTCCAAGTACAGTATGATAAAGACATACCTCACACGAAGAAAGGCAGCCATGTTCTTTGTGAACACTCTAGGTGCTGAAGACATTCTAAAGGGCAAGGCTACAAACTGAAAATGGCGATTCTGAAACGCAAATCTCAGGAACTGTTGGCTGGGTGGATAATATATGATAATAAGATATGCCCCACGGATGTCCAAGGACGCTAGGAAGTCTCCTTGTTCCAAAGCCCAATGATGGTACAAACCGACTCAATCTTGAACCTGTGGTACACAACACATTTGTTCAAGAGCTAGATCTAGGATGGGTCAGAAGTCCTTCATTGGCTCAATAAAAGTGTTTGAATAGAACTCTTGGAACCTTTGTAGGAACTGGAACAATGAGAAGTGAGTCTATTATGGAGATGAATGTTCGCTGTTTGATTTCCTGAGAAGGAACCCTGGACATGAGAAAATGATGGACCACGGTGAAGCTCTAGACGGTAGCCCATTGAAACTGCTTTGATGACCCAGGGGTCGTCTATGAGTCAAACCCAGGTATTCGTGAAAAACTGAAGGCATCCCCCTATGCATCTGACCTGGGCATAGTCAAGAGGATGGGTTCTTGTCCCCTGATGACTTGGGTTAAGGCTTGTGATGCTGCCACACCAATTTCCCCTTACTGGAGAAACAGCCCTTGAAGGAATAATGTGTGTTCATGGGGGGCTGGCCACATTGGTGCGAAAGCCTGGTTCCGAAAGGAATGGCCCTTCCTGGGAGAAAAGACAGATTTGGACCTCTGTTGAGGCAGGAGTGTGCTCTTGCCCCCTATTGCTTGTGAAATTATCTTGTGCTACTTGTCTCCAAAATGTTTGGAACCCTGGAAGGGAATGGAGATGAGACTTCTTGGAACAGAGGTCTGCGGACCACAGCTTCAACCACAGGGCTCTGCAGGCTGCCACCAAAAGAGTAAAGGCATGTGCAATGACCCGTGCGGGGTCTAAGGAGGCATCTGCCAGTAACTGGTTGGCCTCCTGAGTGTACGAGGCTTGCTGTACGATCTGATCCCAATTTCTCCTTTTTGTCCAGCCTGTAGTAAGGAACTGGACCAGGATTCAACTGCTTGGCTCATCCAGAGGCTAGAACCGGGTGGAATGCTGATCCAACTGATATAAAGTTAGCCCTGAGGAGACCCTCCAGCTTTTTATCAGTGGGATCCTTGAAGGCCGAAGCATCTGGAACTGGAAGGGCAGTTGCACTGGAGAGACGTGAAACTGGAGCGTCAACCATTGGCAGTGTGCTCCGGTTGTCAATGTATTCTTTTGGAAAGGGATATTATCTGGAAAAATATGTATGGTGACCTGGAGTTTTTTGTTCTGTGTTTGCCAATCTACTTGGACATGGGTCTGCAGTTGTTCATGGGCTGAGAAAAGTATTGTGGTCTTGCGTTGTCTCTTAAATAGCTAAGATGCCTTCTTCTATGCAGCGTCCTCATCCTGAATATGCAGGGTTTATAGCACCATCCTGATAAGACCTTCAACCCTGGGGTGTGGTGTCCTCTGGGTCCTCCTCTCCAGAGTTGGAAGCCACCGAGGAGGAGACAATTTCCCCTTCGCTAACTTCCTCCTCTGAGGAAGGGCATGTGGGGAACCCTTAAGGGCCGTTGCTGTATGGCTTAGTGGCCGCTTACGTTTAGTGGTAGGGTTGATGCGAGTCTTTGCCAGTATCCTGTCTAAGGATGAGGCCAATTGTGGAATGCAGAAAGAGAGATTGGGACAGTCAAACAGCCCAACCTGTAGCATCAGTGGTGCCCTGGGGATAGGAGTCCCCCTTGTATGAAGGCCCTGGACAGGGAACCACCGGGGGAGATATTGGATGAGGTTCTGTAATATGGGAAGCCTGTGTCTGGCTTGGGCTGCAAGCAGAGCAGAGTGGATCTACTTGGCCCTCTCAAAATTTAGTGAGGCATTTGGAACAAGCCTATTGCCATGGGGACGTTTGTGCTGTGTGTTAAGCTGTCAGAGTACCTGGTTCTGGTACTGTTAGGGGAGAGAGGGTGATAGAGAGGAGAAGAGCTCTGCACCTGAGAGCTAAGGGGACTAAGTCACGTCGAAGGGAGGAGACATCCACAAACGTGCCAAGGAAGGTGAGCAAGAGTGGCATTTGGTGCGAGGGACTGTGCAGCTGTGACGTCACTTGCTGGACGCCCGTGACGGAGGGTGAACTGGGTGCCCAGCACTCAGTGTGTGGATCATTGTCCGGCAGGGCGTGTTCCGGTAGCGCTCTCACAGTCAGGAGGAGCGCTGATGTCGGGCATTCTGCTCCTCCTGCTATTAATTGTTTCCCTCTGCTGAGTGTAGATCCGAGCCAGAGGTTCCCGTGTCAGGGGCTAGCCCGAGGGAACAGTCGAACTGACCCGGCCTCAACCCAGGTGTTGATGCCAGTCATCAACTGCTGGTCCATTAGTAAGCCTACCTAGAGGCCAATCCAACCTCCTGTTCTGAAGGACACTGAAAAAACTGGGGCCCTTCGGGGTTAGCAGGGGATAAAGGGGAGAGGGTCTTCAGCACTAACATCATAAGTGTCCTTCCTCCTGATGGGAGGGACCCTTTACCCCACGGTCCCTGTGTCCCCCTAGACGTGAGAGAAATGTATGTTTCATTGCTAATATGCCTACCCATTATTATACTGCCACCAACTGACCTGCAACACTTGTACATCCACTCCAACTTTTGTTCCTCCTCTGCAAATAAAGCAGCTTTGTGGTTTCCGAGTGTCTGGTGAGTTTGGCTCCCTGGTAAAGATTACGCTAATTGGTTGTACCAGCTCCATACAGACCCGGCAGGGAGGTGTCACGGGGGAATCAGTCACTATCACAGCAGTTGGAGTCGGAATATCCAACCCCTTCATTCTTCTGTGCTCCTGTCTGGGTAATGCAGCAGCTGTAAAACAGATAAATTGCTTGAGCCAAGGCATCTAAATACAGTTATGCTAGAACTGAACCAGTTTATAATTAACAGTGGAAAATGTTCATAGGGAACAAATGTGCACAAATACCACTATGGTCTCAAATGTGCAGATTCTGAACCTGTGCATTGACGTGTTCTAAAAAACATTATAGCACACTATGGTTGCTATGGAGTGAGGAACATAGTAACAGAGACAACTGTATTGCTTCAGTCAAAGCAGATCAGGGCCAACCCCTGGGAGAAGCACAACAGCATCAATGTGGATGTGACGGTCATAGTCAGTCAGTGTGTGAGAGTAGAACTGTGTCTGCAACTCACCACAATGTTGTGTATGACAGCAGTGCACTCTATCCACATCATATGCAAAGACTTACAAGCCCAGCCATCTTAACTACAATTGGCCGGGGGTAATCAGAGTGCCAGCTCTTTGTCAGTTTTGGTGGAGCATCTACAGAGAAGTACATCTTGCACTCCCGGCCCGTCTGTAACATCTCTAAGTTTTATGAGAAAAGACCCAATTAGCTTCTGGACACTTTAGATACTGAATTCTCTACATAGCCTGAATAAAATGTCCATATTGGGGCCCTCCAGCTGTAACAACAGGAAACTCATTTATAGACATGGGACAGTTAACTACTTAATACTAACACTGTTTTTATGGCTCCTTTAACTATATGTTTGCAGAAATTCTCACTTTTGCAATTCTAGTTCTACAGCAACTTTAAAGGAACAGTAACACCAAAAAAATTAAGTGTTAAGTAATGAAAATATCATGTAGTGTTGCCCGGCACTGGTAAAACTGATCAGTTTGCGTCAGAAACGCTACTATAGTTCATATAAACAAGCTGCTGTGGAGCAATGGCGGAAATGGAAAAAAGACTATAGGGCACAGGATATCTAATGGATAAAAGAGAACACCATTATGTTCTACAGAGCTTATCTGCTGTGTAACCTGAGCCTTTTCTCCTTTGAATGGTTGCCCCCATTGCTACACAGCAGCTTATTTATATAAACAATAGTAGTGTTTCTGAAGCAAACACAGGAGTTTTACCAGTGCAGGGCAACACTGCATTATATTTTCATTACATTAAAACACTAATTTTTTGACGTTACTGTTCTTTTAAGACACAACGGTAGGTCTCTTGGCATCCTTACCTCCCAGTGTGTCTCTTCCAGGCTGAGGGGGCGCAGGCGCGTGTCACAATCTTAAAAAGTGACACTGGCGTTGCTTCGCCGGTGTCATGACGTCATCATTTGGCCCAAGCTGGCTTCTGTTTCCAGATTCCGCTGAAGCGTTTCTGCTATTTGGATTATCCTGTTTTTTTTACTCCTGCCGGTTTTGACTCCTATTCTAACCGCCTGCCTCAACCCTGATTGCCTGTTTCCCGACTACGTCTTGCCTAATACTTGCCGGTACCTCGTTTACGGACTTTTACTAGTTCATGCACTAACTTCTTGTTTGGGGCCCCAAAAGGGCGTCCGTGAACACTGGAATCCACAGGGTCTGAGTGTAACCACTGCTTCTATGGTTCCTCATCTCACACACACAATAAATATTTCAACTAAATACAAGTGCAAATACAAGGAACAGAATGAAATGACATCACTATTGATCTCTAAATAATTGCAGGAGGTTCAATGTAGAGCTTTAAATACACAGTGTCAATCACAGGCTTTTGGGAAGGATCATTAGATAAATGTATGTTGTGTCTGTTTAGGCCTGGAAACAAATATTTAATAGACAGAAAGCTGAGGTTTAGGGAGTTTCTCAGACGATATGGTTTGATATTGGGTTTCACTACTGAAAGAGTTAAACTAATAAATATTATTCTTTTGGTGAATTCTGAAAGTGGTATTTCTGGCACACACTGTATTGTGTATTGATTGCATTTATGTATAAACGTTAACAAAGTTTGCTGCCCCCTAGTGGGCACTTGGTATAAATATATAGAGGTTCAGACATAATGTTGGAGTTTCTTAGGTTAGGAGCCATAGTAACTGCCCAAAATACCTGACATTATAATATGCAGAAAAGTGATTGAAGAGCAACTTTATATAAGAAAGACAAACTTAAGGGAGTCTATATGAGAAAGGGGAAAAGAAACACACCAGGGAAAGAGTGAAAAAAAGTGAATGAATGGAAGGATGAAAAGACAAAAAAAAAAAAAAAAGAGCTTACAGGTAGTGATGATTGTGGGAATTGTATGTATCAGAGACAGTTGTATATAGTGAGTGACTGTCACACAGAGAGAGAGAGACAGGTGTATATAGTGAGTGACTGTCACACAGAGAGAGAGACAGGTGTATAGAGTGAGTGACTGTCACACACAGAGAGAGAGACAGGTGTATATAGTGAGTGACTGTCACACAGAGAGAGAGACAGGTGTATATAGTGAGTGACTGTCACAGAGAGAGAGAGAGACAGGTTTATATAGTGAGTGACTGTCACACAGAGAGAGAGAGAGACAGGTGTATATAGTGGGTGACTGTCACAGAGAGAGAGAGAGAGTGACAGGTGTATAGAGTGACTGTCACACAGAGAGAGAGACAGGTGTATATAGTGATTGACTGTCACACAGAGAGAGAGACAGGTGTATATAGTGAGTGACTGTCACACAGAGAGAGAGAGACAGGTGTATAGAGTGACTGTCACACAGAGAGAGAGACAGGTGTATATAGTGAGTGACTGTCACACAGAGAGAGAGAGAGACAGGTGTATAGAGTGACTGTCACACAGAGAGAGAGACAGGTGTATATAGTGATTGACTGTCACACAGAGAGAGAGAGACAGGTGTATATAGTGAGTGACTGTCACACAGAGAGAGAGAGATGTATATAATGAGTGACTGTCACACAGAGAGAGAGACAGGTGTATAGAGTGAGTGACTGTCACACAGAGAGAGAGAGATAGGTGTATATAGTGAGTGACTGTCACACAGAGAGAGAGAGACAGGTGTATATAGTGAGTGACTGTCACACAGAGAGAGAGAGAGACAGGTGTATATAGTGAGTGACTGTCACACAGAGAGAGAGAGAGAGAGGTGTATAGAGTGACTGTCACACAGAGAGAGAGACAGGTGTATATAGTGAGTGACTGTCACACAGAGAGAGAGAGAGACAGGTGTATAGAGTGACTGTCACACAGAGAGAGAGACAGGTGTATATAGTGATTGACTGTCACACAGAGAGAGAGACAGGTGTATATAGTGAGTGACTGTCGCACAGAGAGAGAGAGAGAGACAGGTGTATATAGTGAGTGACTGTCACACAGAGAGAGAGAGAGAGACAGGTGTATAAAGTGAGTGACTGTCACCCAGAGAGAGAGACAGGTGTATATAGTGAGTGACTGTCACACAGAGAGAGAGAGAGACAGGTGTATATAGTGAGTGACTGTCACACAGAGAGAGAGAGAGACAGGTGTATATAGTGAGTGACTGTCACACAGAGAGAGAGACAGGTGTATAGAGTGAGTGACTGTCACACACAGAGAGAGACAGGTGTATATAGTGTGTGACTGTCACACAGAGAGAGAGACAGGTGTATATAGTGAGTGACTGTCACACAGAGAGAGAGACAGGTGTATATAGTGAGTGACTGTCACACAGAGAGAGACAGGTGTATATAGTGAGTGACTGTCACACAGAGAGAGAGAGACAGGTGTATATAGTGAGTGACTGTCACACAGAGAGAGAGAGACAGGTGTATATAGTGAGTGACTGTCACACAGAGAGAGACAGGTGTATATAGTGTGTGACTGTCACACAGAGAGAGAGACAGGTGTATATACTGAGTGACTGTCACACAGAGAGAGAGACAGGTGTATATAGTGAGTGACTGTCACACAGAGAGAGACAGGTGTATATAGTGAGTGACTGTCACACAGAGAGAGAGAGACAGGTGTATATAGTGAGTGACTGTCACAGAGAGAGAGAGAGACAGGTGTATATAGTGAGTGACTGTCACACAGAGAGAGACAGGTGTATATAGTGAGTGACTGTCACACACAGAGAGAGACAGGTGTATATAGTGTGTGACTGTCACACAGAGAGAGAGACAGGTGTATATAGTGAGTGACTGTCACACAGAGAGAGAGACAGGTGTATATAGTGAGTGACTGTCACACAGAGAGAGACAGGTGTATATAGTGAGTGACTGTCACACACAGAGAGAGAGACAGGTGTATATAGTGAGTGACTGTCACACAGAGAGAGAGAGACAGGTGTATAAAGTGAGTGACTGTCACAGAGAGAGAGAGAGAGACAGGTGTATATAGTGAGTGACTGTCACACAGAGAGAGAGACAGGTGTATATAGTGAGTGACTGTCACACAGAGAGAGAGAGACAGGTGTATATAGTGAGTGACTGTCACACAGAGAGAGAGAGACAGGTGTATAAAGTGAGTGACTGTCACACAGAGAGAGAGAGAGAGAGACAGGTGTATATAGTGAGTGACTGTCACACAGAGAGAGAGAAAGGTGTATATAGTGAGTGACTGTCACACAGAGAGAGAGAGAGACAGGTGTATATAGAGAGTGACTGTCACACAGAGAGAGAGAGAGACAGGTGTATATAGTGAGTGACTGTCACACAGAGAGAGACAGGTGTATATAGTGAGTGACTGTCACACAGAGAGAGAGAGACAGGTGTATATAGTGAGTGACTGTCACACAGAGAGAGAGAGACAGGTGTATAAAGTGAGTGACTGTCACACAGAGAGAGAGAGAGACAGGTGTATATAGTGAGTGACTGTCACACAGAGAGAGAGAGACAGGTGTATATAGAGAGTGACTGTCACACAGAGAGAGAGAGAGACAGGTGTATATAGTGAGTGACTGTCACACAGAGAGAGACAGGTGTATATAGTGAGTGACTGTCACACAGAGAGAGAGAGACAGGTGTATAAAGTGAGTGACTGTCACACAGAGAGAGAGAGAGACAGGTGTATATAGTGAGTGACTGTCACACAGAGAGAGAGAAAGGTGTATATAGTGAGTGACTGTCACACAGAGAGAGAGAGACAGGTGTATATAGAGAGTGACTGTCACACAGAGAGAGAGAGAGACAGGTGTATATAGTGAGTGGCTGTCACACAGAGAGAGAGACAGGTGTATATAGTGAGTGACTGTCACACAGAGAGAGAGAGAGAGAGACAGGTGTATATAGAGAGTGACTGTCACACAGAGAGAGAGAAAGGTGTATATAGTGAGTGACTGTCACACAGAGAGAGAGAGACAGGTGTATATAGAGAGTGACTGTCACAGAGAGAGAGAGACAGGTGTATATAGTGAGTGACTGTCACACAGAGAGAGAGAGAGACAGGTGTATATAGAGAGTGACTGTCACACAGAGAGAGAGAGAGACAGGTGTATAAAGTGAGTGACTGTCACACAGAGAGAGAGAGAGAGACAGGTGTATATAGTGAGTGACTGTCACACAGAGAGAGAGAGAGACAGGTGTATATAGTGAGTGACTGTCACACAGAGAGAGAGAGAGGTGTATATAGAGAGTGACTGTCACACAGAGAGAGAGAGAGAGAGACAGGTGTATATAGTGTGTGACTGTCGCACAGAGAGAGAGAGACAGGTGTATAAAGTGAGTGACTGTCACACAGAGAGAGAGAGAGACAGGTGTATATAGAGAGTGACTGTCACACAGAGAGAGAGAGAGACAGGTGTATATAATGTGTGACTGTCGCACAGAGAGAGAGAGAGAGAGACAGGTGTATAAAGTGAGTGACTGTCACACAGAGAGAGAGAGAGACAGGTGTATATAGAGAGTGACTGTCACACAGAGAGAGAGAGAGACAGGTGTATATAGTGAGTGACTGTCACACAGAGAGAGAGAAAGAGACAGGTGTATATAGTGTGTGACTGTCGCACAGAGAGAGAGAGAGACAGGTGTATAAAGTGAGTGACTGTCACACAGAGAGAGAGACAGGTGTATATAGTGAGTGACTGTCACACAGAGAGAGAGACAGGTGTATATAGTGTGTGACTGTCACACAGAGAGAGAGAGAGAGACAGGTGTATATAGTGTGTGACTGTCGCACAGAGAGAGAGAGACAGGTGTATAAAGTGAATGACTGTCACAGAGAGAGAGAGAGACAGGTGTATATAGTGAGTGACTGTCACACAGAGAGAGAGACAGGTGTATCGAGTGACTGTCACACAGAGAGAGACAGGTGTATATAGTGAGTGACTGTCACACAGAGAGAGAGAGACAGGTGTATATAGTGAGTGACTGTCACACAGAGAGAGAGAGAGACAGGTGTAAATAGAGAGTGACTGTCACACAGAGAGAGAGAGAGACAGGTGTATATAGTGAGTGACTGTCACACAGAGAGAGAGAGAGAGACAGGTGTATATAGTGTGTGACTGTCGCACAGAGAGAGAGAGAGACAGGTGTATATAGTGAGTGACTGTCACACAGAGAGAGAGAGAGAGAGACAGGTGTATATAGTGAGTGACTGTCACACACAGAGAGAGACAGGTGTATATAGTGAGTGACTGTCACACAGAGAGAGAGAAAGGTGTATATAGTGAGTGACTGTCACACAGAGAGAGAGAGAGAGACAGGTGTATATAGAGAGTGACTGTCACAGAGAGAGAGAGACAGGTGTATATAGTGAGTGACTGTCACACAGAGAGAGAGAGAGACAGGTGTATATAGAGAGTGACTGTCACACAGAGAGAGAGAGAGACAGGTGTATAAAGTGAGTGACTGTCACACAGAGAGAGAGAGAGAGAGACAGGTGTATATAGTGAGTGACTGTCACACAGAGAGAGAGAGAGAGAGACAGGTGTATATAGTGAGTGACTGTCACACACAGAGAGAGACAGGTGTATATAGTGAGTGACTGTCACACAGAGAGAGAGAGAGGTGTATATAGAGAGTGACTGTCACACAGAGAGAGAGAGAGAGACAGGTGTATATAGTGTGTGACTGTCGCACAGAGAGAGAGAGACAGGTGTATAAAGTGAGTGACTGTCACACAGAGAGAGAGAGAGACAGGTGTATATAGAGAGTGACTGTCACACAGAGAGAGAGAGAGACAGGTGTATATAATGTGTGACTGTCGCACAGAGAGAGAGAGAGAGAGACAGGTGTATAAAGTGAGTGACTGTCACACAGAGAGAGAGAGAGACAGGTGTATATAGAGAGTGACTGTCACACAGAGAGAGAGAGAGACAGGTGTATATAGTGAGTGACTGTCACACAGAGAGAGAGAAAGAGACAGGTGTATATAGTGTGTGACTGTCGCACAGAGAGAGAGAGAGACAGGTGTATAAAGTGAGTGACTGTCACACAGAGAGAGAGACAGGTGTATATAGTGAGTGACTGTCACACAGAGAGAGAGACAGGTGTATATAGTGTGTGACTGTCACACAGAGAGAGAGAGAGAGAGACAGGTGTATAAAGTGAGTGACTGTCACACAGAGAGAGAGACAGGTGTATATAGTGAGTGACTGTCACACAGAGAGAGAGACAGGTGTATATAGTGTGTGACTGTCACAGAGAGAGAGAGAGAGAGAGACAGGTGTATATAGTGTGTGACTGTCGCACAGAGAGAGAGAGACAGGTGTATAAAGTGAATGACTGTCACAGAGAGAGAGAGAGACAGGTGTATATAGTGAGTGACTGTCACACAGAGAGAGAGACAGGTGTATCGAGTGACTGTCACACAGAGAGAGACAGGTGTATATAGTGAGTGACTGTCACACAGAGAGAGAGACAGGTGTATATAGTGAGTGACTGTCACACAGAGAGAGAGAGAGACAGGTGTAAATAGAGAGTGACTGTCACACAGAGAGAGAGAGAGACAGGTGTATATAGTGAGTGACTGTCACACAGAGAGAGAGAGAGAGACAGGTGTATATAGTGTGTGACTGTCGCACAGAGAGAGAGAGAGACAGGTGTATATAGTGTGTGACTGTCGCACAGAGAGAGAGAGAGACAGGTGTATATAGTGAGTGACTGTCACACACAGAGAGAGACAGGTGTATATAGTGAGTGACTGTCACACAGAGAGAGAGAAAGGTGTATATAGTGAGTGACTGTCACACAGAGAGAGAGAGAGAGACAGGTGTATATAGAGAGTGACTGTCACAGAGAGAGAGAGACAGGTGTATATAGTGAGTGACTGTCACACAGAGAGAGAGAGAGACAGGTGTATATAGAGAGTGACTGTCACACAGAGAGAGAGAGAGAGACAGGTGTATAAAGTGAGTGACTGTCACACAGAGAGAGAGAGAGAGACAGGTGTATATAGTGAGTGACTGTCACACAGAGAGAGAGAGAGAGACAGGTGTATATAGTGAGTGACTGTCACACACAGAGAGAGACAGGTGTATATAGTGAGTGACTGTCACACAAGAGAGAGAGAGAGGTGTATATAGAGAGTGACTGTCACACAGAGAGAGAGACAGGTGTATATAGTGTGTGACTGTCGCACAGAGAGAGAGAGACAGGTGTATAAAGTGAGTGACTGTCACACAGAGAGAGAGAGAGACAGGTGTATATAGAGAGTGACTGTCACACAGAGAGAGAGAGAGAGACAGGTGTATATAGTGAGTGACTGTCGCACAGAGAGAGAGAGAGAGAGACAGGTGTATAAAGTGAGTGACTGTCACACAGAGAGAGAGAGAGACAGGTGTATATAGAGAGTGACTGTCACACAGAGAGAGAGAGAGACAGGTGTATATAGTGAGTGACTGTCACACAGAGAGAGAAAGAGACAGGTGTATATAGTGTGTGACTGTCGCACAGAGAGAGAGAGAGAGACAGGTGTATAAAGTGACTGACTGTCACACAGAGAGAGAGACAGGTGTATATAGTGTGTGACTGTCACACAGAGAGAGAGACAGGTGTATATAGTGTGTGACTGTCGCACAGAGAGAGAGAGACAGGTGTATAAAGTGAATGACTGTCACAGAGAGAGAGAGAGACAGGTGTATATAGTGAGTGACTGTCACACAGAGAGAGAGACAGGTGTATCGAGTGACTGTCACACAGAGAGAGACAGGTGTATATAGTGAGTGACTGTCACACAGAGAGAGAGACAGGTGTATATAGTGAGTGACTGTCACACAGAGAGAGAGAGACAGGTGTATATAGTGAGTGACTGTCACACAGAGAGAGAGAGAGACAGGTGTAAATAGAGAGTGACTGTCACACAGAGAGAGAGAGAGACAGGTGTATATAGTGAGTGACTGTCACACAGAGAGAGAGACAGGTGTATATAGTGTGTGACTGTCGCACAGAGAGAGAGAGAGACAGGTGTATATAGTGAGTGACTGTCACACAGAGAGAGAGAGAGAGACAGGTGTATATAGTGAGTGACTGTCACACAGAGAGAGAGACAGGTGTATATAGTGAGTGACTGTCACACAGAGAGAGAGAAGGTGTATATAGTGAGTGACTGTCACACAGAAGAGAGAGAGAGACAGGTGTATATAGAGAGTGACTGTCACAGAGAGAGAGAGACAGGTGTATATAGTGAGTGACTGTCACACAGAGAGAGAGAGAGACAGGTGTATATAGAGAGTGACTGTCACACAGAGAGAGAGAGAGACAGGTGTATAAAGTGAGTGACTGTCACACAGAGAGAGAGAGAGAGAGAGACAGGTGTATATAGAGAGTGACTGTCACACAGAGAGAGAGAGACAGGTGTATATAGTGAGTGACTGTCACACAGAGAGAGAGAGAGACAGGTGTATATAGAGAGTGACTGTCACACAGAGAGAGAGAGTGAGAGAGAGAGAGAGAGAGAGAGACAGGTGTATATAGTGAGTGACTGTCACACAGAGAGAGAGAGAGACAGGTGTATATAGAGAGTGACTGTCACACAGAGAGAGAGAGAGACAGGTGTATATAGTGAGTGACTGTCACAGAGAGAGAGAGAGACAGGTGTATATAGAGAGTGACTGTCACACAGAGAGAGAGAGACAGGTGTATATAGAGAGTGACTGTCACACAGAGAGAGAGACAGGTGTATATAGTGAGTGACTGTCACACAGAGAGAGAGAGAGACAGGTGTATATAGTGAGTGACTGTCACACAGAGAGAGACTGGTGTATATAGTGAGTGACTGTCACACAGAGAGAGAGAGAGACAGGTGTATATAGTGAGTGACTGTCACACAGAGAGAGAGAGACAGGTGTATATAGTGAGTGACTGTCACACAGAGAGAGAGAGACAGGTGTATATAGTGAGTGACTGTCACACAGAGAGAGACAGGTGTATATAGTGAGTGACTGTCACACAGAGAGAGAGAGAGACAGGTGTATATAGTGAGTGACTGTCACACAGAGAGAGACTGGTGTATATAGTGAGTGACTGTCACACAGAGAGAGAGGAGAGACAGGTGTATATAGTGAGTGACTGTCACACAGAGAGAGAGAGACAGGTGTATATAGTGAGTGACTGTCACACAGAGAGAGAGACAGGTGTATATAGTGAGTGACTGTCACACAGAGAGAGAGACAGGTGTATATAGTGAGTGACTGTCACACAGAGAGAGAGACAGGTGTATATAGTGAGTGACTGTCACACAGAGAGAGAGACAGGTGTATATAGAGAGTGACTGTCACACAGAGAGAGAGAGACAGGTGTATATAGTGAGTGACTGTCACACAGAGAGAGAGAGACAGGTGTATATAGAGAGTGACTGTCACACAGAGAGAGAGAGAGAGAGAGAGAGAGAGACAGGTGTATATAGTGAGTGACTGTCACACAGAGAGAGAGAGAGACAGGTGTATATAGAGAGTGACTGTCACACAGAGAGAGAGAGAGACAGGTGTATATAGTGAGTGACTGTCACACAGAGAGAGAGAGAGAGACAGGTGTATATAGTGAGTGACTGTCACAGAGAGAGAGACAGGTGTATATAGTGAGTGACTGTCACACAGAGAGAGAGAGACAGGTGTATATAGAGAGTGACTGTCACACAGAGAGAGAGAGAGAGAGAGAGAGAGAGAGACAGGTGTATATAGTGAGTGACTGTCACACAGAGAGAGAGAGAGACAGGTGTATATAGAGAGTGACTGTCACACAGAGAGAGAGAGAGACAGGTGTATATAGTGAGTGACTGTCACACAGAGAGAGAGAGAGAGAGAGACAGGTGTATATAGTGAGTGACTGTCACAGAGAGAGAGAGACAGGTGTATATAGTGAGTGACTGTCACACAGAGAGAGAGAGAGACAGGTGTATATAGTGAGTGACTGTCACACAGAGAGAGAGAGACAGGTGTATATAGTGAGTGACTGTCACACAGAGAGAGAGAGACAGGTGTATATAGTGAGTGACTGTCACACAGAGAGAGACTGGTGTATATAGTGAGTGACTGTCACACAGAGAGAGAGAGAGACAGGTGTATATAGTGAGTGACTGTCACACACAGAGAGAGAGACAGGTGTATATAGTGAGTGACTGTCACACAGAGAGAGAGACAGGTGTATATAGTGAGTGACTGTCACACAGAGAGAGAGAGACAGGTGTATATAGAGAGTGACTGTCACACAGAGAGGAGAGACAGGTGTATATAGTGAGTGACTGTCACACAGAGAGAGAGAGACAGGTGTATATAGTGAGTGACTGTCACACAGAGAGAGACTGGTGTATATAGTGAGTGACTGTCACACAGAGAGAGAGAGACAGGTGTATATAGAGAGTGACTGTCACACAGAGAGAGAGAGACAGGTGTATATAGAGAGTGACTGTCACACAGAGAGAGAGACAGGTGTATATAGTGAGTGACTGTCACACAGAGAGAGACTGGTGTATATAGTGAGTGACTGTCACACAGAGAGAGAGAGAGACAGGTGTATATAGTGAGTGACTGTCACACAGAGAGAGAGAGACAGGTGTATATAGTGAGTGACTGTCACACAGAGAGAGAGAGACAGGTGTATATAGTGAGTGACTGTCACACAGAGAGAGAGACAGGTGTATATAGTGAGTGACGGTCACACAGAGAGAGAGACAGGTGTATATAGTGAGTGACTGTCACACAGAGAGAGAGACAGGTGTATATAGTGAGTGACTGTCACACACAGAGAGAGAGACAGGTGTATATAGTGAGTGACTGTCACACAGAGAGAGAGACAGGTGTATATAGAGAGTGACTGTCACACACAGAGAGAGAGAGACAGGTGTATATAGTGAGTGACTGTCACAGAGAGAGAGAGAGACAGGTGTATATAGAGAGTGACTGTCACACAGAGAGAGAGAGAGAGAGAGAGAGAGAGAGAGAGAGACAGGTGTATATAGTGAGTGACTGTCACACAGAGAGAGAGAGAGACAGGTGTATATAGAGAGTGACTGTCACACAGAGAGAGAGAGAGACAGGTGTATATAGTGAGTGACTGTCACACAGAGAGAGAGAGAGACAGGTGTATATAGTGAGTGACTGTCACAGAGAGAGAGAGAGACAGGTGTATATAGAGAGTGACTGTCACACAGAGAGAGAGAGACAGGTGTATATAGAGAGTGACTGTCACACAGAGAGAGAGACAGGTGTATATAGTGAGTGACTGTCACACAGAGAGAGAGAGAGACAGGTGTATATAGTGAGTGACTGTCACAGAGAGAGAGAGAGACAGGTGTATATAGTGAGTGACTGTCACACAGAGAGAGAGAGACAGGTGTATATAGTGAGTGACTGTCACACACAGAGAGAGAGACAGGTGTATATAGTGAGTGACTGTCACACAGAGAGAGAGACAGGTGTATATAGTGAGTGACTGTCACACAGAGAGAGAGAGACAGGTGTATATAGTGAGTGACTGTCACACAGAGAGAGAGACAGGTGTATATAGTGAGTGACTGTCACACACAGAGAGAGAGACAGGTGTATATAGTGAGTGACTGTCACACAGAGAGAGAGACATGTGTATATAGTGAGTGACTGTCACACAGAGAGAGAGACAGGTGTATATAGTGAGTGACTGTCACACAGAGAGAGAGAGAGACAGGTGTATATAGTGAGTGACTGTCACAGAGAGAGAGACAGGTGTATATAGTGAGTGACTGTCACACAGAGAGAGAGAGACAGGTGTATATAGAGAGTGACTGTCACACAGAGAGAGAGAGAGACAGGTGTATATAGTGAGTGACTGTCACACAGAGAGAGAGAGAGAGACAGGTGTATATAGTGAGTGACTGTCACAGAGAGAGAGACAGGTGTATATAGTGAGTGACTGTCACACAGAGAGAGAGAGACAGGTGTATATAGAGAGTGACTGTCACACAGAGAGAGAGAGAGAGAGAGAGAGAGAGAGAGAGAGAGAGAGACAGGTGTATATAGTGAGTGACTGTCACACAGAGAGAGAGAGACAGGTGTATATAGAGAGTGACTGTCACACAGAGAGAGAGAGAGACAGGTGTATATAGTGAGTGACTGTCACACAGAGAGAGAGAGAGAGAGAGAGAGAGAGAGAGAGAGAGAGACAGGTGTATATAGTGAGTGACTGTCACACAGAGAGAGAGAGACAGGTGTATATAGAGAGTGACTGTCACACAGAGAGAGAGAGAGAGAGAGAGAGAGAGACAGGTGTATATAGTGAGTGACTGTCACACAGAGAGAGAGAGAGACAGGTGTATATAGTGAGTGACTGTCACACAGAGAGAGAGAGAGAGACAGGTGTATATAGTGAGTGACTGTCACACAGAGAGAGAGACAGGTGTATATAGTGAGTGACTGTCACACAGAGAGAGAGAGACAGGTGTATATAGTGAGTGACTGTCACACACAGAGAGAGAGACAGGTGTATATAGTGAGTGACTGTCACACAGAGAGAGAGACATGTGTATATAGTGAGTGACTGTCACACAGAGAGAGAGACAGGTGTATATAGTGAGTGACTGTCACACAGAGAGAGAGAGAGACAGGTGTATATAGTGAGTGACTGTCACACAGAGAGAGAGACAGGTGTATATAGTGAGTGACTGTCACACAGAGAGAGAGAGACAGGTGTATATAGTGAGTGACTGTCACAGAGAGAGAGACAGGTGTATATAGTGAGTGACTGTCACACAGAGAGAGAGAGACAGGTGTATATAGAGAGTGACTGTCACACAGAGAGAGAGAGAGACAGGTGTATATAGTGAGTGACTGTCACACAGAGAGAGAGAGAGAGACAGGTGTATATAGTGAGTGACTGTCACAGAGAGAGAGACAGGTGTATATAGTGAGTGACTGTCACACAGAGAGAGAGAGACAGGTGTATATAGAGAGTGACTGTCACACAGAGAGAGAGAGAGAGAGAGAGAGAGAGAGACAGGTGTATATAGTGAGTGACTGTCACACAGAGAGAGAGAGAGACAGGTGTATATAGAGAGTGACTGTCACACAGAGAGAGAGAGAGAGACAGGTGTATATAGTGAGTGACTGTCACACAGAGAGAGAGAGAGAGACAGGTGTATATAGTGAGTGACTGTCACAGAGAGAGAGAGACAGGTGTATATAGTGAGTGACTGTCACACAGAGAGAGAGAGAGAGACAGGTGTATATAGTGAGTGACTGTCACACAGAGAGAGAGACAGGTGTATATAGTGAGTGACTGTCACACAGAGAGAGAGAGACAGGTGTATATAGTGAGTGACTGTCACACAGAGAGAGACTGGTGTATATAGTGAGTGACTGTCACACAGAGAGAGAGAGACAGGTGTATATAGTGAGTGACTGTCACACAGAGAGAGAGAGACAGGTGTATATAGTGAGTGACTGTCACACAGAGAGAGAGAGACAGGTGTATATAGTGAGTGACTGTCACACAGAGAGAGACTGGTGTATATAGTGAGTGACTGTCACACAGAGAGAGAGAGAGACAGGTGTATATAGTGAGTGACTGTCACACAGAGAGAGAGAGACAGGTGTATATAGTGAGTGACTGTCACACAGAGAGAGAGAGAGACAGGTGTATATAGTGAGTGACTGTCACACAGAGAGAGAGAGACAGGTGTATATAGTGAGTGACTGTCACACAGAGAGAGAGACAGGTGTATATAGTGAGTGACTGTCACACAGAGAGAGAGACAGGTGTATATAGTGAGTGACTGTCACACAGAGAGAGAGACAGGTGTATATAGTGAGTGACTGTCACACAGAGAGAGAGACAGGTGTATATAGTGAGTGACTGTCACACAGAGAGAGACTGGTGTATATAGTGAGTGACTGTCACACAGAGAGAGAGACAGGTGTATATAGTGAGTGACTGTCACACAGAGAGAGAGACAGGTGTATATAGTGAGTGACTGTCACACAGAGAGAGAGACAGGTGTATATAGAGAGTGACTGTCACACAGAGAGAGAGAGAGACAGGTGTATATAGTGAGTGACTGTCACACAGAGAGAGAGAGAGACAGGTGTATATAGTGAGTGACTGTCACACAGAGAGAGAGAGACAGGTGTATATAGAGAGTGACTGTCACACAGAGAGAGAGAGAGAGAGAGAGAGAGAGAGACAGGTGTATATAGTGAGTGACTGTCACAGAGAGAGAGAGAGACAGGTGTATAGAGTGAGTGACTGTCACAGAGAGAGAGAGAGACAGGTGTATATAGTGAGTGACTGTCACAGAGAGAGAGACAGGTATATATAGTGAGTGACTGTCACAGAGAGAGAGAGACAGGTGTATATAGTGAGTGACTGTCACAGAGAGAGAGAGACAGGTGTATATAGTGAGTGACTGTCACACAGAGAGAGAGAGAGACAGGTGTATATAGAGAGTGACTGTCACACAGAGAGAGAGAGAGACAGGTGTATATAGTGAGTGACTGTCACACAGAGAGAGAGAGAGAGACAGGTGTATATAGTGAGTGACTGTCACAGAGAGAGAGAGAGACAGGTGTATATAGAGAGTGACTGTCACACAGAGAGAGAGACAGATGTATATAGTGAGTGACTGTCACACAGAGAGAGAGAGACAGGTGTATATAGTGAGTGACTGTCACACAGAGAGAGAGAGACAGGTGTATATAGTGAGTGACTGTCACACACAGAGAGAGAGACAGGTGTATATAGTGAGTGACTGTCACACAGAGAGAGAGACAGGTGTATATAGTGAGTGACTGTCACACAGAGAGAGAGAGACAGGTGTATATAGTGAGTGACTGTCACACAGAGAGAGAGACAGGTGTATATAGTGAGTGACTGTCACACACAGAGAGAGAGACAGGTGTATATAGTGAGTGACTGTCACACAGAGAGAGAGAGAGAGAGAGGTGTATATAGTGAGTGACTGTCACACACAGAGAGAGAGAGACAGGTGTATATAGTGAGTGACTGTCACACAGAGAGAGAGAGACAGGTGTATATAGTGAGTGACTGTCACACAGAGAGAGAGAGAGAGACAGGTGTATATAGTGAGTGACTGTCACACAGAGAGAGAGAGAGACAGGTGTATATAGTGAGTGACTGTCACACAGAGAGAGAGAGAGACAGGTGTATATAGTGAGTGACTGTCACACACAGAGAGAGAGAGAGACAGGTGTATATAGTGAGTGACTGTCACACAGAGAGACAGGTGTATATAGAGAGTGACTGTCACACAGAGAGAGAGAGAGAGACAGGTGTATATAGTGAGTGACTGTCACACAGAGAGAGAGAGACAGGTGTATATAGTGAGTGACTGTCACACAGAGAGAGAGACAGGTGTATATAGTGAGTGACTGTCACACAGAGAGAGAGACAGGTGTATAGAGTGAGTGACTGTCACACAGAGAGAGAGACAGGTGTATATAGTGAGTGACTGTCACACAGAGAGAGAGACAGGTGTATATAGTGAGTGACTGTCACACAGAGAGAGAGACAGGTGTATATAGTGAGTGACTGTCACACACAGAGAGAGAGACAGGTGTATATAGTGAGTGACTGTCACAGAGAGTGCTGGAAAACACCATTAAATATTAATGAGACGCTGGTGCCTGTAAATAATGGGGCAACATGGTACTAATAATAGGGGCCCATAAGGGAGAGTCCTGCATTGGGTCAGGCACCCATGGAACAGCCACAAACTGGTCAGGTTTTGGGCAGAAAGACCCCAAGTCCCTGATTATTGGGGTGGTCCATGGGTTCCCTGCCTGGCCACTCGGGCTGATCGTAGGCTCCATTTCCCCCAACTCCTAAAGTTAAAACTAACCTTTTTCCTGTCCTGGTTGATCCACCTCCCTAATGACGTCATGTTCAGCCACATGTGATGTCACTTCCAGTTTGGGTCCCGGGTTGAGCCGAAGTTTAAGGCAGAGCAGTATAAGCAGGAGGGACAGGGTGGTCAGTAGCAGTGCAGGTAGGTATCAGCAGGAGGGACAGGAGGGTGGTCAGTAGCAGTGCAGGTAGGTATCAGCAGGAGGGACAGGAGGGTGGTCAGTAGCAGTGCAGGTAGGTATCAGCAGGAGGGACAGGAGGGTGGTCAGTAGCAGTGCAGGTAGGTATCAGCAGGAGGGACAGGAGGGTGGTCAGTAGCAGTGCAGGTAGGTATCAGCAGGAGGGACAGGGTGCTCAGTAGCAAATCAGGGTCAGGTTCTGAGTTAGTTGGTCTGGGTTGGATTTGGGTCTGCCCAACGGGACCCATTCAGGGACATTATTTTGGGCCCCATATATTAGAGTGTCAGAACTGGAGCTGGACGGAGACCCACATGGTGAAAAGATGAACAGTCAGTAGTAGAGAGAGACACAAGGAAAAAGAGAAGAAAAGGAAATCATTCCCACAATAGAACAGAATAAAAGAAGGATATTGGATAGGAAGGGAATAAATATACATAGAACATAAAGGGATAAATACATGAAGACCCTACTCTGAGATATGCAGTAAGGCAGGAGAATAAAGCTTATTGAATATACACAATATTGATTCCCTGTGTGTTTGTATTTATACAAATGAGTAAAGGCTACAGGCTGCTTCTATTAAACAGGTTGTACACCTTCAAATAAAATGTTAGTATGATGTACAATGTGATATTCAATTTGCAATAGGTCTTCATTTTCAATTATTTGTGTTTTTTGAATGATTTCACTTCTTGTGCAGCAGCTCTCTAGTTTGTAATTTCAGCCACTGTCTGGTTGCTAGGGGCCAAATAACTGTAGCAACAAGGCAGTGGTCTGAATGAGAAGCTGGAATACCAACAGGAAAGGGCCAAACAGAAAGTTATGTAATACAAAGTAACATTAACAATAAAATTGTAGCAACACGGAGCAATAGGTTCTAGACTGGTGGGGTCAGTGACCCCTACTGTATATGAAAGCTGGGGAAAAAAAATAGAAAAAGAAGGCAAATAATTGAACATAGAAATAAAAAAGGCCAATAGAAAAGTTGCTAATAACTGGCCATTACAGCAACCGGTAGGAGGAATTTGAATGAATACCAAAGGACACATTGACACATAAAACGTTGAGTATAAGAATTACAGGGGTGTTTCATTAAATTACATCTCCACCTAATAACGGCATTTTTGTATGATGGAACCAACGAGCCGTTACACATTAATGACACATTTTCAATGGTTATAAAGCTACAACTGAATGTAGCAGTTACTACTGAAAGCATCTGGATGTTCATATTCTGTGCACTGCTGCTCCTGACTCATGAAATAATGTAGCAGGTGCCAAGTGATAAACGTGGAAGAGAACAGACGTCTGCTACATGACAATGAAAAATTCAGAAGCAGAGGAGAGAAGGGCAGATATGAGCGGAGGGGACGTTTCTCTGCCGACGCCGATACGCAGACCAACAAACAAACACTGATTTCAACTGCAACTTACAAAAACCATCCCTCTATGGAGTGGGTAGGACTGAACTGAAGGGTGTGTAGCATAGTTCTCTTGGCTTCCCCTTGTATGCAGGAGAGTATCAAACTAGAAGATCTTCTGAGCATCTGTAAAGGTGGCCATGCAGGACAGCACTGCTAGTTCTGTTCACCAAAGTTATTGCTATCAAGACGGTGACCTTAAAGAAGAACTTAACCCTTAAAATGAATATGGATAAAAATGCCATATTTTATATAGTGGACCTATTGCACCAGCCTAAAGTTTGAGCTTGTCAATAGCAGCAATGATCCAGGACTTCACACTTGTCACAGGGGGTCACCATCTTGGAAAGTGTCTGTGACACTCACATGCTCAGTGGGCTCTGATTGGCTGTTGAGAAGCTAAGCTTAGGACTCGTCACTAATTATCCAGCAGAAAACGAGCTTCCCCTGTAATATAAGCTGATGCTACAGGTTTGCTGATTGTTAAATTCTGATGCTAATTGCACTGGTTTCTGTGCTGCCATGTAGTAATTATGTGTATTAATTACTAATCAGCCTTATATTGTGACATTTCTATTCTATGTGTACTGTATATTGTGAGTGGGTCCCTAAGCTCAGTAAGTGACAGCAGCACAGAGCATGTGCAGTGAATCAGCAGAAAAGAAGATGGGGAGCTACTGGGGCATCTTTGGAGACACAGATCTTTACTGCTAAAGGGCTGTGGTTGCCTTGGGCTGGCACAGAACCCCAAAACATAATGTACAACATTTCTAGCCTACTCCTTTAGTTAGGCTTTAGTTCTCCTTTAAGCGAGAGCCACGTAAGGTCACACGTTGACAGTGGTTTGAAGGGAGCATGTTGAAGGCCCACAGTACCAGTGGAAGGTCCCACGTTGCTACAGGTTCTTTAAGGGGAGGTCGTATCCGTGACACTCCTCTGAGCAATTGTTGTCCGGCTATTTTTTGTATGTTAGGGCCATAAGGGCTGGTACCTGTGTTTTCAGTGTTAGGCCTAACCTCTTCTGGAATCCCTCCGTAAGTTATTCCACCACAGTCGCTACTGTCCCATCATCCAATCTAATGTCTTGTCTGTTGCACCAAACGATGAATGTTTTCCATACTCTGGAGTACTCCATGGACATGGACTGCTTGTGGGCTTGAAGAAGTATGTTTATAGCCTCCTGCGAGAGTCTGTGTCTTGCCCACCAGGTGGCCTCACCATCTATGCTGTCAAACAGAGTAATGGTAGTTTTGGGTGTGTGAGAGGTCCCTGTGGTAGAAGAATGGGGCATGATGGGTAAGAGCCAGGGCTTGTGTATCAACAGGAGCACTAGGTCTCAATAGCACACCTGGTTTGGCCAATCCGGTGCTATGATGATAGTGGTTAAGGGTGTTTCCTTTATCCTCCTGATGACCCTGCTAGTGGTAGGAAGGCATACACCAATGAAAAGTGTGACTAGGGCATCCACAAATGCCGCTCCAGGGTCTCTCATGCTGGCACAATAGAGGGGGAGCTTAGCATTGTGTTTGGAAGCAAACATATCTACCTCTGGGGTCCCCCATCTCAGTTGATTGAACACCTTTGTGTTGAGTGACCACTTTCCCTGGTCGACTGTTTTCTACTTAAGCAGTCTGCTTCCTAGTTCTGCACTCCCGGAATGAACACTGCTGATATACTGGGAAATGTGGTCTCCCCCCAGGTAAGGATCTGTGACACCTCCTGCATGGCTAGTCTACTGCATGTGCCCTCCTGCTTGTTGATGTATGTCACCGCCGTGGCATTGTCGGACTGTATTCTGATGGGGTGGCACCTGAGCTGTGTTGACCAGCCTTCCAGTGCCCAAGTGATCGCATGGAGTACTAGCACGTTGATGGGAAGTAGTCTCTCTTACCTGGCCCAAGTTCCATGTAGCATGTGTGTCTTGTACACTACTCACAAGCCCCTGAGGCTGGCATCCGTGGTCACTAATTGCCAGTTACTGTGTGCCCAACTCCGCCCCAGATTTAGGTTGTTTGTTCTTGTTCATCATACTATATTGTCTTTGGTCTCTTACTATATGGATATCAGCTGTCTTAGGTCCTGATGGTTCCCATTCCAATACTTCAGGAATTTCTTTGCAAGGGCCTGGGCCCTGAGATGAAACCTCACATAAGGGATGGCCTCCAGGGTGGATACCATCAGACCTAGACAATCCTCTGTTGAGACCCTTGTTCTGGTTTGGAAGGACTGTGCCGTAGAGATCAGTGTGACAAACTTGTCCTGGAGCAAGTACATAGAGCTCTTGTGGTGGTGTATCAACCAGCCGTGCTGGGTCAGTATTTGGAGACACTTGTTTGTGTACCGGGTCGCTTGTTCTGTTGTGGTTGCTTTAATCAAGAGATCGTCCAGGTAGGGAATGAAATGTACCCCTAGAGATCTCAGGTAGGCCACTACTAGTGCTAGCACCTTGGTAAAAAAAACTTGTGGTGCAGTACAAAGTCCAAAGGGTAGTGCTGCAAACTGATGACAGTTGTTGATGGTAAACCTGAAAAACAGTCTGGACTGTGGACAAATTGGTTGATACAAGTAGGCTTCCTGCAGGTCTATTGTCGTCCATGCCTGCAATTATTGACCGGATGGACTCCATTTTGAATCTTCGTTTTGAGACCATGTGGTTAAAGGACTTTAGATTGAGTATTGGCCTGAAGGTATGTTCTGTACTAAGAAGAGAAAACGGTATTCTGTAGCCCTGGAGAATGATACCTAGTACCCAAGTGTCCGTCACATGGTTTCCCAGGTGCCCAGAAATTCCTGAAGTCTGCTGCCTACTCTTTGTGTGTTCTGGTTTCTGAAGTCAGGCTGAGCTAGACTTTGTTGTGTTAGGCATTTTGCTAAATCGGGATTGTTGGTGCCAGGTGGTCCTGGCACGTCTGACGTTCTGTTCTGCAGAGGGTTGTCTGGGATTGGAACAAATAGGATGAAAGGGTCTACTCAGAGAATTCCATCACCTCCTACTGGTGTATGTGTTTGTTGTGTCAAACCTGGATTACGTTCCCTGGGTAGGAATGTAATTTTGTCCCCTGTGACCTCCGATATGATTTGTTTCAAGTCAGGGCCGAATAGGGATTCCCCTGTGAATTTGAGTGCTAAAAGCCTCTATTTTGAGGCTGTGTCTCCGATCACTGACGTAGCCATAATGCCCAGTGTGCCACCACTGTATTGGCCATAGTCTTTGCTGCCAGTTTTACTACCTCAAGTGCTAGCTCTGCTAAGGAATAGAGTGCAGTTGACAATTCATCTACTTCTGCTTGAAGCTGTTGTCTTGACGCGGGTGGGCGTTGGGCCAGCTCTTGTGCCCAGTGGCTTGCTGTCCAGGCAAGGTCTGCCAATGCTGCCGCTGGTCTCAATATTGTTGCGGCCTGTGTATAAGATCTATTTTGGACTGATTCTATGTGGCAGTCCAACTGATCCTTAATGGACGCCTCTTCCGTTGGTAAACTCCGTTACTCACGCTCCTGTGCCTCTTGAAGCCTGTTGCAGCTGTTGGGGCAGTGATAGTGAACCTGAGTTTGTAGAGCCTCTCTGCGGGTGTACCCTGAACCTCTTTCTGCCTCCTGTATTGGTAGCTCCTCTACTGACCTGGTGCAAGCGTCGTTTTCTCTCCGTGCCGCCTTATTGCGTCAGTGCATCCATTTCGGCTGTGCTTTTGGTGCAAAGTTTCCATCGGCTCTCAGCTCCCTTCCGGTAGCTTAGCAGTTAGCGTGCGCCCTCTTAATGAACACTGTGCGCGTTCTGTGCCCCCAAAGAATTATTTCCTGAGCTCAGTCTGCTGCGAGGTAGCTCGGGGGGATTCTTTATCTTTACCCGCCATAGTTTATTCCCTTGTAGGGCAGCCTTGTGCATGAGACTCCTTCCTCTCTATGGATAGCTCTGCAAATCCAATGTGGATATTGAGGGGAAAGGTGCAATTGAGTCCTGAGAACCATATTTGCCTTTCCTTAGTTGTAAAACATGTATAGCAGCTCTGTGTGACTGTGTGTGAGGGACAACTCTGCTGGGCAGCTCTGCGTTCCCTATGTGCCCTGTGGAGTTTGGTAGCCATGAAACAGCATAGTGGATGTACAGCTCTGTGTGTCCTCTACTCTTTGTAGTCAAAGGTACATTCACAACCATGAAAAAAAGAATAAAAAAAAGAGGTGGACTGTCCTACACCTCCGAGGCAGGACAAAGAACTGAGGGGAGAAAGTGGAGCCAGGCCATATACGCAGAGGGAGGGAGACATCAATCATTAATCTTCTGTCCTGCCTCCAGAGTAGGGATGCCACCCGGCTGGTATTTTACCGGCCTAGCCAGTAAAAAACCTGCAAAGGCCCGTATTACAAATTTACCAGCAATGTAGCTGCCAGAAAATTTGTAATACCCTTAACAAAAGCCCTTGGTCCTCCCCCAGTCTACTGGAAACTTAACTTTTCTCCGTCTTCTGGCCATCGTGTGACGTGGCTCCACCCCCACATTTTACATCACTACCCATTCACATCACGGCCTGTTCCTTTTACATCACGGCCCGTCCCTTTCACATCGCGGCCCGTCCCTTTCACATCGCGGCCCGTCCCTTTCACATCGCGGCCCGTCCCTTTCACATCGCGGCCCGTCCCTTTCACATCGCGGCCCGTCCCTTTCACATCGCGGCCCGTCCCTTTCACATCGCGGCCCGTCCCTTTCACATCGCGGCCCGTCCCTTTCACATCGCGGCCCGTCCCTTTCACATCGCGGCCCGTCCCTTTCACATCGCGGCCCGTCCCTTTCACATCGCGGCCCGTCCCTTTCACACCACGGCCCGTCCCTTTCACACCCCGTCCCTTTCACACCACGGCCCGTCCCTTTCACACCACAGCCCGTCCCTTTCACACCACGGCCCGTCCCTTTCACACCACGGCCCGTCCCTTTCACACCACGGCCCGTCCCTTTCACATCACGGCCTGTCCCTTTCACACCACGGCCCGTCCCTTTCACACCACGGCCCGTCCCTTTCACACCACGGCCCGTCCCTTTCACATCACGGCCTGTCCCTTTCACATCACGGCCCGCCCCATTTGTTCCTATCCCCACCACCGGCCAGTAGAAATTTTCTGAAAAGGTGGCAACCTTACTCCAGACGTGAAGGAAGACAAAACCTTTACGTCTGCACTGACTGGAGGGCCGCTAGAGAAAAAGCATTGGCATCACACAATATTATGGCACTGAGTTTCTATATGAAGGAAGAGCTGCAAGTGAATGCACACACACAGTTTATAGATCTCTAGCTAATCATTAATTGCAATTATGGAAACAGGCATTAGGCTTGGTACCTTGATGATGTGCCTCTTCCATCTAAATAAAAAAAAAGTAAAACCTCCTTCAGCACATTGATGAGAACGAGGTGCCACTTTGTTTATTCTGATTTCACTCACTGGGTGGTGCTTAATAAATTGGCACCCTTCAATGATATACTTAAATATACACATACAGTTTAGAGCTAATAAAATGAAGAGGGAAATCGCAGACTGAATGACTTTACACTATAAAAAAGTCTCTATACAAGAAGTCTCTGTCTATTCGCATTGCTGTATAAAGAGAGCTAGCCTACGGGCAGGTTCGATTTCCGAAGTCGCCCTAAGTTTCCTTGTGAGGCAACTTCGGATGACTTTGTAAATCAAAGCGCCGCGATTGCATTGGTGCTGGTGTTTTGTCATTATAGCAGGGGGAAGGCAGTTCGGGGAGATTGTCGCCCCGCAGGAGAGGCAATTAGTCGCCAGGCGACTAAATCTCCACGAATATGCCTAAACCCAAAAGGAGAGGCGTGTTACACAGGGCAGGATGATCAATGAATGAGCAGTTTGACTCACTGGATCTGGAGAGAGCTGTGCCGGGTTATCAGGATCTCATTCTTTTTTCTTTCCTCCCGTTGGTTCTGGAGTGGTCGCCTTCTGTGATACTCCTTCATCTGTGGAGAAAATGGGACAGAGTTACACCATGCTTAGCTATGGATAAAGGGGAAGCAAACCAGAGTGTGAGCTCATACGCTTATCTCCCATAATTCCACAGTTTCTAAGAATACTTCCCTTTGTATAAAAGTCAGTCTGAGGGATATTGAGGTTTTGTTGCTTTTGTATCTCTTTCTACTTAAAGAGAATCTGTCATCACTTGAGAAGGAAACATATTGCAGAAGTGGCAAATGATTAGGTGCTGGGTTACATGAGTAACTAAGTGCTTCAGTGAGTGCTTCACAACAGACCCTGCAGCTTTCACTGTGAGCAGAAAAACCTCTGTATCTATGTGTCTCTCAAACACTCACTGACAGCTGCTAACACTGGGGGATGTTATAGCAGGGGCTGGGCCCTAAAACAATAATCCTGGGGCCCTGGAAATTATCAGACTTGCCAGTAAAACATCCAGCCCTTACTACCCCCCATAAGGCATGGACAATGGCCATGCGAACTCATCGCCTTTCCAATCCGCTGCTTACCAAGGATCTCCCACTATGTGGCACTTGCCCCACTTTGAGACACTCCTAACATATGAGATGGCCAAAGGCTGGGATTATGACGTTGGGGGATGTGGCGCCGGATGGGCTACTCCTCACTAGGGATCAAATGATCCAGGCACACCCGGGGGCACAGATTAGTCATATGGGCTATTTGCAATTTCGACACGTGGCACAATTTACACCTAGCAGGTTGGAGTTGGCTTTACCTCCTGTGTTGGAAATACTGAAGTCTCCATCTCAGAAAAAGTTGGTAACCAAATTGTATAGTAATCTGCTCTCTACATTTCCCTCACCATTTGCCAGGGCATACACAATGTGGCAGACCGGAATTCATGATCTTACACAGGAAGAGTGGGATGAATCCACCTCTACGGCATATCAATATCTCATTGCTACTAGGGACAGGTTGATTCAATTTAAAATAATACATCAGCTCCACATTACACCATTAAGGCTGAGTCGTATGGGTGATACAAGCAAGGCGTACTGTCCCAAATGTCAACAGAGGAAGGTGGGATCTCTCCATATGCTATGGGAATGCCCTAAGGTGAATAGATATTGGAACAAAGTGATGACCCATATACAGGAAAAAACGACCTTCCAAAAAAAATAATGTCACCACAAGTCTGTGTTCTTGGAGTTGTCGATGAGGTGACCCCCTTTAGAGCAAAGAGAGACCTCTGGCGTAGCCTACTGTATTATGCTAGGAAAGCGCTCCTTATGAAATGGATGGACCCAAACGTGCCCTCCTTACAGTTTTGGTTGGACCTTATTAATAAAAATCTTCCACTGATTCAGATGACATATCTAGCTAGAGGGTGCCCCGCCAAATTTGAAAAAACCTGGGAGGATTGGACGGAGGCCACTTCCTAGATAATAGGGCTTCTATGGTGGTAGACAGGCTCGTGTCAGGAGATAAAATTAGGTGCACCTGATTTTACAATGTCTCTATGCATTTATTACTCTGTGCTTCTTGTATATGCTATGCATTGTGTACTGAGATGAGCTCCAATATCTCTGCTATTATTCTGTATTTTGTGGACTGTGTGGAATGTACCTAATGCCCCCCTTTTTTTTCTTCCCCCCCCCCGTTCTCTTCTGTACCCCCCCCCTGAAAACAAAATAAACACTGTTAAAAAAATAAAATAATCCTGGGGCCCTGGACCCCCAGCCTGACACTGACACTATATATAAGGGCACAACCTACCGCTAGTCACGTAAAGTCAAATGTGATAACTAAGCTGGTATGTAAAAAATATGATAGAAAAATGTTATTTCACATCCCAGCATCCTCCCTGCTTAGTGCCAAATCAGGATCAAACTTTTTGTTCTATATGTGACATTTGGTACTAAAGTTACACTTCCTACGCTGAATGCAGAACCCCCTGTACCCCCTCAGTGGTTGCCCCCATCCCTGTCTCATTGATCTGTGTATGTCTCTAGCCATTGCTAAACTACCCAGCAGTCCCTGTGATAACTAGTAGCTGAGCTGTAGTTCAGTGACAGACACAGATCTAAATGGGGACAGGGGGAGTCCAGTCAGGGGTCCCAGGAGATCTGATGGGGGCGCTGGTTCTAAAGCTGCTTATGTTTGGACTTTATTAGTGTTGTTTTAGACTGTGCAAGTTTCAGCTGTACCTGAGCATGTGATTGGCTGTCAGTTACTGGGATATCATGCCTTATCTCCGTGACATCACTCCCAGCTCAGCTCTGATTGGCTGAAAGCTGCAAGGAAGGTGATGTAACGGCTCAGGTACAGATGACCGTTATTTCATTTCTGGATACAGAGGTAAGTGCAGCTGATCCATTTACGGGGAGCAGGGGGGGCATATTTAGATGATACAAAGGGCAATTTCGGGTGTTTTGTCACCCATCATTTATAGCAGCTTGGGTAGTGGGGCCATCGCTGCCAAAATTGTCCCATTGCCTAGCACTCTAATTGCTTGGGGAGCTGCTTGTCATGAAACTGTTCCAAATGACATGTGTGTGACAAGCAGGAAAGGGGGGAGTCATTTAAGGCAACTTGGCATGACTTTCCTGCAATAAATACACTATGATGGTATAAGATCCATTGTGCTCTCTGGCTATTACTTTATTTACATGTGACATGTCTGTAATTGTACACGGGGACTGCAGCCTGTTGAGAGGCACTGAACATATATTCCATTAATACTGACTTGTCTTTTTATTTGGATACAGACACCTACATATTACACTTATACAGGGAATCAGCTGAAAATGGGCTTCTGATGGCAGCCCTGCCCCCCAATCTACTAACACATGTGGGTGTCAAAGTGCCTAAAATCTCCCCATCTGCCTCTCTAATGGGAGTGAGAGCAGAAAAACTTCTAGTTCTAAGGCAATGGGTGTTTGGTTTACTTGTTTTTGTAGTTTTTTATGAACCATTAGACAATTTTCTCTGCCTCTGCTGTAAATGCCAACGGTCATTTTCCAACTGTCATTTGCCAACAGTCATTTGCCAACGGTCATTTGCCAACGGTCACACTCATCGTAGCAACAGTCAGTGGCCTCAGCACTAGGGTGGGGGACAGTTCAGAAAGGCTTAAGTAGAAAGACAAGTAGCACAAATCAGAAGAATAAATGTCTGCCCTTAGGATTCCTGGCATTATGGGTGCAGGGGGCACTGATCAGAGCAGAGCTGGTTATGGGAAGCAGGAACACTGGGTACATGCAGGGGGAAATGGATTCATTAGGAATATGGAGATGACCCCTGTATTGATATAACCAAGGAATCATAGAGCATGATGGGATCTGTAGTCCTGTTACAAGCCAGCCCTCATCATGACATTATAAGCAATACAAATGCTACCTACCTCTTATGGTCAACCCTTATAGTGCATCATGGGAGATGAAGGCCCTTTCCACATGCCAGTGATAAAAGTCTACAGCCTGGTTGTCCAACATTTTTGTCAGCTAAATAGCACACGCAACAGCAGTCAGGCTCCCTCACTGGTACCAGTAATAGCCTTATAGTGAGTAAAGACCTCACAGTGCATTATGGGATCTGTAGTTTATGCATTACAATTAATTTGTTCCTTCTAACAGTCTCTTATTTCTCCCCAAAAAGTGAAATATACCGAGAGATTTGAGAGAGATAGCGATTTGAGAGAGAGACAGTGAAAGAAGAAGAGAGAGAGCAGCGAAGAGAAGAAGACAAAGAAGAAAGAAGACTTCAGTGACCCCCTGCCAGAGATAACATCTTCCCATTTGGGATCCTCTGGACAAAGGTACTGCTCCTGTATTTCCCCTCTATAACATGTGCTTGGAACAGTAAGATTAGCTTATCCCTTGGCTGTAGGAGTTGCCATGCTGCTCATTATAGATGTAGCTATAGCTGTTCTTCTTTATTCTCACCTGTAGATTTGTCGGGGGATTCATCTTTTTTCTGTCCCTGTACATGGCAGTCCCCCCAGGTTGGTCCCAACCCACTATTGTCCCTGAAATTGACTGTACAGCCCCACCCCAGCAATGCACTTTATTGCACTACTAAAAACTGGACTGTATGTTTTCCAATTCCAGGGCACCCCTAACATGGGGCTCCGTAGGAAAATTTCCAGGGTGGGGCAAATAATGTATTATGCAATTTAGAGCAGATGGGGAGCCAATCAGAGCATTAGAAAAGTTCCAGTTCAACAGGTTCATGAAAAGCACAATAAAATAGGGCTCATTTACTATTGCGCTGGGCATAATATCATGGCAAATAAATCCTATTAGTAAATGTGCTTGTTCCTATGTGCTGTCCTTATACATATGGCACCTCTCCACATTAACTCTAACCTTCCCAAATCTCTATTTTATATTACAGGGGCGTCGGAGATGGGCCTGCGTGCCATCATGGACCTTTACATAAAAGGCAATCAGAAGGTAAGTCTGCTCTCTAAAGTGGCTGCTGATAAAGGTACCCGAGGGGTTAAAGGGGATACTAACCCAATGATAAACATTGTGTATCTTCCATGTAAATGTGATTAAATAGAAATATAACAGGGTTTAGCTTAGTGTTTGCCCCGACTGTTACAATTCCCATATTTAGTGTTAGAACTTACTAGTGAGAGATTGCATGTTATTTATTCTGTCTATAGAGATCAATGTAACAGCTCCCCTAGTGGTAATAAATACATATTGCTTTGCTTATTGTGCCTAAGGGAAGAAATTGTTACTCTCATTATTACTGGGGATTAAACACAAACTGCTGGAAACCTTAATGTCTTCTTGTTTCTTACATTTCTCTAGGGCTTAGAGTGGATCTACACGGAGGAGGAGGGGATCTGTGAGATCATGGAGTTTGAGGGACCACTGGCGGCCCTTTATTTGAAGTGCATGAGGCAGGACATCATATGCCAAATGAAATGGGCACTCTATGATTACGGGATGGCCAAAGAAAGGATGAGAAACACCAGGTGGTGGAAGATGAGGTTGATGTCCGAGTTCCAGCAGGACAAGAGGAAGGCCAAAGCCCAACTGAGATACCTCTATAAAACACTAGAGGCGATAAACCAGGCCATTCTCAGAAGAACATGGAGAGATATCCAGGTACAGTGTCTAATGAATATATTTCTTAAAATATTACTATTTTGTAATGGAAAGTATAAGGGGCTGATGTATTGAAATCCATTACAATGCTGCAATTTGTAAAAAACAACCACAAAAAGAACATATAACTCCTGGGCAACTGAAACCTATTGAGATGCCATAGAAACCAATGGGAAGTGTATCTTCATCATTTTGGCAAGGAATTGGGATGGATCAAAAGGCTTGAAAATGCAGAGAAACCTGCGATTTGCAACTTGTCCCATAATCACAGAAAGTCGAGGGAAATGGTGCAAACTCATATAGTAATGTTAATTTGCATAGTTCTGATTAAAATGCCCCAAAATATAATAGAATTTCTACTGAGAGAGATATCACTTGCTAATGTAAAAACACGTGGCATGAGTTTAACGTTATTTTGTTTGGTTTGCAGACAGCCCTCGCAACCACCAAGCGGCCACCAACACCACCGGCAGTTTCCTTGGTACCAAGTACTGATGCACCTCTGTGTAAGTCATCTTCATGACACAAAGGTGAGTGAGCCGTTCGCAATTCCACCAGCGCTGCCTCCACTCAATCCACAGGTGGTGCTCCTCCCTTATAACTAAAATATGGTCCCATAGACAGAAACACCCTTAAGCCACTTGGTAGACCCTGCATTCCTTTCCACTCCATCGATCGGGCTGTAGAAGCTGGGTCTACAGTCTGCCTGGGTTCCAATGGATTGGAGTGGAATGCAGTGTTCACCTAGCAGTTTAATGGTGCTCATGTGTATGCTGCCATATTCCCCTCTGTTTCAACTTGCTCCACCGTAATTCCAACAGCGGTGCCCCCACTTATACCTAAAATATGGTTCCATAGACAGGAGCACCCTTAAGCTGCTCGGTAGACTCTGCATTTCTTTTCACTCCATCCCACAGTCTGCAAAGCCGGGTCTGTAGGCTGCTTGGGTACAATGGAATGAAAGGAATGCAGTGTTCACCTAGCAGCTTAATGGCGCTCATGTGTATGCTACCATATTCCCCTCTGTTTCAATTCCCTCCACCCTAATTCCACCAGCGGTGCCCCCACTTACGCCTAAAATATGGTTTCATAGACAGGAACACCCTTAAGATGCTCGGTAGACCCTGCATTCCTTTTCACTCCATCCCACAGTCTGCAAAGCCGGGTCTGCAGGCTGCCTCGGGTCCAATAGAATGAAAGGAATGCAGTGTTCACCTAGCAGCTTAATGGCACTAATGTATATGCTGCCATACTCCCTTCTGTGTCCCTCACCCTGCTTCCCTTGCTTTAATTTGGCGCATTGATCCTGGGAGCAAATCCGATCGCCCTTAAGGGGTCAGGAAGGAATTTTCCCCTCTAGTGAAGCTTGCTAGAGGTTTTTTGCCTTCCTCAGGATCAAATAGCGCAGGTTTTCTAATTATTGTCAATAAAACTGTGACTTACACAGATTTAACACCAAGCTGCTGTGTGTGTGTGTCTTTATTCTGGGTACTGGTCCCATTTGGGAGGGGTAACATATAGATGGTGTGGGGGAGGAGAGAATGGAATGAATAAGCAGAGAAAAAACAAAGAAAAGTTAGAAAAATAAGAATGAAAGTGAAATTTACCCATGTTCTTGTTTTATAAGAAACCCTGCTTTCCATGGTATATGTCAGTGTGATTCCTTACACCCCACCCAGCACTTCAGTACCTGTCAGTGACACATGCCAGTCCTCCTGTGGGTACAGCTGCTCCACCAAGCATTCTTACACTGGGCTAAAGGGTTGCAGGTTCAGTTTCTAATGGTCATTCCTCTGCATCTCCCCATGATGGTGGCCCTGTGCAGAATGAGAGAGAGAAAGAGAGAGTGAGAGAGACCCCTCTGCCTCTTGCCTCTTGGTGGGAGGAACTGGGAAATCAGAATAAATGACATTACACTGCATTCAGCCCGACAGTGGCAATCTGGTGGATTAACTCAATGCAGCAGCCACAGGTAGCCATGTGCACACTTACTGCACTGTAACGCTCACTCACTCACACTCTCTCTCTCTCTCACACGTGCAGACAAACAAGCAGAATTAAAGTCTCGCCACATGGAAGCAGCAGCACCATTTTGGTGGGCAGGTAGTTGCTTCCATACATACATACATGGAATGTAGCCTGTATACTCATGTACCCACTGGCACATACAGACATAACAAAGCTGGAGGGAAATATAAAAATAGATATACTTTAGTTTAACGTGATACTTACACTCAAATGTATCATAGTAAGAACATATCCTTCAAAAAGGGAAGTAAAAACATGACAAATTTTAAAAAAATATTGATATAATAAAAGGCAGTGTCCAATAATGGTGGCTTGCACTTGTTCTTTGCATGCTGCCTTCCACTTAATAAATGAACCCTAGGTCTTACTGACACATGTAAGTACAATATAGGCCAGACCATATGTACTCAAAGGTGAACAACCACATCTGTATACATACATTGGTGAACAGGACCCCTACTGAAAGGTGAAGACATTGGTGGCCAAGGGAAAAAGAAACATTCGGGTTCAGTGGAACTTACCTCCAAAGTTCAGCAGCAAGTCATCTTCACCACCCTCCAGTGGCTTCTTATCTGGCAGCTCCTTCCTCCTTCTCCAGCAGCAGAGTCAGCAGCAGCAGATTCTTCTTCCCCGGGCCCCCTTATAAGTTGAAATCCACTAGGCCTAGGACGACTGTGCCCCAATGATGGTGGCCCTGTGCAGAGTGAGAGAGAGAGAAAGAGAGAGTGAGAGAGACCCCTCTGCCTCTTGCTGAACAACAACTCCCAGAAGGAAGTGAAGTCCAGGTGGGAGGCACTGGGAAATCAGAATAAAGGACAATACACTGCATTCAGCCCGGCAGTGGCAATCTGGTGGGTTAACTCGGTGCAGCAGCCACAGGTAGCCATGTGCACACTTACTAGTTGCAATGCTCACTCAATCTCTCTCATCCCACATGGCAGCAGCAGCACCATTTTGTTTGGCGCGTAGTTGCTTCCATACATACATGCCAACATATTACTTGGGTATAATCTCCCATAATCCCTCTGCTCTGATCAGACCGTGTGGGATGTAGTAGATCCTTCTCCGCTGGTGCAGTAGGTAGAAAATCAGTAAAGCAGAGTAAGTCAGGGCACTGAGGTTGGCAGAATATCATATCACTGGGTTGTCCAAGAGCTGAATCTGAGTCTGGTGGAGAGGTGGGAAAAGATAAGTGGTACTGACTCCCCTCTGTGCTCCTCCATGTTCCACACCAGGCTTTGGTGGTAACTGTTCAAAGCTTTCTCTCCAACCACTTCCAGCTTGTGGAAATTTAATCAGATTCTCCTTCTTGAGTTAAACTCTGAGCTGCAAGGAATGAAATACAGTCCCACTTTCACTTTAATGTCCTTCTCAATCCTCCAGTTATTGACATCATTGTATGGGGAGCAGGTGACCTGTTGCTGGTGGGAGCTCCCACATCCCCTTCATATCTGCACAAAGAGAAGATCTATGTAAGCCTGCAGTCCAGTCATATTTAAAAAGGGAAAGTATTACCAACATTACAGTGGTTTAACAAATCTGCGTCATTTATACTGCCCTGCAAGTGAGAACAGGGGGATACAAAGAGGTTTCTCACTGAGTTTTGTTGCAAGGACCCCTCAAACGGATGGCAGAATAGATTTTCAATGTGCTCTTAAATTCGGCTGCCTGGGTAAATACTCACCTCACAGGGTACGTGTGTTTGTGTGCGAGCGAAGCCAGCAGGGGACAGGTTTGCCAAGAGTGTTCCTGAGAGTAATCTGAGAGCTATAATAAACCTTGAATGAGGGTCTCACAACAAGTGGCCCAGGTTCACCACCCTGAGCCCTCAGCACAGGGAGGGGACAAACCAAAAAATGCAATGGAGCAGGCACTGATACGTGTTTGTATCATTTCGTGTTACAATAGGCTATAGCCTATAACTAAGTGTTTGTAACACAAATCCTGCTGATTGGCTCCTATGGGTTATTGCTCCTGGGAAAGCTTAATATTACATAATACATAACCCCATTTATCGTTCATATTAAGGTCCCTCTATTCTGAAATTATATCTTTCAGTTTTAGGTCCCTCTATCCGGACAAAATACCTTTTAGTTATAGTCAGGGCTGAAACTAGAGGTAGATAGGTAGGTACCTGTTCAAAAGTCTTCTGCTACCCCTAGTCCAGGTGGTTCATTCCCCCTGTTGCTCTCCCCCCTACGTGCCCTTCCCTTCCACTTCATTACTCTCCAATCCATTCCCTTCTTATGCTTTGCTCACACAGGGGGTTGGAGAGTAGCCATCTGGGTGCCTAGGAAACATTGTTGACTTGGTCCTACCCTGGTTCTAGGTTCCTCTATCATGAAACGAATGTCAGAATAAAAAAAGTCTAGAACAGAAAGATAAAACACCATGAGAGAGACATGCCTAAAAAAAATAAAAATAGAAAATCCTGCAAGCATATAAATAAGCTGATTCAACCGAGCATTGGAGTATGTATGTTGGACAAAGTCTTATCACCAATGAGCTGCCAGTAATGCACAGCAGCAACCCCCAAAATAAGCAAGTATGAGAAAAGGCCCAAATACTTCACTCTAGAAGAAACAGGAACAATTGAGAGATAAAGAATGGGGAGAGAGAATAGTAAGCAGATGTACAGGTGCATGAGACCCCAGTAAGGGCTCTTACCTGCGTTCTGGTTTCATGTGTTCAGCTGCAGGGGAGCGCAGGAGTAGACACACTGAATTCTTTTCAATATGGCTATGCTCACACAAATGCATGTAAACGCCAAACTGTGTGAGCACAACCACATTGAAAAGAATTCAGTGCGTCTAATCCTGCGATCCCCTGCAGCTGAATGCATGAAACTGGAACGCATGGGAGCGCAGCTAAAAACGCTCATCTGTAAGAGCCCTAAGGAGCAGCCACAACCAGCAGGATAGTGTAGGTGAGAAGATAGAACAAGTCATTAACTAGATGGTCTCTTCCCTCCTATTACTTCTACTTCCTCCCTCCTACCTGCACTTCTGTCCAGCTGCCACTCACCTGCTCTGCTGACACCCATGAACTTGAGGTAGGACAGGAAAGCCAGGAGGATGAAGAGGAGGATGAAGAAGATGATCACCGACTCCGGCAGCATCAAGTGGAGTGATCAGAGCATTCTCTGGCAACAAAATGGCTTTATAATTTTGCTATAATGCCCACTGTCCTGCACACAGGGCTCAACTACTAATCAGTTGGGTTTTATATACTACACTGACCTTGTACAAAACAGGACAAGGGATAAATATGTGTGGCCCTAATAAGGGACCGGAGACATGCAGCCCCTCAGTATAATCCTATATACACCTATATACTGTGTATTTGTTACTGGATCACTGGCAAAAATAATATAAATGCAAGTTATACACTAAATGGCAGTATGTTGGGAGTTTCCTTAAATGAGAAGGATCCAGGGGTCTTTGTAGATAACAAGTTGTCTAATTCTGGGTCCGTGTCATTCTGTGGCTACTAAAGCAAATAAAGTTCTGTCTTGCATAAAAAGGACATTAACTCAAGGGATGAAACATAATTCTGCCTCTTTATAGGTCCCTGGTAAGGCCTCATCTGGAGTATGCAGTGCAGTTTTGGACTCCAGTCCTTAAGAGGGATATAAATGAGCTGGAGAGAGTGCAGAGACTAAGTGCAACTAAACTGGTTAGAGGGAGGGAAGACTTAAATTATGAGGGGAGACTGTCAAGGTTGGGGTTGTTTTCTCTGGAAAAAAGGCGCTTGTGAGGGGACATGATTACACTTTACAAGTACATTAGAGGACATTATAGACAAATAGCAGGGGACCTTTTTACCCATAAAGTGGATCACCGTACCAGAGGCCTCCCCTTCAGACTAGAAGAAAAGAACTTTCATTTGAAGCAACGTAGGGGGTTCTTCACAGTCAGGAAACAAGCAATTGAGGAAACAGCACACAGAGTTGAATGCAAAAGGGGATATACCCCTATGGATTTATTGTGTCAAACAAGCACAACGTTTCGGGGGCAGGCCCCTTCATCAGGTGATGTGGCAAGCTAATACAAACAGCCCTTAAATAGCCTAAAAGGCCCTCCCACCAACAGGAAAAAAAACGTAAAAAACTTTACTCAAAAAAACATTTTGTTCTTGCAAAAAAGAAATTTTTTTCTCAACAAACATTATTCGAAAAAATGTCCATTTAGATCAATAAGTCCATTCACATTAAGAATCCAAAAAATGGTAAATTAATAAAGAGAAAAAAAAAACAAGTAAATTAATAAAGTGAAACGAACAAATAAAGGTACAAGGCACAAAAAGGTTATACTTTCCCTAATAATGAATTACCTTTCCCTAGGAGAATAATCATGCACAGAAGTTTATGTGAAAGGTAAAAAGATACATAGTCAGTTATCAATCTCCTGCAATATTGAAACATTTGTAAGCGCCATAGTGATTTGTTACAAAAGTTGTAGGTAGCAATATTAGGACATCCTAAACAAACATAGTGAATTGTTGCAAAAGTTATAGGCAGCAGGATAAATTGAACTCTTCATTTAGTCCCCTCGGCATTTGTGTTTGTAACAACCAAATCCAATAACTTTCACGTTGTAACAGTTTTTGTTTTAAATTTTGCCCACTGCTCACCTCCACCCTTTCCAAGATCTGCCAACGTAGTTGTGAGACTCCATGTTGTTTTTCAAAAAAATGTTTAGCCAGTGTAGTTTCGTGTTTAGTATGTTTAGTCAATTTATTTTTATTTCTTTCATCTTCTGTTACATGTTGAAAATTTCGTATAGCTGATTTGTGCTCATTAAGTCGACTTGTTAAGTCTACTTGTTTGGCCAATGTATGCTAATCCACATGGACATTTAATGTAATAAATAACATTCAAGGAATTACAAGTGTGGAATCCCTTTGTATGATGTTGTGTGCCTTTACAAGGGTTTGTAACACAATCACCCCTTATTATGCTGTTACAATGCCCACAGTTACGAAAAGGATAAATTCCAGGGGATACCTTGTCAGATCGAGTCTTGGTTTTTTTGTTCTTAACCATGTCACCAATGTTTCTCCCCCTCCTGTAGGAAAAAGTGACTATAACAGGGAGGCATTGAGGCAATTGCAGAATAGTTCACATTACAAAGAAATTGCGTCTGATCCAACTACTAAGCTAAAGGATGAGGTTAATGTGTTATTATATGCTGCCATGATTGAAGGGATTATAACTGTTGACATGAATTGAATTGTTATTGAGCAAGGAAGCTAAAATTCCGTACATTTATTTTCTTCCTAAAATTCATAAATCCCTTACAGACCCCCCCGGGACGTCCCATTGTATCTAATGTAGCCTCACTATTACAACCTTTAGCGATTTTTGTCGATGTGGCCCTGCAGGATATTCTCCCCACCTTAAAACCCTGTCTTAAGGATACCACTGGATTTCTTACAAGGCTTACTTCAATCTCCAATCCACCTCCAAAAGGTATTCCATGTTCTCTTGATGTACGTGACCTCTATACCTCAATACCACACGAGGAAGGTGTTGAATGTGTACGAACTTATCTTGGTCGTACAACTCTACCCACACATAAAATTAATTTTTTATGCACTTTGTTAGAGTTTGTTCTCACTAAAAATGTCTTTTCTTTTGAAAAAAGGTACTATCTTCAAATACAAGGCTGTGCCATGGGGGCAAACATGGCACCGGCACACGCCAATATTTTTATGGACTATTTCGAACAAACATTTATGTTTTATAACACGGAATTTGCGTGCCATATTCATTCCTACATGAGATTTGTCGATGACACATTTTTTTATTTGGACTGGCACACAGATTGAACTTGAAATTTTTTTTTAATAATGTTCATTCATCCGTAAAATTTACGTTAGAATCTCACCACTCTATGATTCACTTTCTTAATGTGAATATACAATATAGTGACACTGGATTTGTTACTTCCCTATACACTAAACCCACAGATCGCAATAATTGACTTAACCCCACCAGCTTTCACCCTCCTAGTCTCTTTAAGGGTTTACCAAGAAGCCAAATGCTACGTGTAAGGAGAATCACTTCTACTAACGCACTATATGCACAAGAGTCCACAATGATGACCAATAAATTCCTAAAAAAGGGTTATGATCAAGCAGGAATGGAAAAAATCAAAGAAGAGATAGGTGTAATACAGAGGGAAGAGTTAATAAAACAAACAAAAAAATCTAATAATAAGTCTGACCGGGTACCATTTGTTTCTACTTATGACACCAATTCTGTAGTCATTAAAAATACCATCCTTAAACATTGGATGATTTTAAGAAATGACCCCAAATTTGGTAAATTATTTTCTGTTCCTCCAATTTTTTCCTACAGGAGGGGGAGAAACATTGGTGACATGGTTAAGAACAAAAAAACCAAGACTCGATCTGACAAGGTATCCCCTGGAATTTATCCTTGTCATAACTGTGGGCATTGTAACAGCATAATAAGGGGTGATTGTGTTACAAACCCTTGTAAAGGCACACAACATCATACAAAGGGATTCCACACTTGTAATTCCTTGAATGTTATTTATTACATTAAATGTCCATGTGGATTAGCATACATTGGCCAAACAAGTAGACCAATTAAAACACGACTTAATGAGCACAAATCAGCTATACGAAATTTTCAACCTGTAACAGAAGATGAAAGAAATACAAATAAATTGACTAAACATACTAAACACGAAACTACACTGGCTAAACATTTTTTTGAAAAACAACATGGAGTCTCACAACTACGTTGGCAGATCTTGGAAAGGGTGGAGGTGAGCAGTGGGCAAAATTTAAAACAAAAACTGTTACAACGTGAAAGTTATTGGATTTGGTTGTTACAAACACAAATGCCGAGGGGACTAAATGAAGAGTTCAATTTATCCTGCTACCTATAACTTTTGCAACAATCCACTATGTTTGTTTAGGATGTCCTAATATTGCTACCTACAACTTTTGTAACAAATCACTATGGCGCTTACAAATGTTTCAGTATTGCAGGAGATTGATAACTGGCTATGTATCTTTTTACCTTTCAGATAAACTTCTGTGCATGATTATTCTCCTAGGGAAAGGTAATTCATTATTAGGGAAAGTATAACCTTTTTGTGCCTTGTACCTTTATTTGTTCGTTTCACTTTATTAATTTACTTGTTTTTTTTTCCTCTTTATTAATTTACCATTTTTTGGATTCTTAATGTAAATTGGCTTATTGATCTAAATGGACATTTTTTCGAATAATGTTTGTTGAGAAAAAAAATTCTTTTTTGCAAGAACAAAATGTTTTTTTGAGTAAAGTTTTTTACGGTTTTTTTTCCTGTTGGTGGGAGGGCCTTTTAGGCTATTTAAGGGCTGTTTGTATTAACTTGCCACATCACCTGATGAAGGGGCCTGCCCCCGAAACGTTGTGCTTGTTTGACACAATAAATCCATAGGGGTATATCCCCTTTTGCATTCAACTCTGTGTGCCGTTTCCTCAATTGCTTGTTTCCTGTGGACCCAGGGGAGTGCCGTCTCCCTAGAGGACTGAGCACCAGATTATTGCATTACGGAAAGGCCAGGGAGTGCACATGAATTCCTCTTTGACCAGTTCTTCACAGTCAGGACAGTGAGGTTGTGGAATGCACTGCCGGGTGATGTTGTGATGCTGATTCTGTTAATGACTATAAGAGGGACTTGGATGATAATATTGGAGATAAAAAGGCTATTGTGATACTAAACTCTATAGTTAGTACAGATATGGGTATATAGAATTTATGTGAAGATATGGAGGGGTGTGTGTATGGATGCTGGGTTTTCATTTGGAGGGGTTGAACTTGATGGACTTTGTCTTTTTTCAACCCGATTTAACTTCATAACTATGTAACTTGGGTAACTACATGCAAACTTACCAAACATACGGGCACATTACTCCTGTACTCTGCGCAGCACAGAGAGAAATACACAGCAAATAATTATACAGCTTCATATAAGGCAGAGGTGACAGTTGGAAAGCTAGTGCCACCCACTCAGGAACTCACCAGCTCCAATCCTGTTCCACATGAAGTTACCGTCAATATCCCAGAGGTAACCTGCCAAATGACAGAAAATAAGGCACAATACAGGGAGCACTGAGATGCCAGGCTGTATATTGGTATATATTCCCCCAGCACCACCACTTTTGCTTTAGACTGGGGCTCTCATACTGCAGACTCCCCCAAATTATCTACTCCCAGAGCAAGCCCCATGTGTCTGAGGGCTGTCCCACTGTCATACAGAAATAATATTCTTTTCATATAGAGGGATATAAACTTTCCCATAATAGACTTCACCAAACCTATGGGACAGGGAGGCAGCAAATTACTGAGTGTCAGGACACACAGACCCATTAGTATTACACAGACAGACAGACATCCTTACACAACAGCCTGGGGGATACAACAGTCTCCAGAGGCAGCTCCCTAGTCCCAGGAATGTAAGAGCCACTAAATGAAGGTCTATGGTGATCACTAACAGAGATTTCAGAGACACGGCCATCCTGCGGGTACATGTGCCAGGGGGTAGGAATGGAGAGGCAGCGGTGGGGCAAATAAATCAGTACAGACACCACGGGGAATACAGGAAGAAAAACGGGGAGAGTAAGGAATATAGAGATGCTACATCTTGCAAGAAAAGATGGAAAAGGCAGTGTTGTTGGACCTGACTCCAAAATTATCTGTTTATAACTACTGAGCTGATACTGATTATATAGATAATGTACAAGGTACAATGCTACAGACTGAGTTATACAGGGAACTCTGGGTATCACTCGAGTATTATAAAGGATAATGTACCCCCCTACTGTAAATAAGGATATTAGAAGTCAACAAGAGGTTCTGTGACCATATTAAGGCATAAGACTGAAGGCTGAGTTATACAGGGAACTCTGAGTATCACTTATGACTATGTATTATAAGGGATAATATACCCCCACTGTAAATGATAAGGATATGAGAAGTCATTGAAGGGTTATGTGACCATATAAAGGCACAAGACTGCAGGTTGAGTTATACAGGGAACTCTGCGCATCACTCATGTATTAAAAGGTAAATTGAACCCCCTACTGTAAATTATAAGGATATAAGAAGTCGCTGAAGGTTTATGTAACCATATAAAGGCACAAGGCTGCAGGCTGAGTTCTACAGGGAACACAAAGTATCACTTGTATTTTATAAGCAATAATGTATCTCCACTGTAAGTGATAAGGATATGAGAAGTCATTGAGGGGATTTGTGACCATAAAGACACAAGGCTGCAGGCTGAGTTATACAGGAACTCCGAGTACCACTCAAGTATTATAAGGGATAATGTACCCCCTACTGTAAATGATAAGGATATTAAAGGGTTAATGAGGGGTTCTGTGACCATATAAAGGCACAAGGTTGCAGGCTGAGTTATACAGGGAACACTAAGTATCACTTGTATTTTATAAGCGATAATGTATCTCCACTGTAAATGATAAGGATATTATAAGTCACTGAGGGATTCTGTGACCATATAGACACAAGGCTGCAGGCTGAGTTATACAGGGAACTCTGAGTATCACTCATGTATTATAAGGGGTAATGTACCCCCTACTGTAAATAAGGATATTTTAAGTCACTGAGTGATTATGTGACCATATAAAGGCACAAGGCTACCGGCTGAGTTTTATTTATATATATATATATATATATATATATATATATATATATATATATATATATATATATATATATATATATATATATATATATATATATATATATATATATATATATATATCTATTAAACAAGGGAAAGTTGTGCTCACCACTAATTTTTAAAACCATTAGGCGGGGGTGCAATGAGGCTGTGACCACAAAATACATATAGACAAATACAAGAGTCCTCTGCACTCAACCCATTATCAATATATTTAAGACAGAGACATTTTGTGCCTTAAGCTACTAAAAATTTCTTACCCTTTAAACAAAACAGGGATTGTTTGTCCATATATTGCAATATATTTAAGCTGGCCAACTACGTCAAAGTCATCCCATATCTGGCCAGTCCTACGCTCAATTTTCATCTGATTCATTAAGAATTCTATTGCTTCATTATTTCATTTTACAAAGGGACTAAGTTTTTGTGGTCACAGCCTCATTGCACCCCCGCCTAATGGTTTTAAAAATTAGTGGTGAGCACAACTTTCCCTTGTTTGTTATAGTTATGCAGGAGCAGTGACCAGCTCCATGTTGTAGATCCCACCCTTCCCAGCTATAGTCAGGTGATCCCACTGGTGTCTAATAAAAGGGCAGCCAAGTTTGGGAGTTTTACTTTGAAAGCAGCTAGTAAGTTGCAGGTAAAACTTAGTAGGAACATGGGTAGGAAATTTTTTTTTCAGGTGGGGAGAGAGTTGAACTACATCTCTCTCGCTCTGCTGACATTGGTAGATTAACATTCATTTACCTTCATGTGACTCATATCTCGACAGTAATTTCCTGCACGCAATCCGTTCCTCTGTATGGGGCCCTTAACCCATTGGTTGAAAAAATCCTGAACAGGAATCAAAAGAAGAGGGGAAAAATCAGAATGAATATATGTACAATGTTCACATCTCAACTCAGAATTGATATTAAAGTTACTGAAAGAAAGAGTCAGGTCTTTCTCTGTGAAACACACAGAGGACGTAGGGATTTGAACAAACGGGGACATGGGCAGTGTCTCATTCAGCCCTTTCGGGGCCAGGGTCTCCAGGTTCTAGATCCACATAGATTCTTTTCTGGTTAGAAGTAAGTCCTTGTTCCCCACTCTCCTGGGGGTCAATCAACATATGCCTGAACTATGGAAGAGTATGCTTAGATTGTAGCCAATGTTTAGCAACCAGCTGATTCGCTTTGCCCGTGGCCAAGGCTGCTCTTATGGCACTTCTATAGTAGTCCATTCTCTCTCGATATGTTGTGGAGGCTTTACCCACGTAATGTAGTCCACAGGGACACCAGCTCATGTAAACAACATGGTCAGTGGTACACCTTAGTCTGTGTTTAATTGTGAATTTATGTCCTGTCCTTGGATGTGTGAACTGGGAGCCCTGTAACATTCCACCGCATGTGAGACAGTTTGTGCACTTATAGCATCCATTCTTGAGGGGTTTTCCCAACCAGGTCAGTCCGCCTTTCGGATCCGCTAGCACATCTTTAACTACCAGCATGTCACTCAGGTAGGTGAGGTTCAGAGTTAATAATCCGTCAAAGAGTTCTTGATGGGCACACTGGAGGTGCTCCACTGAGTTGCAAAAATCAAATCTGGTTTTTGCCTTACTTTGTTGCTAGTAGCTCATCTTGAGTGGTTTTTCTTGCTCTAACCAGCGGTTCCTCAATAAGATTGGTGTGATACCCCCGATCTTTAAACTGCTCCTAGTGTTCCAATAGCTGTACTTCAGCTGTATCATGATCAGAGTTTCTAATAACTCTCAAAAATTGGGAGAAAAGGACCCCTTGGGACATGTGGGGGAAGGGGGTGGTGGGGACTAGAATAAATCAAACTATTCTTGTCTGTAGGTTTTTTATACAGTGTGGTACCTACTCCCCCAGTTTGTAATTGGTCACATCAAGGTAATTTATCCTTTGCCTGTCATATGACATAGTAAGTTTGATTGGGGAGACCAAGGAGTTCAAAGCCTCACTAAAAGTGATGAGATCACCCTCTGTACCCTTCCAAAAAAATCAGCAGATCGTCAATGTAGCGTTTATAGAATAGAATGTTGCTCCCTCCCAGTGGTAACTGTTTCTCGTATTGTTCCATAAAAATATTAGAAAAGGATGGCGCAACATTCGATCCCATCGCTGTCCCGGAAGTCTGCAGATAAGTATCCTGAAACATAAAATAATTGTGTGATAAAATCCAACAAGGTGACTAAAAATTCAACCGGCGGTAGTCCGCTATGGTGTATTTGCAATGCTTGCCTCCATGCCGCAACTGCCAATTAATGCGGAATGACCGTATACAAGCTAGAAACATCCATAGTGACTAAAAAAAATGTCAGAAGAAATTCTTAGCTCTTTTAGCATTGTCAGAAAATGTTTATTGCCATGTACGTAGTAGTCCATGGCCCGTACAACAGGTTGTAAATGATAGTTTAGGTATATGTCCACCGGTTGCAATAGGGACCCCGTAGCCAAAATAATTGGACATCCAGGGGGGGCAGTGACAGATTTATGGATTTTGGCTAAAGTGTACAGAAAAGGGGTTTTGGGGAAGTCAGTGGTCAAATATTTGCCAGTGTTTTCATCTATCAAACCTCCTAACACTCCCATATACACTATACAGTCTAATTCCTTTTTAAACTTGATGGTGGGGTCCGATCTCAGTTTAGTATAGGTCTTATCAGCCAATTGCCCCAAAATGTAATTTACATAATAATATTTGTCAAGAACCACTATTGCACCTTCTTTATCCGCTTGCCTAATTATTATGTTCTTTTCAGCTTTTAAGGATTTGATGGCTTCTCTTTCAATTCTGGATAGGTTGGAGTGGCTTTTGCTCTTGCTAAGATGTATATTTGAAGAGTCTTTAGCTAAGAGTCGTGTGAAAGTCGAGATGGCCTGTGCAGTATTCGGAGGATCAAACGTACTCTTACTCGTAAAAGGTAATTTTACACCTGGGGACTTATCTTTGAAATTATCCCGCAATTTCAATTGTCTCTTAAAACAGTGTATGTCTTTATATAGTGTAAATGGCTCAGAATAGTTGGTGGGTATGAATTTAAATCCCTTGTTCAATAATCTGACTTCCCCCATTGTTAGCGTTTGTTGGGAAAGGTTCACAATTACACTCTTACAGGCTGTCTCCCGTAGACTCCATTTTATCCAAATCTAAACATTTAAAAATTATTTCCTTTTACTCTGTAATAATAAAACAGTAGCTTGTACTTGATCCCAACTAATCCTTATTGAAGGCAAAACCAGACTATTGGGTTTATTTAAAGGCACATTTATCAAGGGTTGAATTTCGAATTCATGTGAGTTTTTTTTAAACTCCCTTAAATTCAGATATATTCTAAATTCAACGGGGGGGGAGGTATAAGAAAAAAAAAGCTATCTAAAACTTTGAATTCTCGCCGAATTCAAGTTTTATGTCGAAAAAAAAAACTTGAATGTCAGGAAGGCTACAAACATCTCCAAATAGAGACTGGAACTCTCCCATTAACATACAGTAATTCGGGAGGTTTTAGGCGGCGAATAGTCAAATTCAAATTCTTAATGGGCCAGAGTTTGATAAATCTCGAAAATCGAATTTGAATTTTTTTTAAAAAACTTGAATCGAATTTGGATAATTCCCTAGTCAAATTTGACCATAAAATAATTGAAAATTAGAATTTTTAATTTGACCCTTAATGGTTTTCTAGTAGAGTTAAGATATGAAGATCCAAATTACGGAAAGATCTGTTATCAGGTATATGTCTTGAATGCGAGCATGTGAGAAGGTAATGAGAGAAGAGTGTGAGAAGGTAATGAGAGAAGAGTAGCAGGTCAGTAGAGGAGAATAGTAAGTGGTTGGGTGAGTATCTAGAGATGAGTTCAGAGACGTAGGGTGGGGCAGAGTTATGTGGTGCTTCAAATGTCAGGCTTAGTTTGAATTTTATTCTGAAAGGTAGTGGAAGACAGTGTAGGGATTGGCAGAGTGGAGTGGAAGAGGAGAAGCGGTTGCTGAGGTGTAGAAGCATGGCGGCAGTGTTCATTGTGGTCTGGAGAGCTGACAGTCTCTGGTGGGAAAGCCAATTAATAGAGAGTTACAGTAGTATAGACGTGATATGATGAGAGTGAATGAGAACTTTGGTGGCATCTTGGGTGATAAGTATTTTGGAGATGTTCCTTACTTGAGGCTATCTTGGCATCAAACGTATGTTACACTTAAACCCCAATATAAAGGGGGCTCTCTTTTTAGGTGTGCTGCCTGTGGATCAGAAGGAAATGCTGCCTGCAGCAACCTTTCCATTGCCATGAAGATGCCAGGACAGAAAAAGGGATTTATACTTACGATAAATTCTTTACCAGTAGGCCCGAACTGTCAGTGCAGACCAGTGGGTTAAGTGTGGGTTCACCTCTGGAGGCAGGACAGAAGAATTGGTCTCTTGGCCCCTCCCTCTGGTTATATAGGCTGGCTCCACCTCTGTTTCCCCAGTTCTGTTACAAAGCTTAGTGAGGTGATTAGGAGACAGCAAGTAGGAAGGAAGGTCAAGAGACAATAGTAGGAAAATAACACATGCAGACATACATCTATAATTTTTTATGAGAGTCCTCTCACCCATACTAAAATCAGCCTGGGTGGGACTAACTGCACTGACAGTTCGGGCCGACTAGAAAAGAATTTATCTTAAGTATAAATCCCTTTTTCTCTAGTCAGCCCTCCTGTCAGTGCAGACCAGTGGGGACGTCCAAAAGCTGTCCCATAATTGTAACAGGGTGGGAAGGCTGAAGAATTTAGTCATGAATTATGCAACTGCAGCTTTATACTGGGTGAAGCCCATGTGACTGCGTTACATATCTGCTCTGGTGTAGCTAGGTTCTGAAGTGCCCATGAAGTACTTTGTGCCCTTGTAGAGTTGGCTGCCACCCTGAATGGCAGTTGTTTCTGGCTAATAATGTAGGCTTGGTTAATAGTCACTACTAGCCATCTGGCAATAGTTCTCTTGGAAACTGCTAGACCTTCATGCGTTGGAGCATAGGAAACTAGGAGTGAATCTGAACGTCTAAAAGTAGTTGTCCTTTTATGTAGATGGTAATTGCCCGTACTACATCCAGCTTGCGCAGCTGTTTTTCTTTATCGTTCGTTGGATTTGGACAAAATCATAGGAGAACAATATCTTGGTTGATATGAAATCTCTATACAACTTTTGGTAAAAACCCCGGTACTGTCCAGAGGACTGCCTAGTCATTGTGGACTACCAGCCATGGCACTTTACATGACAATGTCGCTATCTCGGAAACTCTTTTGGCCGAAGTAATAGCAATGAGAAAATCGTCTTTAAGTGTTAACCATTTCAGGTCGCATGTGTAGAGTGGTTTGAAGGGTGCTTTCTGCAGTACTGACAGTATTAAGGTTAAGTCCCACGGGGTGTAGGGTCCCTAAAAGGAGGCCTAATCATTATGGCTCCCTGCAGGAACTGTTGGATATTGGGATGGTCAGCCCATTTGAATTGGAATAACATCGCTAAGGCTGATTTAAGATTACTAGGTGCTAAACCTTTCTGAAATCCGGAGGATAAAAAGTCAGTTATTACTTAGTCAGCTTCCTAGTTGAGTACTCCGGGTATAAATACTGCTGATATGGTTGGTACATGTTGTGCGGCCCAAGTCATAACTTTTGCTACCTCCTGCATTGCAAGTTTGCTGTGGGTCCCTCCTTGTTTGTGTCCGTGGTTGCTTGACTCTGTGACTGTGCTTTGAGTAGTAGGTCGTCCAAATATGGTAATACATGAATTCTCATTGTTCTTAAGTGTTCTGTCATTGGAGCTAGCACTTTTGTGAAAATTCGTGGTGCAGTGCAAAGACCGAATGGGAGAGCCACGAATTGAAAGTGGTGATCTCCGACTGCGAGTCGGAGGAACATCTGTGATTTGGGAACATGAAGATAGGCATCCTGGAGGTCGCTCGACGTCATGAAGCAGTCGGGCTCCATGAAGGCTATTGCTGATCTGACCGATTCCATCTTGAATTTTTGGCTGTGAATAAATTTGTTCAGTTGTTTTTGTCAGGGCCCGAAGGCACAGTTGGAGTGCGGACCTAAGAGGAGACAGTTCTTAAGTTCAGTTCGCGGTACAAAGGGATGAGGCAGAAGAGTGGTCGTAATCCAGGCAAATGATCGGTTCAGGCGGCGTAGGTTCAGTAACGAAGAAACAGGCAAGGTCAATAAACGAGAGTCAATACACGAAATAACACACCCAGGAACTTGTAACAAGACCTATACTCGGGCACTGGTGAGTTCTGGAAGCTGCCTTAAATAGGCCAATGGTTGGCGCCAATTTTGGACGCGCTGGCGTCAGACGCAGACGCTGACGCATTGGCGTCAACGTCCTGACGCATTGGCGTCAACGTCCTGACGCATTGGCGTTGACGTCCTGACGCCCATTCTGACGCCGGCGACCAATCGCAGGACGGGAGGAAGCTGGCGTCACAGTACTGCGACCATCAGGGGCCATGTGGGAAGACAGGAATCCACCATCTTGGACGCCATCTTTGGTAAGAATCCCAGTTTCCATTACAGTACCCCCCTCCTTAGGGGGGGCCTCAGGACCACCGTGGCTGGGACTGGAAGGGAACTGTCGGTGGAATTTCCGGACAAGAAGAGGAGCGTGGACATCTGAGCTCTTAACCCAAGAACACTCCTCAGGACCGAATCCCTTCCATTCAATTAAGTACTGTAAGCCCCCTCTGGATAACCGAGAATCCAGGATCCTCTTCACTTCGAATTCTTGGTGGTCATCAACAAGAACAGGAGCTGGGGAGGAAGAAGAAGAAGAAGAAGAGGACACAGCAGGTTTGAGAAGAGAGACATGGAAAACGTTGGGTATCCGCATTTCTGGAGGAAGCTGCAGACGAACGGCCACAGGGTTGATGACTTCAATGATGGGGTAGGGACCAATGAATCTGGGACCAAGTTTGGGAGTAGGGATCTTCAAACGAATATTTCGGGTAGAAAGCCAGACTTTATCCCCTGGAACATAGGGGGGAGAAGAAATTCTCTTCTTGTCAGCAAACTTTTTCTGCGTTAAAGAACTTTTTTCCAGATTAGCAGAGATAGCATGCCAAATGGCAATCATGTGGGCAGCTTGGTCGTTGGCAGCAGGAACGTTGGTGAGCAGCAGATCCTGTGGGAATGCCAGCGGATTTAGACCATAAACAGAGAAGAAAGGGGATTTCTGGGAGGAAGAATGCTGAGCGTTGTTGTGGGCGAATTCAGCCCAAGGAAGAAGATCCGACCAGTCGTCTTGGCACAGAGATACATGGCAACGAAGGAACTGCTCCAGGGCCTGATTAACTCTTTCTGCTGCTCCGTTGGATTGTGGGTGGTATGCTGAAGAAAATTGAAGAGAGATATTGAATGCTTTGCAGAGAGATCTCCAGAATTTAGAAACAAACTGGGAACCCCGATCAGAGACAATTTCAGCAGGAAAACCATGAAGACGAAAAATATGTAGGATGAACAGTCTGGAGAGTTCCGGAGCAGAGGGAAGTTTTTGAAGAGGAGTAAAATGGGCCATCTTGCTGAACCTGTCGATCACGACCCAGATGACGGTGTGGCCAGAAGAAATTGGAAGGTCGACAATGAAGTCCATTGCTAAATGTGTCCATGGCCGGGATGGAATGGGCAAAGGCAGAAGCAATCCCTTGGGAGGGGAATGTCCGGACTTGGAAACGGCAAAAGTAGAGCAGGAGGATACAAAGTCTTTAACATCCTTTCTCAAGGATGGCCACCAAACTAAACGAGACAAGAGCTCCGTCGTCTTCTTAATCCCAGGATGACCAGCTTGTTTAGAACTATGGGAATGGGATAGGATGGAGTGGCGAAACTCAGGAGGAACAAAGGCAACGCCCAAAGGAGTCTCAGTAGGAGCAGAGGACTGTGCAGACAATAATTGAGAGGCCAAAGAGGGAAGTAAAGCAGCGACAATCTTAGAAGATGGGACAATAGGTTCAGGATCTTCAGAATTAGGATCTTCAGAAATAAAACTTCTGGATAGAGCATCCGCTTTCTTATTTCTGGAGCCAGGACGAAAGGTAATAACAAAATTGAAACGTGAGAAGAAGAGTGCCCACCTGGCTTGTCGAGGATTGAGGCGTTTAAGAGTTTGGATATATTCAAGATTTTTGTGATCTGTGAAGATGGTTACAGGGACAGACGAACCCTCCAGCAGATGTCTCCACTCCTCTAGAGCTAACTTAACAGCTAACAACTCACGATTTCCCACGTCATAGTTCTGCTCAGGAGAGGAAAACTTTTTTGAGAAGAAAGCGCATGGATGTAATTTCCCATCAGAAGAAGATCTTTGCGAGAGTACTGCTCCAGCACCGACATCAGAGGCATCAACCTCAATGAAGAAGGGTTGAAGAGGTTCAGGGTGTCGAAGAATCGGGGCAGAAGAAAAAGAGTCTTTAAGAGTCTTGAAAGCTTCCAAGGCTTGCTGGGGCCAATGTTGAGGTTTCCCGCCTTTACGGATAAGAGAAAGAATTGGAGAAATCTTGGAAGAGAAGCCTTTAATAAACTGTCTGTAGTAGTTGGCAAATCCTATGAACCTCTGAATAGCTTTGACACTGGTGGGAAGAGGCCATTCTTGAATAGCGGAAACTGTAGCCGGATCCATCTTAAAACCTTGTTGGGAGATGATGTAGCCAAGGAAAGGAATGGAAGGAACCTCAAAAGTGCACTTTTCCAGTTTGGCAAACAGGTTGTTCTTTCTTAGACGACAGAGGACTTCACGAACTTGACACCGGTGTTCTCCAAGACTCTTAGAAAAAATAAGTATGTCATCAAGGTAGACAACCACACTTTGGCCCAGAAGATCACGAAAAACATCATTAACTAGTTCTTGAAAAACTGCTGGAGCATTGCAGAGCCCGAAAGGCATGACGAGATATTCATAATGACCGTCCCGGGTGTTGAAGGCGGTCTTCCATTCATCCCCCTCACGAATCCGGAAGAGGTTATAAGCCCCCCGAAGATCCAGCTTGGTAAAAATATTGGCACCCTTGAGTTGGTCAAAAAGTTCGGAAATGAGGGGAAGAGGGTAACGGTTTTTTACTGTGATCTTGTTCAGACCCCGATAGTCTATGCAAGGCCGTAGACTGCCATCTTTCTTCTCTACGAAGAAGAATCCTGCTCCAGCAGGGGAGGTAGAAGGACGAATGAAACCTCTCTGAAGATTCTCTTGAATGTAAGATTTCATTGCGGCAGTCTCAGAAGGGGAAAGAGGATATGTGCGGCCACGAGGAGGCATGGAGCCAGGCAAGAGTTCGATAGGGCAGTCATAGGGCCTGTGAGGAGGAAGAGTTTCGGCAGACTTTTTGTTGAAAACATCCGAGAAGGCTTGGTAAGCATGAGGCAAAGAACAATCAGAAGACACAGCAGAGACTTTAATGACAGACTTGATAGGAAGGCAATTCGACTGGCAGAAGGAACTCCAACGAGAAATTTGAGTAGAGGACCAGTCAATAACCGGGTTATGTTTGCGTAACCAGGGTAATCCGAGCACGACTGGAGTTGACGGACAGTCAATCAAAAGAAAAGAAAGTCTCTCAGAGTGCATGGTGCCTACTTTAAATGATAACTCCGCAGAAGACTGTGTAATGAAGGCTGACGTCAGGGGCCGGTCGTCAATGGCAAGAACCCGGAGGGGTATAGGCAGGAGTTGAAGAGGTAATGAATGTTTCAAGGCAAAGTTCTTATCCAAGAAATTCCCAGCGGCACCGGAGTCAAGGAAAGCATGGGAAGGGATGGTCTTGGAATGGAGCAAAATCTGCACAGGAAGGAGGAACCGATGTTCAGGGGATGGGGAAGAACATTCAATTCCGCCCAGATAAGCCAAATGACCACAGGGTAGACTTCTTCCCGGCTTGACAGGACACTCATTGGCAAAGTGAGTCTTGCCCCCGCAGTAGAAACAGAGTCCAGCGGCCCTTCTGCGCATCTTTTCCAGTTCGGAGAGGCGATCTCGTCCCAACTGTAACGGTTCTTCATAAAGGAGAGACGAAGAAGTAGCAGGAGGAACTGAGGAAGGAGCCGTTGCAGGACTAGTAAGCAGGGGTCTTTGGAAGCGTGGAGCCAGAACGGGTTGGGATCTCTGGGGCTTCATCACACGCTCGCAGTCAGCTAGATGTTCCCTTTGCCGGGTATCCACTTTTACAGCCAAAGCAATCAAATCAAGTGGGGAGTTCTCGGGAGACCAGATCATTCTTTAACCGCATAGCAAGGCCATTGTAGAAAGCGGCATGATAGCCGTCATTATTCCAGGACGTCTCGGCAACCAATGTGCGGAATTCAATTGCATATTCAGGAACTGAACGAATTCCCTGCCGAATCTGGAACAGGCGTGCAGATGCAGAAGCGGTGCGGCCAGGGGCATCAAACACCGTGCGAAGGTCTCGAATGAAAGCTCTGGAATCATCAATGAGTGGATCCACCTTTTCCCAAAGAGGAGAGGCCCATTCCAGAGCCTTCCCGGTCAGTCGGGTAATCATGAATCCCACCTTGGCACGTTCGGAGACATACTGTCCGGGAAGCAAGGTAAACCGGATTTCACATTGAATGATAAACCCTCTACATGCTTCTGGGTCTCCAGCGAAAAGCGGTGGAGCCGGGATACGGAGCTCAGAGATCTGAGCTGGAACCACTGGCACCGGAACCGGAACAGAGGCAGAAGTCGTAGGACTGAGAGCGGACAACTTCGCCAGGATCAACTCCAGTGCTTGACCACAGTTAGATTGCTGCACTTCGTAGGCCCTCATTCGCGAAGCCAATCCATGAAGGGCTCGGCCAACGTCAGGCTGAACTTGAGCCTCCTCAGCGGGGTCCATGGCCCGAGTATACTGTCAGGGCCCGAAGGCACAGTTGGAGTGCGGACCTAAGAGGAGACAGTTCTTAAGTTCAGTTCGCGGTACAAAGGGATGAGGCAGAAGAGTGGTCGTAATCCAGGCAAATGATCGGTTCAGGCGGCGTAGGTTCAGTAACGAAGAAACAGGCAAGGTCAATAAACGAGAGTCAATACACGAAATAACACACCCAGGAACTTGTAACAAGACCTATACTCGGGCACTGGTGAGTTCTGGAAGCTGCCTTAAATAGGCCAATGGTTGGCGCCAATTTTGGACGCGCTGGCGTCAGACGCAGACGCATTGGCGTCAACGTCCTGACGCTTTGGCGTCAACGTCCTGACGCATTGGCGTTGACGTCCTGACGCCGGCGCCCATTCTGACGCCGGCGTCCATTCTGTCGCCGGCGACCAATCGCAGGACGGGAGGAAGCTGGCGTCACAGTACTGCGACCATCAGGGGCCATGTGGGAAGACAGGAATCCACCATCTTGGACGCCATCTTTGGTAAGAATCCCAGTTTCCATTACAGTTTTAGGTTGAGGACTGGGCGGTATGTCCCTTCTTTCTTTGTTACCAGAAAAATATTTGAATAAAACCCTCTGAATTTTTGATGCTCTGGAACAGGAATAATGACTTCTGCTTGTTGTAGTGACAATACTGTTGACAGTAAGGCCTGTTGCTTGTGTGGCGGTACAACTGATGGGATAAACCATGTTCTCCTATTGGTTGATCTGTTTTGTTGAGCTATCCTCCCTCTCTTTCCTAGTGGAAGGAAAGTACTTTCCCCTCCAGTGACATCTGTGATAATTTGTTTAAGATCCGGACCAAATAAAGATTCACCTGTATAGCGTAGTCCGAGTAGTTTATTCTTTGGGGCTGTGTCGCCTGACCAATGGCGTAACCAGAGCGCTCGTCTGGCAACTACCACACTGGCTGTAGATCTAGCAGCTAAGGGACAATCTCCAATGCTGAGTCAGCTAGGAAAGATATAGCAGTGTTAAGTCTATTGATATCCCATTCTAATTTCTGAGCAGAGGTAGGTGGATTGTGTGTTATTTCCTGTGCCCAGTGCTTTGCTGTGCGGGCTAAACCTGCTGCTGCTGTAGCTGGTCTTAGGATTGCTGCTGACTGTGTATATGCCCTTTTGAGGGCGGACTCTAACTTTTTATCCATGGGGTCCTTGAAGGCTACTTCTTCAGTTGGGAGAGTAGTTTGTTTTGAGAGTCGAGAGATTGCTGAATCTACTCTGGGTGGTTTATCCCATACTCAGGTACTGGATAAGTGTCATAAAATCGTTTGTCTAGGGTACATCACCTAAAGGGTTGTCCCCACTCTGTATCCATAGTCTAAGTGATGGAATTAAACATGGGAAAAACCCTTGCTTTCTTTTGGTGGCCTCCCAAAACGTTATCCACTTTTGAGACTGACAGATTCATCTTTTATGTCTAGTGTTTCCATCATCTCTCTAAGCAATTTCTTTGCAATATCTGGTTTGGCAAAGGAGATTTGATCGGAATCTGATTCACTATGCGTGTCATAGTCAAGCTGTTCAGATGCTTGAACTTCAGAATCATGAACTGAAATTGCATCAATAGTATGAGAAGGTACTTCTTCACTGTCAGAAATATTAGGTGACTCATTAGCTCTAAGCTTTCTGGTTGATTGCTGAGGGGTGGAAGGTTGAAATGTGGTTTTTATCCAGTCTAGAAAATCCCCTACCTGTGGGGGAAGTTATGGAGTGGATATAGTATCAGGTATATTGAGCCTTGCAGGGGTGGCTATGTCCTCCTGCGATTGGGCTTCATCATTACAGTGTACTTGCACCATGGCAAAATTAGTCTCTACAGAATATCCTGAGGAGATAGTTTTGGTGGCTCAGTAGGCATACAATCTGAACAGTATGTAGTGTCCGATTTTCTGAGAGTATGTTTGCATTTTTTGCATTTAACTGGCTTTTCAGGTTTCTTGGCTGATTCTTGGTTTTCTTGTTGATTTGGCAGCTTGAATACCTTCCCTCAGATCCCTTAAGGAACTGGATCTTTCCATTATGGGGTACTAATTTATACTGCACAGCTTGTAACAAGTCAATCGCTGTGACTCCTTTAATTGAATAAGTAGTAGGACTCACAGTATCAGTCCCTCAAAACTAATTCAGCAAGATGCGCGTCTCTGTGCTCAGTTCAGCTCAGTGCGGTATAGCAAATTGAGGCACACAAATTACTTCATCACGTCGTGCGCCATCGTTTTGCGCAATTTCGCCAAAACCGAAGCGCATCACGGAGAGTCCTGCGCCCTTAACCAAGATGGCGCCTACTGACTTCACTTGCACATTGAAACAGCAGTCGCAACTGACCCGTTCACTGTACTCCCAGTCTGAGGAGTAAGAAGGCCTGGAGGTAACACCGAGTACCTATTAGAGAAGTGTCAGACACGGGAGCATATTTACAGGCTCAAGCCCTGCGTGTTTCACAGGCCCCCCGTTGTGTATATGATCTACAAGCCTTATGTCCAGGACACACTGCATACATACCCAGGTGCTGTGCCCATTATTCGCCTGCTGGGCCTGTTGGTAGCCTTGCATACCTTGCCCATATACCCCAGTCTTGAGACATATTCTGACAAGGGTGCAGGATTCCTCTATTCCACTTCCTGTAAATGCCAGCAAGGAAGGAATAGGAAAATATCTTGGCATAGATCCTGTCAAGGGTGCAGGATTCCTCTATTCCACTTACTGCAAATGCCAGCAAGGAGGGAATAGGAAAATATCGTTGGGAGACAACACTGCATGCCTCCTTGTTGAGCTGTAAGAAATAATTAAAATAATAAAGAGAAGCTTGTTGATATGTCCTTCACCTCCAAGGCAGGACAAAAGAAATGGGGAAACAGAGGTGGAGCCAGCCTATATAACCAGAGGAAGGGGCCAAGAGACCAATTCTTCTGTCCTGCCTCCAGAGGTGAACCTACACTTAACCCACTGGTCTGCACTGACAGGAGGGCCGACTAGAGAAACAACCCTTAAGGTGGTCATACATGGGACGATAAAAGCTGCCAACAGAAGGAGTCAGCATTTTATTGGCTGTGCATGGGGCTCTTCAACTGGCTTCCCCTATTGATATCTGGCTGAAAGTCAGGCAGATGTCGATCGGGCAGGGATAAAAATCCAGTTGGATCACAGACTGAATCAGTTTGTTGATGCGGTCCTGCGATTTGACTGTCCATATTCCTTATATTATGATCCAATCGTTGGGCCCCAAGTGAACATATCAAGGAGAGATCCGATAGATTGGAGACATCGCCAAACTATAAGATCTCTCTGTGTGTGGCCACCTTTAGTCTGTCTGTTAAACACAATTCTATCAAGGAATGCCTTTAACCAAAAACAAGTTCAAAAATTTGCAACCACCGAAAGATCAGATCATCCAACTCTGCGTGTGGGGTGAATAAAGACAAACAACATTGTTTTACTAAAAGAATAGACTTTATTAAGCACTGTAAGTCTCTCTAACTGGAAACCAAGCTCCTCCATAAACATTCCTAGACATTCTGCATCGTAAGGTCACCTTCTCAGCAACAACTGACATTCCCAGAGTTTAACCGTTCTAACTTACATTGATAAACTATTGGAGATGCTGGGAGTAGGGATTACAGGACGGGAAGATTTGGGAAGTGGGAAATAGTTACACAATTACCCATCCACTAAACAGGTGACTAGCAATAAAGGGGATTTATTAACAGGGAAGTAAATAGAATCCAGAAGCAAAAAAAAAAAAAAAAAAGTTTTTTTTTTTCATTTGTAAATAACACAGACAGTATCCGTTAAACATGAAGTACTAACAAATATCATCATTATCGCAGTGAAAGGTATTTCCTAGCTAAAAATGTTTTGTTTTTTACTAAAGAAACTTACTGAAAGCAGAAATTTATATGAAATTAGGTTCAACGGGGAGCAGGGGGTACAATATATATTTATACCTCGAAAGGCAGTGATGGTTCCTTCCGAAGGCTCGTTTTCTTGAAACGCGTAAGCGTTTAGTTACCACTAAACCAGGAAAGAAGAAGCGTATCACAAAGTACATGTGTAGCAGATACAGATGGGTCAGATATACACCCTACAGACTTCGGTGCAAGGAGAGGACGTTTTTTTTTTTTAGGTTTTTTTTTAGTTTTTTTAATTATATTTTTCTTACGTTCAAATCTGAACAAGAAAAAACGAGTGTGTTAGTTGCTTTTTTTTTTTTATATACTTAGCACATCTAAAAATCCTTTAAAAGACACAGATAACTCGGCATTATAAGTGTTATGATTAATCTCCAGGGCTACGAAATTCAAAGAAAATTATATATGTAAAAAAAAACCCCTACGTTAGGAAATCGAAGCAAAGTTTAAGGGGCTGCTCTGTAACCGAGGGACATAGAAGCGCATTATTAAAAATGCTGATGTCACAGGATGATGTCATTTTTCGTTACAGGAAGCACCAGACGTTTCTCCGCCCTAAACATGCCATTGGGGCAAACAGACCAGTTTAATGATCTTCAGACAAGTGGCCACAAAAAAAAAAAACGTAAGTTCGACAGGATAATAGGTGGTACAATTGCCTTATGGGCCCCATAATTAAAACGAGCGCAGTGAACGCACTGCTGGTGCTCGGTGATGTTTTGTTAGATTTAAAGGACCCTTTAAAATGTTTCAAAGCGTGGATATGGATCCAGCCGCTTGTGAAAATGAGGCCAAACAGTGTGTGCGTTAGACTTTTTGTTTGTTTGAAGCACCAACCCTTGTACAATGTAAGAGACTCTGCAAATGAGCCCTACCAATATGTATAGGCTGGGGGCAGGTTTTTAGGAACTAAACAGATACATATTTAAGTGACTATAATAAAGAACAGTGTTATATAAAAAAAAAATGTAACTGCCCCCTATTAACCCTTAAGTAAAACCTAGCTGGGTAACTGAACAATGCTTACAGAAATAAAGCTACTAATCTTCTACATAATGGGTTTTTTTTTTCAATTCTATTAAACCGTCACTTCACATTCAGGGGAGGCGAAACCTGCTGTTTCCCCCTAACTGCCAGAAGTCCGGCAGATACAGCTGTGTGCCCCCAAACTGGCGAAGGCATGCTCGCTTTCGGGGACGGTGCTGAAGTGGAGATCTAAACGATTATGTGGTACTACAATAATTAGCAAACAACCTTGATTGAACATCAGAGTATAGTTAGTGAAAGACTAAACATGCCATGATAAAGAGGAAAGATTGGCTGTATCCCCCCCCCCAATATCAGCTAAATAAATGTGTACAATAAATGTAAGGTTCAAACGTACAAAAATGTGTATTTTTCTTTGTTTTTCTTTTTTTTTTTTACTATTACTATATATTTAAAAATCAAGACAGCAATAAATGGTTGATAATTAAAAAGTGGATGTTTCGGTATGATCAAAATTAGTCAATTGTGAAACATTGTTAAAGAACAAATAAAAAGTAAGCCGGTTAAAACAGCTTAAAAAATAAAAGGATATCACATGCCAAATAAACTGAGCAGGGGCCGCATGTGACACCCTGAGATCAGGACAGGTTCCCCCCCTTTCGTTTGCAGGGTGGCATTGTCAGTATCGGTAGTATCGGTAGTCACTAACCATGGTAAAAAAAAAGAAAAATAAGAATTCTCCAACTGGGTAGAACTCAAAGTCCATTCCGTGGTGGAACTGAGATACGAAGTTAAGCAGAGGAAAATAGTCATAATTCCCCAGGAGTTGTCTGAGAACGATGCTTTAAGAAATCCCAGCAAATCGGGGCATCGCTAAATGCCAACATCAGTAGAAAAGCTCGGTATTGTCTTTTAGAACTGTGACAACACCGATGTCCAAGGTCGCTGGAAGAGTATCTCTAATGACCGACAGAACCGTCACATTCGAGACCTTCCTTCTTTTTGTATTACATTGGAACAACACACATTTGTAATCAGAGCCACAACACTGGCAACGACTCCAGCCTCTTGCTGGATCCGCCCGAGTATTAACTTGTTTTACCGGGATGGGAACAACTCAACAAGTAATATACATATATATATATATAGATATATAACAAAAATGTATTTTAACAGTGAATAGAAGTGGAAACTGGTGGCATTGTGTAAGAAACCATTATTTGTGTTGGACAGACACGGCAAGTGCTTCCACTGAGGTTCAAGAAGACTTTAACTTGTGTCCAACATTCCAGACTATGTGTTTGATTTATTGGTATTCCCAGCATCCTTTGCCTCGGCATGAGGACAGCTGTAAGAAGCAGTGCCCGTCGTTTCTACCCAACTAATGGGAAAACAAAAAAGTAGCAGAAGTCCTTCCAAAAACCTTAAGATATTCCCCCACGTAGTGCCCGGGAAGCAGCAAGTGCAAAAAGAAACATAACAGCACAGCCCAAAACAACACAGACGACTACGGCGTGGGAACCAAGAGGTGTCTGGGATTATACATAGTCAAGAGGATAGTTGAAGACCTAAATGAGGCATTTAGGGTGAAAGGGTAAAATCACTTGGAGAGGCAACACCTAGAGGCACATTTATCAAGGGTCAAATTTCGAATTCATGCGAGTTTTTGTTTTTTTTAAACTCCCATGAACTCTATATCCGACCAATTGAAATGTATCAATAAAATCTAATTTTATGAATAGAATCAACCCGAAAAACTCAAATCGAATTTTAAAAACTCGATTCATGTTGAATGTCAGGAAGGCTGCAAACAACTCAAAATTGATCCCAGGATGCCTCCCATTGACTTAAAAAGCAATTGGGCAGGCTTAAGGTGACGAATAGTCGAACTAAAATTCTTCAAGGGCCAGAGTATGATACAGTTAATCTCGAAAATCACTTTAGAATTAGAATAACTCCCTAGTAGAATTTGACAGTTTTGACCATAAAAAAAAAAAGTGAAAATTCGAATTTTCAATTCGACCCTTGATAAATCTGCCCCTACTGTCAGCAGCAAAGCAACCCCATATCTGGCCAGAAGAGGGAACAGGCAGAAAACTAGGTAACACTATATGGAACAGCAGCTAGTTTGGCCAACATATTCAGTATAATGTCCTGAAGGCTGCACTGTTAAGCCATACATGCTGTTGCCTATCCCATCCATTCAAACTAAGCGTTTAACAGTAAACTGAGGACATGTCTAAGCTGTAAAGCTTCTAAAGTTGGTGGGAGTGGGTCTGCTGGTCCTCTGCCAAACATGCTGCAGGCCTCCTGCTTGGGATGAAACGACAAAGACTCTCCTCCAATCCTTTATTAGCGCCTAAATCAGGCATAGGCAACCTTTAACATTCTACCATGTGTTTCCTCTGCTCTTTATCATTCACTTTGGGGTAGTGGCTAGGGCACATACTTTTTTCTGGCAAGGGAGCAAAAGTAACTCAAATGACAAGGTGCAACAACAAAGCAGCAGCGCCATTAAGCAAACTGCCCGTGGGCTGAAACATATCGTCACTAAAAATGCCTAGAACGATGTATGGAGGAAACGCACTATGCAAGTGGCGACTCAAACGAAGATGGAAGCCATACATGTGAAATACGTTCAGCTGAATCCCCTTGACCTACAGACGCACAACAAGGATTGGAGGCAAGTCTAAGTGGACCACGGCCTGGGACATGCAGCTTTGGAATGCTCTTAAGCTTGGGGCAGAAAGTGCTTGTTGGTCACCAGAGTGAAGTCAGGTAGCTGTGTCACATTACACAGGTATCAGCAGAGCGACACACTGAACAAGTGCTCAAGCAAGGAAACCGCTACTGTAGTTTGTTTTACACCAATTATAGAAGAGTTTTAAAAAAAAAAAAAAAAAAAATCCTTTGAGAGATGTGGGCAATGCACATGGTTTCCAAATGCAGCGCTACAGTTGCCCAGCGCTGTTAAAAGATTTCCAGGTCCGGAGTTAACAGGACAGAAAAAAACCCACAAACCTACCCCTCAGCAGCAGCAGCAGCGTTCCCAAGGAATACTGGTTCTGCTTAGGATGCAAATGTGGCGTTATCTAAATATATTTATATGTTACATAAATAGATTTTGCTTTCCTTTCTCTGTACATAAAGCCCCTGCACATATGTGTATTCACAATACATGCAGCGTGTCTCATTAGACAAGCTCTGGATACACGTACTCGGCATATTTTGGATCTGCCGTTGTATACCGGCAGCCAACACGTTACATACATTCATTCACATTACAGCTTCATCGCACCACCAGGGTCATGTTCAGTAGGATGCTAAGCAAGGATTTGCTTTCCCTTCTACCAATGAAAGGTTGAAGAGGAAAGAATGTGCCTATACATGTAACTAGGACTTGTGTAGACAATTTATTCTGCCTATTTTTCGAATAAAAAAAAAAAAAATGATGGCTCCTGGACAATTTATAAGCAATAATGGATGCATGCTTTGTCATTTGTTCGGATCATCTGTGTATAAACAAACTCCTCCCTTGAAATAAGAAGCAGCTTGTTACACCAAGGGCGTATCTAAAGCAGGCCATAGATGCAAAGATCCGATCGTTCGAATCCTCGATTCGTACGATTTTCGGGCTGTTTATGTGGAGAGTCCAGACATTTTTCGTCCCACGGAGATCGGTCGTTTGGACGATCGGCCAAGTTAAAAGATTTCTGTCGGCTACCGATAATTTCTCTGCGTGTATTTTCAGTGGGAGACTGTCAGCAGCTTTTGTCGGACCTAACTTTCATACGATTGCTGTCAGGGGCAGAACATCATCTCATCTGTTCTCTCACTACTTTATTAGATCTGAATGGTTAGTGGCAGGTCGGGAGATGGGGGAAGTCCGATCTTTGCTTCTATGGCCAGCTTTTTGCCACACAGAAAAACATAGGCAAAGAATCAGCCACTACACTGGCATCAGCCTACTCCCTTTGCCTGAAACTGGTCAACACATCGGTGCAGGAGCAGACAATGAGATTGGTTTCCCCAGGGAAATCTGAGTTAAGGTCCCCATAAATTTTTCTTTGGTGAACAACCGATTTTAGCGAAATCCGACCAATCTGTCAAATTATCGTGAGGTTAGTGGGAACCAAACGATCGTACATCTTACGATTTTTCGTCCGACATCTGTCAGAAAATTGATCGGCCAGGTTAAAAAATCTTTATCTGTCCCAGTGCAATCTATCTATGTTTGCAGGGCCAAGCAGGCAGCTACCCTCAGTTTTCCTGGCAATATTGCCTGAAATGGTCTTTATAGTTGATGGACAAATCGTACATTTAAATGATCATTAACGAAAAAATCTTTTAAAGATCTTTACATCTATGGCCAGCTTTACTATAGGTTATAATCTCTGCATGAGCCATATCCCTTTCTATGTACTCCTCCACAAACAGTTGCTCAGCATAACCAGGAGATAAGCAGTTAGAATGTAAAACAGATTTCACTTTGTTTAGTGCAAGAGATAAAAAAAAAATGAAATAAATAATAATAGGCAAAATGTATGTTCAACACAAGCCTATTTAAAAATAGTATGCATACTACCTGCTGGTAGAAGGGGGAGCAGAGCGTTTCATTGCTGGACCTTCTAGTATGGAAAGAATCAAAGGTTTAAAGTAATTAAGTGCCCCATCGTTAACACTTGCAGATAAACAGCTGTTTTTGCCCCTATTACACGCACAAGAGAATGGCAGACTCTTGAGGTTAATGCCATTTGTATATAAAAAAAAATGACGAGGCAGAATATAGATTATTTAAAGATGGGAGCAGCTTACACTTACGTGACTTTTAACCTTGACGAGAAGGTGGTTTAGCCAGCACCTAACTTGCATCGTCCATGACATGACCCAACATAATACAGGCTTCATTTCAGCTGAAGGCAGGAAAAATCTGCCTGTGACAGTCTCATTCCTGAAATTCCTCTTTGTACAAAGGCCATATTTATATATATATATATATATATATTTATATACATATAAAAATAATATTATTAAAATTCAGAAAAAAAGTTCCATGTTATCTACAGGTTCTTGTGATCGGGCAAGGGCGCGACGACTTCGCAGAGGCAGAAGTGGAGAGTGGAAGGAAGGCAACAGCGCTATCCTTTAGGCTGACCCCAAACTTTTTTTGGTATAGAGCACCAGGGAGTTAATACTAAGTGCCGGTGCATAACTAAACACGTGTGTACAGCCACGTTATAGTCAGGGCCTTGCTCATCGTGCAAACAGATGAAGCTCTGTTCTGACCGTTCTAGCCGAGGAAGAGATACAATTTTAAGGTTAAGGTGCAGAACTCAGCTAGATTTCTCTTTCACTTCAAAGACCAGGGCAGTGGGAGCTCATATCCCTCTGTTAAACAGTAGCTTATTGATCCCCAAATCAGGGGAAGTAGCAGCCTACTTGTAGCTTAAAGACATTTCGGTCTCTAGAGGTGCGATACAATAAAAAAGCAGCTTGTGTCATACAAGCAGCAATCCTACATTAACCTTTCAAGTGGCAACAGTTCATTTAAACTGCAGGCTGAGTAAGTAAACGGGTAACTCTGGTGCTAGGTTGGTGCGGAGCCACATGAAGAGTAGAAAATTAATTCACAAATTTAGAGTTTGGGGGTTAACTTCAAGATATTTTTCACTGTACCTTCCTCAACCACTCTCCTTATTCCTTAAACCCTTGCCCTTTATGTCTCTGTGCTGCTCACTCCTCCTTCTCAAGGGGCGCAGGACCCAGCTTTTCATCACTGCAGGAGTCGTTGCCCTCGTTGCTCATCCCTGTGAAATGAGAGGAGCTGCCATTGTTGCATGGGTCGCTGCACTCTCTAGATAAGGCACATGCTAAGTTTTGAGAACTGGGTTCTTCCTCTGTGTTGGTGCTTCCACTGGTCCCATTCACTTGGGAAGGACTTTCAGGTGAGTCCTTTAAAAAATAACAAAAGGTAAAAGTCAGTAGTGAAAGTCGACCATCGAGACTGCCTCAAGTGTTTGTGTGTGTGTGTGGGTGGGGGGGTGGATCCTGGCCCACTGTCCAAGGCTATTGTGATCTTAACATCTACAGTTAGTACAGATGTAGGCATATACAGTTTATATATGAGTGTATAGATAGATTTATGAGTATGTGTATATATACGTGCACTGGGGTTCATTTGGATGAAGTTGAACTTGGTCTTTTCTTTTATCCAACTCAAATTAACCATGTAACGTGAATTGGTTTATTAATAAGATAGTAATATGTCCCTGCCAAATGCGGTGGGTCTCCCTTTACCTTTCATAAAGGTACAGCGATTATACTTTACTTAATTAGTTTAATACATGAAAATATGTCATATACATAACACCCATGCGATTTACACTACAAAAAGGAGGACATGGAGTACTAATAGCAAATGTCTTTATTAGAGGAGGCATTTAAGAGAATAATAGTGAGAATATTATAAGGGTAGATGATTACTTTAGCTTCACCCAGGTTATAGGGCTATTACCGAGCTTCATCCAATTATTTATTAGGTTACTTTTCCCAAGGAACTCATTGAATACAAATGACAAAGCCCTGTAAATAACTTGCTGGTTGCTTGTCTTAAAACATTGCTTAATAAAAGCCAAAGAAACGGGGATGATAGTATTCACATTTTTACATGACAAAGCAAGCCCTACATTGGCTGGGATATGAAATGATATTGAAACCACTTACCGGTTTGTTTACCTTTTTATTTGATTTTGTAACTTTGCCAGGAGGTTCTCTTCCACGCCTAAAGAGACACAGGTGAGTTAAAATGAATGGAGACTTTTTACAGTATTCTGCTTAAGGCACGAATTCTACTACTGTGAGGGAACAGTCAACTTCCTCTTTATGTAACAATATTCTTTAAATTCTGCAAGTTTCTTCCCTACCCCCCAAACATAAAAAACCAACAGCATTACAGCTTCACGCAATTTACCACTTCCTCATGATGCAGTCTTAACTCCCTGACTTTATACACAAAAGGAATGGCAATTCCTATAATAGTTATAATATATGAAATACAACACGTACCCCCTTCCTGGACCCCCAACAGAGACGACTTGCATGCCAAAGGCTCCTCTCCCACGTGAAGGTCTGCTGCCAGCCCACTGGCCCACAACCATACCCGCAATTTCCAGCTTACCCCCTTGTGGAGGGATAGAATGCAAGGCTGCTAAAAAGAGACAAGATGATGTCAAGAGACAAGCAGCTACAGTTTACTCTTTAATGTCTTCATCTTGTAGACAGCAGCTTCTTTTTAAAAGGTCAGAACGCAAAACACATACCTGAAAATCCTCTATTCCTTCCTGGTGGGGGAGGTGGCATAGAACCCATGGCTCGTGGATATAGTGATACAGGGTAAAATGGTGGCATCATGGGGGGCATGAAAGGTGGAGGAGGCAAGAGAGGAGGGGGCTGACGGTTGAAGTTGATCCCCTCCAGGATACTCTGTCTCATCTTTTCTACTTTGGCTGCCTGCTCTGCCTGGATTCAACATAAAAAAACAAACAATTGTAAGTTCTATTCTGGCACCCGTTCAAGGAATGTGGTGTAAAGTTATGCAACAGCATCAGAAACATAACTACCCATGAGCTAAGTCACATCATTCAGTGCAGAAGCTCACCTGTTTAAGCAGTGTAAATTAACCGTAGAATTCCCGATTATGCAACAACCCTAAACAAACGGTGTTCAGGTTTTTTTTTTTAATTCAGTCAATTAACCTAAAGAAACTTTGTCATACCTGGCCATCACATAATTCAATGAGAGGAACTCTCTCCCGGCCTCCTCGTATTAGCTTGCTTTGGAAAAGCTTCCCATCAAAGTAAATCCAAGGGCAGCAATGCTCCCATGGCACCGGCTGTCCGCAGGCATCATTGGCAAAGAGTGCAGTGTCCACTCCACTCATAAAAAGAGCTGCCAGCTGCACCCCACGTGAATCTAATTTCTCAATCTGTAAAGTAAGCAAACGCACAATCAATGGACTGTTATTTCATACAGAAATGTGCCAAACCTTGCATTAGCCAAGCAACTTGGCTCATAGAATTCCTACAGGTGGCCTCCCCCATTAGGATTAGATGGTGGTTGGGTTGTAGCAACATCAGATGAATGTGGCACCATCTGCCTCCTGCACATGTAAGGTGGGCAAACCCTATATAGAATTGTACTGTAACAAACAGCAATTCTGCTGCAATCACATCTGTTTTTACCTTGAGCTCCTGCAGCTGGTCTGGTTCATACAATTGTGCAGACACAGCCTGTGCCAAGAACGCGTCAAGCTCGTGCCTCAGCAATATCCTTCCTCCAGGCCACTGCATCATATATCTGCAAACAGGAAACAAGGACATTGGATTCATCCATCCATCCATACATACAGATTCAAACCTGTAACTCACTAACCAGATCCACATCTCTCCTCACCTTAACACACAGCACATCAGCAGCAAGTGTGTGGGCACATTGGCTGGGTTAAGCATGCTGGGTGTATCGGACTTCATACAGGCAAGAAACGCTCTCATCCTGCGGTTCTTATCCTCTACAGCTTTGCCCAGCCACAGCTTCTTTAGATTGGGACAAGTCCACTCTCTAAAGGTCATGGCAGATACCAGCTCTGGAGTCTGGGGAGACTTTCCCTTGTAGGCTGACCACTCCTTGATAATCACTGGAGGGACTAAGAGGGTGGGGGACAGACACACAGTAATTTACAAGTTGCATGGGTTAATCTGATCACCTTACTGTAAAAGAATGTCATCGAATATACTGTACTATTACCAGCTTTACAATATGAATATATTTATAAAGGCAGTTCATCTGGGATATAGAACACTTAGAGGCCCATTTATCAAATGTTGAATTTTGAATCCATGTGAATATTTTTTAATTCGAATGTACTCTCAATTCGACCGGGAGGTTATTTAAGATAAAATTCGAACGAATGGTTCCGACCCGAAATTTTGAATCATATTTCTCTAGAAAAAAATAAAACCTTGAATGTCAGGAAGGCTATTAACATCTCCAAATGACTCAACAGACCTCTGCCATTGACTTGTACATAAACTCGGTAGGTTTTAAGTGGCAATTATTCAAATTAGGACTGTTTCCATGGTCAAGGTGTGAAAAATTTCACATTCTAATAGGGGGATTAAAATTTGAATGTGTAATTTTAAACTCAAACTTTTTTTTTTTTTTATAGATATATAGTTTTTATATATTGCTTTAAATTTACAACATTTAGTAAAGTGAGGAAAGAAGGAAGAGAGAAGAAAGTAAAGCTAAATGAACCTTTGTGTCCCATATTGCATTGAACTTAGCTGGGCATCCTCTTGACAAGTACAGCAACTTTTGTTTGGGTAACATCATTAATTTGTTTTTTTCTAGAAAGTAAAGGCTGGGACCGATGTAGATTTACTATTTGAATATTGATATATCTGCTCCTTAAACTAGGCTTCAAGCCAAATGATTGTATTAATGAGGTTACTCACATTGTGACACAATGTTCTAGTCCTAGCGATCAGTCCTTATTTCAGATTAACACTACAGAAGATATGTTTGGTCTTTCAGCCACCGTGCAACCAGAACACTTGCATCAGAAAGTTAAGAACAGCGTAAATTTAGCAGGACATGGAGTGTTACATGGAGCACACGAAAATATCCTTAGGGGATTAGGCTGAGTAAAGCAGCTTAGCAAAACAAAGGATTTGCAGCGAGGAAACAGAAGAGTACAATCCAGGACAAGACCGAGGTCCATAACAACTTAAAAATGTTCGGGTTAATTTGCGTTAAAAGCAGTGATTTGATCGCATTAAATGCATTTGTGTAACCAGCCTTGTGTTTGTATTTTAAACATATTTAACCTTTGTTAAACCCTATAGTGTATTTCATAGATGATATACAGTGCTGTTTTTAAAGGAAATGTTCAGTTTAAAAATAAAAACTTTGTAAATACATAGGCTGTGCAAAATAAAAAATGTTTCTAATATAGTTAGTTAGCCAAAGATGTAATGTATAAAGGCTGGAGTGAGTGGATGTCTAACATAATAGCCAGAACACTACTTCCTGCTTTGCAGCTCTCTTGATTTCCACTGATTGGTTACCAGGCAGTGGGCCACATGGGTCATTACTGTTGCTTTTGAAGCTGAGCTGAATGTGGAGGATCAATTGCAAACTCACTGAACAGTTATATCCCATGTCCCCTTCAAGTCACTGACTAAGAGTTAGAGAGCTGAAAAGCAGGAAGTAGTGTTCTGGCTATTATGTTACACATCCAATCACATTTTTGGATAACTATATTAGAAACATTTTTGATTTGCACAGCCTATTTACAGATTTTATTTTTACACAGAACTGTTCCTTTAAGTCATTCATTCCAAGTCAATGAATGAACCCTCTATACAGGAGACAGAGCACTCACCATCGACAGGCAGGCGCCTGCGCATAGCCATCCGTTCCAGCCGCCGCTGAGTCTCAGCCAAGCTAAAGAGGACTCCATAGACATACTGACGAGCTGTGCGAAAGAGGATGGTAGCTGGCGGGAGATCAGTATTGCATTCATCTTCTATGCAGACAGGAAGCTTAATCTCACCCTATGAAATGGTTCAAATATTGATATACGATCAGTCTGTGAAAAGGGCAGAGTACATTTTGCTTGGTATTCAGCAGAGTTTATTATTATACATTTTTAATTGGAGCCACAAACCTTGGTGAGGACATGATATATGTAGGGGTACATAAGACCACGACGATGCCTGTGTTCTGCCACTCTCAGGACCTCAGGGGCTACAAGTGGTAGGGGTGGTGTAGTGATATCCATGTGGTTCCGAGTTGCCATGGAAAGCAGGGAAGGGATCTGATTTTCATTGTGCCCGAGGTTAGTATTAGAATCGCCAGACCCTGACTGCTGACCCCAGGACTGGGAATTCTTCTCCCCAGTGGATTCCTCCCAGTTAGTCTTATGCGGACGGGCCTCTGTTACATGACTGAGAAATACAAGATTTTTACTGACAATATAACATTAGGATTATATGCACAGAATGTAAACTCAATACATCACAGTGAAATACCTTAATTTCTTACAAGCAATGACCTGGATGAACTGCCTATTTCTGCAGCGTTTTAGGGGGACCCGTAGATCTATGGGGACAACAGCAGGGAGGACAGGATATAATTGCAGTTACAGCTGCACAATGGCATGCAGCACCTCGTGGCCAAAGGAGGCCCCTGGTAGAAGCAAAGGTAACCATTTGGTAGAATTTTATGAATGTATGAACTGATGACCAGGTTGCTGCTTTGCACAGTTGTAGCTGAACTACACCAAGTCCAGGAGGTCCCCACCGCCCACGTGAAGTGGTTCAGAATACCAAAAATAGGAGACTTTCCCTTTGCTACAAAGGCTATCAAGTATCCTTCTTCCTGAATGACAGAACTCTTTCCCCATAGGCCTCCTGTGTCCCCCCCCTGAGATGATAAAGAAAGAGATTTTTGTACTTAATGTTAAATCTTCGTGTCCTATATTGGGGGACAAAGGAACCATGGAGATGAAGATCCTGCAGCTGGAGAGCGGACACTTAATTAAACTGGACTCATCTTCCTGGTGTGGGCTTCATCCCCTGCTCTCCTCCTACCGGATTCAGTTTCACCAAAGGAACAAACTTAACTCAAAACAGCAAAGGAGTCCCTCAACCCCCTCGGAACTGCCGTAACAGGTTAACTCTCAACGTGGAGTAACAAACTTGGTTAGGCAACTATAATTTTGTCGCATAATAATTTGCACATCATATTGAAATTCAGAGAAGGGAGAGAAGGCCTGTGTCCCCCAATGTAGGACAAGAAAAAAAGATTTAACAGTAAGTACAAAAAGCTCTCTCTCTTGACTATATTGAGGGACACAGGCACCATAGGGATATCCACAGCAACCCCTGAGGGTGAAATACAAACCCCCAAGGTGTTCAGTTAACCACAGTCTTTAACACCTTCTGCCCAAAGCTGGCTTTGGCTGATGCCTGTATATGGAGCTTGTAGAAGTGTGTGAAAGTGTGCATGGAGGCCCAAGTCACTGCTTCTGTTCTGTTCTGCCGAAGCTTGATGCCGCACTGCCCATGTCTTCTTGAGAGAGCATGTGGAATGAGCTCTGATCTTGAATGGAGCTTTTCCCTTCAATGCATAGGCTCTGGTGATAGTGGAACGGATCCACCTCGAAATGGTTGTCTTAGAGGCTCTAGTTCCTCTTCTTGGACCGCTTGGGAGAACGAAAAGGGCATCTACCTTCCGTATGCTCTCTGTAGCCTGAAGGTAGGTTTTGATTGCTCGGACAAATCTAAATTGAGTAGTTTATTTTCTATT